>JARZZO010000011.1:56255919-56910086 GCA_030544215.1 Zantedeschia hybrid cultivar | reverse complement strand
GACCAGCCCAGATATGGACTCTGCGACGCATCTGCCTAGGGCCATGCAAGGCGCCACGCTATCGCTCCTCACGCCAAGAGCCTCCGCTAACGATGAACACTCCCAGAGCTCTGTGTTACCAGGCGGACCACCAGACGTTCGAGCGCTGTCCCCCTCGCTGGACGAGGTACCCTATCCTATGGCTCGCGCCCCTGCTCCTACACCCACGACACAGATCCCGGTCCACGGGCCTTCTAAGAACCAGCGGACTTCTACTATTGGGCCCAAGCCAACGGAGCAGACACGCTCCACCCAGTTACGCGAGGAATGCCTGCATGAGCCCTCACATGGGCCCTGGGCTGCCCCCTTTGCTGACGAAGTTACGCAAGCCCATCTGAGGCTTCAGGATCCTGCCCCTCATCCTGCTTATGGGTCGAGCCCACAACATGACGCCTCTAGCCCCGCTCGTCAGAAGCCCATGACCCACTCACAACAGCTCTCTACAGATGATCAGGGTGCTGCTGGGGCTCGCCTGCTGGGCACTGCTACCCTCGAAGACTCCCTTGTCGTCCCCACGGACCCTGGGCCTGCTCCTGTTGTGCCTCCGCCACCAGACACCTCCAGAAACACCCCCAGCGCCATGCACTGGCCTACGCTTTCGCTTCTGCCAGTTACCGTCCCTCCCCTCGATGGGTGCCTCCCGCACCTCCCTCCACTTGATGGCCCTCCAGGTGCTTGCATAGTTGACGGGTCCTATCTGCAGGGGAACTCGACCTCCGGAGATGGCCAGGAGGTCCCCTTGGGCCCCGCACCTGTCCGCCCTTCGCCGTCGGCATGCCCAGGCCTCGAACCTGTAACGCAGATGCCAATGGCCATGCAAGGCACCCCGCTACCGCTTCCCACCCTCATCAGCCTGCCAGGTGTTCGACCATTGTCCTTAACCAGCGCCGACAGCAGCACCACGCAGAAGCACTCCCTGCAGGCTTCAGAGGCCCAGCGTGGCCTATCACCCCCGCTTACAGAGGACCAGCACATCTCCCCTGTGGGGCCCACGCTCCAGCTGCTTCGGACTAGCCTCCTATGTGTCAAGACGTCGAGCAACAACCGGTCAGCAGCCTCGTCGGGTGACTGCCTGGCGGCCCAAGCCCAGCAGCAGGTTCAGTCTTACTCTAGCAAACAGGGCCCAGCAATCCTTCCTGGTATTGGGCCAGCCACCCTGCACGATCAGCCCTCTTCAGGGGGCAACGCTGATCAGCAATGCACCAGTCACTATCCCCTACCCCACGGATCACTGGTATCATGCTCTCCTCAACCTCTTTGTAAATTAAATCTGGAAGACACATCCCCCTTTTCAGGTAGCCCTACAGCTAATGCTCAGGACAACGCTATCATTGAGGCCAATTCACCAAATCACAAAGCGAACCAGGGTGAGACGAACACTGTGGCTGCTCAGGTATCTCACAAGGCAGCCGATGTACCTTTGAGCTTTGTTAAACAGGCTGGCTCTGCCACTGCCCAAGGCCCAATATCCCAACCCGCTACAAATGATCAATCCATCGGGGATAAGCATACGGCGGTTCACACTTATTTGAATGTCGCGAATCAGGTGATATCTTCAACTTCTCTACCTCTTGTTCATAATTCTCTGGAATCCCTTCGATATGACTCACATGGCTCAGGTCATCTTTCTAACTTGGAAGCTTTAAATTTGGAGAGCCCCATCCACAGGAAGGATAATCTTATCCTCCTTGACTTACAGAAATTGAAGCAATCATTTTCCTCCTCTGACGAATCTCATGATAACGGTGACACACGCACACAGAACATCCCTAGTAGCCTGCATTTGGACCAACAAAAGAGCACAAGGCTCACACGTGCACAAAAGAAGAAATCAAAGTTTAATGGTTAATATGTTAGTTTGGAACATCAGGGGAGTTGGTAACTCTCCCTCCAGACGTCGACTTGTTTCTCTTTGCAGGACGAACAAAGTACAAATTGCTGCAATTTTAGAACCCATGATTCAGAATTCTTCGATGCTCGCTCTATCTCTTAAGATGGGCCTCTCTCAATACCTCTCTAGTGGTAATACCCACGGTAAAGTTTGGGTCTTCTGGCATAATTCTATCTTTGTGGATGTGATTAATATTCATGAGTCTTTTATTACCCTGAAGGTAACTGGCCAAATTGTTCATTATGTCACTTTTATCTATGCTAGTTGTCATCTTCAGGACAGAATTCACCTTTGGGAGACTATTACTTCTTTGTCTATTTCTGACCCCTGGATGATTGTAGGTGACTTTAACTCTGTTCTTTACTCTCATGAAAAACATGGCGGCAATGCACCGTATCATGCTTCTGTGAATGCCTTCCACTCTCTCTTACAGGATAACAATCTCATGGACCTTGGCTTCAGTGGCCCTTCCTATACCTGGAGAAATGGTCAGCAAGGTATTGGTTCCATTAAAGCCAGATTGGACAGAGGTTTGGCTAACCCTGCTTGGTTGTCCTCTTTTAGTACTCTTGTGAGTCACTTACATCATACCAATTCTGATCATAGTCCGCTATTGGTTTCTTATCATAGCACTAATGCCCCGAGACATTCACACTTTAAATTCCTTAAGATGTGGACTAGACACAGGGATTTCATTCGCGTGGTAAAATCATGTTGGCATCAGCCTCTACATGCCTCTCCTCTCTTCAGGCTTAGTGCTAAGTTGAAGAGACTGAGATCCACTTTGAAGACTTGGAATAAAAGTGTCTTTGGCAACATTTTTCAGCATGTCTTACAGGCAGAGGAGAAGGTCAACTCATTACAAATTAATTTTGATAACCATCCTTCTGATCATTCACACTCTGAGCTTTCTGCAGCTAAAAAGGACCTAGATGAGCTCCTCTTACGGCAAGAGATCTTCTGGAGACAAAAATCTCATCTCAAATGGCTAAAGGAGGGCGATCAAAACTCAGCCTTCTTCCACTCTATTGTTAATGAAAGGCGCAGGAAAAACTTTATCCACAAACTGGTTAACGATCAGGGGGATGATGTTACTGACCAAGATGCTTTGCTCTCCATGGCCATAACCTTTTATCAACATCTGTTTACTTCTGAACCGCCCACTATGAACAACAGTGGCCTTCTGCAATATATTCCCACCATTGTCTCTGATGCAGATAATCAAGCTTTGATGGCTACTCCATCTATAGAGGAAGTCAAGGATTCGGTCTTCTCCTTAAGCCCTGATAGTGCCCCTGGTCCAGATGGATTCTCTGGTGACTTCTTTACCTCTTGCTGGGATATCATTTCTGTTGATGTTTATGATGCTGTTAAGGAGTTCTTTAATGGAGGCTTCCTCCCTAAATCTTATACATCTACTCACCTCGTGCTAACCCCCAAAGGAGAGTCCCCTAACACTCTGCAGGATTTTAGACCTATTAGCCTGTGCAACTTCACTTATAAGATAATCTCACTCATACTATGCAAAAGATTATCTCTTGTTCTGCCTGCTCTTATTTCCCCCCTGCAGGGAGCCTTTGTTAGAGGCAGAGATATGGCTGACAACATCTGTCTTGCTCAGGAGCTTACCCATAGCATCTCTAAGAAGGTCAGAGGACACAACATCATTTTCAAACTCGACATGATGAAAGCATACGACAGATTGGAATGGTCCTACTTATTTGATGTGCTGAATAAATTTGGCTTCTCTCCCATGTGGATTAACCTCATCAGAGGACTATTCACCAACTGCTGGTTTTCTGTCATCCTCAATGGTACCGCTGGTGGCTTCTTTACCTCCTCTCGTGGTCTTCGACAGGGAGACCCTTTGGCGCCCAGCCTCTTTATCCTTGCTGAAGAGGCATTCAGCAGAGGCCTTCAGCAGCTGTGTCACAGAGGCATCATTACCCCTTATTCTACCTTCACTGAAGGGCCTATTATCTCGCATCTCTTATTTGCTGATGATACTATTATCTTCACTAATGGCTCTCAAGGATCTCTACGCAGACTCATGGCTTTCCTGACCATTTATGAGAGATGCTCAGGTCAAAAGATCAATACAAGCAAGAGTTCTTTCTACATTGCGGGATATACCCCTACTTGGAGAATCAATCAAGTAGCTGCTAGAGTTTCTATTCCTCACAGGGCTTTCCCTATCACTTATTTGGGAGCTCCTCTCTTCAAAGGTGCAGCTAAGGCAATTTACTTCCATCCCCTCTTGGACAAGGTGAGAAATAGACTAGCTTCCTGGAAATCTAATCTCCTTTCGCCTGGTGGAAGACTGATCCTTATCAAACATGTACTATCTTCCATTCCTATACATATTCTTGCTGTTCTCACCCCTCCTAAGAGTATTCTTCACTCTTTAGAGAGGACATTTGCTGCTTTCTTTTGGGGATCCACTTCAACAGGGATGCGTAGGCATTGGATCGCTTGGAAACATCTGGCTAGGCCAACCTCTGAAGGAGGAATTGGTATTCGTTCTCTTCTGGAGCTAGGGGCTGCCCTTAAGGTTAAATTATGTTGGAAAGTCTACTCTAAAAAGGGCATCTGGGGTGAGTACATCAATCAGACTTATCTGCACAGGCATCATATTTCTACTTGTCCTATGGTTGGTTCTCCTCATTGGAAGATGGTACTTAAGCATAGACAATGGGTTCTTGACAACACCTATTGGTTAGTGGGCCAGGGCCATATTTCCTTCTGGCACGATGATTGGACTGGTCATGGTCCTTTAAAAGATCTCATTTCCGAGGATCAGTGGACTGCTATTGGTAATATCCAAGCTTGGTCGGTTCGCGATTATAACATGTCTGGTCAGCATCTATTACACTCCTTACCTTCAGACATTGCTTCTATTATCATGGCTTATATTGGCATCTTTACCACTCAACAAGACCATGATAAGATTATTTGGAAACCGAATTCCTATGGCTTCTTCACCACTAAATCAGCCTGGCAAGTTGTTAGGCAGCAGATTCCTCCTCTCTCCATCTCTAAATGGATCTGGTGCACTCAAATACCCAAGAAGATCTCCATCTTTATATACAGGGCCCTTGTTCATAAATTGCCTTTTGATTCCAATATTCAAAGAATAGGCATTCCATTGGCATCAAAGTGCGTGTGCTGCTCGAATGCCTCACAAGAGACTCTCAATCATGTCTTGGCTCATGGAGATTGGGCTTCCTACTGCTGGCGCTTCTTTCAGGATAGATGTGGACTTTCTTTTCAGATGAGCTCCTTTCACCACATATTTTGTTCCTTTATAAACTTGGCCTCAGCCTCAGGTACATCTCTTTACTCTTTCATTATGGGTATTATTCCTTCTATTGTGGTTTGGTTTCTTTGGAAAGCCAGGTGTTCAGCCAAATACGATGGTATCCGCTCCCGTAAGGAAAGCATTTTGCATCAGAGCCTCCACCTTATAAGAGAGCTTGCTGCCATATATTCCCCAAAGTCCCCTTGTTCCTCTGCGCATAGAGCTGTACTGCAAGCAGTGGGGGTTGTGGATTCTTTCTCTCCCATGTTACCGGTTCTGGTAAGATGGATGCATCCTCCTACAGGTAAACTCAAACTTAACACTGATGGTTGCAGTAGAGGTAATCCTGGTAACTCAGCAGGTTCAGCTATTCTCAGAAATGATAAAGGTCAGTTCATTATGGCCTCTTGTGCCTACTTTGGTCACACTCATAGTATCATCTCTGAACTTAGGGCGATCATTACCGGTCTCCACATGTGTCTTCAACAAGGTTTCTCTTGTCTTATTGTTGAATCTGATTGCCTCTCACTGATTACACTCATGACTTCTACTAATCCCACTATCCCTTGGATTCTTTTTCCTTGGTGGTTTGAGTTTTGTTCTCTCAGGGAAGCTATGGATCTTCACTTTTGCCATGCAGTTAGAGAAGCCAATAAAGCTGCTGATGCTCTGGCTAACTTCTCCTGCGACCAGCAAGTTGATAAAGTCTTTTTAGATTCATCTGCTTTGCCTACTATTGTAAAAGGGGAAATCACTTCTGATAAAAGTGGTCTTCCCCACCTTAGGATCTGAGGGGTTCTTTTTCAGGGAGATTCTGGGTTTATTGATGTACTCTCTCAGGGGTAAGGTGGCACGTCCCCCCCTTGTATCTCAGGGGAAATCACTTCTGATAAAAGTGGTCTTCCCCTCCTTAGGACTTGAGGGGTTTCTTCAGGGGGATTTTGGGTTTCTTGATGTACTCTCTCAGGGGTTCGGTGGTATGTCCCCCCCTTGTATCTCCAACTTTTTGATGTAATAAAATCCCAAGGGCCGGCCCAGGGTCCTAGTTAAATTCCTGGGCTAAAAAAAAAAAAAAAAAAAAAAAAACCCTAAACCCTAAACCCTAAACCCTAAACCCTAAACCCTAAAACCCTAAACCCTAAACCCTAAAACCCTAAACCCTAAAACCCTAAAACCCTAAACCCTAAAACCCTAAACCCTAAACCCTAAAACCTAAACCCTAAACCCTAAAACCCTAAACCCTAAACCCTAAACCCTAAACCCTAAACCCTAAACCCTAAACCCCTAAACCCTAAACCCTAAACCCTAAACCCTAAACCCTAAACCCCTAAACCCTAACCCCTAAACCCTAAACCCCTAAACCCTAAACCCCTAAAACCCTAAAACCCTAAAACCTTAAAACCCTAAAACCCTAAACCCTAAACCCTAAACCCTAAACCCTAAACCCAAAACCCTAAACCCAAAACCCTAAACCCTAAACCCTAAACCCAAAACCCTATAAAAAAAACCTCCTTTTCCTTCTCTCTCCTCAGCTTCTAGAGAGAGAAGCTCCGGGGTTTTCCTCTTGGCCCCTCCCGGCCATGGCCGGCCTTGAGGGCGGTGGCCGCCCCCCCCCCACGCTGCAGACCTCCCCCCCCTTCCCCCCTACCCAGCCCACGCCCTCGCCTACTCCTTCTCAGCCCTGTGTTCCCCGGGTTCTGGCCCTGAACTCCCACCCGGCTAGCTCCAGCGCGGTGCAAGCCGCTGCCCTTGGCCTCCCTGTTGTGCCCCCCCCACAGAGTTCTACTCGTTCCACACCCTGCTCGTCCCAGGCTCCGGCGTGGGGCTCTGGGAGCTCGAAGCCGTTCGCCCAGGTGCTTAAGGACCGAAAGCTGCTCCCGGAAGTTGACCTTCACGTCCACGATCCTGCCTTCACCGACTTGGGCGAGCCCGCTGTGTTCTTCACCGAGGAGGAGATCGCCACTGCGTTGGTCCCCTTCAGGCTGGCGCTGGTTGCTAAAACGCCATATGGTCGCCCTCCTTTCCCTGAAATTAAACATCTCCTCACTCAACGACTCGGGCTGCAGCAGGACTTCGTCATCAGTGCGTTAGATAATAGACACCTCCTCCTCCGCTGCTCCTCGGAAGATGATTACCTGAAGCTTCTCCTTCGTGAACAACTATTCGTCAAAGGCTATCTGTTCAGATACCTCAAGTGGCTGCCAGATTTCGAATGTGGGACTGAACCACCCATCATACCCGTTTGGGTGTCGTTCCCAGCTCTCAAACCCCACCTGTTCCATGAAGCATGTGTTAGATCCATCGCTGGTAACATTGGGCGTGTCCTCCAGGTGGCGCTCAGCACGTCCCAAATTACTAATACCTCCTCTGCGCGCGCCTGTGTCGAGCTCAATATCCTCCAGAATCGCCCGCCGCGCATCTGGATTGGCATGGGCACCTCTGGTTACTACCAGGAGGTATGCTACCCCCCCATCCCTCTTTACTGCACCTCCTGCAGGCTTGTTGGCCACACCGCCTCTGTTTGCCGCCGGTCTGCCAAGAAGGAGAAGCCTCAGGTGCCGTCTCAGCCCAGCGAGGAGCCCGCTCCGAGCGCTGAGCAACCGACTTCCACAGAGATTCCTCCTCGCTCAAGTTTGCCTCCCAAGGCGCCCTCGACCTCTCAGAAGCCCCTTGCTGGTCCCGCCACCAAATCCACCCTGGATAATGCTCAGCTCCCTCCGCCCTCTCGTGGCGCTGGCAAGAAGGCTAATCGCTGGGTCTCCAAGCTCCCATCCCGGCCTCTCGTCTCGGTCTCTAATGCCTTCGCTGCCCTTGGAACGCCTATGGCAGATCAGGATGTTCACGCTACGGAGATCCCTCTGCACACTCCTGCTGATGCTACTGGCGCTGAAGACATCCCTTCCTCCAGGCCTGTGGAGGACCCCGCCACCGTGGCCCAACCGCCGATGACCCTTCCGATCACTACCCAGCCACATCCCCCCCTTTCCGGCACCCCCGCCGCCCTTGATTCACCTGACGCTAGTCAACGCGCTCATGGTGACGAGATCCTCACCCACATGCCTGCTGCTGACCCCAGATCCCTCCCCTCGAGCTCCTCTCCCGCTGGCGATGTGCTGTCTTATTCCACTTACCATTCTCAGCCACCCTCGGGAGGTGCCCCTCTTCCCTGCTCTGAACTCCTCCCCACTTTGCTTATGAAGAAGCCCGATACCCTTCCCAGGACGGCCCCCCTGCAAGCTTCCATTGAGCCTTTTGAGCAGATGGCCCAGGCTACGACCTCGTCTATGCCGCTCCACAATATATCGCGGCCTACACCGGCCATCCAGGGCTTTCCCATTTTGCCTTCTCCTGAGTTGTCCACCAACGTTTCTAACACCCCAAGCCCCCTGGATTGCAGCACTGCTGGGATGCACCCGCAGGTTGGTGGGGCTCTGGTGGGTGTCGCTGTCGCTCCCACAGGCCCCGCTTCAGCCATCCTGTCACTGCCTACCGTCCTACACCTAGATGGCTTGAAGGGTGACAGCCAAACCTTTGCCATAAGGAACCTCACCGCCATGCACGCTGACACGCCTATGCCTCTGATGCCTGAAGCCCCCCTCACTGACAAGTCTCTGGAGGTCACCCGCACCCAGGACTCTTCGCCAGACGCTCGACAGATGTCCTCGAAGCTGGCAGATAGGCTTCATCCAACCGTCGTTGCTCCTCGCCAGGAAGCCCTCACGGGACCTACACCTGTCTGCCCCTCGCTGTCGGCTAGCCTTGATCAGGAACCTGTGACGCAGCTGCCCAGGGCCATGCATGGCGCCACGATATCGCCTCTCACGCCAACAGCCTCCGTCAACGATGGACACACCCAGAGTCTTGTGTTACATGGCGGTTCACCAGATGTTCGACCGAAGTCCCCCTCACTGGACGAGGAACCCTATTCTTCGGCCTGCGCCCCTGCTCCTACTCCCATGCCCCAGAGCCCGGTCCACGGGCCCACGAAGAACCAACGCACGTCTATAGCCGAGCCCATGCACACGGAGCAGACACGCCATTCTGTTATCTTATTGCCTTGCGGTAATGAAGCCCAACATCAATACCGGGACCCAGTCCGGTTACGTCTCCAGGGCTATGCTTCTCATCCTGCTACTGGGCCAAGCCCACAACATGTTGCCTCAAGCCCCACTCGTCAGAAGACTTTGACCAACGCTGCTGCCAATCAATCTCAACTGCCTCTCACAGTCGAACAGGTAACCAAGGTTGGCAATTATGGTTTTGACATGCAGATGTCTACTGCCTCAAGCACCCAGCCCCAACTGTTGCTGGACCCCTCTCCCGAAGATCCAGCTACAACATGCCCCAAGATCTCCACGCCCCCAAACGTCAATACCCAGGTCATGCCTACCCCTAAGCTCCCGTGCACGATGAACTTGGAGGACCCTAGCATCCCTAACCTTAGTTACGACTCCTCTGATATCACAGTGCATGCCCCTAATCTTATTGCTCTTGATGTCTCCGCTGACACAGCGATCCACGGAGAGACCAATAATGAGGCTATTCAGGTGCTTCACAAGGCAGCCCATGTACCTTTGAACATTGACAAACAGGTTGCCTCTGTCACTGCCCACGGCCCAATACCCCAACTCGATACAACTGCTCACTTCATTGGGGATAAGCATACGGCGTTTCACACTCACTTGAATGTCGAGAATCAGGTGATACCTTCAACCTCTTTACCTCTTGATCAAAATTCTCTGGAAACCCTTCGACACGACTCACATGGCACAGGTCATCTCTCTAACTTGGAGGCTTTAAATTTAGAGAGCCCTATTCACAGGAAGGACAATCTTACTCGGCTTGACTTACATAAGTTGCAGCAATCATTTTCCTCCTCTGATGAATCTCATGCTAACGGCGACACATGCACACAGGACATCCCTAGCAGTCTGTACTTGGACCAACAAAAGAGCACAAGGCTCACACGTGCACAAAAGAAGAAATCTAAGTTTAATGGTTAATGTTTTAGTTTGGAACATCAGGGGAGTGGGTAACTCTCCTTCCAGACGCAGACTTGTTTCTCTCTGCAGGACGAACAAGATTCAAATTGCTGCGATTTTAGAACCCATGATTCAGAACTCTTCGATGCTTGCACTATCTCTTAAGCTGGGCCTCTCTCAATACCTCTCTAGTGGTAATCCTCACGGTAAAGTTTGGGTCTTCTGGCATAATTCTATCTCTGTGGATGTGATTACTATTCATGAGTCTTTTATTACTCTGAAGGTAACTGGCCAAATAGTTCATTATGTCACTTTTATCTATGCCAGTTGTCACCTCCAGGACAGACTTCACCTTTGGGAGACTATTACTTCTTTGTCTATTTCTGACCCCTGGATGATTGTGGGTGACTTTAATTCTGTTCTTTACTCTCATGAAAAATATGGCGGCAATGCACCGCAACATACTTCTGTGAATGCCTTCCACTCTCTCTTACAGGATAACAATCTCATGGATCTAGGCTTTAGTGGCCCTTCCTACACGTGGAGAAACGGTCAGCAAGGTATTGGTTCCATCAAAGCCAGATTGGACAGAGGTTTGGCTAACCCAGCTTGGTTCTCCTCTTTTAGTACCCTAGTGAGTCATTTACATCATATCAATTCTGATCATAGTCCGCTTCTGGTTTCTTATTATTGCACTAATGCCCTGAGACAATCACATTTTAAATTCCTTAAGATGTGGACTAGACACAGTGATTACATTCGCGTGGTTAAATCCTGTTGGCATCAGCCTTTACATGCTTCTCCTCTCTTCAGGCTTAGTGCTAAATTGAAGAGACTGAGATCCACTCTGAAGTCTTGGAATAAAAGTGTTTTTTGGCAACATTTTTCAGCATATCTTACAGGCGGAGGAGAAGGTCAATTCGCTACAAATTAGTTTTGATAGTCATCCTTCTGATTATTCACTTTCTGAGCTTTCTGCAGCTAAAAAGGATCTAGATGAGCTCCTCTTACGGCAAGAGATATTATGGAGGCAAAAATCTCATCTCAAATGGCTCAAGGAGGGCGATCAAAACTCAGCCTTCTTCCACTCTATTGTTAATGAAAGGCGAAGGAAAAACTTTATTCACAAACTGGTTAACGATCAAGGGGATGATGTTACTGACCAAGATGCTCTTCTTTCCATGGCCATAGCTTTTTATCAAAATCTGTTTACCTCTGAGCCGCCTACTATGAACAACAGTGGTCTTCTGCAATATATTCCTACCATTGTTTCTGATGCAGACAATCAAGCTTTGATGGCTATTCCAACTATAGAGGAAGTCAAGGATTCGGTCTTCTCCTTGAGCCCTGATAGTGCCCCTGGTCCAGATGGATTCTCGGGTGATTTCTTTACCTCTTGCTGGGATATCATTTCTGTTGATATTTATGATGCTGTTAAGGAGTTCTTCAATGGAGGCTTCCTCCCTAAATCTTATACCTCTACTCACCTCGTGCTAATTCCCAAAGGAGAGTCTCCTAATACTCTGAACGACTTTAGACCTATTAGTCTATGCAACTTCACTTATAAGATAATCTCACTCATCTTATGCAAAAGATTATCTCTTGTTCTGCCTGCTCTTATTTCTCCTCTCCAGGGAGCCTTTGTTAAAGGCAGAGATATGGCTGACAACATCTGTCTTGCTCAGGAGCTTACCCATAGCATCTCTAAGAAGGTCAGAGGACACAACATCATTTTCAAACTCGACATGATGAAAGCATACGACAGATTGGAATGGTCTTACTTATTTGATGTGCTGAATAAATTTGGCTTCTCTCCCATGTGGATTAACCTTATCAGAGGATTATTCACCAACTGCTGGTTTTCTGTCATCCTCAATAGTAATGTTGGTGGCTTCTTTACCTCCTCTCGTGGTCTTCGACAGGGAGACCCTTTGGCACCCAGTCTCTTCATTCTTGCTGAAGAGGCATTCAGCAGAGGTCTTCAGCAGCTGTGTCACAGAGGCATTATTACCCCTTACTCTACTTTCACTGAGGGGCCTATTATTTCGCATCTCTTATTTGCTGATGACACTATTATCTTCACTAACGGCTCTCAAGGTTCCTTACGCAGATTCATGGCTTTCTTGACCATTTATGAGAGATGTTCAGGTCAAAAGATTAACACAAGCAAGAGCTCTTTCTGCATCGCGGGATATACTCCTACTTGGAGAATCAATCAAGTATCTGCTAGAACTTCTATTCCTCACAGGGCTTTTCCTATCACTTACTTGGGTGCTCCCCTATTCAAGGGCGCAGCTAAGGCAATATACTTTCATCCTCTCTTGGACAAGGTGAGAAATAGACTAGCTTCTTGGAAATATAATCTCCTTTCACCTGGTGGAAGACTGATTCTTATCAAGCATGTACTATCTTCTATTCCTATACATATTCTTGCTGTCCTTACCCCTCCTAAGAGCATCCTACACTCTTTAGAGAGGACATTTGCTGCTTTCTTTTGGGGATCTACTTCAACAGGGATGCGTAGGCATTGGATCGCTTGGAAGCACCTGGCTAGGCCAACCTCTGAAGGGGGAATTGGTATTCGCTCTCTTCTGGATCTAGGGGCTGCCCTTAAGGTCAAATTATGCTGGAAAGTATACTCTAAAAAGGGCATCTGGGGTGAATACATCAATCAGACTTACCTGCACAGGCATCATGTATCTACTTGTCCTATGGTCGGTTCTCCTCATTGGAAGATGGTGCTTAAGCATAGACAATGGGTTCTTGACAACACTTATTGGTCAGTGGGCCAGGGCCACATTTCCTTCTGGCATGATGATTGGACTGGTCATGGTCCTTTAAAGGATCATATTTCCGAGGATCAGTGGACTGCTATTGGTAATACCCAAGCTTGGTTGGTTCGTGATTATATCATTTCTGGTCAACATCTATTTCACTCATTACCTTCAGACATCGCTTCTATTATCATGGATTATATTGGCACCTCTTCCACTCAACAAGACCATGATAAGATTATTTGGAAGCCGAATTCCTATGGCTTCTTCACCACTAAATCAGCTTGGCAAGTTGTTAGGCAGCAGATACCTCCCCTCTCCATCTCTAAATGGATCTGGTGCACTCAATTACCCAAGAAGATCTCCATCTTTATTTACAAGGCCCTTGTTCACAAATTGCCTTTTGATTCCAATATTCAAAGCATAGGTATTCCATTGGCATCAAAGTGCGTGTGTTGCTCGAATGCTTCACGAGAGACTCTCAATCATGCTTTGGCTCATGGAGATTGGGCTTCCCACTGTTGGCGCTTCTTTCAGGATAGATGTGGACTTACTCTTCAGATGAGCTCCTTTCATCACATATTTTGTTCCTTTATTACCCTAGCCTCAGGTACATCTCTATACTCTTTCATTATGGGTATTATTCCCTCTATTGTCGTATGGTTTCTTTGGAAAGCCAGGTGTTCAGCCAAGTATGATGGTATTCGCTCCCGCAAGGAAAGCATACTGCATCAGAGCCTCCACCTTATAAGAGAGCTTGCTGCCATGTATTCCCCAAAGTCCCCTTGTTCCTATGCGCATAGAGTTGTACTGCAAGCAGTGGGGGTTGTGGATTCTTTCTCTCCCACGTTACCGGTACTGGTAAGATGGATGCATCCTCCTACAGGTAAACTCAAACTTAACACTGATGGTTGCTGTCGAGGTAATCCTGGTAACTCTGCAGGTTCAGCTATTCTCAGAAATGATAAAGGTCAGTTCATTATGGCCTCTTGTGCCTACTTTGGTCACACTCATAGTATCATTTCTGAACTCAAGGCGATTATTATCGGTCTCCACATGTGTCTCCAACGAGGTTTCTCCTGTCTTATTGTTGAATCTGATTGCCTCTCACTGATCACTCTCATGGCTTCTACTAATCCCACTATCTCTTGGATTCTTTTTCCTTGGTGGTTTGAGTTTTGTTCTCTCAGGGAAGTTATGGATCTTCACTTTTGCCATGCAGTTAGAGAAGCCAATAAAGCTGCTGATGCTCTGGCTAACTTCTCCTGCGACCAGCAAGTTGATCAAGTCTTTTTAGATCCTTCCGCTTTGCCTGCTATTGTAAAAGGGGAAATCACTTCTGATAAAAGTGGTCTTCCCCACCTTAGGATTTGAGGGGTTCTCTTTCAGGGGGATTCTGGTTTATTGATGTACTCTCTCAGGGGTAAGGTGGCATGTCCCCCCCTTGTATCTCAGGGGAGATCACTTCTGATAAAAGTGGTCTTCCCCACCTTAGGATTTGAGGGGTTTCTTCAGGGGGATTTTGGGTTTATTGATGTACTCTCTCAGGGGTTCGGTGGTATGTCCCCCCCTTGTATCTCCAACTTTTTGATGAAATAAAATCCCAAGGGCCGGCCCAGGGTCCTAGTTAAATTCCTGGGTTAAAAAAAAAAAAAAAAAAAAACCCAAAACCCAAAACCCTAAACCCTAAACCCCAAACCCCAAACCCCAAACCCCAAAACCCCTAAACCCTAAAAACCCTAAACCCTAAACCCTAAACCCTAAACCCTAAACCCTAAACCCTAAACCCTAAACCCAAAACCCAAAAACCCCTCTCTCTCTTCGGTTTCTAGTGAGAGAAGCTCCGGCTCCTCTCCTTGGCCTTCGCCGGCCATGGCCGGCCCTGAGGGGGGTCGCCGGCCCCCCCCCACGGTTCAGACCTCCCCCCCCTCCCCCCCTGTCCAGCCAACGCTCTCGCTCGCCCCCCCTCAGCCCTGCGTGCTCCAGGACCAGGCCCCGGCTTCCCTCCCTGCTGGCATCAGCACGGAACAGGCAGCTAGCCTCCCGGTCGTGCCTCCCCCTCAGAGCTCCGCTCCCCCCGCACCTCGCTCGTCCCAGGCTCCGGCTTGGGGCTCTGGAAGCTCGAAGTCGTTCGCTCAGGTGCTGAAAGACCGCAAGCTGCTCCCGGAAGTCGATCTTCTCGTCCACGATCCAGCTTTCACTGACATGGGCGAGCCCGCCGTATTCTTCACCGAGGAGGAGATCGCCACTGCGCTGGTCCCTTTCAGGCTTGCGCTGGTCGCCAAAACGCCATATGGTCGTCCTCCTTTCCCAGATATCAAGCTTCTCCTCACTCAACGGCTCGGACTACAACAGGATTTCGTGATCAGTGCGTTGGATAACAGACACCTCCTCATCCGCTGCTCCTCGGAAGACGATTACCTGAAGCTTCTCCTCCGTGAACAGCTCTTCGTCAAAGGATACCTCTTCCGATACCTCAAGTGGGTGCCAGACTTCGAATGTGGGACAGAGCCACCCATCATCCCTGTTTGGGTGTCGTTCCCAGCGCTCAAACCTCACTTTTTCCATGAAGCTTGCGTTCGATCCATTGCTGGCAACATTGGGCGTGTCCTCCAGGTGGCGCTCAGCACGTCCCAAATCACCAATACTTCTTCTGCTCGAGCCTGCGTTGAGCTTAACATCCTTCAGTGCCGCCCGCCACGCATCTGGATCGGCATGGGCACCTCTGGCTACTACCAGGAGGTTTGCTACCCCCCCATCCCTCCTTACTGCACCTCCTGCAGGCTTGTTGGTCACACCGCCTCTGTCTGCCGCCGGTCCTCTAAGAAGCAGCAGCCCCAAGCACCGCCACAGTCCAGCGAGGAGCCTACTCAGCGTGCCGAGCAACCGACTTCTGCAGAGACTCCTTCTCGCCCTCGTGTGCCTCCGAAGACGCCCTCGACCTCACAACAGCCCCAGGATGGTCCTGCCATCAAACCCTCCCTTGTCAACGCTAAGCTCCCTCCGCCCTCTCATGGCGCTGGCAAGAGGGTCAATCGTTGGGTCTCCAAGCTCCCATCCCAGCCTCTCGTTTCGGTCTCCAACGCCTTCGCAGCCCTTGGATCTCCAGCTACAGGATTGGATGACCTTGCTGCGGAGATCCCTCACTACGCCTCTGCTGACGCTACTGACGCTGAACCTTCGTCTGCGGACACTCAGCCCAACGATGGTGTGCCGTCGAGATCAGATTGCCATATTAGGCAGCCCCAGCTGGGTATCTCCTCACCTGGTCCTGGGTGCCACCCCTCTTCGTCTATGGAGGCTCCCAAGATCCCTGACAGATTGACCCTCCTGCAACCCTCTCCTGAGCCCGCAGAGCCTATTACCCCGATGACACTCCCTGATCCGCTGGCTTCCTCGGCTCCCCTAGCCTCTCCTGTGAAGATCTTCTCCTCGCTGTCACCCAGCATCGGTGCCCCACCTCAGTCGCCGCGCCAAGCTTCCCGTGCTGCTAAGCCTCATCTGCTGGACCACACGATACCTACCCCAGTTCAGGAAGCTCCCATGGGCCCCGCGTCTGCCACTGCCCCGCCCCGCAACTCCCCTTTCGTGACTCATCTGACAGGTGTTGCCCCCCCTCCGCCAACGCTATCCCTCGGCGCCATGCAAGTTGCCACGCCGATGCCTTCGCTGTCAAACGGCCCCTCTGAAGCTACCTCCCGCCAGGCGTCTACTTCCCAGTTTGGTTCGCCTGCAGACTGCCAGATGGCCTCGTCCAGGAAAGGGAATTGCCAGCCTTCCGCCCTCGCCCATGCAGACCAACCTACTTACACGAGAACGGCTAACGAGTTGGCGAAGCTCGCGGAGGGCACCTCATACACTTCTCCACCCTCGGATCACCCCCTCTCCCCACCTTACGGACAACTGAATCAACTCATAGGTACGCCCTCTGACCACGTATACACTAACGATTCATCTTTTGATGCTAACAGGGCTTCTGAAGCTAGGAGTACTGCCCCCAGCAGGCCGGAGTTACCCCCCCTGTATCCCCCCCCTTCTTCCGGCCCTTCCCTGGCCCAATCCATCCCACCCGTTAGTGGGCCGGTCCTTGCGCAGCCCCCCTCCCAGGTCCACCTTGTGCACGCCCCCAGCAACCCGCAGCCGCCGCTTGACGCCCCTTTACACAATGCTCCTGATGTAGACCCGGTGGTGACTCAGCAGAACTCGCTGATTATGGCCCCTGCCTCGCCCTCTATCACAGGTGGCAACTCTTTTGACGCCCCTCCCCCTACTGGGCCCTCACCAAGATCTAAATCGCGTACTCAGCCCTGCATGGAGGCCCAAGCCCAACAGCTGGATCATGCGGGTAATAGCCTCCCAGGCCCACAGACCACACCTGATACTGGGCCTACCACCATGCTCGATCTACCTCCAACTGTTGGCGACACGGTCCAGCAGTGTACTGGTCACCATCCCACACCTCACGGACCGCTGGTAAGTTCTCCCACAGGCCCTAAGGTAAGTCACACCATCCCTCTCCCTACTTCACCTTCTGATATTGCTCTTTTTACCTCGGATATATCGTCCACGAATTCTGTCACTCACTGCATGACTAACCTGGAAGATCCCACTATCCCGTTATCTGTTAATCCCACTATTGCTTTGGCCAGCTATCGTCCTAACCCTCTTACTGCTAGTGAAATTCTCACTGTTATGGAGACTGCTAGTCTTAACGAGGAGGCTGTCAACACCCCTCCCCTCATAGCTCGAACATCTTCATGTGCTGACAAAAAGGTTGTACTCTCTCATTCCTTGCATGCTGAGCAGCTCCCCAATAATATCACACGCTCAGCCTCCCATGGGGCAAGCCACGCCTCCCTGCTTGAGGCACTCAACCTTGATAGTTCTGCTCACAGACGGGAAAATAAACCTTTGTTGGACATTAAAAAATTTTCCAACTCATTTGCTCCTGCTGATTTTCCACAGGACTCCAACAACCATGGCCGACAGGACACTACCTCCACCATACATGCGGCCCAGCAAGACATCTCCAGCAGTCAGCTTTTGGACCAACATAAGAGCTCAAGGCTCACACGTGCTCAAAAGAAGAAATCCAAGTTTAATGGTTAATATTCTTGTTTGGAATATCAGGGGAATTGGTAACTCCCCCTCTAAACGTCGTCTCGTTTCCCTCTGCAAGACCAACAAGATTCAAATTGCTGCAATCTTAGAGCCCATGGTTCAGAACTCTTCTATGCTGGCTTTATCTCTCAAGTTGGGCCTCTCCCAATGCCTCTCTAGTGGTAATCCTCATGGTAAAGTTTGGGTTTTTTGGCATAATTCCATCTCTGTGGATGTGATTACTACTCACGCGTCTTTCATCACTGTGAAGATAACAGGTCAAACTATCCACTATGTCACTTTCATTTATGCCAGTTGTCACCTTCAGGACAGAATCCACATTTGGGATACTATCACCTCTCTGCCTATTACTGCCCCATGGATGATTGTGGGTGATTTTAATGCTGTCCTTTACTCCCATGAAAAACTTGGCGGCAATGCACCGCAGCTTGCTTCTGTGAATACCTTCCACGCTTTCTTACAGGACGGCAACCTCACGGATCTTGGCTTTAGTGGTACTCCCTATACTTGGAGAAATGGTCAACAAGGTACTTGCTCCATAAAAGCAAGATTGGACAGAGGTTTGGCTAACCCATCTTGGCTCTCCAATTTTAGCACTACTGTTAGCCATTTACATCATATCAATTCTGATCATAGTCCGCTGTTAGTTTCTTATCATTGCTCTAATGCCCATGGCAAATCACATTTTAAATTTCTGAGGATGTGGACTAGACATAGTGATTTCACCCAGGTGGTTAGAGCCTGTTGGTGTCAGCCTTTACATGCTTCTCCCCTTTTCAGGCTTAGTGCTAAATTGAAGAGACTAAGAGCCACTCTGAAGTCTTGGAATAAAAGTGTTTTTGGCAACATCTTTCAGCATATCTTGCAGGCAGAGGAGAAGGTTAATTCATTACAAATCATTGTTGATAATCAGCCTTCTGACCATTCACTTTCTGAGTTCTCTGCAGCCAAAAAAGATCTAGATGAACTTCTCTTACGCCAAGAAATCTTATGGAGGCAAAAATCTCACCTCAAATGGCTCAAGGAGGGCGACCAAAACTCAGCCTTCTTCCACTCTATTGTCAATGAAAGGCGCAGGAAAAACTTTATCCACAAATTGGTTAATGATCAGGGGGACGATGTTACTAATCCAGATGCTTTACTCTCCATGGCCATTGCCTTTTACCAAAATCTGTTTACCTCTGAGCCGCCTACTATGAATAACAATGGTCTTCTACAATATATCCCTACCATTGTCTCTAATGCAGATAATCAGGCATTGATGGCTACTCCAACTATAGAGGAAGTCAAGGATTCGGTCTTCTCTTTAAACCCTGATAGTGCCCCTGGTCCAGATGGCTTCTCTGGTGATTTCTTTACCTCTTGCTGGGATATTATTTCTGTTGATATTTATGACGCTGTCAAGGAGTTCTTTGATGGAGGCTTCCTTCCTAAATCTTATACCTCCACTCACCTTCTGCTAATCCCCAAAGGGGAGTCTCCTAACTCTCTGAAGGATTTTAGACCTATTAGTCTGTGCAATTTTACTTACAAGATAATCTCACTCATCATATGCAAAAGACTATCTCTTGTTCTGCCTGCTCTTATTTCTCCTCTCCAGGGTGCCTTTGTTAAAGGCCGAGATATGGCTGACAACATCTGTCTTGCTCAGGAGCTTACCCATAGCATTTCTAAAAAGGTCAGAGGTCATAACATCATCTTCAAACTCGACATGATGAAAGCATATGACAGGTTGGAATGGTCTTACTTATTTGATGTGCTGGGAAAATTTGGCTTCTCTCCCATATGGATTAACCTCATCAGAGGATTATTCACCAACTGCTGGTTTTCTGTCATCCTCAATGGTAACGCTGGTGGCTTCTTTACCTCCACTCGTGGTCTTCGACAGGGAGACCCTTTGGCACCCAGCCTATTTATTCTCGCTGAAGAGGCATTTAGTAGAGGTCTTCAGCAGCTGTGTCACAGAGGCATTATTACCCCTTACTCTACTTTCACCGAGGGGCCTATTATTTCGCATCTCTTATTCGCTGATGATACTATTATCTTCACTAATGGCTCTCAAGGATCTTTACGCAGACTCATGGCCTTTCTGACCATTTATGAGAGATGCTCTGGTCAAAAGATTAACACAAGCAAGAGTTCCTTCTACATTGCGGGCTATACTCCTACTTGGAGAATCAATCAAGTTTCTGCTAGAGCTTCTATTCCTCACAGGGCTTTCCCTATCACTTATTTGGGTGCTCCTCTCTTCAAGGGTGCAGCTAAGGCAATATACTTCCATCCTCTATTGGACAAGGTGAGAAATAAACTAGCTTCTTGGAAATCTAATCTCCTTTCGCCTGGTGGAAGACTGATCCTTATCAAGCATGTACTGTCTTCCATTCCTATACATATCCTTGCTGTTCTCACCCCTCCTAAGAGTATCCTTCACTCTTTAGAGAAGACATTTGCTGCTTTCTTTTGGGGATCTACTTCAACAGGGATGCGTAGGCATTGGATCGCTTGGAAACACCTGGCTAGGCCAACCTCTGAAGGTGGAATTGGTATTCGTTCCCTTTTGGAGCTAGGGGCTGCCCTTAAGGTTAAATTATGCTGGAAAGTATATTCTAAAAAGGGCATCTGGGGTGAGTACATCAATCAGACTTATCTGCACAGGCATCATATTTCTACTTGTCCTATGGTTGGTTCTCCTCATTGGAAGATGGTTCTTAAGCATAGACAATGGGTTCTTGAGAACACCTATTGGACAGTGGGCCAGGGCCATATTTCCTTCTGGCACGATGATTGGACTGGTCATGGTCCTTTAAAGGATCACATTTCCGAGGATCAGTGGACTGCTATTGGTAATACCCAAGCTTGGTCGGTTCGCGATTACATCATGTCTGGTCAGCATCTATTACACTCATTACCTTCAGACATCGCTTCTATTATCATGGCTTATATTGGCATCTTTTCCACTCAACAAGACCATGATAAGATTATTTGGAAGCCGAATTCCTATGGTTTTTTCACCACTAAATCAGCCTGGCAAGTTGTTAGGCAGCAGATTCCTCCTCTCTCCATCTCTAAATGGATCTGGTGCACTCAAATACCCAAGAAGATCTCCATCTTTATATACAGGGCCCTTGTTCATAAATTGCCTTTTGATTCCAATATTCAAAGAATAGGTATTCCATTGGCATCAAAGTGCGTGTGCTGCTCGAATGCTTCACAAGAGACTCTCAATCATGCCTTGGCTCATGGAGATTGGGCTTCCCACTGCTGGCGCTTCTTCCAGGATAGATGTGGAATTACCCTTCAGATGAGCTCCTTTCATCACATATTCTGTTCCTTTATAAATCTGGCCTCAGGTACATCTCTATACTCTTTCATTATGGGTATTATTCCTTCTATTGTCGTTTGGTTTCTTTGGAAAGCCAGGTGTTCAGCCAAGTATGATGGTACCCACTCCCGTAAGGAAAACATTCTGCATCATAGCCTCCACCTTATAAGAGAGCTTGCTGCCATGTATTCCCCAAAGTCCCCTTGTTCCTCT
The DNA here is from genome assembly GCA_030544215.1 of Zantedeschia hybrid cultivar. Classification (NCBI taxonomy): domain Eukaryota; kingdom Viridiplantae; phylum Streptophyta; class Magnoliopsida; order Alismatales; family Araceae; genus Zantedeschia; species Zantedeschia hybrid cultivar. The sequence continues at coordinate 56,888,446 of JARZZO010000011.1, read as the reverse complement.
GCGCATAGAGTTGTACTGCAAGCATTGGGTGTTGTGGATAGCTTTTCTCCCAAGTTACCGGTACTGGTAAGATGGATGCATCCTCCTACAGGTAAACTCAAACTTAACACTGATGGTTGTTGTAGAGGTAATCCTGGTAATTCCGCTGGCTCAGCTGTTCTCAGAAACGATAAAGGTCAGCTCATCATGGCATCTTGTGCCTACTTTGGTCACACTCATAGCATCATTTCTGAACTTAGGGCGATTCTCACTGGCCTACAGATGTGTCTCCAACGAGGTTTTACTTGTCTTATTGTTGAATCTGATTGCCTCTCTCTGATCACTCTAATGATTTCCACTAATCCCACTATCCCTTGGATTCTTTTTCCTTGGTGGTTTGAGTTTTGTTCTCTCAGGGAAGCTATGGATCTTCACTTTTGCCATGCTGTTAGAGAAGCCAATAAAGCTGCTGATGCTCTGGCTAACTTCTCCTGCGACCAGCTTGTTGATCAAGTCTTTTTAGATTCTTCCGCTTTGCCTCCTATTGTAAAAGGGGAAATCACTTCTGATAAAAGTGGTCTTCCCCACCTTAGGATTTGAGGGGTTCCTCTTCAGGGGGATTCTGGGTTTATTGATGTACTCTCTCAGGGGTAAGGTGGCATGTCCCCCCCTTGTATCTCAGGGAAAATCACTTCTGATAAAAGTGGTCTTCCCCACTTTAGGATTTGAGAGGATTTCTCAGGGGGATTCTGGGTTTCTTTGTTGTACTCTCTCAGGGGTTCGGTGGTATGTCCCCCCCTTGTATCTCCAACTTTTTGATGAAATAAAATCACAAGGGCCGGCCCAGGGTCCTAGTTAAATTCCTGGGTTTGAAAAAAAAAAAAAAAAAAACCCTAAACCCTAAACCCTAAACCCTAAACCCTAAAACCCTAAACCCTAGACCCTAGACCCTAGACCCTAAACCCTAGACCCTAGACCCTAGACCCTAGACCCTAAACCCTAAACCCTAAACCCTAAACCCTAAACCCTAAACCCTAAACCCTAAACCCTAAAACCTAAACCCTAAACCCAAAACCCTAAAACCCTAAAACCCTAAACCCTAAACCCTAAAACCCTAAACCCTAAACCCTAAAACCCTAAACCCTAAACCCTAAAACCCTAAACCCTAAACCCTAAACCCTAAACCCTAAACCCCTAACCCTAAACCCCTAAACCCTAAACCCTAAACCCTAAACCAAACGCCGCCTCCCCTCTCTCTCTAGAATTATACAGAGAGAAGCTCCGGGTTTTTCGGTTTGGCCGCCGCCGGCCATGGCCAGCCCCCAGGGGGGCAGACGGCCCCCCAAATCGCTGCAAGCCACCCATCTCCACCCCCCTACTCAGCATCTACCCCTGCTTTCCCCCAGGCAACAGCCGCTACCTGAGTTTTCTGTCGCCGCAATACCACCAGACAACGCCCGTACGCAGCCACTGCCCAAGCAAGATCCTCAAGCTTCGGTGTCTGCTGCCGCGGCTCCCATATGGAGTTCCAGCGCTGGATCGAAATCTTTTGCTCAGGCTCTCAAGGAAAATAATCTCTTCCCCACCGTGGAGATCAACGTGCATCCCCCAGCCTTCACCGACCTTGGTGAACCTGCGGTCTTCTTCACCCAAGAGGAGATTGCTGCTGCCCTCATACCGTTTCAGTTTGCCCTTGTGGCTAAAACTCCTTACGGCAGGCCTCCCTTCCCGGACATCAAAGCCCTCCTCTCTCAAAGACTTGGTCTTCACCAAGAGTTCATACTTAGCGCCCTGGATAATCGCCACCTACTAATCCGATGCACCCTCGAAGACGATTATCTCCGAATCCTGCTCCGAGATCAACTTTACATCAAAGGATACCTGTTTAGATTTCTTAAATGGACACCTGAATTTGAATGCGGAACGGAACCCACTATTGTCCCTGTTTGGGTCGAGTTTCCTGCGCTCAAGCCTCATTTATTCCATGAGGCATGTGTCCGCTCCATCGCTGGGAACCTCGGACGTGTTCTGCAAGTCGCCCTCCGCACCAGTCAGATAACCAACGCCTCCTCGGCCAGGACATGCATTGAACTCGACATCCTCAAAGAACGGCCACCCCGGATCTGGATTGGCATGGGCACGAGTGGCTATTTCCAGGAGATCAGGTACTCCTATATCCCTCCATATTGTTCGTCTTGCAGGCTTCTTGGACATGCGGCCTCGGACTGCCGTCGCTCTTCCAGAAAACGCCTTCCCCGGGATCCCCAGAAGGCCACGGATGATGGCTCTCCCCCTGTTCCACAGACTTCGCGCACGTTGGCTCCACCGGAGTTAAGGCAGATAACCCAGCCAGGAGGTCCGGCCAAACCTGGTATAGAGAATCATAAAAATAATCAAGGCCTGGCTCCACCATCTAAACCTGATGCTTTGCATAATATTACCCCCGGCCTCCAAAGGACCTCTCAACGTTGGATTTCCAAGGCTCCTACAACTGCGATTCCTGTTGCTAATGCCTTTGAAGCCCTTCACAATTCCTCTGAAGGGCATGATGAGGAAGCTTCTCAATCCACTGATGCAAGTACGCGCCTTCTTAGCAACCCGCCTGATGAACATACAAACAGAAAGATGAAGGTGGCCGTGACCGCCCCTGAAGAGCAGGCTACTAGTGCCACGCTGCACAACACTGATTTGCCGGTGCCCGCTACCTTAAGGCTCCAACACCAACTACCCTCGGCCCATATCGTCAAAGCGCAGCCGCACCCTCCTGGGAGCCCCGTTCTGAAGCCGGGGTCTGGAATCGGGTCCTCACGCTCGACTCCGGTGGCTGGTTCTTCGTTGGCGCCTAAAGAGGTTGCGGAGATTGTGCCTGAGCCATCCTTTATCATCGCTGATACCCCTGCTCATAACTCGGTCACACAGCTGACTGGTGAGGTGTTGTCCTGCCCCTCTCGCACCTTGCAACATGTCACAGGGATGGGCGTTGATATTTACACAGCTGTCAATCCTCTGGTTAACGAACCCATGCACAGTTCTCCGGATATCGCAGTGGTCGCGCTGGACTGCCCCTCCCATATTCCCCCACAGAATACTCAGCCGGATGTTCGTAGGCAACCTCCACCGCTTATTGCTGGCGCCCTGCTGGCCAACGAGCCCATGCATAGCCCCATGTTGGCTTCCATGTTGGCCCCCATCGCACCCCGGAGTGACGCCCTGCATGCATGTACGCCAGGTGTTCGACAAAAGACCCCTTGTCTGGCTGCAGACTTGCGTTCCTCGCTCCCTGTGCCCATGCACTCGGTTTCGTCTCACGCTTATGAAGATCCACTCCAGCCTCGAGACCAGGCCCCTCTGTCTGCGCAGCAACCTGCCACTCTCCCTGTTAATGGGCCGAGCCCACATCTTGAAGCCTCAAGCTCAGGCCGCCAGCAGCTTTCGGCCCTTCTAGCTGCCCCACTTTCTGGATCTCCCCTTGCAGACGAATCGATTGCCAATGCCTCAGAGGCTCAGCCTTCGGCCGGAATTGTCCTACGGACCCTGGCCCAAGAAGCCCAATCGGAAGCTCATGTGACTGTTAATGGGCCTAACTCTTTGCCTATTATAATTGAGCCGCACGTTCATGCCTCGCCCACTGTGCCCATTCACCCTGTGAAGACACGCCTTCTCAACAAGCAGCTGCCTTGCGATAATGAGGCCACGCACAACTCCAGTGGCGCGGCGATGGCTCCCACAGATGTGCAGCCCTCTTCAGAAAATAGTCTTCAGGTCAGCAACTTTTCTTGCAGGGATTCCGAAGTTAATATACCTCTGCTGGGGTCGCTTAAACAGCCCATATCTAGGGCCGAAGCCGTGAATGCCTCGGAAACCATTCTGATGTCGTCTTCTGCCGCTATGAATATTGACGTCGCCATGGAACCATTGTGTTTGCAAAGTTCTGCTGTGACGGTGCCCTTGATGTCTACTAATAAGCCCGACAACGATCTGAAGTCCAGGCCTACGTTGTCTGCAATTATTGATGATCCTGCGGTTATGTTCGGACCCCACTTGACTGCCCAATTGTTGGATTCTACTACTGAAGATCCAACAACACTGCACGCTTCTGGGGAACCTATTACAATTCTTGAGCAATCTGTTAACACCCCAATACCTGATGCAGTTGAACAGGCTACTGGTGCTGGGGGGCATTCTGATAATGTGCATCTACATGCAGCTCCACGCCCCCAGCACCAGGAGTCCTTGGTGAGTAGCACTCACTTAATTCCTGATCATATCAATATACTTCCCTCTAGTCTAGCCTCTAATCCTATTCCTGTTACTGTGGGGGATCGAGCTTTGGACAACTTGGCCCATTTGAAGCCTATGGATGGCAATCTTGATGCTGTGGCTATGGAAGTTTTATCGTCTTTTAGCGTCGATAATCAGGTGCTATCTGTCTCAAAACTTCCATGCAAGCTCAATTCAGAGGACCACATCATTCCCTCTCCGTATAGTGCTCTCAATAATAGGGATATGCATACTATTAATTCCACTGTTCTGGTTGATTTTGACTCAGCTGATCAAGATCACTTGGAGGATGCTGCTGCCTCGCTGCCGATCACAAAAGTCCAAACGTCTTCTAGAGTCGATACTCAGGTGATATCTTCCGCTTGCTTCCCTATTCAGCAGAATTGTCATGACTTAATCCAGTCTGCTTCTCATGGTGTGGCCCATATACCTAGTATTGAGGCATTAAATTTGGATAGTCCCAAACACAGCGATGATGCTAAACAATTACTTGAGATACATAAATTTAGGCAATCATTCTCTGCCACTGATGAATCTCAGACTACTTGTGATGATGGCATACATGATACTTCTAGTACTTTAACTTTGGCCCAACAAAAGAGCACCAGGCTCACCCGTGCCCAGAAAAAGAAATCTAAACATTAATGGTCAATACTTTGGTTTGGAATATTAGGGGTGTTGGGAGCTCTACCTCTCTTCGTCGATTAATTTCTCTGTGCAAATCACACAAGATTAAGATGGTTGCCATTCTTGAGCCTATGATACATTATTCTTCCATGCAGCGCATATCTCTGCGTCTTGGCCTCTCTAAGTTTGTTGCTTCTAATATGGACCATGGCAAGATATGGGTTTTTTGGCATGACTCTATGGATATTGATATTCTGCATATTCATGATAATTATATCACTGCCAAAGTGAAGGGTGTTGTTGAGCATATTATTACTTTTGTTTATGCTAGCTGTCACCTTCACGACAGAATTGGTACTTGGGACGATATTGCCTCTTTCGCATCCTCAGTTGTTGTCCCATGGATGGTGATTGGTGACTTTAATTCTGTTCTGTTTTCTCATGAGAAACTTGGTGGGAATGCTCCTCTTTCAGCTTCAGTCCATGCATTCCACTCTTTTGTGCAGGACTGTGGCATTGCCGATCTTGGATTCAGCGGTCCTAGCTTTACTTGGCGCAATGGACAGCAAGGGATTGGTTGTATTAGAGCTAGATTGGACAGAGGTTTGGCTAACACTCATTGGTTTGCTAAATTCTCTACTTCTATAAATCATCTGCATCATAATTGTTCAGATCACAACCCTCTGCTTGTCACTTATGATTCTTTGAGCTCTATTCATCCTGCTCACTTTAAGTTCCTAAAAGTTTGGACCAGACATCAGAGCTTTACTCAAGTCGTTAAGGATTGCTGGAGCAGACCCTTGCATGCTTCTCCACTTTATAAGTTCAGTGCCAAATTGAAAAGATTAAGGGGTACTCTTAAGCACTGGAATAAGAATATATTCGGGAATGTTTTTGATGCTGTTTTAATATCTGAGAATGATGTTGCTAACATGCAAAACATTGCTGACTCTTCGCCCTCTGCTGATACTTTAAATGATCTTGTTGTTGGAAGGGACATCAGTGATAATATATGTTTGGCTCAGGAGATGGTGCATAATATTTCTAAAAGAACTACTGGTCACAATGTTATTCTCAAACTGGACATGATGAAGGCCTATGATCGTCTGGAATGGAGTTACTTATTTGATGTTCTATACAAATTTGGCTTCTCTCATGATTGGATTAATTTGATTAAGAATCTATTTACTCACTGCTGGTTCTCAGTTGTTTTTAATGGTCAGCTTGGTGGCTATTTTAACTCTTCCAGAGGACTTAGGCAAGGTGATCCTCTGGTCCCCAGTTTGTTTATCTTGGCAGAAGAAGCTTTCAGCAGGGGTCTCCATAATCTTTTCACCAGGGGCTTGATCACTCCCTTCTCCACATTCAGAGCTGGGCCTATTATCTCTCACTTACTCTTTGCTGATGACACGGTTATTTTTACTAACGGATCTCAGGCTTCTCTTCACCGGCTTTTTGCTTTTATTAATATCTATGAGAGATGTTCTGGTCAGCAGGTTAATAAAGACAAAAGCTCTTTTTATGTGGCCTCTCGCACTATCACTCAAAGAATCAATCAAATTGCTGCTGCTACTCAGACGCCCAATAAGGATTTTCCGATTATCTATTTGGGGGATCCTCTCTACAAAGGTATTGCTAAAGCTATCTTTTTTCAGCCACTGCTTGACAAGGTGAGAAACAAACTTGCTAATTGGAAAACTAAGCTCTTATCTCCTGGGGGTAGATTAATTCTGATAAAGCATGTTTTATCATCTATTCCTATACACATTCTTGCTGTCCTCTCTCCCCCTAAGAGCATTTTGAATGCCATGGAAAAAGCATTTGCTGCCTTCTTTTGGGGTTCTTCCACTGTTGGTCAGAGAAAACACTGGATTGCTTGGAAACACATGGCTAGACCTATTGATGAAGGAGGGATTGGAATCAGATCTCTCTTTGATTTGAGTACTGCTTTGAAAGTGAAACTTTGCTGGAAGATTTACTCCCATAAGGGAGTTTGGAGTGATTATATCCATTGCACCTATCTGCAGGATCAGCATCTATCCTTTTGCCCCTTGACTGGTTCTCCCCACTGGAGAATGGTTCTTGGTCATAGACACTGGGTCTTGGACCATACTTGTTGGCAGGTTGGAACTGGTAGGCTTTCTTTTTGGCATGATAATTGGACTGGTCATGGACCTCTCAGGGAGTTCATATCTTCTGATCAATGGCTTTCTGTTGCTCATACTCATAATTGGTTTGTCCAGGATTTTTTGGCTCGCAGACATGACTTTCTACATATGCTTCCTATGGATATTCTACATGTTATCAATGATATTGCTATTTGCTTAGCTCATACTAATGGCCCTGATAAACCTATTTGGCAGCCTGATACTCATGGTTATTTTACTACTAAATCTGCCTGGAACACTGTCAGACATACTGGACCTCAACTTCCTATCACCAAATGGATTTGGCACACACTCTTACCTAAAAAGATCTCCCTTTTTATTTACAGAGCTCTTATTGACAGATTGCCCTTTGACTCAGTTATTCAGAGATATGGGATTTCTTTGGTTTCCAAGTGTTATTGCTGTAGATCTCCTCATCGTGAAACTATGAACCATATTCTTGCTTTGGGAGATATTGCCAGACATTGTTGGAGCTTCTTCAAGCACATTTTCCAGGTTCATGATCAAGGGACTTCTTTTCATTATATGTTTTCAGCATTCACTTCCAAGGCATCCAATACTTCTCTCTATGGCTTCTGCATGGGTATCACTCCTTCTATTATTGCTTGGACGCTTTGGAAAGCTAGGTGCACTGCCAGGTTTGACAATTCTATTTGTAGTAAAGAGCATATTTTGAGACAAGCTATTATTCTTATCACAGAGATTGCTTCTTTATTTCATCCTAAGAGGGCTTCTTCCTATGCTGAGAGAGCATCTTTGCAGGCTTTGGGTTTGACTGATATCTTTTCTTCTGCACCCCCTTCCCTTGTTTGCTGGATTCCTCCCCCCAGATTTCATGTTAAACTTAACACAGATGGCTGTTGTAAAGGTAATCCAGGTATATCTGCAGGTGCTGCTATTCTCAGAGATGATAAAGGTTCCTTTATTTCTGCTTGCTGTGGTTTTTTTGGTATCACATGCAGTCTTATTTCAGAGATCAGGGCTATGCTTATTGGAATACAGATGTGTCTTCAGATGGGGATCTCTTCTCTTATTATAGAGTCTGATTGTCAGGTCTTAATTATGCTTCTTCACTCTGATGGCCAGAAGATTCCTTGGATTCTTCATCCTTGGTGGGATCACTTATGCTCTCTGACGAATTCTATGCTTATTCAATTCCAACATGTGGTCAGAGAATGTAACAAGGCTGCAGACGCATTGGCAAACTTTTCCTGTTCCTCCTATACGTCTCGCACTTTTTCTTCATATGCTGCTCTTCCTCCACCTGTAAGAGGAGAATTGGCTATGGACAAATCCGGCGTTCCTCATTTTCATTTTTGATTGGCTTATGTACCTGGGGGGTTCTTCTTTGCTTTCTTATTTGCTGTATCTCCCAGGGGTAAGGTGGCATGTCCCCCCCTTGTATGTTTATTTGATTCTTTTAATAAAATTCCAAGGGCCTGCCCAGGGTCCTAGATAAGTTTTGGGCTTAAAAAAAAAAAAAAAAAAAAAACCCTAAACCCTAAACCCTAAACCCTAAACCCTAAAACCCTAAAACCCTAAAACCCTAAAACCCTAAACCCTAAACCCTAAACCCTAAACCCTAAAACCCTAAACCCTAAAACCCTAAACCCTAAACCCTAAACCCTAAACCCTAAACCCTAAAACCCCAAACCCTAAAACCCTAAACCCTAAACCCTAAAACCTAAAACCCTAAACCCTAAACCCTAAACCCTAAACCCTAAACCCTAAACTCTAAACCCTAAACCCTAAACCCTAAACCCTAAACCCTAAACCCTAAACCCTAAACCCTAAAACCCTAAACCCTAAACCCTAAACCCTAAACCCTAAACCCCTAAAACCCTAAACCCTAAACCCTAAACCCTAAACCCTAAACCCTAAACCCTAAACCCCTAAACATTCGCTTCCTTCTCTTTCTTCGGTTTCTAGTGAGAGAAGCTCCGGTTTCTCTCCTTGGCCCTCGCCGGCCATGGCCGGCCCTGAGGGGGGTCGCCAGCCCCCCCCCTCGATCCACACCGCTCTTCCCTCCCCCCCTGTCCAGCCTACACCCTCGCCCGCTCCCTCTCAGCCTTGCGTGCTCCAGGTCCAGGCCCCTGCTTCCCTCCCGGCTGGCTCCAGCGCTGTTCAGGCCGCTAGCCTCCCTGTTGTGCCGCCCCCTCAGAGCCCCGCTTCCCCTGCACCCCGCTCGTCGCAGGCTCCGGCTTGGGGCTCTGGGAGCACGAAGTCGTTCGCCCAGGTGCTCAAAGATCGCAAACTGCTCCCGGAAGTCGACCTCCTCGTCCACGATCCAGCTTTCACTGATCTGGGCGAGCCTGCCGTTTTCTTCACCGAGGAGGAGATCGCCACCGCGCTGGTCCCTTTCAGACTCGCGCTGGTTGCCAAAACGCCCTATGGTCGCCCTCCTTTCCCAGATATTAAGCACCTTCTCACTCAACGGCTCGGGCTTCAACATGACTTCATCATCAGCGCGCTGGACAACCGCCATCTCCTCCTTCGAAGCACTAACGAAGACGATTACCTGAAGATCCTTCTCCGCGACCAGCTCTTCGTCAAAGGCTACCTATTCCGCTTCCTGAAATGGACGCCGGACTTTGAATGCGGAATGGAACCCCCTATAGTACCTGTGTGGGTGGAGCTCCCCGCCCTTAAGCCCCATCTTTTCCATGAGGCCTGTGTGAGATCTATCGCTGGCAACCTCGGCCGAGTCCTCCAGGTGGCCCTCAGCACCTCCCAGATCACCAACACGTCTTCAGCGCGCGCCTGTGTGGAGCTTCACGTTCTTCAGCATCGACCCCAACGGATCTGGATCGGCATGGGTGCTGCAGGTTATTTCCAGGAGGTACGCTACCCCCCTATCCCACCCTATTGCACTGCCTGCAGGATCATCGGGCATACGGCCTCGGTTTGCCGTCGGTCTTCCAAGAAAAACGCACCCCAGGTGCCTGCGAAGCCCAATGCTGATAGTCCCTCGCTGGAACCTCCCCCTGCCTCGGAGCCTCAACTGGAGAACCAATCCCTTGAAGCCCCTCCACCTGATCCTCAACCTCAGATGGAGGCTACCTTCGGCGGCTCACGCGCGTCACACCTGAGGCAGCAGACACAGGCCAAACCTGCGCTCCAAGGCGACACTCGTTTCTCTACAGTTCCCCCCAAACCCCCCCCCGAACCAGGTAAAAACTCTAAACGATGGGTTTCCAAAGCTCCACCTCGGCATCAGGTCATGGTAGCCAACTCTTTTGAGGCCCTTGGCCATGATACCGACCCTATGGACGTCCTCTTGGAGGGGAACCTCACTGCCACTCTTCCCGCCGGCATCTCCCCTCAACCAGCAACGCCGGCCACCGGAGAGGGTGAGCCTGATCTGTCTCGCTCAGCTCCCAAGAGCACCATTGCCTGCCTGCCGACCAGGACCCCGGCTGCTGGACCTGAACACTTACCCTCTTCGGCTAAGGAGAACCCCGAGGTGCCAGACCGAACAGCCACTTTACAGGCTTCCACTGTGCCTACCTTGCAGAAGGGCCAGGCGATGCAGTCCACATTGACGTTGCTTTCTGCTGCGAAGTCTATCTCGGCCAACCAGGGTTCCCAACCCTCTTCTATGTTATCTAACCCAGGTCCTGCTGGGGCTTGTCCGCCGGGTCCAACCAGGTTCGGAGAATCCCAAGTCATCTCCATGGACCCTGTGCCAGCTCCCGCTCTGCCCCCGCCACCAGACACCTCAAGGGTCGCCTGCTGCGCCTTGCACAGGCCTACTCCTCTGCCATTGACAACTACAGCCCCTCCCCTAGCTGGGTGCCTCCAGAACCTCCCTCCACTTGGCGGTCCTCCAGGCGCTTGCAAGGTCGGTGGCTCCTCTCTGCAGGACACCGTGATCTCCGGAGATGGCCAGGAAGCCCCCACGGGCCCTACACCTGTCAGCCCTTCGCGGTCGACCAGCCCAGATATGGACTCTGCGACGCATCTGCCTAGGGCCATGCAAGGCGCCACGCTATCGCTCCTCACGCCAAGAGCCTCCGCTAACGATGAACACTCCCAGAGCTCTGTGTTACCAGGCGGACCACCAGACGTTCGAGCGCTGTCCCCCTCGCTGGACGAGGTACCCTATCCTATGGCTCGCGCCCCTGCTCCTACACCCACGACACAGATCCCGGTCCACGGGCCTTCTAAGAACCAGCGGACTTCTACTATTGGGCCCAAGCCAACGGAGCAGACACGCTCCACCCAGTTACGCGAGGAATGCCTGCATGAGCCCTCACATGGGCCCTGGGCTGCCCCCTTTGCTGACGAAGTTACGCAAGCCCATCTGAGGCTTCAGGATCCTGCCCCTCATCCTGCTTATGGGTCGAGCCCACAACATGACGCCTCTAGCCCCGCTCGTCAGAAGCCCATGACCCACTCACAACAGCTCTCTACAGATGATCAGGGTGCTGCTGGGGCTCGCCTGCTGGGCACTGCTACCCTCGAAGACTCCCTTGTCGTCCCCACGGACCCTGGGCCTGCTCCTGTTGTGCCTCCGCCACCAGACACCTCCAGAAACACCCCCAGCGCCATGCACTGGCCTACGCTTTCGCTTCTGCCAGTTACCGTCCCTCCCCTCGATGGGTGCCTCCCGCACCTCCCTCCACTTGATGGCCCTCCAGGTGCTTGCATAGTTGACGGGTCCTATCTGCAGGGGAACTCGACCTCCGGAGATGGCCAGGAGGTCCCCTTGGGCCCCGCACCTGTCCGCCCTTCGCCGTCGGCATGCCCAGGCCTCGAACCTGTAACGCAGACGCCAATGGCCATGCAAGGCACCCCGCTACCGCTTCCCACCCTCATCAGCCTGCCAGGTGTTCGACCATTGTCCTTAACCAGCGCCGACAGCAGCACCACGCAGAAGCACTCCCTGCAGGCTTCAGAGGCCCAGCGTGGCCTATCACCCCCGCTTACAGAGGACCAGCACATCTCCCCTGTGGGGCCCACGCTCCAGCTGCTTCGGACTAGCCTCCTATGTGTCAAGACGTCGAGCAACAACCGGTCAGCAGCCTCGTCGGGTGACTGCCTGGCGGCCCAAGCCCAGCAGCAGGTTCAGTCTTACTCTAGCAAACAGGGCCCAGCAATCCTTCCTGGTATTGGGCCAGCCACCCTGCACGATCAGCCCTCTTCAGGGGGCAACGCTGATCAGCAATGCACCAGTCACTATCCCCTACCCCACGGATCACTGGTATCATGCTCTCCTCAACCTCTTTGTAAATTAAATCTGGAAGACACATCCCCCTTTTCAGGTAGCCCTACAGCTAATGCTCAGGACAACGCTATCATTGAGGCCAATTCACCAAATCACAAAGCGAACCAGGGTGAGACGAACACTGTGGCTGCTCAGGTATCTCAGAAGGCAGCCGATGTACCTTTGAGCTTTGTTAAACAGGCTGGCTCTGCCACTGCCCAAGGCCCAATATCCCAACCCGCTACAAATGATCAATCCATCGGGGATAAGCATACGGCGGTTCACACTTATTTGAATGTCGCGAATCAGGTGATATCTTCAACTTCTCTACCTCTTGTTCATAATTCTCTGGAATCCCTTCGATATGACTCACATGGCTCAGGTCATCTTTCTAACTTGGAAGCTTTAAATTTGGAGAGCCCCATCCACAGGAAGGATAATCTTATCCTCCTTGACTTACAGAAATTGAAGCAATCATTTTCCTCCTCTGACGAATCTCATGATAACGGTGACACACGCACACAGAACATCCCTAGTAGCCTGCATTTGGACCAACAAAAGAGCACAAGGCTCACACGTGCACAAAAGAAGAAATCAAAGTTTAATGGTTAATATGTTAGTTTGGAACATCAGGGGAGTTGGTAACTCTCCCTCCAGACGTCGACTTGTTTCTCTTTGCAGGACGAACAAAGTACAAATTGCTGCAATTTTAGAACCCATGATTCAGAATTCTTCGATGCTCGCTCTATCTCTTAAGATGGGCCTCTCTCAATACCTCTCTAGTGGTAATACCCACGGTAAAGTTTGGGTCTTCTGGCATAATTCTATCTTTGTGGATGTGATTAATATTCATGAGTCTTTTATTACCCTGAAGGTAACTGGCCAAATTGTTCATTATGTCACTTTTATCTATGCTAGTTGTCATCTTCAGGACAGAATTCACCTTTGGGAGACTATTACTTCTTTGTCTATTTCTGACCCCTGGATGATTGTAGGTGACTTTAACTCTGTTCTTTACTCTCATGAAAAACATGGCGGCAATGCACCGTATCATGCTTCTGTGAATGCCTTCCACTCTCTCTTACAGGATAACAATCTCATGGACCTTGGCTTCAGTGGCCCTTCCTATACCTGGAGAAATGGTCAGCAAGGTATTGGTTCCATTAAAGCCAGATTGGACAGAGGTTTGGCTAACCCTGCTTGGTTGTCCTCTTTTAGTACTCTTGTGAGTCACTTACATCATACCAATTCTGATCATAGTCCGCTATTGGTTTCTTATCATAGCACTAATGCCCCGAGACATTCACACTTTAAATTCCTTAAGATGTGGACTAGACACAGGGATTTCATTCGCGTGGTAAAATCATGTTGGCATCAGCCTCTACATGCCTCTCCTCTCTTCAGGCTTAGTGCTAAGTTGAAGAGACTGAGATCCACTTTGAAGACTTGGAATAAAAGTGTCTTTGGCAACATTTTTCAGCATGTCTTACAGGCAGAGGAGAAGGTCAACTCATTACAAATTAATTTTGATAACCATCCTTCTGATCATTCACACTCTGAGCTTTCTGCAGCTAAAAAGGACCTAGATGAGCTCCTCTTACGGCAAGAGATCTTCTGGAGACAAAAATCTCATCTCAAATGGCTAAAGGAGGGCGATCAAAACTCAGCCTTCTTCCACTCTATTGTTAATGAAAGGCGCAGGAAAAACTTTATCCACAAACTGGTTAACGATCAGGGGGATGATGTTACTGACCAAGATGCTTTGCTCTCCATGGCCATAACCTTTTATCAACATCTGTTTACTTCTGAACCGCCCACTATGAACAACAGTGGCCTTCTGCAATATATTCCCACCATTGTCTCTGATGCAGATAATCAAGCTTTGATGGCTACTCCATCTATAGAGGAAGTCAAGGATTCGGTCTTCTCCTTAAGCCCTGATAGTGCCCCTGGTCCAGATGGATTCTCTGGTGACTTCTTTACCTCTTGCTGGGATATCATTTCTGTTGATGTTTATGATGCTGTTAAGGAGTTCTTTAATGGAGGCTTCCTCCCTAAATCTTATACATCTACTCACCTCGTGCTAATCCCCAAAGGAGAGTCCCCTAACACTCTGCAGGATTTTAGACCTATTAGCCTGTGCAACTTCACTTATAAGATAATCTCACTCATACTATGCAAAAGATTATCTCTTGTTCTGCCTGCTCTTATTTCCCCCCTGCAGGGAGCCTTTGTTAGAGGCAGAGATATGGCTGACAACATCTGTCTTGCTCAGGAGCTTACCCATAGCATCTCTAAGAAGGTCAGAGGACACAACATCATTTTCAAACTCGACATGATGAAAGCATACGACAGATTGGAATGGTCCTACTTATTTGATGTGCTGAATAAATTTGGCTTCTCTCCCATGTGGATTAACCTCATCAGAGGACTATTCACCAACTGCTGGTTTTCTGTCATCCTCAATGGTACCGCTGGTGGCTTCTTTACCTCCTCTCGTGGTCTTCGACAGGGAGACCCTTTGGCGCCCAGCCTCTTTATCCTTGCTGAAGAGGCATTCAGCAGAGGCCTTCAGCAGCTGTGTCACAGAGGCATCATTACCCCTTATTCTACCTTCACTGAAGGGCCTATTATCTCGCATCTCTTATTTGCTGATGATACTATTATCTTCACTAATGGCTCTCAAGGATCTCTACGCAGACTCATGGCTTTCCTGACCATTTATGAGAGATGCTCAGGTCAAAAGATCAATACAAGCAAGAGTTCTTTCTACATTGCGGGATATACCCCTACTTGGAGAATCAATCAAGTAGCTGCTAGAGTTTCTATTCCTCACAGGGCTTTCCCTATCACTTATTTGGGAGCTCCTCTCTTCAAAGGTGCAGCTAAGGCAATTTACTTCCATCCCCTCTTGGACAAGGTGAGAAATAGACTAGCTTCCTGGAAATCTAATCTCCTTTCGCCTGGTGGAAGACTGATCCTTATCAAACATGTACTATCTTCCATTCCTATACATATTCTTGCTGTTCTCACCCCTCCTAAGAGTATTCTTCACTCTTTAGAGAGGACATTTGCTGCTTTCTTTTGGGGATCCACTTCAACAGGGATGCGTAGGCATTGGATCGCTTGGAAACATCTGGCTAGGCCAACCTCTGAAGGAGGAATTGGTATTCGTTCTCTTCTGGAGCTAGGGGCTGCCCTTAAGGTTAAATTATGTTGGAAAGTCTACTCTAAAAAGGGCATCTGGGGTGAGTACATCAATCAGACTTATCTGCACAGGCATCATATTTCTACTTGTCCTATGGTTGGTTCTCCTCATTGGAAGATGGTACTTAAGCATAGACAATGGGTTCTTGACAACACCTATTGGTTAGTGGGCCAGGGCCATATTTCCTTCTGGCACGATGATTGGACTGGTCATGGTCCTTTAAAAGATCTCATTTCCGAGGATCAGTGGACTGCTATTGGTAATATCCAAGCTTGGTCGGTTCGCGATTATAACATGTCTGGTCAGCATCTATTACACTCCTTACCTTCAGACATTGCTTCTATTATCATGGCTTATATTGGCATCTTTACCACTCAACAAGACCATGATAAGATTATTTGGAAACCGAATTCCTATGGCTTCTTCACCACTAAATCAGCCTGGCAAGTTGTTAGGCAGCAGATTCCTCCTCTCTCCATCTCTAAATGGATCTGGTGCACTCAAATACCCAAGAAGATCTCCATCTTTATATACAGGGCCCTTGTTCATAAATTGCCTTTTGATTCCAATATTCAAAGAATAGGCATTCCATTGGCATCAAAGTGCGTGTGCTGCTCGAATGCCTCACAAGAGACTCTTAATCATGTCTTGGCTCATGGAGATTGGGCTTCCTACTGCTGGCGCTTCTTTCAGGATAGATGTGGACTTTCTTTTCAGATGAGCTCCTTTCACCACATATTTTGTTCCTTTATAAACTTGGCCTCAGCCTCAGGTACATCTCTTTACTCTTTCATTATGGGTATTATTCCTTCTATTGTGGTTTGGTTTCTTTGGAAAGCCAGGTGTTCAGCCAAATACGATGGTATCCGCTCCCGTAAGGAAAGCATTTTGCATCAGAGCCTCCACCTTATAAGAGAGCTTGCTGCCATATATTCCCCAAAGTCCCCTTGTTCCTCTGCGCATAGAGCTGTACAGCAAGCAGTGGGGGTTGTGGATTCTTTCTCTCCCATGTTACCGGTTCTGGTAAGATGGATGCATCCTCCTACAGGTAAACTCAAACTTAACACTGATGGTTGCAGTAGAGGTAATCCTGGTAACTCAGCAGGTTCAGCTATTCTCAGAAATGATAAAGGTCAGTTCATTATGGCCTCTTGTGCCTACTTTGGTCACACTCATAGTATCATCTCTGAACTTAGGGCGATCATTACCGGTCTCCACATGTGTCTTCAACAAGGTTTCTCTTGTCTTATTGTTGAATCTGATTGCCTCTCACTGATTACACTCATGACTTCTACTAATCCCACTATCCCTTGGATTCTTTTTCCTTGGTGGTTTGAGTTTTGTTCTCTCAGGGAAGCTATGGATCTTCACTTTTGCCATGCAGTTAGAGAAGCCAATAAAGCTGCTGATGCTCTGGCTAACTTCTCCTGCGACCAGCAAGTTGATAAAGTCTTTTTAGATTCATCTGCTTTGCCTACTATTGTAAAAGGGGAAATCACTTCTGATAAAAGTGGTCTTCCCCACCTTAGGATCTGAGGGGTTCTTTTTCAGGGAGATTCTGGGTTTATTGATGTACTCTCTCAGGGGTAAGGTGGCACGTCCCCCCCTTGTATCTCAGGGGAAATCACTTCTGATAAAAGTGGTCTTCCCCTCCTTAGGACTTGAGGGGTTTCTTCAGGGGGATTTTGGGTTTCTTGATGTACTCTCTCAGGGGTTCGGTGGTATGTCCCCCCCTTGTATCTCCAACTTTTTGATGTAATAAAATCCCAAGGGCCGGCCCAGGGTCCTAGTTAAATTCCTGGGTTAAAAAAAAAAAAAAAAAAACCCCTAAACCCTAAAACCCTAAACCCTAAACCCCTAAACCCCTAAAACCCTAAACCCCTAAAACCCTAAAACCCTAAAACCCTAAACCTAAAACCCTAAACCCTAAACCCTAAACCCTAAACCCTAAACCCTAAACCCTAAAACCCTAAACCCTAAACCCTAAAACCCTAAACCCTAAACCCTAAAACCCTAAACCCTAAACCCTAAACCCTAAACCCTAAACCCTAAACCCCAAACCCTAAACCCTAAACCCTAAACCCCTAAACCCTAAACCCTAAACCCGCTCCTTTTCCTTCTCTCTCTTCGGTTTCTAGTGAGAGAAGCTCCGGTTTCTCTCCTTGGCCCTCGCCGGCCATGGCCGGCCCTGAGGGGGGTCGCCGGCCCCCCCCCTCGATCCACACCGCTCTTCCCTCCCCCCCTGTCCAGCCTACACCCTCGCCCGCTCCCTCTCAGCCTTGCGTGCTCCAGGTCCAGGCCCCTGCTTCCCTCCCGGCTGGCTCCAGCGCTGTTCAGGCCGCTAGCCTCCCTGTTGTGCCGCCCCCTCAGAGCCCCGCTTCCCCTGCACCCCGCTCGTCGCAGGCTCCGGCTTGGGGCTCTGGGAGCACGAAGTCGTTCGCCCAGGTGCTCAAAGATCGCAAACTGCTCCCGGAAGTCGACCTCCTCGTCCACGATCCAGCTTTCACTGATCTGGGCGAGCCTGCCGTTTTCTTCACCGAGGAGGAGATCGCCACCGCGCTGGTCCCTTTCAGACTCGCGCTGGTTGCCAAAACGCCCTATGGTCGCCCTCCTTTCCCAGATATTAAGCACCTTCTCACTCAACGGCTCGGGCTTCAACATGACTTCATCATCAGCGCGCTGGACAACCGCCATCTCCTCCTTCGAAGCACTAACGAAGACGATTACCTGAAGATCCTTCTCCGCGACCAGCTCTTCGTCAAAGGCTACCTATTCCGCTTCCTGAAATGGACGCCGGACTTTGAATGCGGAATGGAACCCCCTATAGTACCTGTGTGGGTGGAGCTCCCCGCCCTTAAGCCCCATCTTTTCCATGAGGCCTGTGTGAGATCTATCGCTGGCAACCTCGGCCGAGTCCTCCAGGTGGCCCTCAGCACCTCCCAGATCACCAACACGTCTTCAGCGCGCGCCTGTGTGGAGCTTCACGTTCTTCAGCATCGACCCCAACGGATCTGGATCGGCATGGGTGCTGCAGGTTATTTCCAGGAGGTACGCTACCCCCCTATCCCACCCTATTGCACTGCCTGCAGGATCATCGGGCATACGGCCTCGGTTTGCCGTCGGTCTTCCAAGAAAAACGCACCCCAGGTGCCTGCGAAGCCCAATGCTGATAGTCCCTCGCTGGAACCTCCCCCTGCCTCGGAGCCTCAACTGGAGAACCAATCCCTTGAAGCCCCTCCACCTGATCCTCAACCTCAGATGGAGGCTACCTTCGGCGGCTCACGCGCGTCACACCTGAGGCAGCAGACACAGGCCAAACCTGCGCTCCAAGGCGACACTCGTTTCTCTACAGTTCCCCCCAAACCCCCCCCCGAACCAGGTAAAAACTCTAAACGATGGGTTTCCAAAGCTCCACCTCGGCATCAGGTCATGGTAGCCAACTCTTTTGAGGCCCTTGGCCATGATACCGACCCTATGGACGTCCTCTTGGAGGGGAACCTCACTGCCACTCTTCCCGCCGGCATCTCCCCTCAACCAGCAACGCCGGCCACCGGAGAGGGTGAGCCTGATCTGTCTCGCTCAGCTCCCAAGAGCACCATTGCCTGCCTGCCGACCAGGACCCCGGCTGCTGGACCTGAACACTTACCCTCTTCGGCTAAGGAGAACCCCGAGGTGCCAGACCGAACAGCCACTTTACAGGCTTCCACTGTGCCTACCTTGCAGAAGGGCCAGGCGATGCAGTCCACATTGACGTTGCTTTCTGCTGCGAAGTCTATCTCGGCCAACCAGGGTTCCCAACCCTCTTCTATGTTATCTAACCCAGGTCCTGCTGGGGCTTGTCCGCCGGGTCCAACCAGGTTCGGAGAATCCCAAGTCATCTCCATGGACCCTGTGCCAGCTCCCGCTCTGCCCCCGCCACCAGACACCTCAAGGGTCGCCTGCTGCGCCTTGCACAGGCCTACTCCTCTGCCATTGACAACTACAGCCCCTCCCCTAGCTGGGTGCCTCCAGAACCTCCCTCCACTTGGCGGTCCTCCAGGCGCTTGCAAGGTCGGTGGCTCCTCTCTGCAGGACACCGTGATCTCCGGAGATGGCCAGGAAGCCCCCACGGGCCCTACACCTGTCAGCCCTTCGCGGTCGACCAGCCCAGATATGGACTCTGCGACGCATCTGCCTAGGGCCATGCAAGGCGCCACGCTATCGCTCCTCACGCCAAGAGCCTCCGCTAACGATGAACACTCCCAGAGCTCTGTGTTACCAGGCGGACCACCAGACGTTCGAGCGCTGTCCCCCTCGCTGGACGAGGTACCCTATCCTATGGCTCGCGCCCCTGCTCCTACACCCACGACACAGATCCCGGTCCACGGGCCTTCTAAGAACCAGCGGACTTCTACTATTGGGCCCAAGCCAACGGAGCAGACACGCTCCACCCAGTTACGCGAGGAATGCCTGCATGAGCCCTCACATGGGCCCTGGGCTGCCCCCTTTGCTGACGAAGTTACGCAAGCCCATCTGAGGCTTCAGGATCCTGCCCCTCATCCTGCTTATGGGTCGAGCCCACAACATGACGCCTCTAGCCCCGCTCGTCAGAAGCCCATGACCCACTCACAACAGCTCTCTACAGATGATCAGGGTGCTGCTGGGGCTCGCCTGCTGGGCACTGCTACCCTCGAAGACTCCCTTGTCGTCCCCACGGACCCTGGGCCTGCTCCTGTTGTGCCTCCGCCACCAGACACCTCCAGAAACACCCCCAGCGCCATGCACTGGCCTACGCTTTCGCTTCTGCCAGTTACCGTCCCTCCCCTCGATGGGTGCCTCCCGCACCTCCCTCCACTTGATGGCCCTCCAGGTGCTTGCATAGTTGACGGGTCCTATCTGCAGGGGAACTCGACCTCCGGAGATGGCCAGGAGGTCCCCTTGGGCCCCGCACCTGTCCGCCCTTCGCCGTCGGCATGCCCAGGCCTCGAACCTGTAACGCAGACGCCAATGGCCATGCAAGGCACCCCGCTACCGCTTCCCACCCTCATCAGCCTGCCAGGTGTTCGACCATTGTCCTTAACCAGCGCCGACAGCAGCACCACGCAGAAGCACTCCCTGCAGGCTTCAGAGGCCCAGCGTGGCCTATCACCCCCGCTTACAGAGGACCAGCACATCTCCCCTGTGGGGCCCACGCTCCAGCTGCTTCGGACTAGCCTCCTATGTGTCAAGACGTCGAGCAACAACCGGTCAGCAGCCTCGTCGGGTGACTGCCTGGCGGCCCAAGCCCAGCAGCAGGTTCAGTCTTACTCTAGCAAACAGGGCCCAGCAATCCTTCCTGGTATTGGGCCAGCCACCCTGCACGATCAGCCCTCTTCAAGGGGCAACGCTGATCAGCAATGCACCAGTCACTATCCCCTACCCCACGGATCACTGGTATCATGCTCTCCTCAACCTCTTTGTAAATTAAATCTGGAAGACACATCCCCCTTTTCAGGTAGCCCTACAGCTAATGCTCAGGACAACGCTATCATTGAGGCCAATTCACCAAATCACAAAGCGAACCAGGGTGAGACGAACACTGTGGCTGCTCAGGTATCTCACAAGGCAGCCGATGTACCTTTGAGCTTTGTTAAACAGGCTGGCTCTGCCACTGCCCAAGGCCCAATATCCCAACCCGCTACAAATGATCAATCCATCGGGGATAAGCATACGGCGGTTCACACTTATTTGAATGTCGCGAATCAGGTGATATCTTCAACTTCTCTACCTCTTGTTCATAATTCTCTGGAATCCCTTCGATATGACTCACATGGCTCAGGTCATCTTTCTAACTTGGAAGCTTTAAATTTGGAGAGCCCCATCCACAGGAAGGATAATCTTATCCTCCTTGACTTACAGAAATTGAAGCAATCATTTTCCTCCTCTGACGAATCTCATGATAACGGTGACACACGCACACAGAACATCCCTAGTAGCCTGCATTTGGACCAACAAAAGAGCACAAGGCTCACACGTGCACAAAAGAAGAAATCAAAGTTTAATGGTTAATATGTTAGTTTGGAACATCAGGGGAGTTGGTAACTCTCCCTCCAGACGTCGACTTGTTTCTCTTTGCAGGACGAACAAAGTACAAATTGCTGCAATTTTAGAACCCATGATTCAGAATTCTTCGATGCTCGCTCTATCTCTTAAGATGGGCCTCTCTCAATACCTCTCTAGTGGTAATACCCACGGTAAAGTTTGGGTCTTCTGGCATAATTCTATCTTTGTGGATGTGATTAATATTCATGAGTCTTTTATTACCCTGAAGGTAACTGGCCAAATTGTTCATTATGTCACTTTTATCTATGCTAGTTGTCATCTTCAGGACAGAATTCACCTTTGGGAGACTATTACTTCTTTGTCTATTTCTGACCCCTGGATGATTGTAGGTGACTTTAACTCTGTTCTTTACTCTCATGAAAAACATGGCGGCAATGCACCGTATCATGCTTCTGTGAATGCCTTCCACTCTCTCTTACAGGATAACAATCTCATGGACCTTGGCTTCAGTGGCCCTTCCTATACCTGGAGAAATGGTCAGCAAGGTATTGGTTCCATTAAAGCCAGATTGGACAGAGGTTTGGCTAACCCTGCTTGGTTGTCCTCTTTTAGTACTCTTGTGAGTCACTTACATCATACCAATTCTGATCATAGTCCGCTATTGGTTTCTTATCATAGCACTAATGCCCCGAGACATTCACACTTTAAATTCCTTAAGATGTGGACTAGACACAGGGATTTCATTCGCGTGGTAAAATCATGTTGGCATCAGCCTCTACATGCCTCTCCTCTCTTCAGGCTTAGTGCTAAGTTGAAGAGACTGAGATCCACTTTGAAGACTTGGAATAAAAGTGTCTTTGGCAACATTTCTCAGCATGTCTTACAGGCAGAGGAGAAGGTCAACTCATTACAAATTAATTTTGATAACCATCCTTCTGATCATTCACACTCTGAGCTTTCTGCAGCTAAAAAGGACCTAGATGAGCTCCTCTTACGGCAAGAGATCTTCTGGAGACAAAAATCTCATCTCAAATGGCTAAAGGAGGGCGATCAAAACTCAGCCTTCTTCCACTCTATTGTTAATGAAAGGCGCAGGAAAAACTTTATCCACAAACTGGTTAACGATCAGGGGGATGATGTTACTGACCAAGATGCTTTGCTCTCCATGGCCATAACCTTTTATCAACATCTGTTTACTTCTGAACCGCCCACTATGAACAACAGTGGCCTTCTGCAATATATTCCCACCATTGTCTCTGATGCAGATAATCAAGCTTTGATGGCTACTCCATCTATAGAGGAAGTCAAGGATTCGGTCTTCTCCTTAAGCCCTGATAGTGCCCCTGGTCCAGATGGATTCTCTGGTGACTTCTTTACCTCTTGCTGGGATATCATTTTTGTTGATGTTTATGATGCTGTTAAGGAGTTCTTTAATGGAGGCTTCCTCCCTAAATCTTATACATCTACTCACCTCGTGCTAACCCCCAAAGGAGAGTCCCCTAACACTCTGCAGGATTTTAGACCTATTAGCCTGTGCAACTTCACTTATAAGATAATCTCACTCATACTATGCAAAAGATTATCTCTTGTTCTGCCTGCTCTTATTTCCCCCCTGCAGGGAGCCTTTGTTAGAGGCAGAGATATGGCTGACAACATCTGTCTTGCTCAGGAGCTTACCCATAGCATCTCTAAGAAGGTCAGAGGACACAACATCATTTTCAAACTCGACATGATGAAAGCATACGACAGATTGGAATGGTCCTACTTATTTGATGTGCTGAATAAATTTGGCTTCTCTCCCATGTGGATTAACCTCATCAGAGGACTATTCACCAACTGCTGGTTTTCTGTCATCCTCAATGGTACCGCTGGTGGCTTCTTTACCTCCTCTCGTGGTCTTCGACAGGGAGACCCTTTGGCGCCCTTCCTCTTTATCCTTGCTGAAGAGGCATTCAGCAGAGGCCTTCAGCAGCTGTGTCACAGAGGCATCATTACCCCTTATTCTACCTTCACTGAAGGGCCTATTATCTCGCATCTCTTATTTGCTGATGATACTATTATCTTCACTAATGGCTCTCAAGGATCTCTACGCAGACTCATGGCTTTCCTGACCATTTATGAGAGATGCTCAGGTCAAAAGATCAATACAAGCAAGAGTTCTTTCTACATTGCGGGATATACCCCTACTTGGAGAATCAATCAAGTAGCTGCTAGAGTTTCTATTCCTCACAGGGCTTTCCCTATCACTTATTTGGGAGCTCCTCTCTTCAAAGGTGCAGCTAAGGCAATTTACTTCCATCCCCTCTTGGACAAGGTGAGAAATAGACTAGCTTCCTGGAAATCTAATCTCCTTTCGCCTGGTGGAAGACTGATCCTTATCAAACATGTACTATCTTCCATTCCTATACATATTCTTGCTGTTCTCACCCCTCCTAAGAGTATTCTTCACTCTTTAGAGAGGACATTTGCTGCTTTCTTTTGGGGATCCACTTCAACAGGGATGCGTAGGCATTGGATCGCTTGGAAACATCTGGCTAGGCCAACCTCTGAAGGAGGAATTGGTATTCGTTCTCTTCTGGAGCTAGGGGCTGCCCTTAAGGTTAAATTATGTTGGAAAGTCTACTCTAAAAAGGGCATCTGGGGTGAGTACATCAATCAGACTTATCTGCACAGGCATCATATTTCTACTTGTCCTATGGTTGGTTCTCCTCATTGGAAGATGGTACTTAAGCATAGACAATGGGTTCTTGACAACACCTATTGGTTAGTGGGCCAGGGCCATATTTCCTTCTGGCACGATGATTGGACTGGTCATGGTCCTTTAAAAGATCTCATTTCCGAGGATCAGTGGACTGCTATTGGTAATATCCAAGCTTGGTCGGTTCGCGATTATAACATGTCTGGTCAGCATCTATTACACTCCTTACCTTCAGACATTGCTTCTATTATCATGGCTTATATTGGCATCTTTACCACTCAACAAGACCATGATAAGATTATTTGGAAACCGAATTCCTATGGCTTCTTCACCACTAAATCAGCCTGGCAAGTTGTTAGGCAGCAGATTCCTCCTCTCTCCATCTCTAAATGGATCTGGTGCACTCAAATACCCAAGAAGATCTCCATCTTTATATACAGGGCCCTTGTTCATAAATTGCCTTTTGATTCCAATATTCAAAGAATAGGCATTCCATTGGCATCAAAGTGCGTGTGCTGCTCGAATGCCTCACAAGAGACTCTCAATCATGTCTTGGCTCATGGAGATTGGGCTTCCTACTGCTGGCGCTTCTTTCAGGATAGATGTGGACTTTCTTTTCAGATGAGCTCCTTTCACCACATATTTTGTTCCTTTATAAACTTGGCCTCAGCCTCAGGTACATCTCTTTACTCTTTCATTATGGGTATTATTCCTTCTATTGTGGTTTGGTTTCTTTGGAAAGCCAGGTGTTCAGCCAAATACGATGGTATCCGCTCCCGTAAGGAAAGCATTTTGCATCAGAGCCTCCACCTTATAAGAGAGCTTGCTGCCATATATTCCCCAAAGTCCCCTTGTTCCTCTGCGCATAGAGCTGTACTGCAAGCAGTGGGGGTTGTGGATTCTTTCTCTCCCATGTTACCGGTTCTGGTAAGATGGATGCATCCTCCTACAGGTAAACTCAAACTTAACACTGATGGTTGCAGTAGAGGTAATCCTGGTAACTCAGCAGGTTCAGCTATTCTCAGAAATGATAAAGGTCAGTTCATTATGGCCTCTTGTGCCTACTTTGGTCACACTCATAGTATCATCTCTGAACTTAGGGCGATCATTACCGGTCTCCACATGTGTCTTCAACAAGGTTTCTCTTGTCTTATTGTTGAATCTGATTGCCTCTCACTGATTCCACTCATGACTTCTACTAATCCCACTATCCCTTGGATTCTTTTTCCTTGGTGGTTTGAGTTTTGTTCTCTCAGGGAAGCTATGGATCTTCACTTTTGCCATGCAGTTAGAGAAGCCAATAAAGCTGCTGATGCTCTGGCTAACTTCTCCTGCGACCAGCAAGTTGATAAAGTCTTTTTAGATTCATCTGCTTTGCCTACTATTGTAAAAGGGGAAATCACTTCTGATAAAAGTGGTCTTCCCCACCTTAGGATCTGAGGGGTTCTTTTTCAGGGAGATTCTGGGTTTATTGATGTACTCTCTCAGGGGTAAGGTGGCACGTCCCCCCCTTGTATCTCAGGGGAAATCACTTCTGATAAAAGTGGTCTTCCCCTCCTTAGGACTTGAGGGGTTTCTTCAGGGGGATTTTGGGTTTCTTGATGTACTCTCTCAGGGGTTCGGTGGTATGTCCCCCCCTTGTATCTCCAACTTTTTGATGTAATAAAATCCCAAGGGCCGGCCCAGGGTCCTAGTTAAATTCCTGGGTTAAAAAAAAAAAAAAAAAACCCTAAACCCTAAACCCCTAAACCCTAAACCCTAAACCCCTAAACCCTAACCCCTAAACCCTAAACCCTAATCCCTAAACCCTAAACCCTAATCCCTAAACCCTAAAACCCATTCGGCCGCCGCCCTTCTCTCTCTAGAATACTAGAGAGAGAAGCTCTGCGGACCCCCGTGGCCGCTGCCGGCCATGGCCGGCCCTGAGGGGGGCGGGCGACCCCCCAGCTTGCTGCCAGCCACGCTCCCTCCTCCAGCTTCGCCGCAGCAGCTCCCGCCCTCCACCTTGCCACCTGCTGCAACCGCACCTGGCTCACTGGGTTCTCCCTCTTCAGGCTTCCCTCACCTCTCAGCCTCTGCTGAGACCCCTGCTCATCCTCAGGTGCCAACCGGCGGGGTGACGTCCAAGCTTGCCTCGCCTGCCCCCAAGACGCCGGCCTGGGGCACCACGGGAGCCAAATCCTTCGCTCAAATCATCAAGGAGCGTCAGGTCTTCCCAGAGGTGGATCTCCAAGTTCACGACCCCGCATACACGGACTTGGGAGAACCAGCTGTTTTCTTCACGCCGGAGGAGCTCGCCATCGCGCTGATCCCATTCCAGTTTGCGCTGGTCGCGAAAACGCCCCATGGCCGCCCTCCGTTTCCGGACATCAAGCTCCTCCTGACGCAGCGCCTCGGCCTCCAGCACGAATTTGTCATCAGCACGCTGGACCCCCGCCATCTCTTGATCCGCTGCTCTGTGGAAGACGATTACTTAAAGATCCTCCTTAGGGATCAACTCTACATCAAAGGATTCCTCTTTCGGTTTCTTAAATGGTTCCCAGAGTTCGAGTGCGGCACGGACCCGCCTATCATCCCTGTTTGGGTCGACTTCCCCTCCCTCAAGCCTCACCTCTTCCATGAGGCATGCGTCAGATCCATCGCAGGTAACATCGGTAGAGTTCTCCAAGTCGCACTCAGTACTTCGCAGATCACCAACACCTCGACAGCCCGCGCCTGTGTCGAGCTCCACATCCTTCAGCCGCGGCCGCCGCGTATTTGGATCGGCTTGGGGTCTGCTGGCTACTTTCAGGAGGTCCGCTTTCCTCCCATCCCCCCCTATTGCTTGTCTTGCAGGATTATAGGTCACACTGCATCCGACTGTCGCCGCGCTGCCAAGAACTCCAAACCTCCTGCACCCCTGCAGGGTAGATCCTCCACGCCTGTGATTGCGCCGCCCCTCTCCACCCCTTCGCTTGATCCGCAAGCCGCCCCTCAAGCTTCCTCACCCCGTCCACGTTCAGTTGCGCTCGAGCCACCGGCCCCCACCGCGACCCAGGTAAATCCTAATATCCCCACTCAATTTTCCTCCAACCCCCCCTTGGTCGTGCAGGCTTCTCATGGTGCGGGTAAGGCACCCAAGCGTTGGATCTCCAAAGGCCCTTCTAACCAACGGCTTCAAACATCCAACTCGTTCGCCGCTCTTCGGACTGATCCTGAATCATCCCATGACTGCGCGGAAGGACCTTCGGCAAAGCCTCCTACTCCGGCCGTCGGGGACCCTGCTGAGGTTGCTGCGGCCGTCCCAGCCGAACACGCCGCCGGCGAGATCGCCGAACCTGTCGCTGTCCCTGCTTCCCCGTCCTCGGGCTCACACCACTCGGTCTCTGCGGCGCCTTGCCAAACTCAGCATTCCCAGCAGATCATGGAGGAGGCGCCCCCTGCACATCCTGATATCTTGCCTTCTTTGGCTTTGGCGAGCCCCAACGCCCCTGGCAAACAGGCCTTTCCCCTGTCAGCCTTCGAAACTTCTGATCAGATGGCACAGGTGGTCCAGCCCTCGGCACCGCTGCATGATACTTCTATATCAGCCTCGGCCCCCAAGGGCACTTTACAACTGGCTGCCTTACCTCACACTGGGACGGCTTCCCATATCCTGTACCCTCAGGACAGCAACGCTATTGGGCCCTCTCCCCAGGAACCAGGCTCCCTTGTTGAACCCACGGGTCTCGCGCCTATGTCTGCCTTGCCGCCGTGTACCTCTGGGCCTCTTCCGCTGACGGCTTCTCCTCCCTCCACGCCTACGGTGATCTGTAGCGTCATGCATGACTCCACGTCATTGGCCATGGTCCCCGCAGCACCGCCCCCTGATCGGTGCCCTCGGAATTCTCTTTCACTTGATAGCCGGCCAGGTGTTCGACAGTTGTCCCCACTATTGGGGGAAGGGCCTCACGCGCATGCCCAGGCTCTGTTGGGCTCGAGGACCCCTACCGCCATGCAAGCTGCCACGTCCACTCCTGTGGTGCCCACAGCCCCTCCTGGTGAAGAATGCCCCGCAGACATTGCGCCAGACCACACCCTTTTTGGAGTGCCTCGGCCCATGCCTCAGATCCAGGTGCCCCTGCTACCTCCTTTAGCGGACGCTAACGCTACCCTCGGCACCAGGTGCAGTCCGGTGAAGAGACTCAGCGCCATGCACGTGGCTTCGTCGACGCCAGCTATGCCCCCAGCTGCCATCTCCGCCGATCAGACCTCTCTTCTAGGTCGCCCACCAGCCCGCTTGTGTGTTCTGGATCCTGCCCCTCATCCTGTTAATGGGCCGAGCCCACAACATGATGACCCAAGGCCCACTCGTCAGAAGCCCTTGATCCACGCTGTCGTCAATCATTCACAGCAGCCCCCTCCTGACGAACAGATCACCAACGGCGGAAATCTTGGTCCCAATACGCAGACGCCTACTGCTTCAAGCGCCCAGCACCCGCAGCTGCAGGATCCGTCTGCCGAAGACCCAGCTGCAACCTGCCTAAATACTCTCTCGCCCCCATACGGCAAAGATGCTTCCCGCACGATCCCTACGCTATCTAGCTCACAGGCCTATAGAGCCGATGGGTCCTATCCGCAGGATTTGCCCACCAGGGCCATGCATGGAACCACGCCTTTGCAACCGCTGCTGTCTGCCCCTCCTGTTGATGACCCCGCTGATGCTCCCCCCAGCTCAAGCTCGGACCACAGGCCCACTACGCGGATGGAGGGACCCGTCGAACCCACCAGTGGTTACTCGGCTGGCATGCCCACTCCCTAGCAACCCCTCAATAACCAGGAGCAGAATCTGACATCAGGATCGCATACCTGCATGCCGAGCCCTCATGTGCTGTCACCCCCGCCTTCTGAGATCCTTCGCGCCTCTCCTGTGGGGCCCACACCCCAGCTGACTCAGCCTAGTCCTCAATGTGGCAAGTCGCCCAGCAACAACCAGTCCTTCTTCAAAGAGGTCTCTTGCACGAGCCATCTTGCGCCTTTGTGGGCCTCTACAGACGCGACGGCCCACCTACAGGACCAAGCCCACCCACATCAGAGTCAGCCACCTGCAACCATTGGGCTCCGCGAGATTGCAGCCCCTATGTGGACCGGCCCACTTGATAGACATACTCCAAACACTAATTACCAGGTCACTCCAAACACTAATTGCAGCCCCAAACTGGTCACTCCAAACACTAATTACCAGGTATCTTGCTCTACTCAACCTCTTTGTAAGTTAAATCTGGAAGACACATCCCCCTTTTCAGGTAGCCCTACAGCCAATGCTCAGGATAACGCCATCATTGAGGACAATTCACCAAATCACAAAGCGAACCATAGTGAGACGAACATTGTGGCTGCCCAGGTATCTTACAAGGCAGCTGATGTACTGCTGAGCATTGATAAACAGGCTGCCTCGGTCATTGCCCACGGCCCAATATCCCAACCCAATACAATCAATCAATCCACTGGGGATAAGCATACGGCGGTTCACACTTCTTTGAATGTCGCGAATCAGGTGATATCTTCATCTTCTCTACCTCTTGTTCAAAACCCTCTGGACTCTCTTCGATATGACTCCCATGGCTCAGGTCATCCCTCTAACTTGGAAGCTTTAAATTTGGAGAGCCCTATCCACAGGAAGGATAATCGTATTCTTCTTGACTTACATAAATTGAAGCAATCATTTTCCTCCTCTGATGAATCTCACGATAACGGTGACACATGCACACAGGACATCCCTAGCAGTCTGCATTTGGACCAACAAAAGAGCACAAGGCTCACACGTGCACAAAAGAAGAAATCTAAGTTTAATGGTTAATATGCTTGTTTGGAACATCAGGGGAGTTGGTAACTCTCCCTCCAGACGTCGACTTGTCTCTCTTTGCAGGACGAACAAAGTACAAATTACTGCAATTTTAGAACCCATGATTCAGAACTCTTCGATGCTAGCTCTTTCTCTTAAGCTGGGCCTCTCTCAATACCTCTCTAGCGGTAACCCCCACGGTAAAGTCTGGGTTTTCTGGCATAATTCTATCTCTGTGGATGTGATTAATATTCATGAGTCTTTTATTACTCTGAAGGTATCTGGCCAAATAGTTCATTATGTCACTTTTATCTATGCTAGTTGTCTTCTTCATGACAGAATTCACCTTTGGGAGACTATTACTTCATTGTCTATTTCTGACCCCTGGATGATTGTGGGTGACTTTAATTCTGTTCTTTACTCTCATGAAAAACATGGCGGCAATGCACCGCATCATGCTTCTGTGAATGCCTTCCACTCTCTCTTACAGGATAGCAACCTCATGGATCTTGGCTTCAGTGGCCCTTCCTATACCTGGAGAAATGGCCAGCAAGGTATTGGTTCCATTAAAGCCAGATTGGACAGAGGTTTGGCTAACCCAGCTTGGTTCTCCTCTTTTAGTACTCTTGTGAGTCATTTACATCATACCAATTCTGATCATAGTCCGCTTTTGGTTTCTTATCATAGCACTAATGCCCCGAGACACTCACACTTTAAATTCCTTAAGATGTGGACTAGACACAGGGATTTCATTCGCGTGGTAAAATCATGTTGGCTTCAGCCTCTACATGCATCTCCTCTCTTCAGGCTTAGTGCTAAGTTGAAGAGACTGAGATCCACTTTGTAGACTTGGAATAAAAGTGTCTTTGGCAACATTTTTCAGCATGTCTTACAGGCAGAGGAGAAGGTCAATTCCTTACAAATTAATTTTGATAACCATCCTTCTGATCAGTCACAATCCGAGTTTTCTGCAGCTAAAAAGGATCTAGATGAGCTCCTCTTACGGCAAGAGATATTCTGGAGGCAAAAATCTCATCTCAAATGGCTAAAGGAGGGCGATCAAAACTCAGCCTTCTTCCACTCTATTGTTAACGAAAGGCGAAGGAAAAACTTTATTCACAAACTGGTTGATGATCAGGGAGATGATGTTACTGACCAAGATGCTTTACTTTCCATGGCCATAGCTTATTATCATAATCTGTTTTCTTCTGAGCCACCTACTATGAACAACAGTGGTCTTCTGCAATATATTCCTACTATTGTCTCTGATGCAGATAATCAAGCTTTGATGGCTACTCCAACTATAGAGGAAGTCAAGGATTCGGTCTTCTCTTTAAGCCCTGATAGTGCCCCTGGACCTGATGGCTTTTCTGGTGATTTCTTTACCTCTTGCTGGGATATCATTTCTGTTGATGTTTATGATGCTGTCAAGGAGTTCTTCAATGGAAGCTTCCTTCCTAAAGCTTATACCTCCACTCACCTCGTGCTAATTCCAAAAGGAGAGTCTGCCGACACCTTGAAGGATTTTAGGCCTATCAGTCTGTGCAATTTCACTTATAAGATTATCTCACTCATCATTTGCAAAAGATTATCTCTTGTTCTGCCTGCCCTTATTTCTCCTCTCCAGGGAGCCTTTGTCAAAGGCAGAGATATGGCTGACAACATCTGCCTTGCTCAGGAGCTTACCCATAGCATCTCTAAGAAGGTCAGAGGACACAACATCATTTTCAAACTTGACATGATGAAAGCATATGACAGATTGGAATGGTCTTACTTATTTGATGTGCTGCATAAATTTGGCTTCTCCCCCATGTGGATTAACCTTATCAGAGAATTATTCACCAACTGCTGGTTTTCTGTCATCCTCAACGGTAATGTTGGTGGCTTCTTTACCTCCTCTCGTGGTCTTCGACAGGGAGACCCCTTGGCACCCAGTCTCTTCATTCTTGCTGAAGAGGCATTCAGCAGAGGTCTTCAGCAGCTGTGTCACAGAGGCATTATTACCCCTTACTCTACTTTCACTGAGGGGCCTATTATTTCGCACCTCTTATTTGCTGATAATACTATTATCTTCACTAACGGCTCTCAAGGATCTCTACGCAGACTCATGGCTTTCCTGACTATTTATGAGAGATGCTCAGGTCAAAAGATCAACACAAACAAGAGTTCTTTCTACATTGCGGGTTATACTCCTACTTGGAGAATCAATCAGGTAGCTGCTAGAGTTTCTATTCCTCATAGGGCTTTCCCTATCACTTATTTGGGTGCTCCTCTCTTCAAAGGTGCAGCTAAGGCAATATACTTTCATCCCCTCTTGGACAAGGTGAGAAATAGACTAGCTTCCTGGAAATCTAATCTTCTTTCGCCTGGTGGCAGACTGATCCTTATCAAGCATGTACTATCTTCCATTCCTATACATATTCTTGCTGTTCTCACCCCTCCTAAGAGTATTCTTCACTCTTTAGAGAGGACATTTGCTGCTTTCTTTTGGGGATCTACTTCAACAGGGATGCGTAGGCATTGGATCGCTTGGAAACACCTGGCTAGGCCAACCTCTGAAGGTGGAATCGGTATTCGTTCTCTTCTGGAGCTAGGGGCTGCCCTTAAGGTTAAATTATGCTGGAAAGTATATTCTCAAAAGGGCATCTGGAGTGAGTACATCAATCAGACTTATCTGCACAGGCATCATATTTCTACTTGTCCTATGGTTGGTTCTCCTCATTGGAAGATAGTTCTGAAGCATAGACAATGGGTTCTTGACAACACCTATTGGTCAGTGGGCCAGGGCCATATTTCCTTCTGGCACGATGATTGGACTGGTCATGGCCCTTTAAAGGATCACATTTCCGAGGATCAGTGGACTGCTATTGGTAATACCCAAGCTTGGTCGGTTCGCGATTACATCATGTCTGGTCAGCATCTATCACACTCATTACCTTCAGACATCGGTTCTATTATCATGGCTTATATTGGCATCTTTTCCACTCAACAAGACCATGATAAGATTATTTGGAAGCCGAATCCCTATGGTTTTTTCACCACTAAATCAGCCTGGCAAGTTGTTAGGCAGCAGATTCCTCCTCTCTCCATCTCTAAATGGATCTGGTGCACTCAAATACCCAAGAAGATCTCCATCTTTATATACAGGGCCCTTGTTCATAAATTGCCTTTTGATTCCAATATTCAAAGAATAGGTATTCCATTGGCATCCAAGTGCGTGTGCTGCACGAATGCTTCACAAGAGACTCTCAATCATGCCTTGGCTCATGGAGATTGGGCTTCCCACTGCTGGCGCTTCTTTCAGGATAGATGTGGACTTACTCTTCAAACGAGCTCCTTTCATCACATATTTTGTTCCTTTATTAATCTGGCCTCAGGTACATCTCTATACTCTTTCATTATGGGTATTACTCCATCTATTGTCATTTGGTTTCTTTGGAAAGCCAGGTGTTCAGCCAAGTATGATGATACCCACTCCCGTAAGGAAAACATTCTGCATCAAAGCCTCCACCTTATAAGAGAGCTTGCTGCCATGTACTCCCCAAAGTCCCCATGTTCCTCTGCGCATAGAGTGGTATTGCAAGCATTGGGTGTTGTGGATAGCTTTTCTCCCAAGTTACCGGTACTGGTAAGATGGATGCATCCTCCTACAGGTAAACTCAAACTTAACACTGATGGTTGTTGTAGAGGTAATCCTGGTAATTCCGCTGGCTCAGCTATTCTCAGAAACGATAAAGGTCAGCTCATCATGGCATCTTGTGCCTACTTTGGTCACACTCATAGCATTATTTCTGAACTTAGGGCGATTCTCACTGGCCTACAGATGTGTCTCCAACGAGGTTTTACTTGTCTTATTGTTGAATCTGATTGCCTCTCTCTGATCACTCTGATGATTTCCTCTAATCCCACTATCCCTTGGATTCTTTTTCCTTGGTGGTTTGAGTTTTGTTCTCTCAGGGAAGCTATGGATCTTCACTTTTGCCATGCTGTTAGAGAAGCCAATAAAGCTGCTGATGCTCTGGCTAATTTCTCCTGCGACCAGCAAGTCGATAAAGTCTTTTTAGATACTTCTGCTTTGCCTACTACTGTAAAAGGGGAAATCACTTCTGATAAAAGTGGTCTTCCCCACCTTAGGATTTGAGGGGTTCTTTTTCAGGGAGATTCTGGGTTTATTGATGTACTCTCTCAGGGGTAAGGTGGCACGTCCCCCTTTGTATCTCAGGGGAAATCACTTCTGATAAAAGTGGTCCTCCCCTCCTTAGGACATGAGGGGTTTCTTCAGGGGGATTTTGGGTTTATTGTTGTACTCTCTCAGGGGTTAGGTGGTATGTCCCCCCCTTGTATCTCCAACTTTTTGATGATATAAAATCCCAAGGGCCGGCCCAGGGTCCTAGTTAAATTCCTGGGTTAAAAAAAAAAAAAAAAAAACCCTAAAACCCTAAACCCTAAAACCCTAAACCCAAAACCCTAAAAAACCCCTAAACCCTAAACCCTAAACCCTAAAACCCTAAACCCTAAACCCTAAAACCCTAAACCCTAAACCCTAAACCCTAAAACCCTAAACCCTAAACCCTAAAACCCTAAAACCCTAAACCCTAAACCCTAAACCCTAAACCCTAAACCCTAAAAACCCTAAACCCTAAACCCTAAACCCTAAAACCCTAAACCGGCCGCCCCTCTCTCTCTAGAATTCTAGAGAGAGAAGCTCCAGGATTTTCGGGTTGGCCGCCGCCGGCCATGGCCGGTCCCGAGGGGGGCGGGAGACCCCCCACCTCGCTGCAAGGCCCTCTCCCACTCCTTCCTTCGCTGCAGAAGCCCCCGCTCACCCAGTCCTCTGCTCAGCGCCTGGAAGCACCGGCCTGTGCCATGCATACTCCCCCACCCTCCTTGCTATCCGCTGCTGTTGAAGCCCCCCCCAGCGCACTGCCTGCGTTGAACCGAGCCTGTGCTGCGCCCTCATCTTCACCGGCATGGAGCGCCGGTCCTGGAACAAAGACCTTTGCCCAGGCGCTGAAGAACAAGCCTCTCTTCCCGGAGGTCCAGATCCCTGTCCATCCCCCTGCCTTCACGGATCTTGGGGAGCCGGCTGTCTACTTTTCTCAAGAGGAGATTGCCACAGCCTTGGCACCATTCCAGTTCGCCCTCGTGGCGAAAACCCCCTTTGGAAGGCCCCCGTTCCCTGACATCAAGGACCTCCTCATACAACGGCTTCGTCTCCAACATAACTTCATCATCAGCGCACTGGATAACCGGCACCTCTTGATCCGCTGCACCGTGGAAGACGACTACCTTCGTCTCCTCCTCCGAGAACAACTCTATGTCAAAGGCTACCTCTTCAAGTTCCTCAAGTGGATGCCTGAGTTCGAGTGTGGCACGGAACCTCCGGTGATCCCAGTCTGGGTGGAACTCCCAGCCCTCAAGCCTCACCTCTTCCATGAGGCATGCGTCAGGTCGATTGCTGGAAACCTTGGACGTGTATTACAAGTCGCCATCCACACCGCGCAGCTCACGAACACATCCTCCGCTCGTGCGTGCATCGAACTGGACGTCCTCAAGCATCGTCCGTCTCGTATTTGGATTGGGATGGGCAATACAGGATATTTCCAAGAGGTTCTGTATCCCCCCCTACCTCCTTATTGTCTCACATGCAGGCTCCTGGGCCACTCGTCTTCAACCTGCCGCAAAGCTACCAAGAACCCTAAATCCCAGGAACCTCATGCTATTAACAACCACGGCCCCTCTCCTCCGGATTCCACACACCCACCTCCGGTTTTGGTGAACGAGCACGGTACTGGGAGCACTGCTCAACCAGCGTTGCTGCACACTACTTCTGCGAACCGCACCGCTGCTGCCCAGGTGGCCCGAACGCCTCTTCCTACCCATCCTTCAGAAAGACCGGTGAAGACCTTGCGCTGTCCTGCGGGCTCCAGGCAACGATGGGTTCATAAAGATCTGCTTCCCACACGGAACCAACTTCAAATCAATACCCCTAATCCTGTTGATATAAACAGGCCTGATGCCGGAAATATTGAAGACGCAGCTCGGAAGGATCCCCCACCTGTGACTGCTCCATCGCCTTGTAACGAACAACTTCATGGGAACATCAGCACCCTTCCAGTGATGACTGAGTCTGAAAAGGCTACCTTGGAGCCGCCTCCGGTTACCACCGAGCCTCCAGATGCTCGCCACGAACCTTCCTCGTCCACTGCTGGCGCACTTCTGGCCACCGAGGCCATGCAAAGCTCCACGTTGGCTCCCATGTTGGCCAACACCTCCATTGCTGCTGATCGGCTCCAACGTCATACCCTGCCTGCATGCACGCCAGGTGTTCGACAGCAGTCCTCGTGTTTGGCTGAGGACCTGCACCCCTTGATCCCTGCGACCAAGCGCACGGCTTCGCCCTGTGATTACGGTGCTCTGCCTCAGCCCAGGGGCCAGGCCCACCTGCTTGGGCAGCAACCCGTTCCTTTCCCCCTTAATGGGCTGAGCCCAGATCTGGAGGCCTCCAGCCCCAATCGCCAGAAAGCCTCAGCCCAAGTCCCCGGTGATCGGCTCCAGCATAATGCCCTGCCTACTTGCCTGCCAGGTGTTCGACATACACTCCCTGGCTCAGCTGTGGACCTGCAATCTTCACCCAGCGCCGATGATGCTCCGTCTCAGCCCAGGGGCCAGGCCCACTTGACTGTGCAGCAGCTTGTTACCCCCACCCTTATTGGGCCGAGCCCAGAACTTGAGCCCTCAAGTCTTAATCACCAGCAAGTCTTAGCCCAATTTGCTGCCCCTCTCACAGATCCCCTGCATGCAGATGAACAGAGTACCCCTGTTATGCAAAGGTCGCCTACTACAAACGCTCAGCACCAGCAATTGTTGGCCTTCACTGCTGAAGACCCAATTGCAGAGCAAGCTGCTGATGAAATCACCATGCTTGATACTTTTGAACAGGCTACTGGTGCTGGGGGACATCCTGACTATGTGCATCTCCATGCTGCGCCACACCCCCAGCACCAGGAGTCCTTGGTGAGCAACATCCACTCAACTTTTGACAATATTAACACACATCTCTCTGAACTGGACTCTAATTCTGTCCTTGTTACTGTGGGGGATTGAGTATTGGACAACTTGGACGAATTGCAACCTACTCATGACAACATTGATGCTGCGGGCATGGAAGTTTTATCGTCTCATAGCGTCGAAAATCAGGTGATATCTGATCCTCAACTCCCATGCAAGCTCAATTCAGAGGACTCCATTATTCCCACTCCATCTAGTGCTATTATTAATAGGGATGTGCACACTATTAATCCCATTGGTCTGGTTGATGTTGAATCAGTTCATCAGGGTCATTTGACAGTTGTTGCTATTCCTTTGCCAATCCTGGAAGTCCATGCGTCTTTAAAAGTCGATAATCAGGTGATATCTTCAACTTATTTACCTATTGAGCAGAGTCCCCATGATTCAGTCTAGTCTGCTTCTCATGGTGAGACCCATATAACTAATATTGAGGCTTTAAATCTGGATAGTCTCAATCCCAGCGATGAGGCTAAACAATTACTTGAGATACATAAATTTAGACAATCATTCTCCACCACTGATGAATCTCAGGCTACTTGTGATGATGGCATACAGGATACTTCTAGTACTTTATCTTCGGCCCAACAAAAGAGCACCAGGCTCACCCGTGCTCAGAAAAAGAAATCTAAACATTAATGGTTAATACTTTGGTTTGGAACATTAGGGGTGTTGGAAGCTCTACCTCTCTTCGAAGATTAATTTCTCTGTGTAAATCTCACTAGATTAAAATGGCTGCCATTCTTGAGCCTATGATACATTATTCTTCCATGCAGCGCATTTCTTTACGTCTTGGCCTCTCTAAGTTTGCTGCTTCTAATATGGACCATGGCAAGTTATGGGTTTTTTGGCATGATTCTTTGGATATTGATATTCTTCATATTCATGATAATTATATCACCGTCAAAGTGAAGGATATTGTTGAGCATATTATTACTTTTGTCTATGCTAGCTGTCACCTTCATGACAGAATTGGAACTTGGGATGATATTGCCTCTTTCGCATCCTCAGTTGTTGTCCCATGGATGGTGATTGGTGACTTTAATTATGTTCTGTTTTCTCATGAGAAGCTTGGTGGGAATGCTCCTCTCTCAGCTTCAGTCCATGCATTCCATTCCTTTGTGCAGGACTGTGGCATTGCTGATCTTGGATTCAGTGGTCCTAGCTTTACTTGGCGCAATGGACAACAAGAGATTGGTTGTATTAGAGCGAGATTGGACAGAGGTTTGGCTAACACTCATTGGTTTGCTAAATTTTCTACTTCTATAAATCATCTGCATCATAATTGTTCAGATCACAATCCCCTGCTTGTCACTTATGATTCTTTGAGCTCTGTTCATCATGCTCACTATAAGTTCCTAAAAGTTTGGACCAGACATCAGAGCTTTACTCAAGTCGTTAAGGATTGCTGGAGCAGACCCTTGCATGCTTCTCCTCTTTATAAGTTCAGTGCCAAATTGAAAAGATTAAGGGCTACTCTTAAGCACTGGAATAAAAATATTTTCGGGAATGTTTTTGATGCTGTCTTAAAAGCTGAGAATGATGTTGCTAATCTGCAAAACATTGCTGATTCTTCGCCCTCTGCTGATACTTTGAATGATCTAGTTGTTGCCAAGAGAAAACTTGATGAATTATTACTCAGACAGGAAATTTTCTGGAGACAAAAATCTCATTTCAGGTGGCTCAAGGAAGGGGACCAAAATACTGCTTTCTTCCATTCCATTGTTTCTGAGAGACGTAGAAGGAACTATATTCACTCTCTTTCGGATGATAATGGCAATCAGGTTACTGATCAGAATGCTCTCCTCTCTATGGCTATTGATTATTATAAGGAACTGTTCACTTCCCAGCCCCCTTCTATGGATAATGGTGGTCTTCTTCAATACATTCCTAGCATTGTTAATGATCAAGATAATGCTGCTTTGCTGGCTATTCCTTCTTTGGAGGAAGTGAAAGATTCTGTCTTCTCTCTTTGTGCTGATAGTGCTCCAGGTCCCGACGGATTTTCAGGTGATTTCTTCACTCATTGCTGGGATATTATTGCTGATGATGTGTTTGCTGCTGTTATTGAATTCTTCAAGGGTGGCTCTTTGCCTAAGGCCTTTACTTCTACTCATTTGGTTCTTATTCCTAAGTGTGACAATCCTACCACTCTTAAGGATTTCAGGCCCATCAGTCTGTGCAATTTTAATTATAAGATCATTTCCCTGATTGTTTGCAAGAGGCTCTCTGTTCTTCTGCCTAGGCTTATTTCTCCCTTCCAAGGTGCATTTGTTAAAGGAAGGGACATCAGTGATAATATCTGTTTGGCTCAGGAGATGGTGCATAATATTTCTAAAAGAACTACTGGTCACAATGTTATTCTTAAACTGGATATGATGAAGGCCTATGATCGACTGGAATGGAGCTATTTATTTGATGTTCTATAGAAATTTGGCTTCTCTCATGATTGGATTAATTTGATTAAGAATCTATTTACTCATTGCTGGTTCTCAGTTGTTTTCAATGGTCAGCTTGGCGGCTATTTTAGTTCTTCCAGAGGACTTAGGCAAGGTGATCCTCTGGCCCCCAGTTTGTTTATCTTGGCAGAAGAAGCTTTCAGCAGGGGTCTTCATAACCTTTTCACCAGCGGCTTGATCACTCCTTTCTCCACATTCAGAGCTGGACCCATTATCTCTCACTTACTCTTTGCTGATGACACGGTTATTTTTACTAACGGATCTCAGGCTTCTCTTCACCGGCTTTTTGCTTTTATTAATATTTATGAGAGATGTTCTGGTCAGCAGGTGAATAAAGACAAAAACTCTTTTTATGTGGCTCCTCGCACTATCACTCAAAGAATCAATCAAATTGCTGCTGCTACTCAGATGCCCAATAAGGCTTTTCCGATTATTTATTTGGGGGCTCCTCTCTACAAAGGTATTGCTAAAGCTATCTTTTTTCAGCCACTACTTGACAAGGTGAGAAACAAACTTACTAATTGGAAAACAAAGCTCTTATCTCCTGGGGGTAGATTAATTCTGATAAAGCATGTTTTATCATCTATTCCTATACACATTCTTGCTGTCCTCTCTCCCCCTAAGAGCATTTTGAATGCCATGGAAAAAGCATTTGCTGCCTTCTTTTGGGGTTCTTCCACTGTTGGTCAGAGAAAACACTGGATTGCCTGGAAACACATGGCTAGACCTATTGATGAAGGAGGGATTGGAATCAGATCTCTTTTTGATTTGAGTACTGCTTTGAAAGTGAAACTTTGCTGGAAGATTTACTCCCATAAGGGAGTTTGGAGTGATTATATCCATTGTACCTATCTGCAGGATCAGCACTTATCCTTTTGCCCCTTGACTGGTTCTCCCCACTGGAGAATGGTTCTTGGTCATAGACACTGGGTCTTGGACCATACTTGCTGGCAGGTTGGAACTGGTAGGCTTTCTTTTTGGAATGATAATTGGACTGGTCATGGACCTCTCAGGGAGTTCATATCTTCTGATCAATGACTTTCTGTTGCTCATACTCATAATCGGTTTGTCCAGGATTTTTTGGCTCGCAGACATGACTTTCTACATGTGCTTCCTATGGATATTCTACATGTTATCAATGATATTGCTATTTGCTTATCTCATACTAATGGCCCTGATAAACCTATTTGGCAGCCTGATACTCATGGTTATTTTACTACTAAATCCGCCTGGAACACTGTCAGACATACTGGGCCTCAACTTCCTATCACCAAATGGATTTGGCACACACTCTTACCTAAAAAGATCTCCCTCTTTATTTACAGAGCTCTTATTGGCAGATTGCCCTTTGACTCAGTTATTCAGAGATATGGGATTTCTTTAGTTTCCAAGTGTTATTGCTGTAGATCTCCTCATCATGAAACTATGAACCATATTCTTGCTTTGGGTGACATTGCCAGACATTGTTGGAACTTTTTCAAGCACATTTTTCAGGTTCATGCTCAAGGGACTTCTTTTCATTATATGTTTTCAGCATTCACTTCCAAGGCATCCAATACTTCTCTCTATGGCTTCTGCATGGGTATCACTCCTTCTATTATTGCTTGGACGCTCTGGAAAGCTAGGTGCACTGCCAGGTTTGACAATTCTATTTGTAGTAAAGAGCATATTTTGAGGCAAGCTATTATTCTTATCACTGAGATTACTTCTTTGTTTCGTCCTAAGAGAGCTTCTTCCTATGCTGAGAGAGCATCTTTGCAGGCTTTGGGTTTAACTGATATCTTTTCTCCTGCACCCCCTTCCCTTGTTTATTGGATTCCTCCCCCCAAATTTCATGTTAAACTTAACACAGATGGCTGTGGTAAAGGCAATCCAGGTATATCTGCAGGTGCTGCTATTCTCAGAGATGATAAAGGTTCCTTTATTTCTGCCTGCTGTGGCTTTTTTGGTATCACATGCAGTCTTATTTCAGAGATCAGCGCTATGCTTATTGGATTATAGATGTGTCTTCAGATGGGAATTTCTTCTCTTATTATAGAGTCTGACTGTCAGGTCTTAATTATGCTTCTTCACTCTGATGGCCAGAAGATACCTTGGATTCTTCATCCTTGGTGGGATCACTTATGCTCTCTGAAGAACTCTATGCTTATTCAATTTCAACATGTGGTCAGAGAATATAACAAGGCTGCAGATGCATTGGCAAACTTCTCATGTTCTTCTTATACACCTCACACTTTTTCGTCATATGCTGCTCTTCCTCCTCATGTAAGAGGAGAATTGGCTATGGACAAATTAGGCGTTCCCTATTTTCGTTTTTGATTGGTTGATGTACCTGGGGGGTTCTTCTTTGCTTTCTTATTTGCTGTATCTCCCAGGGGTAAGGTGGGATGTCCCCCCCTTGTATGTTTATTTGATTCATTTAATAAAATTCCAAGGGCCTGCCCAGGGTCCTAGATAAGTTCTGGCTTTAAAAAAAAAAAAAAAAAACCCTAAACCCTAAACCCTAAACCCTAAAACCCTAAACTCTAAACCCTAAACCCTAAGTTCTGGGCTTAAAAAAAAAAAAAAAAAAAAATCCTAAACCCTAAACCCTAAACCCTAAACCCTAAACCCTAAACCCTAAAACCCTAAACCCTAAAACCCTAAACCCTAAACCCTAAACCCTAAACCCTAAACCCTAAAACCCTAAACCCTAAAACCCTAAACCCTAAACCCTAAACCCTAAACCCTAAACCCTAAAACCTAAACCCTAAAACCCTAAACCCTAAGAGAGCTTGCTGCCATATATTCTCCAAAGTCCCCTTGTTCCTCTATTACTTCTTTGTCTATTTCTGACTCCTGGATGATTGTAGGTGACTTTAACTCTGTTCTTTACTCTCATGAAAAACATGGCGGCAATGCACCGCATCATGCTTCTGTGAATGCCTTCCACTCTCTCTTACAGGATAACAATCTCATGGACCTTGGCTTCAGTGGCCCTTCCTATACCTGGAGAAATGGTCAGCAAGGTATTGGTTCCATTAAAGCCAGATTGGACAGAGGTTTGGCTAACCCTGCTTGGTTGTCCTCTTTTAGTATTCTTGTGAGTCACTTACATCATATCAATTCTGATCATAGTCCGCTATTGGTTTTTTATCATAGCACTAATGCCCCGAGACATTCACACTTTAAATTCCTTAAGATGTGGACTAGACACAGGGATTTCATTCGCGTGGTAAAATCATGTTGGCATCAGCCTCTACATGCCTCTCCTCTCTTCAGGCTTAGTGCTAAGTTGAAGAGACTGAGATCCACTTTGAAGACTTGGAATAAAAGTGTCTTTGGCAACATTTTTCAGCATGTCTTACAGGCAGAGGAGAAGGTCAACTCATTACAAATTAATTTTGATAACCATCCTTCTGATCATTCACACTCTGAGCTTTCTGCAGCTAAAAAGGATCTAGATGAGCTCCTCTTACGGCAAGAGATCTTCTGGAGACAAAAATCTCATCTCAAATGGCTAAAGGAGGGCGATCAAAACTCAGCCT
This sequence comes from Zantedeschia hybrid cultivar, assembly GCA_030544215.1. Classification (NCBI taxonomy): domain Eukaryota; kingdom Viridiplantae; phylum Streptophyta; class Magnoliopsida; order Alismatales; family Araceae; genus Zantedeschia; species Zantedeschia hybrid cultivar. The sequence continues at coordinate 56,845,401 of JARZZO010000011.1, read as the reverse complement.
TCTTCCACTCTATTGTTAATGAAAGGAGCAGGAAAACTTTATCCACAAACTGGTTAACGATCAGGGGGATGATGTTACTGACCAAGATGCTTTGCTCTCCATGGCCATAACTTTTTATCAACATCTGTTTACTTCTGAACCGCCCACTATGAACAACAGTGGCCTTCTGCAATATATTCCCACCATTGTCTCTGATGCAGATAATCAAGCTTTGATGGCTACTCCATCTATAGAGGAAGTCAAGGATTCGGTCTTCTCCTTAAGCCCTGATAGTGCCCCTGGTCCAGATGGATTCTCTGGTGACTTCTTTACCTCTTGCTGGGATATCATTTCTGTTGATGTTTATGATGCTGTTAAGGAGTTCTTTAATGGAGGCTTCCTCCCTAAATCTTATACATCTACTCACCTCGTGCTAATCCCCAAAGGAGAGTCCCCTAACACTCTGCAGGATTTTAGACCTATTAGCCTGTGCAACTTCACTTATAAGATAATCTCACTCATACTATGCAAAAGATTATCTCTTGTTCTGCCTGCTCTTATTTCCCCCCTGCAGGGAGCCTTTGTTAGAGGCAGAGATATGGCTGACAACATCTGTCTTGCTCAGGAGCTTACCCATAGCATCTCTAAGAAGGTCAGAGGACACAACATCATCTTCAAACTCGACATGATGAAAGCGTACGACAGATTGGAATGGTCCTACTTATTTGATGTGCTGAATAAATTTGGCTTCTCTCCCATGTGGATTAACCTCATCAGAGGACTATTCACCAACTGCTAGTTTTCTGTCATCCTCAATGGTACCGCTGGTGGCTTCTTTACCTCCTCTCGTGGTCTTCGACAGGGAGACCCTTTGGCGCCCAGTCTCTTTATCCTTGCTGAAGAGGCATTCAGCAGAGGCCTTCAGCAGCTGTGTCACAGAGGCATCATTACCCCTTATTCTACCTTCACTGAAGGGCCTATTATCTCGTATCTCTTATTTGCCGATGATACTATTATCTTCACTAATGGCTCTCAAGGATCTCTACGCAGACTCATGGCTTTCCTGACCATTTATGAGAGATGCTCATGTCAAAAGATCAATACAAGCAAGAGTTCTTTCTACATTGCGGGATATACCCCTACTTGGAGAATCAATCAAGTAGCTGCTAGAGTTTCTATTCCTCACAGGGCTTTCCCTATCACTTATTTGGGTGCTCCTCTCTTCAAAGGTGCAGCTAAGGCAATTTACTTCCATCCCCTCTTGGACAAGGTGAGAAATAGACTAGCTTCCTGGAAATCTAATCTCCTTTCGCCTGGTGGAAGACTGATCCTTATCAAACATGTACTATCTTCCATTCCTATACATATTCTTGCTGTTCTCACCCCTCCTAAGAGTATTCTTCACTCTTTAGAGAGGACATTTGCTGCTTTCTTTTGGGGATCCACTTCAACAGGGATGCGTAGGCATTGGATCGCTTGGAAACATCTGGCTAGGCCAACCTCTGAAGGAGGAATTGGTATTCGTTCTCTTCTGGAGCTAGGGGCTGCCCTTAAGGTTAAATTATGTTGGAAAGTCTACTCTAAAAAGGGCATCTGGGGTGAGTACATCAATCAGACTTATCTGCACAGGCATCATATTTCTACTTGTCCTATGGTTGGTTCTCCTCATTGGAAGATGGTACTTAAGCATAGACAATGGGTTCTTGACAACACCTATTGGTTAGTGGGCCAGGGCCATATTTCCTTCTGGCACGATGATTGGACTGGTCATGGTCCTTTAAAAGATCTCATTTCCGAGGATCAGTGGACTGCTATTGGTAATATCCAAGCTTGGTCGGTTCGCGATTATAACATGTCTGGTCAGCATCTATTACACTCCTTACCTTCAGACATTGCTTCTATTATCATGGCTTATATTGGCATCTTTACCACTCAACAAGACCATGATAAGATTATTTGGAAACCGAATTCCTATGGCTTCTTCACCACTAAATCAGCCTGGCAAGTTGTTAGGCAGCAGATTCCTCCTCTCTCCATCTCTAAATGGATCTGGTGCACTCAAATACCCAAGAAGATCTCCATCTTTATATACAGGGCCCTTGTTCATAAATTGCCTTTTGATTCCAATATTCAAAGAATAGGCATTCCATTGGCATCAAAGTGCGTGTGCTGCTCGAATGCCTCACAAGAGACTCTCAATCATGTCTTGGCTCATGGAGATTGGGCTTCCTACTGCTGGCGCTTCTTTCAGGATAGATGTGGACTTTCTTTTCAGATGAGCTCCTTTCACCACATATTTTGTTCCTTTATAAACTTGGCCTCAGCCTCAGGTACATCTCTTTACTCTTTCATTATGGGTATTATTCCTTCTATTGTGGTTTGGTTTCTTTGGAAAGCCAGGTGTTCAGCCAAATACGATGGTATCCGCTCTCGTAAGGAAAGCATTTTGCATCAGAGCCTCCACCTTATAAGAGAGCTTGCTGCCATATATTCTCCAAAGTCCCCTTGTTCCTCTGCGCATAGAGCTGTACTGCAAGCAGTGGGGGTTGTGGATTCTTTCTCTCCCATGTTACCGGTTCTGGTAAGATGGATGCATCCTCCTACAGGTAAACTCAAACTTAACACTGATGGTTGCAGTAGAGGTAATCCTGGTAACTCAGCAGGTTCAGCTATTCTCAGAAATGATAAAGGTCAGTTCATTATGGCCTCTTGTGCCTACTTTGGTCACACTCATAGCATCATCTCTGAACTTAGGGCGATCATTACCGGTCTCCACATGTGTCTTCAACGAGGTTTCTCTTGTCTTATTGTTGAATCTGATTGCCTCTCACTGATTACACTCATGACTTCTACTAATCCCACTATCCCTTGGATTCTTTTTCCTTGGTGGTTTGAGTTTTGTTCTCTCAGGGAAGCTATGGATCTTCACTTTTGCCATGCAGTTAGAGAAGCCAATAAAGCTGCTGATGCTCTGGCTAACTTCTCCTGCGACCAGCAAGTTGATAAAGTCTTTTTAGATTCATCCGCTTTGCCTACTATTGTAAAAGGGGAAATCACTTCTGATAAAAGTGGTCTTCCCCACCTTAGGATCTGAGGGGTTCTTTTTCAAGGAGATTCTGGGTTTATTGATGTACTCTCTCAGGGGTAAGGTGGCACGTCCCCCCTTGTATCTCAGGGGAAATCACTTCTGATAAAAGTGGTCTTCCCCTCCTTAGGACTTGAGGGGTTTCTTCAGGGGGATTTTGGGTTTCTTGATGTACTCTCTCAGGGGTTCGGTGGTATGTCCCCCCCTTGTATCTCCAACTTTTTGATGTAATAAAATCCCAAGGGCCGGCCCAGGGTCCTAGTTAAATTCCTGGGTTAAAAAAAAAAAAAAAAAAAAAAAAAAAAAAAAAAAAAAAAACCCTAAACCCTAAACCCTAAACCCTAAAACCCTAAACCCTAAAACCCTAAAACCCTAAACCCTAAACCCTAAAACCCTAAACCCTAAAACCCTAAACCCTAAACCCTAAACCCTAAACCCTAAACCACCCTAAACCCTCTCTCTCTAGAATCCTAGAGAGAGAAGCTCCGGGTTCTTCGCTTTGGCCGCCGCCGGCCATGGCCGGTCCCGAGGGGGGCGGGAGGCCCCCCACCTCGCTGCAAGCCCCTCCCCCACCTCTCTCTTCGCTGCAGCAGCCTTCGCTCTCCTCCTTGCCATCTGCGGCTCCCCCTTCTGGTGCGCTGGGTGCTCCCCCACCAGGCTTCCCCTCCCTCTCACCCTCTGCTGAAACCCCCGCTCAACCCCAAGTGCCGTCCGGCGGAGCAACCTCCCAGCATGTCTTGCCTGCCTCCAAGTCGCCGGCGTGGGGCACCACGGGAGCCAAATCCTTCGCCCAGGCCCTCAAAGAAAGCAAGCTATTTCCTGCCGTGGAAATCAACGTTCACCCTCCTGCGTTCACCAACCTTGGAGAACCTGCGGTTTTCTTTACACACGAGGAGATTGCCGCTGCCCTCGTTCCGTTCCAGTTCGCGCTTGTGGCCAAAACCCCATACGGCAGGCCTCCTTTCCCAAACATCAAAGCCCTGCTTTCCCAGAGGCTTGGACTTCATCAGGAATTCGTACTTAGTGCTCTAGATAATCGCCATCTTCTAATCCGCTGCACGCTTGAGGACGATTATCTTCGAATCCTTCTCCGAGACCAATTGTATGTTAAAGGCTATCTCTTTCGCTTTCTCAAATGGACGGCCGACTTCGAGTGTGGAACGGAACCCACCATCGTCCCTGTTTGGGTCGAGTTTCCTTCGCTCAAGCCCCACTTATTCCATGAAGCCTGCGTGCGCTCCATTGCTGGAAATCTCGGAAGAGTCCTGCAAGTCGCTCCCTGCACTACCCAAATTACTAACGCGTCCTCCGCCAGGGCCTGTATCGAGCTCGATATCCTTAAGGAACGCCCGCCCCGGATCTGGATCGGAATGGGAACGTCTGGGGATTTTTAGGAAGTCAGGTATTCCTATATCCCTCCTTATTGTTCTGTTTGTAGGCTCCTTGGACATCCGGCCTCGGAGTGCCGTCGCGCTCTCAAGAAAAGTACCCCCCAGGAGCTCCAGAAAATTTCGGACGGCGACTCTCCTTCTGGTTCACAACCTTCAAATTCTCTGATTCCGCCGGAAACGAGGAAGCCGACCCAGCCGCGGCCCCTGGCTAAACCTACCTTGGAGAATCATATCCCGGAAGCTTCGCTGAAGGCCCCTACTGGTAATGGTAAAACTATCCAACGATGGGTTTCTAAGACCGAGCCCCATATCCCTACCTCCAACACCTTTGCTGCCCTTGGTTCGTCTGTTGAAGGCCTGGCCGCTAACGATAATACTGAGACCAGAAACGCTCCAAATACTAGCGATGCGCAATCATGCCCTACTCAATACCCCCAGCAGCGCATGGCGCCGAGTGTCAATCATCCTCCGTCCACGAGCACAGCTGTGATTCAACCGGCCATCGTGCCCATGCAACACTCCAGCTTGGTGGTGATGGAACCCGCGTCCATGGGGGGGAGCCCTAACCTTGCGACAGGTAACGCACACGTTGTGCATGCCTTGGAGAAAGAGCTTGCGTCGCCTTGTGCCGCTGTGCAGCAGGGGTCTATTATGAATATGCCAATCCCTACCAAGAAAGCAACCGCCGCGGATGCCCAGCAGCATGGGCCCTCGTTGTTTTGTAACCAAGCTACATGTAATCAGGAGTCCATACAAGTGCCTCATATTGTTGGGCCGAATACTGGCGCCCCTGCTGTGTTTTCTTCCCAGGCTTGTCCACCCATGCAAACGGTGCACACCAGCCCTCTCAACAGGTCGCCGGCTGCTCATTTTCCTCCACCAATGGACACACACGGCGGGGCCATGCTCACCGAACCAGCCGCCAACGAACCCAGCATGGAGGAGAACATTGATGCCAGGGAATGGCAATCAAATCTTGTACACCCTGTCCTTGATCTGGATTCCGACCCCCTTGCTGTTCGTCCCCTCCAAGCTCACCCGCCAGGTGTTTGTCAAAAAGCCTCTGTTATGATGGAAGGGAGTGCTTCCCAAGCGCATGCCTCAAATTCTGTGTCCATGCACATGGTTCCAACCAGCACTCTCCACAGGGAGCCAGGTATTCTCCTAACCCCACCCACGAACACAGATGGTAGCACCATGGCCACCGAGCCCATGCACTCCTCCAGCGCTATGGCCATGGCCCCTTTAACCGTTGAGTCACCACCTGTGGACAAAGCTCCCCAACAGAATACTCCGCCAGATGTCCATCACCGACCTCCAACGACCACTGCTGGCGCGCTTCTGGCCACCGAGCCCATGCAAAGTTCCACGATGGCTCCCATGCTGGCCAATCCCTCCATTGTTGTTGATCGGCTCCAGCACATTATCCTGCACGCATGCATGCCAGGTGTTCGTCGAAAGTCCCCTTATTCGGCTGAGGACCTACACGCCACGATCCCTGTGCTCATGCACTCAAGTTCGCCTTGTGGTTATAATACTCTGCCTCAGCCCAGGGACCAAGCCCACTTGCCTGCGCAGCAGCTCGTTATTTCCCCCCTTAATGGGCCAACACCAGAACTTGAGGCCTCCAGCCCTCATCGCCAAAAAGCCCCAGCCCAAGTTGTTGCCTTTCTTACTAATTACCCGAATGCAGACGAACAGATTACCGATGCTGGGAAACAGACTTCTGATATGCAAAGGTCGCTTGCCACAACTGCACAAAACCAGCAATTGCTGGACTCCACTGCTGAAGACCCAATTACAGAGCACGCAATTGACAAAACAATCATGTTTGACACTTCTGAACAGGCTACTGGTGCTGGGGGGCATCCTGACTATGTGCATCTCCATGCTGCTCCACACCCCCAGCACCAGGAGTCTTTGGTGAGCAACATTCACTCAATTTCTGGTAATATTAACACACTTCCCTCTGGTCTAGACTCTAATTCTGTTCTTGTTACTGTGGGGGATCGAGTATTGGACAACTTGGACGAATTGAAATCTACTCATGACAACATTGATGCTGCGGGCATGGAAGTTTTATCGTCTCATAGCGTCGAAAATCAGGTGATATCTGATCCTCAACTCCCATGCAAGCTCAATTCAGAGGACTCCATTATTCCCACTCCATCTAGTGCTGTTATTAATAGGGATGTGCACACTATTAATCCCATTGGTCTGGTTGATGTTGAATCAGTTAATCAGGGGCATTTGGCAATTGTTGCTGCTCCTTTCCCAATCATGGAAGTCCATACGTCTTTAAAAGTCGATAATCAGGTGATATCTTCAGCTTACTTATCTAGTGAGCAGAGTTCCCATGATTCAGTTCAGTCTGCTTCTCATGGTGTGACCCATATACCTAATATTGAGGCTTTAAATCTGGATAGTCTCAATCCCAGCGATGATGCTAAACAATTACTTGAGATACATAAATTTAGGCAATCATTTTCCACCACAGATGAATCTCAGGCTACTTGTGATGATGGCATACATGATACTTCTAGTACTTTATCTTCGGCCCAACAAAAGAGCACCAGGCTCACCCGTGCTCAGAAAAAGAAATCTAAACATTAATGGTTAATACTTTGGTTTGGAATATTAGGGGTGTTGGGAGCTCTACCTCTCTTCGTAGATTAATTTCTCTATGCAAATAACACAAGATTAAGATGGCTGCCATTCTTGAGCCTATGATACATTATTCTTCCATGCAGCGCATCTCTTTACGTCTTGGCCTCTCTCAGTTTGCTGCTTCTAATATGGACCATGGCAAGATATGGGTTTTTTGGCATGACTCTATGGATATTGATCTTCTGCATATTCATGATAATTATATTACTGTCAAAGTGAAGGGTGTTGTTGAGCATATTATTACTTTTGTCTATGCTAGCTGCCACCTTCAGGACAGAATTGGTACTTGGAACGATATTGCCTCTTTTGCATCCTCAGTTGTTATCCCATGGATGGTGATTGGTGACTTTAATTATGTTCTGTTTTCTCATGAGAAACTTGGTGGGAATGCTCCTCTTTCAGCTTCAGTCCATGCCTTCCACTCTTTTGTGCAGGATTGTGGCATTGCTGATCTTGGCTTCAGTGGTCCTAGCTTTACTTGGCGCAATGGACAACAAGGGATTGGTTGTATTAGAGCTAGATTGGACAGAGGTTTGGCTAACACTCATTGGTTTGCAAAATTTTCTACTTCTATAAATCATCTGCATCATAATTGTTCAGATCACAACCCCCTGCTTGTCACCTATGATTCTTTGAATTCTATTCATCATGCTCACTTTAAGTTCCAAAAAGTTTGGACCAGACATCAGAGCTTTACTCAAGTCGTTAAGGATTGCTGGAGCAGACCCTTGCATGCTTCTCCACTTTATAAGTTCAGTGCCAAATTGAAAAGATTGAGGGCTACTCTTAAGCACTGGAATAAGAATATATTCGGGAATGTTTTTGATGCTGTCTTAAAAACTGAGAATGATGTTGCTAATCTGCAAAACATGGCTGACTCTTGGCCCTCTGCTGATACCTTAAATGATCTAGTTGTTGCCAAGAGAAAACTTGATGAATTATTACTCAGACAGGAAATTTTCTGGAGACAAAAATCTCATTTCAGGTGGATCAAGGAAGGGGACCAAAATACTGCTTTCTTCCATTCCATTGTTTCTGAGAGATGCAGAAGGAACTTTATTCACTCTCTTTCGGATGATAATGGCAATCAGGTTACTGATCAGAATGCTCTTCTCTCTATGGCTATTGATTATTACAAAGAACTGTTCACCTCCCAGTCCCCTTCTATGGATAGTCGTGGTCTTCTGCAATACATTCCTAGCATTGTTAATGATCAAGATAATGCTGCTTTGCTGGCTATTCCTTCTTTGGAGGAAGTGAAAGATTCTGTCTTCTCTCTTTGTGCTGATAGTGCTCCAGGTCCCGACGGATTCTCAGGTGATTTCTTCACTCATTGCTGGGATATCATTGCTGATGATATATTTGCTGCTGTTATTGAATTCTTCAAGGATGGCTCTTTGCCTAAGGCCTTTACTTATACTCATTTGGTTCTTATTCCTAAGTGTGACAATCCTACCACTCTTAAGGATTTCAGGCCCATCAGTCTGTGCAATTTTAATTATAAGATCATTTCTCTGATTGTTTGCAAGAGGCTCTCTGTTATTCTGCCTAGGCTTATTTCTCCCTTCCAAGGTGTATTTGTTAAAGGAAGGGATATCAGTGATAATATATGTTTGGCTCAGGAGATGGTGCATAATATTTCTAAAAGAACTACTGGTCACAATGTTATTCTCAAACTGGACATGATGAAGGCCTATGATCGTCTTGAATGGAGTTACTTATTTGATGTTCTATACAAATTTGGCTTCTCTCATGATTGGATTAATTTGATTAAGAATCTATTTACTCACTGCTGGTTCTCAGTTATTTTTAATGGTTAGCTTGGTGGCTATTTTAACTCTTCCAAAGGACTTAGGCAAGGTGATCCTCTGGCCCCCAGTTTGTTTATCTTGGCAGAAGAAGCTTTCAGCAGGGGTCTTCATAACCTTTTCACCAGAGGCTTGATCACTCCTTTCTCCACATTCAGAGCTGGGCCTATTATCTCTCACTTACTCTTTGCTGATGACACGGTTATTTTTACTAACGGATCTCAGGCTTCTCTTCACCGGCTTTTTGCTTTTATTAATATCTATGAGAGATGTTCTGGTCAGCAGGTTAATAAAGACAAAAGCTCTTTTTATGTGGCCCCTCGCACTATCACTCAAAGAATCAATCAAATTGCTGCTGCTACTCAGATGCCCAATAAGGCTTTTCCGATTATCTATTTGGGGACTCCTCTCTACAAAGGTATTGCTAAAGCTATCTTTTTTCAGCCACTGCTTGACAAGGTGAGAAACAAACTTACTAATTGGAAAACTAAGCTCTTATCTCCTGGGGGTAGATTAATTCTGATAAAGCATGTTTTATCATCTATTCCTATACATATTCTTGCTGTCCTCTCTCCCCCTAAGAGCATTTTGAATGCCATGGAAAAAGCATTTGCTGCCTTCTTTTGGGGTTCTTCCACTGTTGGACAAAGAAAACACTGGATTGCTTGGAAACACATGGCGAGACCTATTGATGAAGGAGGGATTGGAATCAGATCTCTCTTTGATTTGAGTACTGCTTTGAAAGTGAAACTTTGCTGGAAGATTTACTCCCATAAGGGAGTTTGGAGTGATTATATCCATTGCACCTATCTACAGGATCAGCATCTATCCTTTTGCCCCTTGACTGGTTCTCCCCACCGGAGAATGGTTCTTGGTCATAGACACTGGGTCTTAGACCATACTTGTTGGCAGGTTGGAACTGGTAGGCTTTCTTTTTGGCATGATAATTGGACTGGTCATGGACCTCTCAGGGAGTTCATATCTTCTGATCAATGGCTTTCTGTTGCTCATACTCATAATTGGTTTGTCCAGGATTTTTTGGCGCGCAGACATGACTTTCTCCATTTGCTTCCTATGGATATTCTACATGTTATCAATGATATTGCTATTTGTTTATCTCATACTAATGGCCCTGATAAGCCTATTTGGCAGCCTGATACTCATGGTTATTTTACTACTAAATCTGCCTGGAACACTGTCAGACATACTGGGTCTTAGCTTCCTATCACTAAATAGATTTGGCACACACTGTTACCTAAAAAGATCTCCCTCTTTATTTACAGAGCACTTATTGACAGATTGCCCTTTGACTCAGTTATTCAGAGATATGGGATTTCTTTGGTTTCTAAGTGTTATTGCTGTAGATCTCCTCATCGTGAAACTATGAACCATATTCTTGCTTTGGGTGATATTGCCAGACATTGTTGGAGCTTCTTCAAGCACATTTTCCAAGTTCATGCCCAAGGGACTTCTTTTCATTATATGTTTTCAGCATTTACTTCCAAGGCATCCAATACTTCTCTCTATGGCTTCTGCATGGGTATCACTCCTTCTATTATTGCTTGGACGTTCTGGAAAGCTAGGTGCACTGCCAGGTTTGACAATTCTATTTGTAGTAAAGAGCATATTTTGAGGCAAGCTATTATTCTTATCACTGAGATTGCTTCTTTGTTTCATCCTAAGAGGGCTTCTTCCTATGCTGAGAGAGCATCTTTGCAGGCTTTGGGTTTGACTGATATCTTTTCTCCTGCACCCCCTTTCCTTGTTTGTTGGATTCCTCCCCCCAGATTTCATGTTAAACTTAACACAGATGGCTGTTTTAAAGGTAATCCAGGTATATCTGCAGGAGCTGCTATTCTCAGAGATGATAAAGGATCCTTTATTTCTGCTTGCTGTGGTTTTTTTGGTATCACATGCAGTCTTATTTCAGAGATCAGGGCGATGCTTATTGGATTACAGATGTGTCTTCAGATGGAAATTTCTTCTCTTATTATAGAGTCTGATTGTCAGGCCTTAATTATGCTTCTTCACTCTGATGGCCAGAAGATACCTTGGATTCTTCATCCTTGGTGGGATCACTTATGCTCTCTGAAGAACTCTATGCTTATTCAATTCCAACATGTGGTCAGAGAATGTAACAAGGCTGCAGATGCATTGGCAAACTTCTCCTGTTCTTCTTATACGTCTCGCACTTTTTCGTCATATGCTGCTCTTCCTCCTGCTGTAAGAGGAGAATTGGCTATGGACAAATCAGGCATTCCTTATTTTCGTTTTTGATTGGTTTATGTACCTGGGGGGTTCTTCTTTGCTTTCTTATTTGTTGAATCTCCCAGGGGTAAGGTGGCATATCCCCCCCTTGTATGTTTGTTTGATTCATTTAATAAAATTCCAAGGGCCTGCCCAGGGTCCTAGATAAGTTCTGGGCTTTCAAAAAATAAAAAAAAAACAAAAAATAAAAAAACCCTAAACCCTAAACCCTAAACCCTAAAACCCTAAACCCTAAACCCTAAACCCTAAACCCTAAATCCTAAAACCCTAAACCCCTAAAACCCTAAAACCCTAAACCCTAAAACCCTAAAACCCTAAAACCCTAAACCCTAAACCCTAAACCTTAAACCCTAAACCCTAACCCCTAAACCCTAAACGCTAATTCCCAAAGGAGAGTCTCCTAATACTCTGAAGGATTTTAGGCCTATCAGCCTGTGCAACTTCACTTATAAGATTATCTCACTCATCATATGCAAAAGATTATCTCTTATTCTGCCTGCCCTTATTTCTCCTCTCCAGGGAGCCTTTGTTAAAGGCAGAGATATGGCTGACAACATCTGTCTTGCTCAGGAGCGTACCCATAGCATCTCTAAGAAGGTCAGAGGACATAACATCATTTTCAAACTCGACATGATGAAAGCATACGACAGATTGGAATGGTCTTACTTATTTGATGTGCTGCATAAATTTGGCTTCTCCCCCATGTGGATTAACCTTATCAGAGAATTATTCACCAACTGCAGGTTTTCTGTCATCTTCAACGGTAATGTTGGTGGCTTCTTTACCTCCTCTCGTGGTCTTCGACAGGGAGACCCTTTGGCACCCAGTCTCTTCATTCTTGCTGAAGAGGCATTCAACAGAGGTCTTCAGCAGTTGTGTCACAGAGGCATTATTACCCCTTACTCTACTTTCACTGAGGGGCCTATTATTTCGCATCTCTTATTTGCTGATGATACCATTATCTTCACTAATGGCTCTCAAGGATCTTTACGCAGACTCATGGCTTTCCTGACCATTTATGAGAGATGTTCAGGTCAAAAGATCAACACAAGCAAGAGTTCTTTCTACATTGCGGGATATACTCCTACTTGGAGAATCGATCAGGTAGCTGCTAGAGTCTCTATTCCTCACAGGGCTTTCCCTATCACTTATTTGGGTGCTCCTCTCTTCAAAGGAGCAGCTAAGGCAATATACTTCCATCCCCTCTTGGACAAGGTGAGAAATAGACTAGCTTCTTAGAAATCTAATCTCCTTTCGCCTGGTGGTAGACTGATCCTTATCAAGCATGTACTATCTTCCGTTCCTATACATATTCTTGCTGTTCTCACCCCTCCTAAGAGTATTCTTCACTCTTTAGAGAGGACATTTGCTGCTTTCTTTTGGGGATCTACTTCAACAGGGATGCGTAGGCATTGGATCGCTTGGAAACACCTGGCTAGGCCAACCTCTGAAGGTGGAATTGGTATTCGTTCTCTTCCGGAGCTAGGGGCTGCCCTTAAGGTTAAATTATGCTGGAAAGTTTATTCTAAAAAGGGCATCTGGGGTGAGTACATCAATCAGACTTATCTGCACAGGCATCATATTTCTACTTGTCCTATGGTTGGTTCTCCTCATTGGAAGATGGTTCTTAAGCATAGACAATGGGTTCTTGACAACACCTATTGGTCAGTGGGCTAGGGCCATATTTCCTTCTGGCACGATGATTGGACTGGTCATGGTCCTTTAAAGGATCACATTTCCGAGGATCAGTGGACTGCTATTGGTAATACCCAAGCTTGGTCGGTCTGCGATTACATCATGTCTGGTCAGCATCTATTACACTCATTACCTTCAGACATCGCTTCTATTATCATGGCTTATATTGGCACCTTTTCCACCCAACAAGACCAGGATAAGATTATCTGGAAGCCGAATTCCTATGGTTTTTTCACCACTAAATCAGCTTGGCAAGTTGTTAGGCAGCAGATACCTCCACTTTCCATCTCTAAATGGATCTAGTGTACTCAAATACCCAAGAAGATCTCCATCTTTATTTACAGGGCCCTTGTTCACAAATTGCCTTTTGACTCCAATATTCAAAGAATAGGTATTCCTTTGGCATCAAAGTGCGTATGTTGCTCGAAAGCCTCACGAGAGACTCTCAATCATGTCTTGGCCCATGGAGATTGGGCCTCCTACTGTTGGCGCTTCTTTCAAGATAGATGTGGGCTTACTTCTCAGATGAGCTCCTTTCACCACATATTTGGTTCCTTCATCACCCTAGCCTCAGGTACATCTCTTTACTCTTTTATTATGGGTATCATTCCTTCTATTGTTGCATGGTTTCTCTGGAAAGCCAGGTGTTCAGCCAAGTATGATGGTATCCACTCCCGTAAGGAAAGCATACTGCATCAGAGCCTCCACCTCATAAGAGAGCTTGCTGCCATGTATTCCCCAAAGTCCCCTTGTTCCTCTGCGCATAGAGCTGTACTACAAGCAGTGGGAGTTGTGGATTCTTTCTCTCCCACGTTACAGGTACTGGTAAGATGGATGCATCCTCCTACAGGTAAACTCAAACTTAACACTGATGGTTGCAGTAGAGGTAATCCTGGTAACTCTGCAGGTTCAGCTATTCTCAGAAATGATAAAGGTCAGTTCATAATGGCCTCTTGTGCCTACTTTGGTCACACTCATAGTATCATTTCTAAACTTAGGGCGATCATTACCGGTCTCCACATGTATCTTCAACGAGGTTTCTCTTCTCTTATTGTTGAATCTGATTGCCTCTCACTGATCACACTCATGACCTCTACTAATCCCACTATCCCTTGGATTCTTTTTCCTTGGTGGTTTGAGTTTTGTTCTCTCAGGGAAGCTATGGATCTTCACTTTTGCCATACAGTTAGAGAAGCCAATAAAGCTGCTGATGCTCTGGCTAATTTCTCCTGCGACCAGCAAGTTGATAAAGTCTTCTTAGATTCTTCCGCTTTGCCTACTATTGTAAAAGGGCAAATCACTTCTGATAAAAGTGGTCTTCCCCACGTTAGGATTTGAGGGGTTCTTTTTCAGGGAGATTCTGGGTTTATTGATGTACTCTCTCAGGGGTAAGGTGGCACGTCCCCCCCTTGTATCTCAGGGGAAATCACTTCTGATAAAAGTGGTCTTCCCCCCCTTAGGACTCGAGGGGTCTCTTCAGGGGGATTTTGGGTTTATTGATGTACTCTCTCAGGGGTTAGGTGGTATGTCCCCCCCTTGTATCTCCAACTTTTTGATGAAATAAAATCCCAAGGGCCGGCCCAGGGTCCTAGTTAAATTCCTGGGTTAAAAAAAAAAAAAAAAAACCCTAAACCCTAAACACTAAACCCTAAACCCTAAACCCTAAAGCCTAAAACCCTAAACCCTAAAACCCTAAACCCTAAACCCTAAACCCTAAACCCTAAACCCTAAACCCTAAAACCCTAAACCCTAAACCCTAAACCCTAAAACCCAAAACCCTAAACCCTATTCGGCCGCCGCCCCTCTCTCTCATCGGTTTCTAGTGAGAGAAGCTCCGGTTTCTCCCCTTGGCCTTCGCCAGCCATGGCCGGCCCTGAGGGGGGTCGCCGGCCCCCCCCCACGGCTCTGACCTCTTCCCCCTCCCCCCCTGTCCAGCCAACGCCCTCGCCCGCCCCCCCTCAGCCCTGCGTGCTCCAGGCCCAGGCCCCGGCTTCCCTCCCTGCTGGCTCCAGCACGGAACAGGCCGCTCGCCGCCCGGTCGTGCCTCCCCCTCAGAGCTCCGCTCCCCCCGCACCTCGCTCGTCCCAGGTTCCGGCTTGGGGTTCTGGGAGCTCGAAGTCGTTCGCCCAGGTGCTCAAAGACCGCAAGCTGCTCCCGGAAGTCGATCTGCTCGTCCACGATCCAGCCTTCACCGACCTGGGCGAGCCCGCCGTTTTCTTCACCGAGGAGGAGATCGCCACTGCGCTGGTCCCTTTCAGGCTCGCGCTGGTCGCCAAAACGCCATATGGTCGTCCTCCTTTCACAGATATCAAGCACCTCCTCACTCAACGGCTTGGACTACAACAGGAGTTCGTGATTAGTGCGTTGGATAACAGACACCTCCTCATCCGCTGCTCCTCGGAAGACGATTACCTGAAGCTACTCCTCCGTGAACAGCTCTTCGTCAAAGGATATCTCTTCCGATACCTCAAGTGGATGCCGGATTTCGAATGTGGGACAGAACCACCCATCATCCCTGTTTGGGTGTCGTTCCCAGCTCTCAAACCCCACTTGTACCATGAAGCTTGCGTTCGATCCATTGCTGGCAACATTGGGCGTGTCCTCCAGGTGGCGCTCAGCACGTCCCAAATCACCAATACTTCTTCTGCTCGAGCCTGCGTTGAGCTTAACATCCTTCAGTGCCGTCCGCCACGCGTCTGGATCGGCATGGGCACCTCTGGCTACTTCCAGGAGGTTTGCTACCCCCCCATCCCTCCTTACTGCACCTCCTGCCGGCTTGTTGGTCACACCGCCTCTGTCTGCCGCCGGTCCTCTAAGAAGCAGCAGCCCCAAGCACCGCCACAGTCCAGCGAGGAGCCTGCTCAGCGTACCGAGCAACCGACACCGGCAGAGACCCCTTCTCGCCCTCGGGTGCCTTCGCAGACGCCCCCGACTCCGCAACAGCCCCAGGACGGTCCTGTCATCAAACCCTCCATTGTCAACGATAAGCTCCCTCCGCCCTCTCATGGCACTGGCAAGAGGGTCAATCGTTGGGTCTCCAAGCTCCCATCCCAGCCTCTCGTTTCGGTCTCCAACGCCTTCGCAGCCCTTGGATCGCCCGCGACAGGATTGGATGACCTTGCTGCGGAACTCCCTCACCACGCCCCTGCAGACGCTACTGACACTGAACCTCCGTCTGCGGAGACTCGGCCCAACGATGGTGTGTCGTCGATATCTGATTGCCATATTAGGCCGCCCCAACTGGGTACCTCCCCACCTGATCCTGGGTGCCACCCTCCTTCGTCTATAGAGGCTCCCAAGATCCCTGACAGGCTGACCCCCCTGCAACACTCTCCTGAGCCCGCTGAGCCCTTCCCCCTGATGACACTCCCTGATCCGCTGGCTTCCTTGGCCCCCCTAGCTTCGCCTGTGAAGATCTCCTCCTCGCTGTCACCCAGCATCGGCGCCCCACCTCAATCGCAACGCCAAACTTCCCGTGCTCCTAGGCCTCTTCCTCTGGATCGCACGATACCTACCCAAGATCAGGAAGCTCTCATGGGCCCCGCGCCTGCCACTTCCCCGCCCCTCAACTCCCCTTTCGTGAATCATCTGACAGGTGTTGCCCCCCCTCCAATGCTACCTCCCGTCGCCATGCAAGTTGCCACGCCGCTGCCTTCGTCGTCAAACGGCCCCTCCGAAGCTACCTCCCGCCAGGCGTCTTCTTCCCAGTTTGGTCCGCCTGCAGTCTGCCAGCTGGTCTCGCCAAGGAAAGGGAATTGCCAGCCTTCCGCCCTCGCCCAGGCAGGCCAACCTACTTACACGAGAACGGCTAACGAGTTGGCTAAGCTCGCGGAGGGCACCTCTTACTCCTCACCACCCTCGGATCACCCCCTATCCCCACCCTGCGAACATCCTAATCAACTCACAGGTACGCCCCCTGACCACGTTTACACTAACAATCCTTCTTTTGATGCTTACAGGGCTTCTGAAGCTACGAGTGCCGCCCTCAACAGGCCGGAGTTACCCCACCTGTACACCCCCCCTTATCCCGGCCCTTCTCTGGCCCACTCCTTCCCATCCGATTGTGGGTTGATCCTTGCGCAGCCCTCCTCCCAGGCCCACCTCGTGCTCGCCCCCAGCAGCCTGCAACCGCCGCTTGAAGCCCCTTCTAAACGTGCTCCTGATATGGAACCGGTGGTGACTCAGCAGAACCCGCCGTTTATGGCTCCTACCTCGCCATCTCTCACAGGTGGCCACTATTTTAACGCCCCTCCCCCTATTGGGCCCTCCCCAACACCTTATTTGCGTACTCAGCCCTGCATGGAGGCCCAAGCCCAACAGCTGGATCATTCGGGTAATAGCCTCCCAGGCCCACCGCCCATATCTGATACTGGGCCTCCCACCCCGCTCGATCAACCCCCTACCCCCACGGATCCTGGGCCTGCCCCTGCTGTGCCTACGCCACCAGACACCTCCAGAAACACCACCAGCACCATGCACCGGCCTTCGCTACCGCTTCTGCCAGCTATCGTCCCTCCCCTCGATGGGTGCCTCCCGAAGTTCCCTCCAATTGGTGGTCCTCCAGGTGCATGTAGCATCGACAGGTCCTGTCTGCAGGGCAACTCGACCTCCGGAGATGGCCAGGAGGTCCCCTCGAGCCCCGCACCTGTTCGCCCGTCGCCGTCGGCATGCCCTGGCCTTGAACCTGTTACGCAGACGCCTAGGACCACGCATGGCGCCCCGCTTCCGCTTCCCACCTTCAACTGCCTGCCAGGTGTTCGACCATTGTCCTCAACCAGTGCCGACAGCCGCCCCACGCAGCAGCACTCCCTGCAGGCTTCTGAGGCCCAGCGTAGCCTGTCACCACCGCTTACAGAGGACCAGCACACCTCCTCTGTGGGGCCCACGCTCCAGCCGCCTCGGACTAGCCCTCTTCGTGTCAAGATGTCGAGCAATAACCGGTCTGCAGCTTCGTCGGGTGACTGCCTGGCGGCCCAAGCCCAACCGCAGCTTCAGTCTTGTACTAACAAACAGGGCCCAGCAATTCTTCCTGGTATTGGGCCAGCCACCCTGCACGATCAGCCCTCATCCGTGGGCAACGCTGATCAGAAATGCTCCAGTTACCATCCCCCACCCCACGGATCGCTGGTAAGTTCTTCCTCAGGCCCAATGGTAAGTTTCAATGCTCCCCAGACCTATTCCCCAATTAGTGCTGCTAACATCCCTAATTCTGTGGATATTTCGGATTCCACTTCTCATTGCATGACTAACCTTGAAGATCCAACCATCCCACTTCATGATAACCTCTTCAATGATGTTCTCAGCCCCCGCCCTGATTCTATTAATTCTAGGGAGTCTCTTGTTGAAGTGGAGACTTTTGCACCAAATGAGGAGGCTGTCAACACCCCTCCCCCCACAGTTCGCACATCTTCATGTGCTGACAAACAGGTTGAACTCTCTCACTCCTTGCATGCCGAGCAGCCCCCCAATGATATTACATTCTCAGCCTCTCAAGGGGCAAGACACGCCTCCCTGCTCGAGGCGCTCAACCTTGACAGCTCTGCTCACAGACGGGAAAATAAACTTTTATTGGACATTCAAAAATTTTCCAACTCATTTGCAACTGCTGATTTTCCACAGGATTCCAATAACCATGGCCAATAGGACACTACTTCCACCAAACCTACGGTTCAGCAGAAGAGCACAAGGCTCACCCGTGCACAAAAGAAAAAATCCACGATTTGATGGTTGAGATTCTCGTATGGAACATTAGGGGAGCTGGTAACTCTCCTTCCAAACGCAGATTCACCTCTCTTTGTAGGACTAACAAGGAGCAGATCGCCGCCATTCTGGAACCCATGGTGCAGAATTCTTCCATGGACTCCAACAATCATGGCCGTCAAGACACTACTTCCACCTTACCTGCGCCCCAGCAAGACATCTCCAGCAGCCTGCGTTTGGACCAACAAAAGAGCACAAGGCTCACACGTGCTCAAAAGAAGAAAACTAAGTTTAATGGTTAATATTCTTGTTTGGAATATCAGGGGAATTGGCAACTCCCCCTCTAAACGTCGTCTCACTTCCCTCTGCAAGACCAACAAGATTCAAATTGCTGCAATTTTAGAGCCCATGGTTCAGAACTCTTCTATGCTGGCTTTATCTCTCAAGTTGGGCCTCTCCCAATGCCTCTCTAGTGGTAATCCTCATGGTAAAGTTTGGGTTTTCTGGCATAATTCTATCTCTGTAGATGTGATTACTACTCATGCGTCTTTTATCACTGTGAAGATAACTGGCCCAATTGTCCACTATGTCACTTTCATTTATGCTAGTTGTCACCTTTAGGACAGAATCCATATTTGGGACGCTATCACTTCTCTGCCTATTACTGCCCCCTGGATGATTGTGGGTGATTTTAATGCTGTCCTTTACTCCCATGAAAAACTTGGCGGCAATGCACCACAGCATGCTTCTGTGAATGCCTTTCACTCTTTCTTACAGGATGGCAACCTCATGGACCTTGGCTTTAGTGGCACTCCTTATACTTGGAGAAATGGTCAGCAAGGTACTTGTTCCATTAAAGCAAGATTGGACAGAGGTTTGGCTAACCCATCTTGGCTTTCCTACTTTAGCACTACTGTTAGCCATTTACATCATATCAATTCTGATCATAGTCCGCTGTTTGTTTCTTACCATTGCTCTAATGCCCCTGGCAAATCACATTTTAAATTTCTGAGGATGTGGACTAGACACAGTGACTTCACCCAGGTGGTTAGAGCCTGTTGGTGTCAGCCTTTACACGCTTCCCCTCTTTTCAGGCTTAGTGCTAAATTGAAGAGACTGAGAGCCACTTTGAAGTCTTGGAATAAAAGTGTTTTTGGCAACATTTTTCAGCACATCTTGCAGGCAGAGGAGAAGGTTAATTCATTACAAATCATTGTTGATAATCATCCTTCTGATAATTCATTTTCTGAGCTTTCTGCAGCTAAAAAGGATCTGTCTGAGCTCCTCTTACGACAAGTGATATACTGGAGGCAAAAATCTCATCTCAAATGGCTCAAGGAGGGCGACCAAAACTCAGCCTTCTTCCACTCCATTGTTAATGAAAGGCGAAGGAAAAACTTTATTCACAAACTGGTTAACGACCAGGGGGATGATGTTACTGACCAAGATGCTTTACTTTCCATGGCCATAGCTTATTATCAAAATCTGTTTACTTCTGAGCCGCCTACTATGAACAACAGTGGTCTTCTGCAGTATATTCCTACTATTGTCTCTGATGCAGATAATCAAGCTTTGATGGCTACTCCAACTATAGAGGAAGTCAAGGATTCGGTCTTCTCTTTAAGCCCTGATAGTGCCCCTGGACCTGATGGCTTTTCTGGTGATTTCTTTACCTCTTGCTGGGATATCATATCTGTTGATATTTATGATGCTGTCAAGGAGTTCTTCAATGGAAGCTTCCTTCCTAAAGCTTATACCTCCACTCACCTCGTGCTAATTCCCAAAGGAGAGTCTCCTAATACTCTGAAGGATTTTAGGCCTATCAGCCTGTGCAACTTCACTTATAAGATTATCTCACTCATCATATGCAAAAGATTATCTCTTATTCTGCCTGCCCTTATTTCTCCTCTCCAGGGAGCCTTTGTTAAAGGCAGAGATATGGCTGACAACATCTGTCTTGCTCAGGAGCTTACCCATAGCATCTCTAAGAAGGTCAGAGGACATAACATCATTTTCAAACTCGACATGATGAAAGCATACGACAGATTGGAAAGGTCTTACTTATTTGATGTGCTGCATAAATTTGGCTTCTCCCCCATGTGGATTAACCTTATCAGAGAATTATTCACCAACTGCTAGTTTTCTGTCATCTTCAACGGTAATGTTGGTAGCTTCTTTACCTCCTCTCGTGGTCTTCGACAGGCAGACCCTTTGGCACCCAGTCTCTTCATTCTTGCTGAAGAGGCATTCAGCAGAGGTCTTCAACAGCAGTGTCACAGAGGCATTATTACCCCTTACTCTACTTTCACTGAGGGGCCTATTATTTCGCATCTCTTATTTGCTGATGATACTATTATCTTCACTAATGGCTCTCAAGGATCTTTACGCAGACTCATGGCTTTCCTGACCATTTATGAGAGATGCTCAGGTCAAAAGATCAACACAAGGAAGAGTTCCTTCTACATTGCGGGATATACTCCTACTTGGAGAATCAATCAGGTAGCTGCTAGAGTCTCTATTCCTCACAGGGCTTTCCCTATCACTTATTTGGGTGCTCCTCTCTTCAAAGGAGCAGCTAAGGCAATATACTTCCATCCCCTCTTGGACAAGGTGAGAAATAGACTAGCTTCTTGGAAATCTAATCTCCTTTCGTCTGGTGGTAGACTGATCCTTATCAAGCATGTACTATCTTCCATTCCTATACATATTCTTGCTGTTCTCACCCCTCCTAAGAGTATTCTTCACTCTTTAGAGAGGACATTTGCTGCTTTCTTTTGGGGATCTACTTCAACAGGGATGCGTAGGCATTGGATCACTTGGAAACACCTGGCTAGGCCAACCTCTGAAGGTGGAATTGGTATTCGTTCTCTTCTAGAGCTAGGGGCTGCCCTTAAGGTTAAATTATGCTGGAAAGTTTATTCTAAAAAGGGCATCTGGGGTGAGTATATCAATCAGACTTATCTGCACAGGCATCATATTTCTACTTGTCCTATGGTTGGTTCTCCTCATTGGAAGATGGTTCTTAAGCATAGACAATGGGTTCTTGACAACACCTATTGGTCAGTGGGCCAGGGCCATATTTCCTTCTGGCACGATGATTGGACTGGTCATGGTCCTTTAAAGGATAACATTTCCGAGGATCAGTGGACTGCTATTGGTAATACCCAAGCTTGGTCGGTTTGCGATTACATCATGTCTGGTCAGCATCTATTACACTCATTACCTTCAGACATCGCTTCTATTATCATGGCTTATATTGGCACCTTTTCCACTCAACAAGACCATGATACGATTATTTGGAAGCCGAATTCCTATGGTTTTTTCACCACTAAATCAGCCTGGCAAGTTGTTAGGCAGCAGATTCCTCCTCTCTCCATCTCTAAATGGATCTGGTGCACTCAAATACCCAAGAAGATCTCCATCTTTATATACAGGGCCCTTGTTCATAAATTGCCTTTTGATTCCAATATTCAAAGAATAGGTATTCCATTGGCATCCAAGTGCGTGTGCTGCACGAATGCTTCACAAGAGACTCTCAATCATGCCTTGGCTCATGGAGACTGGGCTTCCCACTGCTGGCGCTTCTTTCAGGATAGATGTGGACTTACTCTTCAGATGAGCTCCTTTCATCACATATTTTGTTCCTTTATAAATCTGGCCTCAGGTACATCTCTATACTCTTTCATTATGGGTATTACTCCTTCTATTGTCGTTTGGTTTCTTTGGAAAGCCAGGTATTCAGCCAAGTATGATGGTACCCACTCCCGTAAGGAAAACATTCTGCATCAGAGCCTCCACCTTATAAGAGAGCTTGCTGCCATGTACTCCCCAAAGTCCCCTTGTTCCTCTGCGCATAGAGTTGTACTGCAAGCATTGGGTGTTGTGGATAGCTTTTCTCCCAAGTTACAGGTACTGGTAAGATGGATGCATCCTCCTACAGGTAAACTCAAACTTAACACTGATGGTTGTAGTAGAGGTAATCCTGGTAATTCCGCTGGCTCAGCTATTCTCAGAAACGATAAAGGTCAGCTCATCATGGCATCTTGTGCCTACTTTGGTCACACTCATAGCATTATTTCTGAACTTAGGGCGATTCTCACTGGCCTACAGATGTGTCTCCAACGCGGTTTTACTTGTCTTATTGTTGAATCTGATTGCCTCTCTCTGATCACTCTGATGATTTCCTCTAATCCCACTATCCCTTGGATTCTTTTTCCTTGGTGGTTTGAGTTTTGTTCTCTCAGGGAAGCTATGGATCTTCACTTTTGCCATGCTGTTAGAGAAGCCAATAAAGCTGCTGATGCTCTGGCTAACTTCTCCTGCGACCAGCTTATTGACCAAGTCTTTTTAGATTCTTCTACTTTGCCTCCTATTGTAAAAGGGGAAATCACTTCTGATAAAAGTGGTCTTCCCCACCTTAGGATTTGATGGGTTCCTCTTCAGGGGGATTCTGGGTTTATTGATGTACTCTCTCAGGGGTAAGGTGGCATGTCCCCCCCTTGTATCTCAGGGGAAATCACTTCTGATAAAAGTGGTCTTCCCCACCTTAGGATTTGAGAGGTTTTTTCAGGAGGATTCTGGGTTTTTTGTTGTACTCTCTCAGGGGTTAGGTGGTATGTCCCCCCCTTGTATCTCCAACTTTTTGTTGAAATAAAACCCCAAGGGCCGGCCCAGGGTCCTAGTTAAATTCCTGGGTTAAAAAAAAAAAAAAAAACCCTAAACCCTAAACCCTAAAACCCTAAACCCTAAACCCTAAACCCTAAACCCTAAACCCTAACCCCCTAAACCCTAAACCCTAAACCCTAAACCCTAAACCCCTAAACCCTAAACCCTAAACCCTAAACCCTAAACCCTAAACCCTAAACCCTAAAACCCTAAACCCTAAACCCTAAACCCTAAACCCTAAACCCAAAACCCTAAACCCAAAACCCTAAACCCGCAGGGTAGATCCTCCACGCCTGTGATTGCGCCGCCCCTCTCCACCCCTTCGCTTGATCCGCATGCCGCCCCTCAAGCTTCCTCACCCTGTCCACGATCAGTTGCGCTCGAGCCACCGGCCCCCACCGCGACCCAGGTAAACCCTAATATCCCCACTCAATTTTCCTCCAACCCCCCCTTGGTCGTGCAGGCTTCTCATGGTGCGGGTAAGGCACCCAAGCGCTGGATCTCCAAAGGCCCTTCTAACCAACGGCTTCAAACATCCAACTCGTTCGCCGCTCTTCGGACTGATCCTGAATCATCCCATGACTGCGCGGAAGGACCTTCGGCAAAGCCTCCTACTCCGGCCGTCGGGGACCCTGCTGAGGTTGCTGCGGCTGTCCCGGCCGAACCCGCCGCCGGCGAGATCGCCGAACCTGTCGCTGTCCCTGCTTCCCCGTCCTCGGGCACACGCCACTCGGTCTCTGCGGCGCCTTGCCAAACTCAGCATTCCCAGCAGATCATGGAGGAGGCGCCCCCTGCACATCCTGATATCTTGCCTTCTTTGGCTTTGGCGAGCCCCAACGCCCCTGGCAAACAGGCCTTTCCCCTGTCAGCCTTCGAAACTTCTGATCAGATGGCACAGGGGGTCCAGCCCTCGGCACCGCTGCATGATACTTCTATATCAGCCTCGGCCCCCAAGGGCACTTTACAACTGGCTGCCTTACCTCACACTGGGACGGCTTCCCATATCCTCTACCCTCAGGACAGCAACGCTATTGGGCCCTCTCCCCAGGAACCAGGCTCCTTTGTTGAACCCACGGGTCTCGCGCCCGTATCTGCCTTGCCGCCGTGTACCTCTGGGCCTCTTCCGCTGACGGCTTCTCCTCCCTCCACGCCTACGGTGATCTGTAGCGTCATGCATGACTCCATGTCATTGGCCATGGTCCCTGCAGCACCGCCCCCTGATCGGTGCCCTCGGAATTCTCTTTCACTTGATAGCCGGCCAGGTGTTCGACAGTTGTCCCCACTGTTGGGGGAAGGGCCTCACGCGCATGCCCAGGCTCTGTTGGGCTCGAGGACCCCTACCGCCATGCAAGCTGCCACGTCCACACCTGTGGTGCCCACAGACCCTCCTGGTGAAGAATGCCCCGCAGACATTGCGCCAGACCACACCCTTTTTGGAGTGCCTCGGCTCATGCCTCAGATCCAGGTGCCCCTGCTACCTCCTTTAGCAGACGCTAACGCTACCCTCGGCACCAGGTGCAGTCCGGTGAAGAGACTCAGCGCCATGCACGTGGCTTCGTCGATGCCAGCTATGCCCCCAGCTTCCATCTCCGCCGATCAGACCTCTCTTCTGGGTCGCCCACCAGCCCGCTTGTGTGTTCTGGATCCTGCCCCTCATCCTGTTAATGGGCCGAGCCCACAACATGATGACCCAAGGCCCACTCGTCAGAAGCCCTTGATCCACGCTGTCGTCAATCATACACAGCAGCCCCCTCCTGACGAACAGATCACCAACGGCGGAAATCTTGGTCCCAATATGCAGATGCCTACTAATTCAAGCGCCCAGCACCCACAGCTACAGGATCCGTCTGCCGAAGACCCGGCTGCAACCTGCCTAAAAATTCTCTCGCCCCCAAACGGCAAAGATGCTTCCCGCACGATCCCTACGCTATCTAGCTCACAGGCCTATAGAGCCGATGGGTCCTTTCCGCAGGATATGCCCACCAGGGCCATGCATGGAACCACGCCTTTGCAACCGCTGCTGTCTGCCCCTCCTGTTGATGACCCCGCTGATGCTCCCCCCAGCTCAAGCTCGGACCACAGGCCCACTACGCGGATGGAGGGACCCGTCGAACCCACCAGTGGTTACTCGGCTGGCATGCCCACTCCCTGGCAACCCCTCAATAACCAGGAGCAGAATCTGACATCAGGATCGCATACCTGCATGCCGAGCCCTCATGTGCTGTCACCCCCGCCTTCTGAGATCCTTCGTGCCTCTTCTGTGGGGCCCACGCCCCAGCTGACTCAGCCTAGTCCTCAATGTGGCAAGTCGCCCAGCAACAACCAGTCCTTCTTCAAAGAGGTCTCTTGCACGAGCCATCTTACGCCTTTGCAGGCCTCTACAGACGCGACGGCCCACCAACAGGACCAAGCCCACCCACATCAGAGTCAGCCACCTGCTACCATTGGGCTCCGCGAGATTGCAGCCCCTATGTGGACCGGCCCACTTGATAGACCTACTCCGACCCCTGGACCCAATCTGGTCACTCTAAACACTAATTACCAGGTATCATGCTCTCCTCAACCTCTTTGTAAGTTAAATCTGGAAGACACATCCCCCTTTTCAGGTAGCCCTACAGCCAATGCTCAGGACAACGCCATCATTGAGGACAATTCACCAAATCACAAAGCGAACCATAGTGAGACGAACATTGTGGCTGCCCAGGTATCTTACAAGGCAGCTGATGTACTGCTGAGCATTGATAAACAGGCTGCCTCGGTCATTGCCCACGGCCCAATATCCCAACCCGATACAATTAATCAATCCACTGGGGATAGGCATACGGCGGTTCACACTTCTTCGAATGTCGCGAATCAGGTGATATCTTCAACTTCTCTACCTCTTGTTCAAAACCCTCTGGACTCTCTTCGATATGACTCCCATGGCTCAGGTCATCCCTCTAACTTGGAAGCTTTAAATTTGGAAAGCCCTATCCACAGGAAGGATAATCGTATTCTACTTGACTTACATAAATTGAAGCAATCATTTTCCTCCTCTGATGAATCTCATGATAACGGTGACACATGCACACAGGACATCCCTAGCAGTCTGCATTTGGACCAACAAAAGAGCACAAGGCTCACACGTGCACAAAAGAAGAAATCAAAGTTTAATGGTTAATATGTTAATTTGGAACATCAGGGGAGTTGGTAACTCTCCCTCCAGACGTCGACTTGTCTCTCTTTGCAGGACGAACAAAGTACAAATTGCTGCAATTTTAGAACCCATGATTCAGAATTCTTCGATGCTTGCTCTATCTCTTAAGCTGGGCCTCTCTCAATACCTCTCTAGCGGTAACCCCCACGGTAAAGTCTGGGTTTTCTGGCATAATTCTATCTCTGTGGATGTGATTAATATTCATGAGTCTTTTATTACTCTGAAGGTATCTGGCCAAATAGTTCATTATGTCACTTTTATCTATGCTAGTTGTCATCTTCAGGACAGAATTCACCTTTGGGAGACTATTACTTCATTGTCTATTTCTGACCCCTGGATGATTGTGGGTGACTTTAATTCTGTTCTTTACTCTCATGAAAAACATGGCGGCAATGCACCGCATCATGCTTCTGTGAATGCCTTCCACTCTCTCTTACAGGATAGCAACCTCATGGATCTTGGCTTCAGTGGCCCTTCCTATACCTGGAGAAATGGTCAGCAAGGTATTGGTTCCATTAAAGCCAGATTGGACAGAGGTTTGGCTAACCCAGCTTGGTTCTCCTCTTTTAGTACTCTTGTGAGTCATTTACATCATATCAATTCTGATCATAGTCCGCTTTTGGTTTCTTATCATAGCACTAATGCCCCGAGACACTCACACTTTAAATTCCTTAAGATGTGGACTAGACACAGGGATTTCATTCGCGTGGTAAAATCATGGCATCAGCCTCTACATGCATCTCCTCTCTTCAGGCTTAGTGCTAAGTTGAAGAGACTGAGATCCACTTTGAAGACTTGGAATAAAAGTGTCTTTGGCAACATTTTTCAGCATGTCTTACAGGCAGAGGAGAAGGTCAATTCCTTACAAATTAATTTTGATAACCATCCTTCGGATCAGTCACAATCCGAGCTTTCTGCAGCTAAAAAGGATCTAGATGAGCTCCTCTTACGGCAAGAGATATTCTGGAGGCAAAAATCTCATCTCAAATGGCTCAAGGAGGGCGATCAAAACTCAGCCTTCTTCCACTCTATCGTTAATGAAAGGCGAAGGAAAAACTTTATTCACAAACTGGTTAACGATCAGGGGGATGATGTTACTGACCATGATGCTCTACTTTCCATGGCCATAGCTTTTTATCAAAATCTGTTTACCTCTGAGCCGCCTACTATGAACAACAGTGGTCTTCTGCAATATATTCCTACCATTGTTTCTGATGCAGATAATCAAGCTTTGATGGCTATTCCAACTATAGAGGAAGTCAAGGATTCGGTCTTCTCCTTAAGCCCTGATAGTGCCCCTGGTCCAGATGGATTCTCTGGTGATTTCTTTACCTCTTGCTGGGATATCATTTCTGTGGATATTTATGATGCTGTTAAGGAGTTCTTTAATGGAGGCTTCCTCCCTAAATCTTATACCTCTACTCACCTCGTGCTAATTCCCAAAGGAGAGTCTCCTAACACTCTGAAGGACTTTAGACCTATTAGTCTGTGCAACTTCACTTATAAGATAATCTCACACATCTTATGCAAAAGATTATCTCTTGTTCTACCTGCTCTTATTTCTCCTCTCCAGGGAGCCTTTGTTAAAGGCAGAGATATGGCTGACAACATCTGTCTTGCTCAAGAGCTTACCCATAGCATATCTAAGAAGGTCAGAGGACACAACATCATTTTCAAACTCGACATGATGAAAGCATACGACCGATTGGAATGGTCTTACTTATTTGATGTGCTGAACAAATTTGGCTTCTCTCCCATGTGGATTAACCTTATCAGAGGATTATTCACCAACTGCTGGTTTTCCGTCATCCTCAATGGTAATGTTGGTGGCTTCTTTACCTCATCTCGTGGTCTTCGTCAGGGAGACCCTTTGGCACCCAGTCTCTTTATCCTTGTTGAAGAGGCATTCAGCAGAGGTCTTCAGCAGCTGTGTCACAGAGGCATTATTACCCCGTACTCTACTTTCACTGAGGGGCCTATTATTTCGCATCTCTTATTTGCTGATGATACTATTATCTTCACTAATGGCTCTCAAGGATCTTTACGCAGACTCATGGCTTTCCTGACCATTTATGAGAGATGCTCAGGTCAAAAGATTAACACAAGCAAGAGTTCTTTCTACATTGCGGGGTATACTCCTACTTGGAGAATCAATCAAGTATCGACTAGAGCTTCTATTCCTCACAGGGCTTTCCCTATCACTTATTTGGGTGCTCCTCTCTTCAAGGGAGCAGCTAAGGCAATATACTTCCATCCCCTCTTGGACAAGGTGAGAAATAGACTAGCTTCCTGGAAATCTAATCTCCTTTCGCCTGGTGGAAGACTGATCCTTATCAAGCATGTTCTATCTTCCATTCCTATACATATTCTTGCTGTTCTCACCCCTCCTAAGAGTATTCTTCACTCTTTAGAGAGGACATTTGCTGCTTTCTTTTGGAGATCTACTTCAACAGGGATGCGAAGGCATTGGATCGCTTGGAAACACCTTGCTAGGCCAACCTCTGAAGGTGGAATTGGTATTCGTTCTCTTCTGGATCTAGGGGCTGCCCTTAAGATTAAATTATGCTGGAAAGTTTACTCTAAAAAGGGCATCTGGGGTGAGTACATTAATCAGACTTACCTGCACAGGCATCATATTTCTACTTGTCCTATGGTTGGTTCTCCTCATTGGAAGATGGTGCTTAAGCATAGACAATGGGTTCTTGACAACACCTGGTGGTCAGTAGGCCAGGGTCATATTTCCTTCTGGCATGATGATTGGACTGGTCATGGTCCCTTAAAGGATCATATCTCCGAGGATCAGTGGACTGCTATTGGCAATACCCAAGCTTGGTCGGTTCGCGATTACATCACTTCTGGACAGCACCTATTACACTCACTACCCTCAGACATCGCTGCTATTATCATGGATTATATCGGCACCTTTTCCACCCAACAAGACCAGGATAAGATTATCTGGAAGCCGAATTCCTATGGTTTTTTCACCACTAAATCAGCTTGGCAAGTTGTTAGGCAGCAGATACCTCCACTTTCCATCTCTAAATGGATCTGGTGCACTCAAATACCCAAGAAGATCTCCATCTTTATTTACAGGGCCCTTGTTCACAAATTGCCTTTTGATTCCAATATTCAAAGAATAGGTATTCCTTTGGCATCAAAGTGCGTATGTTGCTCGAATGCCTCACGAGAGACTCTCAACCATGTCTTGGCTCATGGAGCTTGGGCCTCCTACTGTTGGCGCTTCTTTCAAGATAGATGTGGTCTTACTTTTCAGATGAGCTCCTTTCATCACATATTTGGTTCCTTCATCACCCTAGCCTCAGGTACATCTCTTTACTCTTTCATCATGGGTATTATTCCTTCTATTGTTGCATGGTTTCTTTGGAAAGCCAGGTGTTCAGCCAAGTATGATGGTATCCACTCCCGTAAGGAAAGCATACTGCATCAGAGCCTCCACCTTATAAGAGAGCTTGCTGCCATGTATTCCCCAAAGTCCCCTTGTTCCTCTGCGCATAGAGCTGTACTGCAAGCAGTGGGGGTTGTGGATTCTTTCTCTCCCACGTTACAGGTACTGGTAAGATGGATGTATCCTCCTACAGGTAAACTCAAACTTAACACTGATGGTTGCAGTAGAGGTAATCCTGGTAACTCAGCAGGTTCAGCTATTCTCAGAAATGATAAAGGTCAGTTCATTATGGCCTCTTGTGCCTACTTTGGTCACACTCATAGTATCATCTCTGAACTTAGGGCAATCATTACCGGTCTCCACATGTGTCTTCAACGAGGTTTCCCTTGTCTTATTGTTGAATCTGATTGCCTCTCACTGATTACACTCATGACTTCTACTAATCCCACTATCCCTTGGATTCTTTTTCCTTGGTGGTTTGAGTTTTGTTCTTTCAGGGAAGCTATGGATCTTCACTTTTGCCATGCAGTTAGAGAAGCCAATAAAGCTGCTGATGCTCTGGCTAATTTCTCCTGCGACCAGCAAGTTGATAAAGTCTTTTTAGATTCATCTGCTTTGCCTACTATTGTAAAAGGGGAAATCACTTCTGATAAAAATGGTCTTCCCCACCTTAGGATTTGAGGGGTTCTTTTTCAGGGAGATTCTGGGTTTATTGATGTACTCTCTCAGGGGTAAGGTGGCACGTCCCCCCCTTGTATCTCAGGGGAAATCACTTCTGATAAAAGTGGTCTTCCCCTCCTTAGGACTTGAGGGGTTTCTTCAGGGGGATTTTGGGTTTCTTGATGTACTCTCTCAGGGGTTCGGTGGTATGTCCCCCCCTTGTATCTCCAACTTTTTGATGAAATAAAATCCCAAGGGCCAGCCCAGGGTCCTAGTTAAATTCCTGGGTTAAAAAAAAAAAAAAAAAACCCTAAACCCCTAAAACCCTAAACCCTAAACCCTAAACCCTAAACCCTAAACCCTAAACCTTAAACCCTAAACCCTAAACCCTAAAACCTAAACCCTAAACCCTAAACCCTAACCCCTAAACCCTAAACCCTAAAACCCTAAACCCTAAACCCTAAACCCTAAACCCTAAACCCTAAACCCTAAAACCCTAAACCCTAAACCCTAAACCCTAAACCCTAAACCCTAAACCCTAAAACCCTAAACCCTAAACCCTAAACCCTAAACCCTAAAACCCTAAACCCTAAACCCTAAACCCTAAACCCTAAACCCATTTTTCGGCCGCCACCCCTCTCTCTCTTCGGTTTCTAGTAAGAGAAACTCCGGTTCCTCTCCTTGGCCTTCACCGGCCATGGCCGGCCCTGAGGGGGGTCGCCGGCCCCCCCCCACGATCCACACCTCTCCACCCTCCCCCCCTGTCCAGCCAGCGCCCTCGCCCCCCCCCCCCCTTCAGCCTTGCGTGCTCCAGGACCAGGCCCCAGCTCCCCTTCAGGCTGGCTCCAGCGCTGTACAGGCTGCTGGCCTCCCGGCTGTGCCGCCCCCTCAGAGCTCCGCTCCCCCCGCACCTCGCTCGACCCAGGCTCCGGCTTGGGGCTCTGGGAGCTAGAAGTCGTTCGCTCAGGTGCTCAAAGATAGCAAGCTGCTCCCGGAAGTCGACCTCCTCGTCCACGATCCAGCTTTCACCGATCTGGGCGAGCCTGCCGTTTTCTTCACCGAGGAGGAGATCGCCACTGCGTTGGTCCCTTTCAGACTTGCGCTGGTTGCCAAAACGCCATACGGTCGCCCTCCTTTCCCAGATATTAAGTACCTTCTCACTCAACGGCTCGGGCTACAACATGACTTCATCATTAGCGCACTGGACAACCGCCATCTCCTCCTCCGAAGCTCCAACGAAGATGATTACTTGAAGATCCTTCTTCGCGACCAGCTCTTCGTCAAAGGCTACCTATTTCGCTTCCTGAAATGGACGCCGGACTTTGAATGCGGAATGGAACCCCCTATCGTACCTGTGTGGGTAGAGTTCCCCGCCCTTAAGCCCCACCTTTTCCATGAGGCTTGTGTGCGATCTATCGCTGCCAACCTCGGCCGTGTCCTTCAGGTGGCCCTAGCACCTCCCAGATCACCAACACGTCTTCAGCGCGCGCCTGTGTGGAGCTTCACGTCCTTCAGCATCGGCCCCAACGGATCTGGATCGGCATGGGTGCTGCAGGTTAATTCCAGGAGGTACGTTACCCCCCAATCCCACCCTACTGCTCTGCCTGCAGGATCATCGGGCATACGGCCTCAGTCTGCCGCCGGTCTTCCAAGAAGAACGCACCCCAGGTGCCTTCGAAGCTCAACGCCGACAGTCCCTCGCTGGAATCTACCCCTGCCACGGAGCCCCAACTGGAGAATCAATCCCTTGAAGCCCCTCCACCTGATTCTCAACCTCAGATGGAGGCTGCCCTCGGCGGCTCACACGTGCCACACCTGAGGCAGAAGACACAGGCCAAACCTGCGCTCCAAGGCGACATTCGGTCCTCTACAGCACCCCCCAAACTCCCCCCCGAACAAGGTAAAAACTCCAAACGATGGGTATCCAAAGCTCCACCTCGGCATCAGGTAACGTTAGCCAACTCTTTTGATGCCCTTGGGCATTCTGCCGATCCCATGGACACTCTTCTGGAGGGGAACTTCACCGCCCCTCTCCCCGCCGACACCTCCCTTCAACCAGCAACGCCGGCCACCGGAGAGGACGAGCCTGAGCTGTCTCGCTCAGCTCCCATGAGCACTATTGCCTGCCTGCCGGCCAGGATCCCGGCTGCCGGCATTGAACACTTTCCTTCTTCGTCTATGGGGAACCCCGAGGCACCTGAACAAACAACCCCCTCTCAGGCTTCCACTGTACCTATCCCGCAGATGAGTCAGGCGATGCAGTCCTCGTTGACGCCGCTTCCTGCTGTGAGGGCTACATCGGCCAACCAGGGTTCCCAACCCTCTTCTGTGTTATCTAACCCAGGTTCTGCTGGGGCTTGTCCGCCGGGTCCAGCCATCTTCGGAGACTCCCAAGTCGCCTCCACGAATCCTGTGCCAGCTCCCATTATGCCTCCGCCACCAGACACCTCAAGGATCGCCTGCAGTGCCTTGCACGGGCCTACGCCACCGCCTCTGACAGCTACTGCCCCTCCCCTAGCTGGGTGCCTCCAGAACCTCCCTCCACTTGGTGGTCCACCAGGTGCATGCAGGGTCGTTGGCTCCTATCTGCTGGACAACGTGATCTTCGGAGATGGCCAGGAAGCCCCCCCGGGCCCTACACCTGTCCGCCCTTCGCTGTCGAGAAGCCCAGATATGGCATCTGTGACGCATCTGCCCAGGGCCATGCATGGCGCCACGCTATCGCCTCTCACGCCAAGAGTCTCCGCTTCCGATGAACACTGCCAGAGCTCTGTGTTACCTGGCGGCCCACCAGACGTCCGAGCGCAGCCCCCCTCGCTAGACGAGGATCCCTATCCTTTGGTTCGCGCCCCTGCTTCTACACCCACGACCCAGAACCCGGTCCACGGGCCCACCAAGAACCAGCGGACTTCAACTATTGGGCCCAAGCCCACGGAGCAGACACGCCCCCCCGGCATCTTACTGCCTTGCGCTAATGAAGCCCTCCACTCTCATCCTGCCATTGGGCTGAGCCCACAACTTGTCGCCTTGGACGATATCCATACTGCCTCCACAGGCCCCATGCCAGCCTCACCTCCTCCTCCATCGCTGACTACTCCAGGGTTGGAACTCCTAATGGGTGCTCCCTCTCCCATGCCCAGGAACACTTCCAGTGACAAGCACGGGCCTACGCCTCCGCCTATGACAGCTATAATCCTTCCCCAAGATAGGCACCTTCAGGCCCTCCTTCCACTTGGCGGCCCGCCAGGTGCCCACAGGGTCGATGGGTCCTATCTGCATGACAACACGAACTGTGGCGATGACCAGGAAGCCCCCACGGACCCTACACCTGTTCGCTCTCCGCCGTCGACAAGCCCTGATCTGGAACCTGAGACCCAGCTGCCCAGGGCCATGCACGGCGCCACGCCATCCTTTCTCACGCCAGCAGCCTCCGCTATCGAAGGTCACACGCAGAGAATTGTGTTACATGGCGGCTCACCAGACGTCCGAGCGAAGCCCCCCTTGCTAGACGAGGAACCCCTCTCTTTGGTCTCCGCCCCTGCTCCTGCACCTCTGTCCCACTGCCCGGCCCATGGGCCCACGAAGGACCAGCGTACTCCTGTTAACAGGCCCAGGCCCACGGAGCAGACACGCCCTTCAGATATTCTATCGCCTTGCGTCTATGAAGCCCAACAGCAACACCGGGATCCTGTCCATTTGCGTCTTCAAGACCATGCCTCTCCTTCTGCTATTGGGCCGAGCCCACAAATTGCTGCCTCCAGTTCCACTCGACAGAAGCCCTTGACCCACGCTGTCGCCAATCACACACAGCAGCCCCCCTCAGACGAACAGGTCACCAACGGTGGAAATCATGGTTCTAAGCTGCAGCCTACTACTTCAAATGCCCAGCACCCACTGCTGTAGGACCTACCCACCGAAGACCCAGCTACAACCTGCCCAAAAATCCTTTCGTCTCCAAACGCCAAAGTTGCTTCTTGTACGAGCCCTGTTGCGCCTCTGCGGCCTCCACAGAAGAGACGGCTCACTTACAGGCCCAAGCCCACACTGACCACAGCCAACCGCCTGCTGTCACCGGGCCCAGCGAGACTACATTGAGCATCGATAACCAGGTAATTCCTACTTCCCAACCTTCTTGCGAGCTAAATCTGGAAGACACACCTCCCTTTTCAGGTAGTCCTACAGCTAAAACACAGGTTAGCACTATTATTGAGGCCGTTTCGACAACCCACAAAGCCGATCATCTCCCCTCACAAGTCAACAATCAGGTGACATCCCCCCTTTTGTTACCTAATGAACACTGTCTCACTGATGCGACTCGCTTACATCCTCACACCGCGGGCCATGCTTCCTTCTTGGAGGCTCTCAACCTTGACAGCCCTGCTCATAGACGGGAAAACAAGCTTCTTCTGGACATTCAAAAATTATCCAATTCATTTGTCTCTGCTGATCATCCACAGGACACGAACAACCATGGTCGACAGGACGCTAACTCCACCATACATGCGGCCCAGCAAGACCTCTCCAGCAGTCTGTTTTTGCAGCAACAAAAGAGCACTAGGCTCACACGTGCTCAAAAAAAGAAATCTAAGTTTAATGGTTAATATCCTTGTTTGGAACATCAGGGGAGTTGGTAACTCACCCTCTAAACGCCGTCTCGCTTCCCTCTGCAAGACCAACAAGATTCAAATTGCTGCAATCTTAGAGCCCATGGTTCAGAACTCCTCTATGCTGGCCTTATCTCTCAAGTTGGGCCTCTCCCAATACCTCTCTAGTGGTAATCCTCACGGTAAAGTTTTGGTTTTTTGGCATATCTCTATATCTGTGGATGTGATTACTACTCATACATCTTTTATCACTGTGAAGATAACTGGTCAAATTGTCCACTATGTCACTTTTATTTATGCTAGCTGTCACCTTCAGGACAGAATCCATATTTGGGATACTATCACTTCTCTGCCTATTACTGACCCCTGGATGATTGTGGGTGACTTTAATGCTGTCCTTTACTCCCATGAAAAACTTGGCGGCAATGCCCCGCAGCATGCTTCTGTGAATGCCTTCCACTCCTTCTTACAGGATGGCAACCTCATGGATCTTGGATTTAGTGGCACCCCTTATACTTGGAGAAATGGTCAACAAGGTACTTCTTCCATTAAAGCAAGGTTGGACAGAGGTTTGGCTAACCCTTCTTGGTTTTCCTCTTTTAGCACTACTATTAGCCACTTACATCATATCAATTCTGATCATAGTCCGCTGTTAGTTTCTTATCATTGCTCTACTGCTCCTGGCAAATCACATTTTAAATTTCTGAGGATGTGGATTAGACACAGTGACTTCACCCAGGTGGTTAGAGCCTGCTGGTGTCAGCCTTTACATGCTTCTCCTCTTTTCAGGCTTAGTGCCAAACTGAAGAGACTTAGAGCCACTTTGAAGTCTTGGAATAAAAGTGTCTTTGGCAACATTTTTCAGCATATCTTGCAGGCAGAGGAGAAGGTTAACTCATTACAAATCATTGTTGATAATCATCCTTATGACCATTCACTTTCTGAGTTCTCTGCAGCCAAAAAAGACCTAGATGAACTTCTCCTACGCCAAGAGATCTTCTGGAGGCAAAAATCTAACCTCAAGTGGCTCAAGGAGGGCGACCAAAACTCAGCCTTCTTCCACTCTATTGTCAACGAAAGGCGCAGGAAAAACTTTATTCACAAACTGGTTAACGATCAGGGGGAGGATGTTACTGATCAAGATGCTTTACTCTCCATGGCCATAGCTTTTTATCAAAATCTGTTTACCTCTGAGCCGCCTACTATGAACAACAATGGTCTTCTACAATATATTCCTACCACTGTTTCTTATGAAGACAATCAAGCTTTGATGGCTACTCCAACTATAGAGGAAGTCAAGGACTCGATCTTCTCTTTAAGCCCTGATAGTGCCCCTGGTCCGGATGGCTTCTCGGGTGACTTCTTTACCTCTTGCTGGGATATTATTTCTGTTGATATTTATGATGCTGTTAAGGAGTTCTTTGATGGAGGCTTCCTTCCTAAATCTTATACCTCCACTCACCTAGTGCTCATCCCTAAAGGAGAGTCTCCTAACTCACTGAAGGATTTTAGACCTATTAGCCTGTGCAATTTCACTTACAAGATAATCTCACTCATCATATGCAAAAGATTATCTCCTATTCTGCCTGCTCTTATTTCTCCTCTCCAGGGAGCCTTTGTTAAAGGCAGAGATATGGCTGACAACATCTGTCTTGCTCAGGAGCTTACCCATAGCATTTTTAAAAAGGTTAGAGGACATAACATCATATTCAAACTCGACATGATGAAAGCATACGACAGGTTGGAATGGTCTTACTTATTTGATGTGCTGGAAAAATTTGGCTTCTCTCCCTCATGGATTAACCTCATCAGAGGATTATTCACCAACTGCTGGTTTTCTGTCATCCTCAATGGTAATGTTGGTGGCTTCTTTACCTCCTCTCGTGGTCTTCGACAGGGAGACCCTTTGGCTCCCAGCCTATTTATTCTCGCTGAAGAGGCATTCAGTAGAGGTCTTCAACAGCTGTGTCACAGAGGCATTATTACCCCTTACTCTACTTTCACCGAGGGGCCTATTATTTCGCATCTCTTATTTGCTGATGATACAATTATCTTCACTAATGGCTCTCAAGGATCTTTACGCAGATTCATGGCCTTCCTGACCATTTATGAGAGATGTTCGGGTCAAAAGATTAACACAAGCAAGAGTTCCTTCTACATTGCAGGCTATACTCCTACTTGGAGAATCAATCAAGTATCTGCTAGAGTTTCTATTCCTCACAAGGCTTTCCCTATCACTTATTTGGGTGCTCCTCTCTTCAAGGGTGCAGCTAAGGCAATATACTTCCATCCTCTCTTGGACAAGGTGAGAAATAAGCTAGCTTCTTGGAAATCTAATCTCCTTTCGCCTGGTGGAAGACTGGTCCTTATCAAGCATGTACTGTCTTCCATTCCTATACATATCCTTGCTGTTCTCACCCCTCCTAAGAGTATCCTTCACTCTTTAGAGAGGACTTTTGCTGCTTTCTTTTGGGGATCCACTTCAACAGGGATGCGTAGGCATTGGATCGCTTGGAAACACCTGGCTAGGCCAACCTCTGAAGGTGGAATTGGTATTCGTTCTCTTATGGAGCTAGGGGCTGCCCTTAAGGTTAAATTATGCTGGAAAGTATACTCTAAAAAGGGCATCTGGGTTGAGTACATCAATCAAACCTACCTGCACAGGCATCATATTTCTACTTGTCCTATGGTTGGTTCTCCTCATTGGAAGATGGTGCTTAAGCATAGACAATGGGTTCTTGACAACACCTGTTGGTCAGTGGGCCAGGGTCATATTTCCTTCTTGCATGATGATTGGACTGGTCATCGTCCTCTAAAGGATTATATCTCCGAGGATCAATGGACTGCTATTAGTAATACCCAAGCTTGGTCGGTTCGCGATTATATCATTTCTGGTCAGCGCCTATTACACTCATTACCTTCGGACATCGTTGCTATTATCATGGATTATATTGGCACCCTTTCCACCCAACAAGACCATGATAAGATTATCTGGAAGCCGGATTCCTATGGCTTTTTCACCACTAAATCACCTTGGCAAGTTGTTAGGCAGCAGATACCTCCACTTTCCATCTCTAAATGGATCTGGTGCACTCAAATACCCAAGAAGATCTCCATCTTTATTTACAGGGCCCTTGTTCACAAATTGCCTTTTGATTCCAATATTCAAAGAATAGGCATTCCTTTGGCATCAAAGTGCGTATGTTGCTCGAATGCCTCCCAAGAGACCCTCAATCATGTCTTGGCTCATGGAGATTGGGCCTCCCACTGTTGGCGCTTCTTTCAGGATAGATGTGGACTTACTTTTCAGATGAGCTCCTTTCACCACATATTTGGCTCCTTCATCACCCTAGCCTCAGGTACATCTCTATACTCTTTCATTATGGGTATTATTCCTTCTATTGTCGTATGGTTTCTTTGGAAAGCCAGGTGTTCAGCAAAGTATGATGGCACCCACTCCCGTAAGGATAGCATTCTGCATCAGAGCCTCCACCTTATAAGAGAGCTTGCTGCCATGTATTCCCCTAAGTCCCCTTGTTCCTCTACGCATAGAGTTGTACTGCAAGCTTTGGGTGTTGTGGATAGTTTTTCTCCCACATTACCGGTACTGGTAAGATGGTTGCATCCTCCTACAGGTAAACTCAAACTTAACACTGATGGTTGTAGTAGAGGTAATCCTGGTTACTCTGCAGGTTCAGCTATTCTCAGAAACGATAAAGGTCAGTTCCTCATGGCATCTTGTGCTTTCTTTGGTCACACTCATAGTATCACTTCTGAACTCAGGGCGATTATCACTGGTCTAC
Source organism: Zantedeschia hybrid cultivar (assembly GCA_030544215.1). Taxonomy (NCBI): domain Eukaryota; kingdom Viridiplantae; phylum Streptophyta; class Magnoliopsida; order Alismatales; family Araceae; genus Zantedeschia; species Zantedeschia hybrid cultivar. The sequence continues at coordinate 56,806,474 of JARZZO010000011.1, read as the reverse complement.
AGATGTGTCTCCAACGAGGCTTCACTTGTCTTATTGTTGAATCTGATTGCCTCTCACTGATCACTCTCATGATTTCTACTAATCCCACTATACCTTGGATTCTTTTTCCATGGTGGTTTGAGTTTTGCTCCCTCAGGGAAACTATGGATCTTCACTTTTGCGATGCAGTTAGAGAAGCCAATAAAGCTGCTGATGCTCTGGCTAACTTCTCCTGCGACCAGCGTGTTGATCAAGTCTTTTTAGATTCTTCCGCTTTGCCTTCTATTGTAAAAGGGGAAATCACTTCTGATAAAAGTGGTCTTCCCCACCTTAGGATTTGAGGGGTTCCTTTTCAGGGGGATTCTGGGTGTTTTGATGTACTCTCTCAGGGGTAAGGTGGCATGTCCCCCCCTTGTATCTCAGGGGAAATCACTTCTGATAAAAGTGGTCTTCCCCACCTTAGGATTTGAGGGGTCCTTTTTCAGGGGGATTTTGGGTTTATTGATGTAATCTCTCAGGGGTTAGGTGGTATGTCCCCCCCTTGTATCTCAAACTTTTTGATAAAATAAAATCCCAAGGGCCGGCCCAGGGTCCTAGTTAAATTCCTGGGTTAAAAAAAAAAAAAAAAAAAAACCCTAAACCCTAAACCCTAAACCCTAAACACCCTAAACCCTCTCTCTCTAGAATCCTAGAGAGAGAAGCTCCGGGTTCTTCGCTTTGGCCGCCGCCGGCCATGGCCGGTCCCGAGGGGGGCGGGAGGCCCCCCACCTCGCTGCAAGCCCCTCCCCCACCTCTCTCTTCGCTGCAGCAGCCTTCGCTCTCCTCCTTGCCATCTGCGGCTCCCCCTTCTGGTGCGCTGGGTGCTCCCCCACCAGGCTTCCCCTCCCTCTCAGCCTCTGCTGAAACCCCCGCTCAACCCCAAGTGCCGTCCGGCGGAGCAACCTCCCAGCATGTCTTGCCTGCCTCCAAGTCACCGGCGTGGGGCACCACGGGAGCCAAATCCTTCGCCCAGGCCCTCAAAGAAAGCAAGCTATTTCCTGCCGTGGAAATCAACGTTCACCCTCCTGCGTTCACCGACCTTGGAGAACCTGCGGTTTTCTTTACACACGAGGAGATTGCCGCTGCCCTCGTTCCGTTCCAGTTCGCCCTTGTGGCCAAAACCCCATACGGCAGGCCTCCTTTCCCAGACATCAAAGCCCTGCTTTCCCAGAGGCTTGGACTTCATCAGGAATTCGTACTTAGTGCTCTAGATAATCGCCATCTTCTAATCCACTGCACGCTTGAGGACGATTATCTTCGAATCCTTCTCCGAGACCAATTGTATGTTAAAGGCTATCTCTTTCGCTTTCTCAAATGGACGGCCGACTTCGAGTGTGGAACGGAACCCACCATCGTCCCTGTTTGGGTCGAGTTTCCTTCGCTCAAGCCCCACTTATTCCATGAAGCCTGCGTGCGCTCCATTGCTGGAAATCTCGGAAGAGTCCTGCAAGTCGCTCCCTGCACTACCTAAATTACTAACGCGTCCTCCGCCAGGGCCTGTATCGAGCTCGATATCCTTAAGGAACGCCCGCCCCGGATCTGGATCGGAATGGGAACGTCTGGGTATTTTCAGGAAGTCAGGTATTCCTATATCCCTCCTTATTGTTCTGTTTGTAGGCTCCTTGGACATCCGGCCTCGGAGTGCCGTCGCGCTCTCAAGAAAAGTACCCCCCAGGAGCTCCAGAAAATTTCGGACGGCGACTCTCCTTCTGGTTCACAACCTTCAAATTCTCTGATTCCGCCGGAAACGAGGAAGCCGACCCAGCCGCGGCCCCTGGCTAAACCTACCTTGGAGAATCATATCCCGGAAGCTTCGCTGAAGGCCCCTACTGGTAATGGTAAAACTATCCAACGATGGGTTTTTAAGACCCAGCCCCATATCCCTACCTCCAACACCTTTGCTGCCCTTGGTTCGTCTGTTGAAGGCCTGGCCGCTAACGATAATACTGAGACCAGAAACGCTCCAAATACTAGCGATGCGCAATCATGCCCTACTCAATACCCCCAGCAGCGCATGGCGCCGAGTGTTAATCATCCTCCGTCCACGAGCACAGCTGTGATTCAACCGGCCATCGTGCCCATGCAACACTCCAGCTTGGTGGTGATGGAACCCGCGTCCATGGGGGGGAGCCCTAACCTTGCGACAGGTAATGCACACGTTGTGCATGCCTTGGAGAAAGAGCTTGCGTCGCCTTGTGCCGCTGTGCAGCAGGGGTCTATTATGAATATGCCAGTCCCTACCAAGAAAGCAACTGCCGCGGATGCCCAGCAGCATGGGCCCTCGTTGTTTTGTAACCAAGCTACATGTAATCAGGAGTCCATACAAGTGCCTCATATTGCTGGGCCGAATACTGGCGCCCCTGCTGTGTTTTCTTCCCAGGCTTGTCCACCCATGCAAACGGTGCACACCAGCCCTCTCAACAGGTCGCCGGCTGCTCATTTTCCTCCACCAATGGACACACACGGCGGGGCCATGCTCACCGAACCAGCCGCCAACGAACCCAGCATGGAGGAGAACATTGATGCCAGGGAATGGCAATCAAATCTTGTACACCCTGTCCTTGATCTGGATTTCGACCCCCTTGCTGTTCGTCCCCTCCAAGCTCACCCGCCAGGTGTTTGTCAAAAAGCCTCTGTTATGATGGAAGGGAGTGCTTCCCAAGCGCATGCCTCAAATTCTGTGTCCATGCACATGGTTCCAACCAGCACTCTCCACAGGGAGCCAGGTATTCTCCTAACCCCACCCACGAACACAGATGGTAGCACCATGGCCACCGAGCCCATGCACTCCTCCAGCGCTATGGCCATGGCCCCTTTGACCGTTGAGTCACCACCTTTGGACAAAGCTCCCCAACAGAATACTCCGCTAGATGTCCGTCACCGACCTCCAACGACCACTGCTGGCGCGCTTTTGGCCACCGAGCCCATGCAAAGTTCCACGATGGCTCCCATGCTGGCCAATCCCTCCATTGTTGTTGATCGGCTCCAGCACATTATCCTGCACGCATGCATGCCAGGGGTTCGTCGAAAGTCCCCTCATTCGGCTGAGGACCTACACGCCACGATCCCTGTGCTCATGCACTCGAGTTCGCCTTGTGGTTATAATACTCTGCCTCAGCCCAGGGACCAAGCCCACTTGCCTGCGCAGCAGCTCGTTATTTCCCCCCTTAATGGGCCAACACCAGAACTTGAGGCCTCCAGCCCTCATCGCCAAAAAGCCCCAGCCCAAGTTGTTGCCTTTCTTACTAATTACCCGAATGCAGACGAACAGATTACCGATGCTGGGAAACAGACTTCTGATATGCAAAGGTCGCTTGCCACAACTGCACAAAACCAGCAATCGCTGGACTCCACTGCTGAAGACCCAATTACAGAGCACGCAATTGACAAAACAATCATGTTTGACACTTCTGAACAGGCTACTGGTGCTGGGGGGCATCCTGACTATGTGCATCTCCATGCTGCTCCACACCCCCAGCACCAGGAGTCTTTGGTGAGCAACATTCACTCAATTTCTGGTAATATTAACACACTTCCCTCTAGTCTAGACTCTAATTCTGTTCTTGTTACTGTGGGGGATCGAGTATTGGACAACTTGGACGAATTGAAATCTACTCATGACAACATTGATGCTGCGGGCATGGAAGTTTTATCGTCTCATAGCGTCGAAAATCAGGTGATATCTGATCCTCAACTCCCATGCAAGCTCAATTCAGAGGACTCCATTATTCCCACTCCATCTAGTGCTGTTATTAATAGGGATGTGCACACTATTAATCCCATTGGTCTGGTTGATGTTGAATCAGTTAATCAGGGGCATTTGGCAATTGTTGCTGCTCCTTTCCCAATCATGGAAGTCCATACGTCTTTAAAAGTCGATAATCAGGTGATATCTTCAGCTTACTTATCTAGTGAGCAGAGTTCCCATGATTCAGTTCAGTCTGCTTCTCATGGTGTGACCCATATACCTAATATTGAGGCTTTAAATATAGATAGTCTCAATCCCAGCGATGATGCTAAACAATTACTTGAGATACATAAATTTAGGCAATCATTTTCCACCACAGATGAATCTCAGGCTACTTGTGATGATGGCATACATGATACTTCTAGTACTTTATCTTCGGCCCAACAAAAGAGCACCAGGCTCACCCGTGCTCAGAAAAAGAAATCTAAACATTAATGGTTAATACTTTGGTTTGAAATATTAGGGGTGTTGGGAGCTCTACCTCTCTTCGTAGATTAATTTCTCTATGCAAATCACACAAGATTAAGATGGCTGCCATTCTTGAGCCTATGATACATTATTCTTCCATGCAGCGCATCTCTTTACATCTTGGCCTCTCTCAGTTTGCTGCTTCTAATATGGACCATGGCAAGATATGGGTTTTTTGGCATGACTCTATGGATATTGATCTTCTGCATATTCATGATAATTATATTACTGTCAAAGTGAAGGGTGTTGTTGAGCATATTATTACTTTTGTCTATGCTAGCTGCCACCTTCAGGACAGAATTGGTACTTGGGACGATATTGCCTCTTTTGCATCCTCAGTTGTTATCCCATGGATGGTGATTGGTGACTTTAATTATGTTCTGTTTTCTCATGAGAAACTTGGTGGGAATGCTCCTCTTTCAGCTTCAGTCCATGCATTCCACTCTTTTGTGCAGGACTGTGGCATTGCTGATCTTGGGTTCAGTGGTCCTAGCTACACTTGGCGCAATGGACAACAAGGGCTTGGTTGTATCAAAGCAAGATTGGACAGAGGTTTGGCTAACACTCATTGGTTTGCTAAATTTTCTACTTCTATAAAACATCTGCATCATAATTGTTCAGATCACAACCCCCTGCTTGTCACTTATGACTCTTTGAACTCTATTCATCATGCTCACTTTAAGTTTCTAAAAGTTTGGACCAGACATCAGAGTTTCACTCAAGTCGTTAAGGATTGCTGGAGCAGACCCTTGCATGCTTCTCCACTTTATAAGTTCAGTGCCAAATTGAAAAGATTGAGGGCTACTCTTAAGCACTGGAATAAGAATATATTCGGGAATGTTTTTGATGCTGTCTTAAAAACTGAGAATGATGTTGCTAATCTGCAAAACATGGCTGACTCTTGGCCCTCTGCTGATACCTTAAATGATCTAGTTGTTGCCAAGAGAAAACTTGATGAATTATTACTCAGACAGGAAATTTTCTGGAGACAAAAATCTCATTTCAGGTGAATCAAGGAAAGGGACCAAAATACTGCTTTCTTCCATTCCATTGTTTCTGAGAGATGCAGAAGGAACTTTATTCACTCTCTATCGGATGATAATGGCAATCAGGTTACTGATCAGAATGCTCTTCTCTCTATGGCTATTGATTATTACAAAGAACTGTTCACCTCCCAGCCCCCTTCTATGGATAGTCGTGGTCTTCTGCAATACATTCCTAGCATTGTTAATGATCAAGATAATGCTGCTTTGCTGGCTATTCCTTCTTTGGAGGAAGTGAAAGATTCTGTCTTCTCTCTTTGTGCTGATAGTGCTCCAGGTCCCGACGGATTCTCAGGTGATTTCTTCACTCATTGCTGGGATATCATTGCTGATGATATATTTGCTGCTGTTATTGAATTCTTCAAGGGTGGCTCTTTGCCTAAGGCCTTTACTTCTACTCATTTGGTTCTTATTCCTAAGTGTGACAATCCTACCACTCTTAAGGATTTCAGGCCCATCAGTCTGTGCAATTTTAATTATAAGATCATTTCTCTGATTGTTTGCAAGAGGCTCTCTGTTATTCTGCCTAGGCTTATTTCTCCCTTCCAAGGTGCATTTGTTAAAGGAAGGGATATCAGTGATAATATATGTTTGGCTCAGGAGATGGTGCATAATATTTCTAAAAGAACTACTGGTCACAATGTTATTCTCAAACTGGACATGATGAAGGCCTATGATCGTCTGGAATGGAGTTACTTATTTGATGTTCTATACAAATTTGGCTTCTCTCATGATTGGATTAATTTGATTAAGAATCTATTTACTCACTGCTGGTTCTCAGTTATTTTTAATGGTCAGCTTGGTGGCTATTTTAACTCTTCCAGAGGACTTAGGCAAGGTGATCCTCTGGCCCCCAGTTTGTTTATCTTGGCAGAAGAAGCTTTCAGCAGGGGTCTTCATAACCTTTTCACCAGAGGCTTGATCACTCCTTTCTCCACATTTAGAGCTGGGCCTATTATCTCTCACTTACTCTTTGCTGATGACACGGTTATTTTTACTAACGGATCTCAGGCTTCTCTTCACCGGCTTTTTGCTTTTATTAATATATATGAGAGATGTTCTGGTCAGTAGGTTAATAAAGACAAAAGCTCTTTTTATGTGGCCTCTCGCACTATCACTCAAAGAATCAATCAAATTGCTGCTGCTACTCAGATGCCCAATAAGGCTTTTCCGATTATCTATTTGGGGGCTCCTCTCTACAAAGGTATTGCTAAAGCTATCTTTTTTCAGCCACTGCTTGACAAGGTGAGAAACAAACTTACTAATTGGAAAACTAAGCTCTTATCTCCTGGGGGTAGATTAATTCTGATAAAGCATGTTTTATCATCTATTCCTATACATATTCTTGCTGTCCTCTCTCCCCCTAAGAGCATTTTGAATGCCATGGAAAAAGCATTTGCTGCCTTCTTTTGGGGTTCTTCCACTGTTGGACAAAGAAAACACTGGATTGCTTGGAAACACATGGCGAGACCTATTGATGAAGGAGGGATTGGAATCAGATCTCTCTTTGATTTGAGTACTGCTTTGAAAGTGAAACTTTGCTGGAAGATTTACTCCCATAAGGGAGTTTGGAGTGATTATATCCATTGCACCTATCTACAGGATCAGCATCTATCCTTTTGCCCCTTGACTGGTTCTCCCCACCGGAGAATGGTTCTTGGTCATAGACACTGGGTCTTAGACCATACTTGTTGGCAGGTTGGAACTGGTAGGCTTTCTTTTTGGCATGATAATTGGACTGGTCATGGACCTCTCAGGGAGTTCATATCTTCTGATCAATGGCTTTCTGTTGCTCATACTCATAATTGGTTTGTCCAGGATTTTTTGGCGCGCAGACATGACTTTCTCCATTTGCTTCCTATGGATATTCTACATGTTATCAATGATATTGCTATTTGTTTATCTCATACTAATGGCCCTGATAAGCCTATTTGGCAGCCTGATACTCATGGTTATTTTACTACTAAATCTGCCTGGAACACTGTCAGACATACTGGGTCTTAGCTTCCTATCACTAAATAGATTTGGCACACACTGTTACCTAAAAAGATCTCCCTCTTTATTTACAGAGCACTTATTGACAGATTGCCCTTTGACTCAGTTATTCAGAGATATGGGATTTCTTTGGTTTCTAAGTGTTATTGCTGTAGATCTCCTCATCGTGAAACTATGAACCATATTCTTGCTTTGGGTGATATTGCCAGACATTGTTGGAGCTTCTTCAAGCACATTTTCCAAGTTCATGCCTAAGGGACTTCTTTTCATTATATGTTTTCAGCATTTACTTCCAAGGCATCCAATACTTCTCTCTATGGCTTCTGCATGGGTATCACTCCTTCTATTATTGCTTGGACGTTCTGGAAAGCTAGGTGCACTGCCAGGTTTGACAATTCTATTTGTAGTAAAGAGCATATTTTGAGGCAAGCTATTATTCTTATCACTGAGATTGCTTCTTTGTTTCATCCTAAGAGGGCTTCTTCCTATGCTGAGAGAGCATCTTTGCAGGCTTTGGGTTTGACTGATATCTTTTCTCTTGCACCCCCTTTCCTTGTTTGTTGGATTCCTCCCCCCAGATTTCATGTTAAACTTAACACAGATGGCTGTTTTAAAGGTAATCCAGGTATATCTGCAGGAGCTGCTATTCTCAGAGATGATAAAGGATCCTTTATTTCTGCTTGCTGTGGTTTTTTTGGTATCACATGCAGTCTTATTTCAGAGATCAGGGCGATGCTTATTGGATTACAGATGTGTCTTCAGATGGAAATTTCTTCTCTTATTATAGAGTCTGATTGTCAGGCCTTAATTATGCTTCTTCACTCTGATGGCCAGAAGATACCTTGGATTCTTCATCCTTGGTGGGATCACTTATGCTCTCTGAAGAACTCTATGCTTATTCAATTCCAACATGTGGTCAGAGAATGTAACAAGGCTGCAGATGCATTGGCAAACTTCTCATGTTCTTCTTATACGTCTCGCACTTTTTCGTCATATGCTGCTCTTCCTCCTCCTGTAAGAGGAGAATTGGCTATGGACAAATCAGGCGTTCCTTATGTTCGTTTTTTATTGGTTTATGTACCTGGGGGGTTCTTCTTTGCTTTCTTATTTGCTGTATCTCCCCGGGGTAAGGTGGCATGTCCCCCCCATGTATGTTTGTTTGATTCATTTAATAAAATTCCAAGGGCCTGCCTAGGGTCCTAGATAAGTTCTGGGCTTTAAAAAAAAAAAAAAAAAAACCCAAAACCCTAAACCCTAAACCCTAAACCCTAAACCCTAAAACCCTAAACCCTAAAACCCTAAACCCTAAATCCTAAACCCTGCTCTTCCTCCTCATGTAAGAGGAGAATTGGCTATGGACAAATCAGGCGTTCCCTATTTTCGTTTTTGATTGGTTGATGTACCTGGGGGGTTCTTCTTTGCTTTCTTATTTACTGTACCTCCCAGGGGTAAGGTGGGATGTCCCCCCCTTGTATGTTTATTTGATTCATTTAATAAAATTCCAAGGGCCTGCCCAGGGTCCTAGATAAGTTCTGGGTTTAAAAAAAAAAAAAAAAATCCTAAACCCTAAACCCTAAAACCCTAAACCCTAAACTCTAAACCCTAAACCCTAAACCTAAAACCCTAAACCCTAAACCCTAAACCCTAAACCCTAAACCCTAAACCCTAAAACCCTAACCCTATAACCCTAAACCCTAAACCCTAAACCCTAAACCCTAAACCCTAAACCCTAAAACCCTAAACCCTAAAACCCTAAACCCTAAACCCTAAACCCTAAAACCCTAAACCCTAAAACCCTAAAACCCTAAACCCTAAACCCTAAACCCAAAACCCTAAACCCAAAACCCAAAACCCAAAACCCTAAACCCTAAACCCTAAACCCTAAAAAAAAACCCTAAAAACCTCTCGGCCGCCGCCCTTCTCTCTCTAGAATACTAGAGAGAGAAGCTCTGCGGTCCCCCGTGGCCGCTGCCGGCCATGGCCGGCCCTGAGGGGGGAGGGCGACCCCCCAGCTTGCTGCCGGCCACGCTCCCTCCTCCAGCTTCGCCGCAGCAGCTCCCGCCCTCCACCTTGCCACCTGCAGCAACCGCACCTGGCTCACTGGGTTCTCCCTCTTCCGGCTTCCCTCACCTCTCAGCCTCTGCTGAGACCCCTGCTCATCCTCAGGTGCCAACCGGCGGGGTGACGTCCAAGCTTGCCTCGCCTGCCCCCAAGACGCCGGCCTGGGGCACCACGGGAGCCAAATCCTTCGCTCAAATCATCAAGGAGCGTCAGGTCTTCCCAGAGGTGGATCTCCAAGTTCACGACCCCGCATACACGGACTTGGGAGAACCAGCTGTTTTCTTCACGCCGGAGGAGCTCGCCATCGCGCTGATCCCATTCCAGTTTGCGCTGGTCGCGAAAACGCCCCATGGCCGCCCTCCGTTTCCGGACATCAAGCTCCTCCTGACGCAGCCCCTCGGCCTCCAGCACGAATTTGTCATCAGCACGCTGGACCCCCGCCATCTCTTGATCCGCTGCTCTGTGGAAGACGATTACTTAAAGATCCTCCTTAGGGATCAACTCTACATCAAAGGATTCCTCTTTCGGTTTCTTAAATGGTTCCCAGAGTTCGAGTGCGGCACGGACCCGCCTATCATCCCTGTTTGGGTCGACTTCCCCTCCCTCAAGCCTCACCTCTTCCATGAGGCATGCGTCAGATCCATCGCAGGTAACATCGGTAGAGTTCTCCAAGTCGCACTCAGTACTTCGCAGATCACCAACACCTCGACGGACCGCGCCTGTGTCGAGCTCCACATCCTTCAGCCGCGGCCGCCGCGTATTTGGATCGGCTTGGGGTCTGCTGGCTACTTTCAGGAGGTCCGCTTTCCTCCCATCCCCCCCTATTGCTTGTCTTGCAGGATTATAGGTCACACTGCATCCGACTGTCGCCGCGCTGCCAAGAACTCCAAACCTCCTGCACCCCTGCAGGGTAGATCCTCCACGCCTGTGATTGCGCCGCCCCTCTCCACCCCTTCGCTTGATCCGCATGCCGCCCCTCAAGCTTCCTCACCCCGTCCACGATCAGTTGCGCTCGAGCCACCGGCCCCCACCGCGACCCAGGTAAACCCTAATATCCCCACTCAATTTTCCTCCAACCCCCCCTTGGTCGTGCAGGCTTCTCATGGTGCGGGTAAGGCACCCAAGCGCTGGATCTCCAAAGGCCCTTCTAACCAACGGCTTCAAACATCCAACTCGTTCGCCGCTCTTCGGACTGATCCTGAATCATCCCATGACTGCGCGGAAGGACCTTCGGCAAAGCCTCCTACACCGGCCGTCGGGGACCCTGCTGAGGTTGCTGCGGCTGTCCCGGCCGAACCCGCCGCCGGCGAGATCGCCGAACCTGTCGCTGTCCCTGCTTCCCCGTCCTCGGGCACACGCCACTCGGTCTCTGCAGCGCCTTGCCAAACTCAGCATTCCCAGCAGATCATGGAGGAGGCGCCCCCTGCACATCCTGATATCTTGCCTTCTTTGGCTTTGGCGAGCCCCAACGCCCCTGGCAAACAGGCCTTTCCCCTGTCAGCCTTCGAAACTTCTGATCAGATGGCACAGGGGGTCCAGCCCTCGGCACCGCTGCATGATACTTCTATATCAGCCTCGGCCCCCAAGGGCACTTTACAACTGGCTGCCTTACCTCACACTGGGACGGCTTCCCATATCCTCTACCCTCAGGACAGCAACGCTATTGGGCCCTCTCCCCAGGAACCAGGCTCCTTTGTTGAACCCACGGGTCTCGCGCCCGTATCTGCCTTGCCGCCGTGTACCTCTGGGCCTCTTCCGCTGACGGCTTCTCCTCCCTCCACGCCTACGGTGATCTGTAGCGTCATGCATGACTCCATGTCATTGGCCATGGTCCCTGCAGCACCGCCCCCTGATCGGTGCCCTCGGAATTCTCTTTCACTTGATAGCCGGCCAGGTGTTCGACAGTTGTCCCCACTGTTGGGGGAAGGGCCTCACGCGCATGCCCAGGCTCTGTTGGGCTCGAGGACCCCTACCGCCATGCAAGCTGCCACGTCCACACCTGTGGTGCCCACAGCCCCTCCTGGTGAAGAATGCCCCGCAGACATTGCGCCAGACCACACCCTTTTTGGAGTGCCTCGGCCCATGCCTCAGATCCAGGTGCCCCTGCTACCTCCTTTAGCAGACGCTAACGCTACCCTCGGCACCAGGTGCAGTCCGGTGAAGAGACTCAGCGCCATGCACGTGGCTTCGTCGACGCCAGCTATGCCCCCAGCTGCCATCTCCGCCGATCAGACCTCTCTTCTAGGTCGCCCACCAGCCCGCTTGTGTGTTCTGGATCCTGCCCCTCATCCTGTTAATGGGCCGAGCCCACAACATGATGACCCAAGGCCCACTCGTCAGAAGCCCTTGATCCACGCTGTCGTCAATCATACACAGCAGCCCCCTCCTGACGAACAGATCACCAACGGCGGAAATCTTGGTCCCAATATGCAGACGCCTACTGCTTCAAGCGCCCAGCACCCGCAGGTGCAGGATCCGTCTGCCGAAGACCCAGCTGCAACCTGCCTAAAAATTCTCTCGCCCCCATACGGCAAAGATGCTTCCCGCACGATCCCTACGCTATCTAGCGCACAGGCCTATAGAGCCGAAGGGTCCTTTCCGCAGGATTTGCCCACCAGGGCCATGCATGGAACCACGCCTTTGCAACCGCTGCTGTCTGCCCCTCCTGTTGATGACCCCGCTGATGCTCCCCCCAACTCAAGCTCGGACCACAGGCCCACTACGCGGATGGAGGGACCCGTCGAACCCACCAGTGGTTACTCGGCTGGCATGCCCACTCCCTGGCAACCCCTCAATAACCAGGAGCAGAATCTGACATCAGGATCGCATACCTGCATGCCGAGCCCTCATGTGCTGTCACCCCCGCCTTCTGAGATCCTTCGCGCCTCTCCTGTGGGGCCCACACCCCAGCTGACTCAGCCTAGTCCTCAATGTGACGCGACGGCCCACCTACAGGACCAAGCCCACCCACATCAGAGTCAGCCACCTGCAACCATTGGGCTCCGCGAGATTGCAGCCCCTATGTGGACCGGCCCACTTGATAGACATACTCCGACCCCAGGACCCAAACTGGTCACTCCAAACACTAATTACCAGGTATCATGCTCTACTCAACCTCTTTGTAAGTTAAATCTGGAAGACACATCCCCCTTTTCAGGTAGCCCTACAGCCAATGCTCAGGACAACGCCATCATTGAGGACAATTCACCAAATCACAAAGCGAACCATAGTGAGACGAACATTGTGGCTGCCCAGGTATCTTACAAGGCAGCTGATGTACTGCTGAGCATTGATAAACAGGCTGCCTCGGTCATTGCCCACGGCCCAATATCCCAACCCAATACAATCAATCAATCCACTGGGGATAAGCATACGGCGGTTCACACTTCTTTTAATGTCGCGAATCAGGTGATATCTTCATCTTCTCTACCTCTTGTTCAAAACCCTCTGGACTCTCTTCGATATGACTCCCATGGCTCAGGTCATCCCTCTAACTTGGAAGCTTTAAATTTGGAGAGCCCTATCCACAGGAAGGATAATCGTATTCTACTTGACTTACATAAATTGAAGCAATCATTTTCCTCCTCTGATGAATCTCACGATAACGGTGACACATGCACACAGGACATCCCTAGCAGTCTGCATTTGGACCAACAAAAGAGCACAAGGCTCACACGTGCACAAAAGAAGAAATCAAAGTTTAATGGTTAATATGCTTGTTTGGAACATCAGGGGAGTTGGTAACTCTCCCTCCAGACGTCGACTTGTCTCTCTTTGCAGGACGAACAAAGTACAAATTACTGCAATTTTAGAACCCATGATTCAGAATTCTTCAATGCTAGCTCTTTCTCTGAAGCTGGGCCTCTCTCAATACCTCTCTAGCGGTAACCCTCACGGTAAAGTCTGGGTCTTCTGGCATAATTCTATCTCTGTGGATGTGATTAATATTCATGAGTCTTTTATTACTCTGAAGGTATCTGGCCAAATAGTTCATTATGTCACTTTTATCTATGCTAGTTGTCTTCTTCATGACAGAATTCACCTTTGGGAGACTATTACTTCATTGTCTATCTCTGACCCCTGGATGATTGTGGGTGACTTTAATTCTGTTCTTTACTCTCATGAAAAACATGGCGGCAATGCACCGCATCATGCTTCTGTGAATGCCTTCCACTCTCTCTTACAGGATAGCAACCTCATGGATCTTGGCTTCAGTGGCCCTTCCTATACCTGGAGAAATGGCCAGCAAGGTATTGGTTCCATTAAAGCCAGATTGGACAGAGGTTTGGCTAACCCAGCTTGGTTCTCCTCTTTTAGTACTCTTGTGAGTCATTTACATCATACCAATTCTGATCATAGCCCGCTTTTGGTTTCTTATCATAGCACTAATGCCCCGAGACACTCACACTTTAAATTCCTTAAGATGTGGACTAGACACAGGGATTTCATTCGCGTGGTAAAATCATGTTGGCATCAGCCTCTACATGCATCTCCTCTCTTCAGGCTTAGTGCTAAGTTGAAGAGACTGAGATCCACTTTGAAGACTTGGAATAAAAGTGTCTTTGGCAACATTTTTCAGCATGTCTTACAGGCAGAGGAGAAGGTCAATTCCTTACAAATTAATTTTGATAACCATCCTTCTGATCAGTCACAATCCGAGCTTTCTGCAGCTAAAAAGGATCTAGATGAGCTCCTCTTACGGCAAGAGATATTCTGGAGGCAAAAATCTCATCTCAAATGGCTAAAGGAGGGCGATCAAAACTCAGCCTTCTTCCACTCTATTGTTAACGAAAGGCGAAGGAAAAACTTTATTCACAAACTGGTTGATGATCAAGGAGATGATGTTACTGACCAAGATGCTTTACTTTCCATGGCCATAGCTTATTATCATAATCTGTTTTCTTCTGAGCCACCTACTATGAACAACAGTGGTCTTCTGCAATATATTCCTACTATTGTCTCTGATGCAGATAATCAAGCTCTGATGGCTACTCCAACTATAGAGGAAGTCAAGGATTCGGTCTTCTCTTTAAGCCCTGATAGTGCCCCTGGACCTGATGGCTTTTCTGGTGATTTCTTTACCTCTTGTTGGGATATCATTTCTGTTGATGTTTATGATGCTGTCAAGGAGTTCTTCAATGGAAGCTTCCTTCCTAAAGCTTATACCTCCACTCACCTCGTGCTAATTCCAAAAGGAGAGTCTGCCAACACCTTGAAGGATTTTAGGCCTATCAGTCTGTGCAATTTCACTTATAAGATTATCTCACTCATCATATGCAAAAGATTATCTCTTGTTCTGCCTGCCCTTATTTCTCCTCTCCAGGGAGCCTTTGTCAAAGGCAGAGATATGGCTGACAACATCTGCCTTGCTCAGGAGCTTACCCATAGCATCTCTAAGAAGGTCAGAGGACACAACATCATTTTCAAACTTGACATGATGAAAGCATATGACAGATTGGAATGGTCTTACTTATTTGATGTGCTGCATAAATTTGGCTTCTCCCCCATGTGGATTAACCTTATCAGAGAATTATTCACCAACTGCTGGTTTTCTGTCATCCTCAACGGTAATGTTGGTGGCTTCTTTACCTCCTCTCGTGGTCTTCGACAGGGAGACCCCTTGGCACCCAGTCTCTTCATTCTTGCTGAAGAGGCATTCAGCAGAGGTCTTCAGCAGCTGTGTCACAGAGGCATTATTACCCCTTACTCTACTTTCACTGAGGGGCCTATTATTTCGCACCTCTTATTTGCTGATGATACTATTATCTTCACTAACGGCTCTCAAGGTTCTCTACGCAGACTCATGGCTTTTTTGACCATTTATGAGAGATGCTCAGGTCAAAAGATCAACACAAACAAGAGTTCTTTCTACATTGCGGGTTATACTCCTACTTGGAGAATCAATCAGGTAGCTGCTAGAGTTTCTATTCCTCACAGGGCTTTCCCTATCACTTATTTGGGTGCTCCTCTCTTCAAAGGTGCAGCTAAGGCAATATACTTTCATCCCCTCTTGGACAAGGTGAGAAATAGACTAGCTTCCTGGAAATCTAATCTTCTTTCGCCTGGTGGCAGACTGATCCTTATCAAGCATGTACTATCTTCCATTCCTATACATATTCTTGCTGTTCTCACCCCTCCTAAGAGTATTCTTCACTCTTTAGAGAGGACATTTGCTGCTTTCTTTTGGGGATCTACTTCAACAGGGATGCGTAGGCATTGGATCGCTTGGAAACACCTGGCTAGGCCAACCTCTGAAGGTGGAATCGGTATTCGTTCTCTTCTGGAGCTAGGGGCTGCCCTTAAGGTTAAATTATGCTGGAAAGTATATTCTCAAAAGGGCATCTGGAGTGAGTACATCAATCAGACTTATCTGCACAGGCATCATATTTCTACTTGTCCTATGGTTGGTTCTCCTCATTGGAAGATAGTTCTGAAGCATAGACAATGGGTTCTTGACAACACCTATTGGTCAGTGGGCCAGGGCCATATTTCCTTCTGGCACGATGATTGGACTGGTCATGGCCCTTTAAAGGATCACATTTCCGAGGATCAGTGGACTGCTATTGGTAATACCCAAGCTTGGTCGGTTCGCGATTACATCATGTCTGGTTAGCATCTATCACACTCATTACCTTCAGACATCGGTTCTATTATCATGGCTTATATTGGCATCTTTTCCACTCAACAAGACCATGATAAGATTATTTGGAAGCCGAATCCCTATGGTTTTTTCACCACTAAATCAGCCTGGCAAGTTGTTAGGCAGCAGATTCCTCCTCTCTCCATCTCTAAATGGATATGGTGCACTCAAATACCCAAGAAGATCTCCATCTTTATATACAGGGCCCTTGTTCATAAATTGCCTTTTGATTCCAATATTCAAAGAATAGGTATTCCATTGGCATCCAAGTGCGTGTGCTGCACGAATGCTTCACAAGAGACTCTCAATCATGCCTTGGCTCATGGAGATTGGGCTTCCCACTGCTGGCGCTTCTTTCAGGATAGATGTGGACTTACTCTTCAGACGAGCTCCTTTCATCACATATTTTGTTCCTTTATTAATCTGGCCTCAGGTACATCTCTATACTCTTTCATTATGGGTATTACTCCATCTATTGTCGTTTGGTTTCTTTGGAAAGCCAGGTGTTCAGCCAAGTATGATGATACCCACTCCCGTAAGGAAAACATTCTGCATCAAAGCCTCCACCTTATAAGAGAGCTTGCTGCCATGTACTCCCCAAAGTCCCCATGTTCCTCTGCGCATAGAGTGGTATTGCAAGCATTGGGTGTTGTGGATAGCTTTTCTCCCAAGTTACCGGTACTGGTAAGATGGATGCATCCTCCTACAGGTAAACTCAAACTTAACACTGATGGTTGTTGTAGAGGTAATCCTGGTAATTCCGCTGGCTCAGCTATTCTCAGAAACGATAAAGGTCAGCTCATCATGGCATCTTGTGCCTACTTTGGTCACACTCATAGCATCATTTCTGAACTTAGGGCGATTCTCACTGGCCTACAGATGTGTCTCCAACGAGGTTTTACTTGTCTTATTGTTGAATCTGATTGCCTCTCTCTGATCACTCTGATGATTTCCTCTAATCCCACTATCCCTTGGATTCTTTTTCCTTGGTGGTTTGAGTTTTGTTCTCTCAGGGAAGCTATGGATCTTCACTTTTGCCATGCTGTTAGAGAAGCCAATAAAGCTGCTGATGCTCTGGCTAATTTCTCCTGCGACCAGCAAGTCGATAAAGTCTTTTTAGATTCTTCTGCTTTGCCTACTACTGTAAAAGGGGAAATCACTTCTGATAAAAGTGGTCTTCCCCACCTTAGGATTTGAGGGGTCCTTTTTCAGGGAGATTCTGGGTTTATTGATGTACTCTCTCAGGGGTAAGGTGGCACGTCCCCCCTTGTATCTCAGGGGAAATCACTTCTGATAAAAGTGGTCTTCCCCTCCTTAGGACATGAGGGGTTTCTTCAGGGGGATTTTGGGTTTATTGTTGTACTCTCTCAGGGGTTAGGTGGTATGTCCCCCCCTTGTATCTCCAACTTTTTGATGATATAAAATCCCAAGGGCCGGCCCAGGGTCCTAGTTAAATTCCTGGGTTAAAAAAAAAAAAAAAAAAAACCCTAAACCCTAAGGATCTAGATGAGCTCCTCTTACGGCAAGAGATATTCTGGAGGCAAAAATCTCATCTCAAATGGCTAAAGGAGGGCGATCAAAACTCAGCCTTCTTCCACTCTATTGTTAACGAAAGGCGAAGGAAAAACTTTATTCACAAACTGGTTGATGATCATGGAGATGATGTTACTGACCAAGATGCTTTACTTTCCATGGCCATAGCTTATTATCATAATCTGTTTTCTTCTGAGCCACCTACTATGAACAACAGTGGTCTTCTGCAATATATTCCTACTATTGTCTCTGATGCAGATAATCAAGCTTTGATGGCTACTCCAACTATAGAGGAAGTCAAGGATTCGGTCTTCTCATTAAGCCCTGATAGTGCCCCTGGACCTGATGGCTTTTCTGGTGATTTCTTTACCTCTTGCTGGGATATCATTTCTGTTGATGTTTATGATGCTGTCAAGGAGTTCTTCAATGGAAGCTTCCTTCCTAAAGCTTATACCTCCACTCACCTCGTGCTAATTCCAAAAGGAGAGTCTGCCAACACCTTGAAGGATTTTAGGCCTATCAGTCTGTGCAATTTCACTTATAAGATTATCTCACTCATCATATGCAAAAGATTATCTCTTGTTCTGCCTGCCCTTATTTCTCCTCCCCAGGGAGCCTTTGTCAAAGGCAGAGATATGGCTGACAACATCAGCCTTGCTCAGGAGCTTACCCATAGCATCTCTAAGAAGGTCAGAGGACACAACATCATTTTCAAACTTGACATGATGAAAGCATATGACAGATTGGAATGGTCTTACTTATTTGATGTGCTGCATAAATTTGGCTTCTCCCCCATGTGGATTAACCTTATCAGAGAATTATTCACCAACTGCTGGTTTTCTGTCATCCTCAACGGTAATGTTGGTGGCTTCTTTACCTCCTCTCGTGGTCTACGACAGGGAGACCCCTTGGCACCCAGTCTCTTCATTCTTGCTGAAGAGGCATTCAGCAGAGGTCTTCAGCAGCTGTGTCACAGAGGCATTATTACCCCTTACTCTACTTTCACTGAGGGGCCTATTATTTCGCACCTCTTATTTGCTGATGATACTATTATCTCCACTAACGGCTCTCAAGGATCTCTACGTAGACTCATGGCTTTCCTGACCATTTATGAGAGATGCTCAGGTCAAAAGATCAACACAAACAAGAGTTCTTTCTACATTGCGGGTTATACTCCTACTTGGAGAATCAATCAGGTAGCTGCTAGAGTTTCTATTCCTCACAGGGCTTTCCCTATCACTTATTTGGGTGCTCCTCTCTTCAAAGGTGCAGCTAAGGCAATATACTTTCATCCCCTCTTGGACAAGGTTGGAAATAGACTAGCTTCCTGGAAATCTAATCTTCTTTCGCCTGGTGGCAGACTGATCCTTATCAAGCATGTACTATCTTCCATTCCTATACATATTCTTGCTGTTCTCACCCCTCCTAAGAGTATTCTTCACTCTTTAGAGAGGACATTTGCTGCTTTCTTTTGGGGATCTACTTCAACAGGGATGCGTAGGCATTGGATCGCTTGGAAACACCTGGCTAGGCCAACCTCTGAAGGTGGAATCGGTATTCGTTCTCTTCTGGAGCTAGGGGCTGCCCTTAAGGTTAAATTATGCTGGAAAGTATATTCTCAAAAGGGCATCTGGAGTGAGTACATCAATCAGACTTATCTGCACAGGCATCATATTTCTACTTGTCCTATGGTTGGTTCTCCTCATTGGAAGATAGTTCTGAAGCATAGACAATGGGTTCTTGACAACACCTATTGGTCAGTGGGCCAGGGCCATATTTCCTTCTGGCACGATGATTGGACTGGTCATGGCCCTTTAAAGGATCACATTTCCGAGGATCAGTGGACTGCTATTGGTAATACCCAAGCTTGGTCGGTTCGCGATTACATCATGTCTGGTCAGCATCTATCACACTCATTACCTTCAGACATCGGTTCTATTATCATGGCTTATATTGGCATCTTTTCCACTCAACAAGACCATGATAAGATTATTTGGAAGCCGAATCCCTATGGTTTTTTCACCACTAAATCAGCCTGGCAAGTTGTTAGGCAGCAGATTCCTCCTCTCTCCATCTCTAAATGGATATGGTGCACTCAAATACCCAAGAAGATCTCCATCTTTATATACAGGGCCCTTGTTCATAAATTGCCTTTTGATTCCAATATTCAAAGAATAGGTATTCCATTGGCATCCAAGTGCGTGTGCTGCACGAATGCTTCACAAGAGACTCTCAATCATGCCTTGGCTCATGGAGATTGGGCTTCCTACTGCTGGCGCTTCTTTCAGGATAGATGTGGACTTACTCTTCAGACGAGCTCCTTTCATCACATATTTTGTTCCTTTATTAATCTGGCCTCAGGTACATCTCTATACTCTTTCATTATGGGTATTACTCCATCTATTGTCGTTTGGTTTCTTTGGAAAGCCAGGTGTTCAGCCAAGTATGATGATACCCACTCCCGTAAGGAAAACATTCTGCATCAAAGCCTCCACCTTATAAGAGAGCTTGCTGCCATGTACTCCCCAAAGTCCCCATATTCCTCTGCGCATAGAGTG
The DNA here is from genome assembly GCA_030544215.1 of Zantedeschia hybrid cultivar. NCBI lineage: Eukaryota > Viridiplantae > Streptophyta > Magnoliopsida > Alismatales > Araceae > Zantedeschia > Zantedeschia hybrid cultivar. The sequence continues at coordinate 56,786,410 of JARZZO010000011.1, read as the reverse complement.
GTATTGCAAGCATTGGGTGTTGTGGATAGCTTTTCTCCCAAGTTACCGGTACTGGTAAGATGGATGCATCCTCCTACAGGTAAACTCAAACTTAACACTGATGGTTGTTGTAGAGGTAATCCTGGTAATTCCGCTGGCTCAGCTATTCTCAGAAACGATAAAGGTCAGCTCATCATGGCATCTTGTGCCTACTTTGGTCACACTCATAGCATCATTTCTGAACTTAGGGCGATTCTCACTGGCCTACAGATGTGTCTCCAACGAGGTTTTACTTGTCTTATTGTTGAATCTGATTGCCTCTCTCTGATCACTCTGATGATTTCCTCTAATCCCACTATCCCTTGGATTCTTTTTCCTTGGTGGTTTGAGTTTTGTTCTCTCAGGGAAGCTATGGATCTTCACTTTTGCCATGCTGTTAGAGAAGCCAATAAAGCTGCTGATGCTCTGGCTAATTTCTCCTGCGACCAGCAAGTCGATAAAGTCTTTTTAGATTCTTCTGCTTTGCCTACTACTGTAAAAGGGGAAATCACTTCTGATAAAAGTGGTCTTCCCCACCTTAGGATTTGAGGGGTTCTTTTTCATGGAGATTCTGGGTTTATTGATGTACTCTCTCAGGGGTAAGGTGGCACGTCCCCCCTTGTATCTCAGGGGAAATCACTTCTGATAAAAGTGGTCTTCCCCTCCTTAGGACATGAGGGGTTTCTTCAGGGGGATTTTGGGTTTATTGTTGTACTCTCTCAGGGGTTAGGTGGTATGTCCCCCCCTTGTATCTCCAACTTTTTGATGATATAAAATCCCAAGGGCCAGCCCAGGGTCCTAGTTAAATTCCTGGGTTAAAAAAAAAAAAAAAAAAACCCTAAACCCTAAGCCCTAAACCCTAAAACCCTAAACCCTAAACCCTAAAACCCTAAACCCTAAACCCTAAACCCTAAACCCTAAAACCCTAAACCCTAAAACCCTAAACCCTAAACCCTAAACCCTAAACCCTAAAACCCTAAACCCTAAACCCTAAACCCTAAAGGGCCGTTTCCCTTCTCTCTCTAGTTTCCTAGAGAGAGAAGCTCTGGGTGTCCCCCCTGGTTTCTGCCGGCCATGGCCGGCCCTGAGGGGGGCGGCCAGCCTCCTCCTTCGCTGTTGGCACCTCTCTCTCCCCCCTCCACTCTGCTGAAGCCCCCGCCTGTAGCTGTTCAGCCTCTGGTGCACTCGCCGTCGCCTCCTGTTGGCCCCCCACCAGCCGCCGCCTCGATGCCGTCCGTGGCCGAAGCTCCCCCAAGCAGCTTGCCCACGGTGATGTCCGCTCCTACCACGACCCCTGCCTCCTCCCCTGCTCCGGCCTGGAGCACCGGCCCTGGCTCGAAGCCCTTCGCCCAAGTGCTTAAGGAGAAGTCCCTCTTCCCGGTGGTTCAGATCCCCATCCACCAACCTGCGTTTACAGACTTGGGGGAACCTGCGGTTTTTTTATCACATGAAGAGATCGCCCAGACCCTGATCCCCTTTCAGTTCGCCCTTGTGGCGAAAACCCCCTTTGGCAGGCCCCCCTTCCCTGAGATCAAGACTCTCCTAACGCAACGGCTGGGCCTCCAACAATCGTTCATTATTAGTGCCTTGGACAACCGCCACCTCCTCATCAGATGCACCACTGAAGATGACTATCTCCGTTTGCTCCTGCGCGAGCAGCTCTACGTCAAAGGATCCCTCTTCCGATTCATCAAATGGGTGCCCGAATTCGAATGCGGAACAGAGCCTCCGGTCATACCCGTTTGGATCGAGCTGCCAGCCCTCAAGCCACATCTCTTCCATGAATCATGTGTGAGGTCCATCGCCGGTAACCTTGGGAGAGTTCTCCAGGTCGCTGTCCATACGGCCCAGCTTACCAACACCTCCTGTGCCCGTGCCTGCATCGAGCTCGACGTCCTCAAGCTGCGCCCCTCTCGCATATGGATCGGCATGGGCGCGTCGGGATACTTCCAGGATATCCTATACCCCCCCCTTCCCCCTTACTGTATGTCCTGCAGGCTCATGGGCCATGCGGAAGCGACCTGCCGCCGTGCTGTCAAGCAACCACCTCCCCCGCAGCCCACAAACAAACCCCCGAACTCGCCTTTGGATCCGCTGCCTGGCCCCCACGATGGCCTGCATGCTGGCGAGCCCTCCGCTCCTCCGACGATGGTCGAGCATCACCCACCGTTTGACAGATCTTCCAAGGCCCCTGAGGTCTCCAAAAAGGCTGTTCGTGGCCCTGCTAGCACTAACAGGAAATGGGTGCATAAAGGGTCTTCTACCTCCCAGCCGGCCGTTCAGCTCTCAAACGCTTTCCAAGCGCTCCAGCCCGCGCTTGAAGAAGACCTGGCCTCCGGCAACACTGATGGAGCTCCACCCTGCTCCGCCCCTCCTGGCAACCAATCTACTCACGCTTTGCCTGGCTCTTCCTCTGCGAAGGTGACTACTCCATCTAAGCCCCTGGAGCGCTCCGCCGCAGCGGAGGATTTCGCCGCCATGGACTCTCCGACGAGAGCCCCTCTTACTACATCCCAGCCGCTCGCTCCTCCCCCCAAAGCCACCCCTGGACCGTCCGATGCTGGTCAAGGCGTCCCTCACGCTGTGATCCTCACTCAGCCACCTGTCGTCACTCCTGAGCCCCCACCCTCGGCGAGCCACCCCTCAGGCGTCGCGCCATTGTGCCCTTCTTGCCATTCTCAGCATTCGTCGGCTGGCGCACCTCTCCCGGGCCCTGACCCCTTCCCTTCCCCGTCTCTGGAGAACCCTGACCCTTGTGCCAGGACGACCGCCCCTTTCTCTTCTACCGAACCTAGCGAGCAAAGGGCCCTGGAGAGACCTTCATCCATGCCTCTGCCCTCTCTGACATTGCCTCCTTTGGCCACCCAGGCCCTTTCCGTGCTGCCTTCCTCTATTAGTAGGCCCTTGGTTGACGCCCAGGCCGCCCCCACGAGCTACGCTCCCGTTATACCCTCGCCGCCTCCCGCCCCTTATCCGACCCACCTGACAGATGGCACTCTTATCCCATCCTCGAGGCCCACCTCCTCCATGCATGAGGCCACGTTTCCGCTCATGGCTCCTACTGCCCCTCCTTTTGACAGGTGCCCTCAGATCGTCCCCCAGAGGCTTCTTGCTGCCACCACTGACACTCGCCGATCGCCCTCTCAGTTCTTCGAGGGGTCTACTCCGCCTTCGTTTGGTCCTTCGGGCGCCTCCACACACACCATGTAGAACCGCTTGCCCACTGCCCAGCTGCCGGACGCGTTCGCTGCCCCTCATCGCCCTCTAGACCCGGACCAGGGGTCCTCAAGGTTGCTTACAGGCCACGCTGTTGACCCGCCTCCTGCCAACTCTCCTTCCATCGAGCCTCCCTCACTGATACCTCCCAGACAACCGACCCCTACTGCGTCCTCTACCCACCTTCGTAGGCCCACTGCTCTGCAGGACGACCCCTCAATTAATGTTGGCGAAGGTGGCTACTCGGCTGGCACGCCTACTCAGGAGCAGAATCTGATCAAGGGCTCGCATGCCAGCACGCCAAGCACTCGCCTGCTGTCACCCCGGCCTACTGAGGTCCAGCACACCCCCTCTGAGGGGCCCACGCTCCAGCTGACTCGGACTAGTCCTCTATGTGGCAAGACGTCAAGCAACAACCAGCCAGCAACTTCGTCGGGTGACTGCCTGGTGGCCCAAGCCCAACAGTAGGTCCAGTTATCCAGTTGCAAACCGGGCCCAACAACCATCCCTGTTATTGGGCCAGCCACCATGCATGGTCAGTCCCCTTCCGTGGGCAACGTTACTCAGCAGCACACCAATCACCAATCCCCACCCCATGGATCGCTGGTAAGCTCTCCCACAGGCCCAATGGTAAGTCACACTACTCCTCAGCCCTCTACTTCAATTAGTACTGCTCTCATCTCTAATGTTGTGGACATTTCGGATTCCACCTCTCATTGCATGACTAACCTTGAAGATCCAACCATCCCGCCACATGATCACCCTGTTTATGTTGGTTTTAGCCCCCACCCCAATTTCCTTAATGCTAATGAGTTTCTTGTTGAAGTAGAGACTAATGCTCCGAACGTGGAGGTTGTCAACATCCCTCCCCCCATAGCTCGATCTTCTCCATGTACTGACAAACAGGTTGTACTCTCCCCTTACTTGCATGTTGAGCAGCTCCCCCATGCTATCATACTCTCAAATTCCCATGGAGCAAGACACGCCTCCCTACTTGAGGCACTCAACCTTGACAGCTCTGCTCACCGAGGAGAAAACAAACTTTTATTGGACATTCAAAGATTCTCCAACTCATTCACTTCTACTGATCTTCCACAGGACTCCAACAATCATGGCCGACAGGACACTACATCCACCATACCTACGACCCAGCAAAAGAGCACAAGGCTCACCCGCGCACAAAAGAAAAAGTCACGACTTAATGGTTGAGGTCCTCGTGTGGAATATTAGGGGAGCTGGTAACTCTCCTTCCAAACGTAGATTTACCTCTCTTTGTAAGACTAACAAGGTTCAGATTGCCGCCATTCTGGAACCCATGGTGCAGAACTCTTCCATGGTTGCTCTCTCACTCAAAACTGGTCTGTCTCATTTTTTATCTAGCGGCAATCCCTTGGGTAAAGTATGGCTCTTCTGGCATGCTTCTATCTCTGTAGATGTTATTATTGTCCATGATAACTTTATTACTATTAAGGTTGCTGGCAGCACCATTCATTATATCACTATCCTTTATGCCAGCTGTCATTTGCAGGAAAGAATCCAAATTTGGGACACCATTACTTCTATGGCTGTGTCTCACCCTTGGATGATTGTGGGGGACTTTAACGCTATCTTCTACTCTCATGAAAAATTTGGTGGTAACGCCCCCTCTCAAGTTGCTGTTGATGCTTTTCACTCTTTCTCTCAGGATTGTAACATGATTGATCTTGGCTTCAAGGGTCCCTCCTATACTTGGAGGAATGGTCAAATTGGCCCTGGCTGTATCAAAGCTAGGTTGGATAGAGGTCTACCTAATCCTACTTGGCTTTCCTCCTTTAATACCACTGTTACTCACCTTCATCACATTAACTCTGATCATAGTCCACTCCTGGTTTCCTACCATTGCACTAATGCCCCGAGACAATCTCATTTTAAATTCCTCAAGATGTGGACTAGACACAGAGATTTCACTCGCGTGGTTAAATCCTGTTGGCATCAGCCTTTACACGCTTCTCCTCTCTTCAGGCTGAGTGCCAAATTGAAAAGACTGAGATCCACGTTGAAGACTTGGAACAAAAGCGTTTTTGGCAACATTTTTCAGCATATCTTACAGGCGGAAGAGAAGGTCAACTCATTACAAATTAGCTTTGATAATCATCCTTCTGATAATTCTTTTTCTGAGCTTTCTGCAGCTAAAAAGGATCTAGATGAGCTCCTCTTACGGCAAGAGATATACTGGAGGCAAAAATCTCATCTCAAATGGCTCAAGGAGGGCGATCAAAACTCAGCCTTCTTCCACTCTATTGTTAATGAAAGGCGAAGGAAAAACTTCATTCACAATCTGGTTAACGACCACGGGAATGATGTTACTGACCAAGATGCTTTGCTTTCCATGGCCATAGCTTTTTATCAAAATCTGTTTACCTCTGAGCCGCCTACTATGAACAACAGTGGTCTTCTGCAATATATTCCTACCATTGTTTCTGATGCAGATAATCAAGCTTTGATGGCTATTCCAACTATAGAGGAAGTCAAGGATTCAGTCTTCTCCTTAAGCCCTGATAGTGCCCCTGGCCCAGATGGATTCTCTGGTGATTTCTTTACCTCTTGCTGGGATATCATTTATGTTGATATTTATGATGCTGTTAAGGAGTTCTTTAGTGGAGGCTTCCTCCCTAAATCTTATACCTCTACTCACCTCGTGCTAATTCCCAAAGGAGAGTCTCCTAATACTCTGAAGGACTTTAGACCTATTAGTCTGTGCAACTTCACTTATAAGATAATCTCACTCATCTTATGCAAAAGATTATCTCTTGTTCTGCCTGCTCTTATTTCTCCTCTCCAGGGAGCCTTTGTTAAAGGCAGAGATATGGCTGACAATATCTGCCTTGCTCAGGAGCTTACCCATAGCATCTCTAAGAAGGTCAGAGGACATAACATCATTTTCAAACTCGACATGATGAAAGCATATGACAGATTGGAATGGTCTTACTTATTTGATGTGCTGAATAAATTTGGCTTCTCTCCCATGTGGATTAACCTTATCAGAGGATTATTCACCAACTGCTGGTTTTCTGTCATCCTCAATGGTAATGTTGGTGGCTTCTTTACCTCCTCTCGTGGTCTTCGTCAGGGAGACCCCTTGGCACCCAGTCTCTTTATCCTTGCTGAAGAGGCATTCAGCAGAGGTCTTCAGCAGCTGTGTCACAGAGGCATTATTACCCCGTATTCCACTTTCACTGAGGGGCCTATTATTTCGCATCTCTTATTTGCTGATGATACTATTATCTTCACTAATGGCTCTCAAGGATCCTTATGCAGTCTCATGGCTTTCCTGACCATTTATGAGAGATGCTCAGGTCAAAAGATTAACACAAGCAAGAGTTCTTTCTACATTGCGGGGGATACTCCTACTTGGAGAATCAATCAAGTATCGGCTAGAGCTTCTATTCCTCACAGGGCTTTTCCTATCACTTATTTGGGTGCTCCTCTCTTCAAGGGTGCAGCTAAGGCAATATACTTCCATCCCCTCTTGGACAAGGTGAGAAATAGACTAGCTTCCTGGAAATCTAATCTCCTTTCGCCTGGTGGAAGACTGATCCTTATCAAGCATGTTCTATCTTCCATTCCTATACATATCCTTGCTGTTCTCACCCCTCCTAAGAGTATTCTTCACTCTTTAGAGAGGACATTTGCTGCTTTCTTTTGGGGATCTACTTCAACAGGGATGCGTAGGCATTGGATCGCTTGGAAACACCTTGCTAGGCCAACCTCTGAAGGTGGAATTGGTATTCGTTCTCTTCTGGATCTAGGAGCTGCCCTTAAGATTAAATTATGCTGGAAAGTTCACTCTAAAAAGGGCATCTGGGGTGAGTACATTAATCAGACTTACCTGCACAGGCATCATATTTCTACTTGCCCTATGGTTGGTTCTCCTCATTGGCAGATGGTGCTTAAGCATAGACAATGGGTTCTTGACAACACCTGTTGGTCAGTAGGCCAGGGTCATATTCCCTTCTGGCAAGATGATTGGACTGGTCATGGTCCCTTAAAGGATCATATCTCCGAAGATCAGTGGACTGCTATTGGCAATACCCAAGCTTGGTCTGTTCGCGATTATATCACGTCTGGACAGCACCTATTACACTCACTACCCTCAGACATCGCTACTATTATCATGGATCACATCGGCATCTTTTCCACCCAACAAGGCCAGGATAAGATTATCTGGAAGCCGAATTCCTATGGCTTTTTCACCACTAAATCAGCTTGGCAAGTTGTTAGGCAACAGATACCTCCACTTTCCATCTCTAAATGGATATGGTGCACCCAAATACCCAAGAAGATCTCCATCTTTATTTACAGGGCCCTTGTTCACAAATTGCCTTTTGATTCCAATATTCAAAGAATAGGTATTCCTTTGGCATCAAAGTGCGTATGTTGCTCGAATGCCTCACATGAGACTCTCAATCATGTCTTCGCTCATGGAGATTGGGCCTCCTACTGTTGGCGCTTCTTTCAGGATAGATGTGGACTTACTTTTCAGATGAGCTCCTTTCACCACATATTTTGTTCCTTCATCACCCTAGCCTCAGGTACATCTCTTTACTCTTTCCTTATGGGTATTATTCCTTCTATTGTTGTATGGTTTCTTTGGAAAGCCAGGTGTTCAGCCAAGTATGATGGTATCCGCTCCCGTAAGGAAAGCATACTGCATCAGAGCCTCCACCTTATAAGAGAGCTTGCTGCCATGTATTCCCCAAAGTCCCCTTGTTCCTATGCGCATAGAGTTGTACTGCAAGCAGTGGGGGTTGTGGATTCTTTCTCTCCCACGTTACCGGTACTGGTAAGATGGATGCATCCTCCTACAGGTAAACTCAAACTTAACACTGATGGTTGCAGTAGAGGTAATCCTGGTAACTCTGCAGGTTCAGCTATTCTCAGAAATGATAAAGGTCAGTTCATTATGGCCTCTTGTGCCTACTTTGGTCACACTCATAGTATCATTTCTGAACTCAAGGCGATTATTATCGGTCTCCACATGTGTCTCCAACGAGGTTTCTCCTGTCTTATTGTTGAATCTGATTGCCTCTCACTGATCACTCTCATGGCTTCTACTAATCCCACTATCCCTTGGATTCTTTTTCCTTGGTGGTTTGAGTTTTGTTCTCTCAGGGAAGCTATGGATCTTCACTTTTGCCATGCAGTTAGAGAAGCCAATAAAGCTGCTGATGCTCTGGCTAACTTCTCCTGCGACCAGCAAGTTGATCAAGTCTTTTTAGATTCTTCCGCTTTGCCTACTATTGTAAAAGGGGAAATCACTTCTGATAAAAGTGGTCTTCCCCACCTTAGGATTTGAGGGGTTCTCTTTCAGGGGGATTCTGGGTTTATTGATGTACTCTCTCAGGGGTAAGGTGGCATGTCCCCCCCTTGTATCTCAGGCGAAATCACTTCTGATAAAAGTGGTCTTCCCCACCTTAGGATTTGAGGGGTTTCGTTAGGGGGATTTTGGGTTTATTGATGTACTCTCTCAGGGGTTCGGTGGTATGTCGCCCCCTTGTATCTCCAACTTTTTGATGAAATAAAATCCCAAGGGCCGGCCCAGGGTCCTAGTTAAATTCCTGGGTTATAAAAAAAAAAAAAAAAAAAACCCTAAACCCTAAACCCTAAACCCTAACCCCTAAACCCTAAACCCAAAACCCTAAAACCCTAAAACCCTAAAACCCTAAACCCTAAACCCTAAAACCCTAAACCCTAAACCCTAAACCCTAAACCCTAAACCCTAAACCCTAAACCCCTAAACCCCTAAACCCTAAACCCTAAACCTTAAACCCTAAACCCTAAACCCTAAACCCTAAAACCCTAAACCCTAAACCCTAAACCCTAAACCATAAACCCTAAACCCTAAACCCTAAACCCTAAAACCCTAAACCCTAAACCCTAAACCCTAAACCCTAAACCCTAAAACCCTAAACCCTAAACCCAAAACCCTAAACCCTAAAACCCTAAACCCTAAACCCTAAACCCTAAACCCTAAACCCTAAACCCTAAAACCCTAAACCCTAAACCCAAAACCCTAAACCCTAAAACCCCACCAAAACCATTCGGCCGCCGCCCCTCTCTCTCTAGAAATCTAGAGAGAGGTGCTCTGCGTATCCCCACCCTCGGGACCGGCCATGGCCGGCCATGAGGGGGGCCCTCTGCCCCCCTCCCAGCTTTCTGTCCCCCCTCTTCTTGATGATGGCACCTCCAGCGGCAAGGACAACAGCAATAGGGAGCCTCTGCTTGACGGGTTTGGGCCTGCATCCCCACGAAGACATGCTGGCTCTCAACCGACAACCTCGAGTGCGGCGCTGGTGCCTCCGTCGTCGTCTACCTGCTCTCTCCAGCAAGACTCCGATAATCAGATCTGCAACCGAGAAGCCACGCGCCATTCAAAAACTTTGGTTTCTTTCCCTGTAGACGCGTGGGCCAAGGAGGCTTCCTTGGGTGCCCCCCAGCCGCTCACCGCTTTAACTGCTTCCTCCCTGGCACCCTCGATCCATGTGGATTCCCCTAATCCCTCTTCGAAATCACAGGCACCTAGGCCCAGCCACGCCGCTGACCTTCTCCCTCGCGCCGCCAAGACCCTGTTGGACACGAACCTGAAGACCCCTTGCTGCACAGATCCTCCAACTATCATCAAGAATAACACTTGCCCGACGCCTGGGATCGACACGTACAAGCCCCCCTCCACTCTTGAAGCCTTGCACTCCAACTGTTCGACAGTTGGCAACACTGGTCTTCTCCCTCGCACCGCCGGTGATCCCATTAAGACCTCCATGGGTGCGAACCTGACGACGCCCAGCTGCACAGCTTCACCGATCTCTATGATGAACGCCACATGCCCAGCACCTGGAGCCGCCACGCATCTGACCCCCCCCCCTCTTTGAGGAAACGCACACCAACTGTTCGACAGTTGGCGCCCACGGTAATACACCTGCTACCGCACCCAGCACCTTTAACTCAGAATGTTGTCTTCTTACAGGTACTGCCCACATTAAGAGCGGTGTTAAGATAGCTATCAATGGCCAGGTGTATGAGGGCAACCCTACTGCCATGGCTTTTAATAATCCTAAAGGGAAACAGGCGACTAAGGGCTCCATAAAGGACCCTAACAGGCTGCACGCGGCTACGCATGAGGACTTGCCTTCTAGTGCTGATCCTGATCCGTCGCCGTCTCAATCTTCCAAGTATCCTGCCCCTGCAAGTGACAACGCACCCAACCAACAGAAACATCCTCAAACGATGCTCCAAAAGGCTCCCCATCTGACTAGGAATCCTTCGACTTCAACTACTCCCACTGTTCAACCTCGACAGGCCATTGGTAAGAATAGACTAGGCCCTATTTTTTCTGGTGTTAACCCTCTCCCTGTTGCAGGTAAAAGCTACGCTAAAGCTCTTGCGGAATCTAAAGTCTTCTCTGATGTTAAGCTTCCTATTCATAATCCCACTTTCACGGACACGGGTGAACCTGCGGTGTTTTTTACGTCTGAAGAAATTGAAGCCACACTTGTTCCATTCAGATATGCCCTGGTTGCCAAGACACCCTACGGGAGGCCTCCGTACCCTGATATCAAGCAACTACTTACTCAACGATTGAGCCTTAAATCAGAATTTGTCATGGGAGCTCTCGATGGCCGACACCTCTTGCTACGGTGCACTGAAGAAGATGACTATTTGAAGATTTTACTTCGAGAACAACTCCTTATCAAGGGTTATCTCTTCCGCTTCTTTAAATGGACCCAAGATTTTGAATGTGGAACTGAACCACCTGTTGTCCTTATTTGGGTAGAATTCCCAGCTCTTAAGCCAAATTTATTTCATGAACCTTGCATTAGGTCCATTGCCGGCAATATTGGCAGAGTCCTTCAAGTGGCTCTTCGCACTTCCCAAATTACCAATGCATCGGCAGCACATGCTTGTGTCGAGTTAAATATTCTTCAACAGCGACCGACTAGAATCTGGATTGGTCTTGGTGGTGCTTCCGGATATTGGCAACCTATTACGTATTCTTACATACCTGAGTATTGCACTTCTTGCTATTTATTAGGTCATGGAACTACCTCTTGTCGCAAGAATTCCAAGCATATTTCTAACAACCAGCTGTCCAAAGAAGATGACCATGTGCCTCCTCCCTCCCAACAGCACTCTGTCCGGACTACAGGTAAACAAGATGCTACCTTCCTTGAGAATACTTCCATGAAGAGTAAAAGTAAGCGGACACATCAAAAGTGGATTTCTAAGTCTCCTAAGGCTGTCAATAATGATGTGTCCATCTCTAATTCTTTCGATGCTCTCTGTGAGGTTGGTGATGCTCCAGCACCTTTGGATCTTGACAAAAATCAGACTACAATTTCCATAGATAAACACAAAGTTATTTCAGCAAATAACTCCCTGCCACCCACTGAGAATGATAATCCACCTACGGCTGGTCATAGTAGTTCAGTTTCTGAACAGAGCAATATCGCCACTCTTCAAAATGGCACGATCGCTAAATCTGCCCAATCTAATAAGTCCAGGCTTATAGCCCATTCTATGGCAGCCCTCAATTTGGAATCTGGTCCCTCTAATTATCCACATGGTGCCACCAACCAAACTTTGTGTTCCTCTATGCCAACTATCTTTCTGGCCACCAAAGACAGTGATATACAGGGCTTGCAGGTTACTAAGTCTTGTGTTACTGGCACTACACCAGCAGGGAGTAATCAGAAAATTTCTGATCAAGCTATGATCGAGCCAGCCCGGATCCCTCAGACATTTGTGAAGCACCCCTGCAAGGCCATTATTGAGCTCCCTCAAATGCCTAACAGTCGGTTCCAATTCCCCTCCTCCAGGCCTCGAGATCTTGCAATCAATCGGGTTTGTGGTAGCAGTCTTACTCCTAGTGAACTTGCCGGTTCTACAATTTGTGTGGATAACTTAGGTGTTGGCCATTGTTCTATCCGACACACAGGTCTGGTTCATACCTCCTCTCGGCTTAATTTGACTAACAATGTTTCTGACTTGGAGGTGAGTTCCAGGGAAAGAAGGTTAACTATTGAAGCCCTTGATCTGGTGGCTTCACCCATTACTTCTGTGGACTACAAATTGCATAATTCTTTTAAAGAAGTTCAGAATTTCCAACAAGCCTTTTCTAAAGACAATAATCTTCAGATTGTTTGTAAAGTTAACATGCAGGATACTTTATCCTCTGATGACATGTCCATAGTTCGATCCCCAGAAGACATGCCCATTGCGCAAATAAAGAGCGGAGTTCTCACCCGTACACAAAAGAAAAGAGCAAAGTCTTAATGGTTGAGATCCTTGTGTGGAATATTAGGGGAGTTGGTAACTCTCCTTCTAGACGCAGATTTACTTCCCTTTGTAAGACTAACAAGGTGCAGATTGCTGCCATTCTGGAACCTATGGTGCAAAACTCTTCTATGGCTACTTTATCTCTTAAAACTGGACTCTCTCAATATTTATCTAGTGGTAATCCTTTAGGTAAAGTTTGGATCTTCTGGCATGCTTCCATTTCAGTAGATGTTATCACTATTCATGAGAATTTTATTACTATTAAGGTTGCTGGCAGCACTATTCATTATATCACAATCCTTTATGCTAGTTGTCATTTGCAGGATAGAATCCAAATTTAGGATACTATCACTTCCTTGGCTGTCCCTGACCCTTGGATGATAGTGGGGGATTTCAATTCTGTTTTCTACTCCCATGAAAAATTTGGTGGTAATGCTCCCTCACTTATCGCTGTAGATGCTTTTCATTCTTTTTCTCAGGACTGTAACATGATGGATCTTGGTTTTATTGGCCCCTCCTATACTTGGAGGAATGGTCAACTTGGTCCTGGCTGTATAAAAGCCAGATTGGATAGAGGTTTAGCTAATCCTGCTTGGTTTTCATCTTTTAATACCTCTGTTACTCACCTGCATCATATTAATTCCGATCACAGTCCTCTCTTGATTTATTATCAATCTGTTGATACTCTTAAAAAATCTCATTTTAAATTCCTTAACATGTGGACTAGGCATACTAATTTTCTTCATTTGGTGAAATCTTGTTGGTCTCAACCACTTCATGCTTCCCCATTATTCAAACTTAGTGCTAAATTGAAAAGGTTGAGAGCCACTCTTAAGAATTGGAATAGAAATGTTTTTGGTAATATTTTCCAGAATGTTATTCAGGCTGAAGAGAAGGTAAACTCATTGCAAATCATTGCTGACAATAGCCCTTCTAAACAATCTTTTGATGATCTTGCTACAGCCAAGAAGGATCTCGATGAGCTTCTTCTACGCCAAGAGATCTTCTGGAGGCAAAAATCTCACCTCAAATGGCTTAAAGAAGGAGATCAGAACACTGCTTTCTTCCATTCTATAGTTAATGAAAGACGGAGGAATAATTTCATTCACACACTGGCTAATGATCAAGGAGATGAGATTTCTGATCAAGACACTTTACTTTCCATGGCTATCTCATATTATCAAAATCTGTTCACTTCTGAGCCCCCTACTATGAACAACAGTGGTCTTTTACAATATATCCCTTCTATTGTATCTGATGCAGATAATCATGCTCTAATGGCTACACCAACCCTAGAGGAGATAAAGGATTTTGTATTCTCTTTAAATCCTGACAGTGCTCCTGGACCCGATGGGTTCTCTGGTGACTTCTTCACTTTTTGCTGGGATATTATTTCTTCTGATATTTATGATGCTGTGGTTGAATTTTTCAACGGTGGCACTCTGCCTAAAGCTTACACTTCCACACACCTTGTTTTAATTCCCAAAGGCAAATCTCCCAACACTTTGAAGGATTTTAGGCCCATTAGCTTGTGTAATTTCATTTACAAAATCATCTCGCTCATCATTTGTAAGAGACTTTCTCTCGTGTTACCTGCTCTTATTTCACCTCTTCAGGGAGCCTTTGTTAAAGGCAGAGATATCGTTGACAATATCTGTCTTGCTCAAGAGCTTACACATAGTATATCTAAGAAAGTTAGAGGCCATAACATTATTCTCAAGCTTGACATGATGAAGGCCTACGACAGACTAGAATGGTCTTATTTATTTGATGTTCTCCATAAGTTTGGCTTCTCACGTGACTGGATTAACCTCATTAAAGGTCTTTTCACGAACTGTTGGTTTTCGGTTATTTTAAATGGTAATGTTGGTGGTTTCTTTGCCTCATCTCGTGGTCTTAGGCAAGGAGACCCGCTTGCTCCTAGCTTGTTTATTCTTGCAGAAGAAGCACTTAGTAGAGGCCTCCAGCACCTGACTCAGAGAGGGATCATTATACCTTATTCTACTTTTGCTGAGGGTCCTATTATTTCACATCTTTTGTTTGCTGACGATACTATTATCTTCACTAATGGCGCTCAGGACTCTCTGCGGAGACTCATGGCTTTCTTGAAAATTTATGAGAATTGTTCAGGTCAGAAGATCAATACCAGCAAGAGTTCCTTTTGCATTGCTGGATACACTCCAACCTGGAGAATCAACCAAATCTCTGCCAGAATATCCATTCCTTACAAAACTTTTCCTATCACTTATCTGGGAGCTCCGTTATTCAAGGGTGCAACTAAAGCTGTATACTTTCAACCCCTTTTGGACAAGGTGAGAAAAAGACTAGCCTCCTGGAAAGCTAATCTACTCTCGACAGGGGGGAGATTGATCCTTATTAAACATGTGTTATCTTCCATCCCTATACATATACTTGCTGTTCTCATCCCTCCTAAGAGTATTCTTCACTCTTTAGAGAGGATTTTTGCTGCTTTCTTTTGGGGCTCGACTTCTACAGGAGCACGTAGACATTGGATTGCTTGGAAGCACCTAGCTAGGCCTACCACTGAAGGTGGTATTGGTATTCGATCTCTTGCAGAAGCAGGTGCCGCTTTTAAAGTTAAACTTTGCTGGAAAGCTTACTCTAAGATAGGCATCTGGGGTAAGTATATCAATCAAGTTTATCTACACAAATATCACATATCTACTTGCCCTATTATAGGTTCGCCTCACTGGAAGAAGGTAATTCAACATAGACATTGGATTCTTGACAATACTTATTGGTTAGTTGGACATGGCCAAATCTCTCTCTGGCATGATGACTGGAATGGCCATGGTCCCTTAAGGGATCAAATCTCAGAAGATCAATGGACTCATATTAATCATGCTCACGGATGGTTGGTTCATGATATCATTACCTATGGTCAACAATTATTACATACTCTGCCATTGAATATCACTTCTGTTATCACTGATTGTATTGGCACTTTAACTACTATTCAAGGTCAGGACAAGGTTTTTTGGAAACCTAACTCTCATGGTTATTTTACCATAAAATCAGCTTGGCACATTGTGAGAAATCAGATTCAACCTCTTTCAATTTCTAAATGGATTTGGTGTGCTCAGATTCCCAAGAAGATTTCTATATTTGTTTATAGGGCTCTTATCTATAAATTGCCATTTGATTCCAATATTCAAAGAATTGGTATTCCCTTTGTTTCTAAATGTGAATGTTGTCATACTCCTTCCGGGGAGACTCTTAACCATGCTGTTGGGCTACATACTGTTGGACCTTCTTTCAGAATACTTGCAGAATTTCTATCCAGATGAGCTCATTTCAACATGTCTTTAGTTCCTTCATTGCCCTAGCTACAGGTACATCTCTCTACTCTTTTATTATGGGCATAACCCCTACCATTGTTGCCTGGTTCCTATGGAAAGCTAGATGTTCTGCCAAATTTGATGGCACTCATTCAAGTAAGGAAAGCATCCTATATCAGAGTCTTTATCTTATTCGTGAACTTGCCTCAATGTATTGCCCAAAATCTTCTTCTACAATAGCACAGAGATCTATTTTACAAACTTTGGGCGTAATTGACAGTTTCTCTCCCTCTTTACCAGTCATCGTTAGATGGATTCATCCTCCTACAGGTAAATTTAAACTTAACACTGATGGTTGTAGTAGAGGTAATCCTGGTATTTCTGCAGGTTCTGCTATTCTCAGAAATGATAAAGGTAAATTTGTTATGGCAACTTGTGCTTTCTTTGGTCATGCTCACAGTATTATTTCTGAACTCAGGGCTATTATCATTGGTCTACAGATGTGTCTCCAACGAGGATTTACATGTTTGATTGTTGAATCTGATTGCCTTGCACTTATCACTCCTATAATCTCTGCTAATCCTACTGTCCCTTGGATGTTGTTTCCTTGGTGGTTTGAGTTTTGCTCTCTCAGGGATGCGATGGACCTTCATTTTTGCCATACAGTTAGATAAGCCAACAAAGCAGCTGACGCCTTGGCCAACCATTCCTGCGACCAGCAGCTTGATCAAGACTTTCCAGATTCTTCCTCTTTGCCCATTATTGTAAAAGGGGAGATCACTTCTGATAAAAGTGGTCTTCCCCATCTGAGGATTTGAGGGTTTTCTCTTCAGGGGGCTTTTTGGGTTTATTGATGTACTCTCTCAGGGGTAAGGTGGTATGTCCCCCCCTTGTAATCCTGAATTTTGTGCAATAAAATTCCAAGGGCCGGCCCAGGGTCCTAGTTAAATTCCTGGGTTAAAAAAAAAAAAAAAAAAAAAAAAAAGAACCTAAACCCTAAAACCCTAAACCCTAAACCTTAAACCCTAAAACGCTAAACCCTAAACCCTAAACCCTAAACCCCTAAACCCTAAACCCCTAAACCCTAACCCCTAAACCCTAAACCCTAAACCCTAAAACCCTAAACCCTAAACCCGAAACCCTAAAACCCTGAACCCTAAAACCCTGAACCCTAAACCCTAAACCCTAAACCCTAAACCCTAAACCCTAAACCCTAAACCCCTAACCCTAAACCCTAAACCCTAAACCCTAAACCCTAAACCCTAAACCCTAAAACCCTAAACCCTAGACCCTAAACCCTAAACCCTAAACCCTAAACCCTAAACCCTAAAACCCTAAACCCTAAACCCTAAACCCTAAACCCTAAACCCTAAACCCTAAAACCCTAAACCCTAAAACCCTAAAACCCTAAACCCTAAACCCTAAACCCATTCGCTCCTTTTCCTTCTCTCTCCTCAGCTTCTAGAGAGAGAAGCTCTGGGATTTCTCCCTTGGCCGCCGTCAGCCATGGCCGGCCCTGAGGGGGGCGGCCGGCCCCCCCATGCGCTTCCGTCCTCTCTGCCTGCCCCCTCAGCCCAGCCTCTACCCTCGCCCCCCTCCTCCCAATCTCTGGCGCGCCAGTCCGCAGTCTCCGTCTCCCTCCCTCTCTGCTCTTCCTCCTTGCAGGCTGCCGCACCTGGGTCGGCTGGGTCGCTTCCTTCGCAGAGCCAGGCTCCCCCCGCCTCCCTCCCTGCCCAGCTCACGCCCAAGGTGACAGCATGGGGCTCCTCTGGCTCGAAGAGCTTTGCCCAGGTCATCAAAGACAGCAAGCTGCTCCCCGAGGTCAATCTTCCCGTTCACGCCCCTGCCTTCACAGACTTGGGCGAGCCCGCCGTTTTCTTCACTCAGGAGGAGATCGACACCGCGCTTATCCCCTTCAAATATGCACTTGTCGCCAAGACACCGTATGGCCGGCCACCCTTCCCCGAGATCAAGCTCCTGCTCACACAGCGCCTTGGATTGCTGCAAGACTTCGTCCTCAGTGTTCTCGACAACAGACACTTACTGATCCGCTGCGCTGCCGAAGAAGACTACTTGAAGCTTCTCCTCCACGAGCAACTCCTTGTCAAAGGGTATCTTTTCAAGTACCTCAAATGGATGCCCAAGTTTGAATGCGGCACCGAGCCACCCATCATCCCTGTCTGGGTCACGTTTCCGGCACTTAAACCCCATCTGTTCCATGAACCATGTGTTCGTTCCATCGCGGGTAATATTGGGCGAGTCCTCCAGGTCGCCCTCAGCACCTCCCAACTCACGACTACCTCTTCCGCGCGAGCATGCGTTGAACTCAACATCCTTCAACACAAACCACCACGGATTTGGATTGGCATGGGAGCCACCGGCTACTGCCAGGAGGTATGTTACCCCCCTGTCCCCCCTTATTGCACCTACTGCAGGCTTGTGGGACATGAAGTTTCAGCTTGCCGCCGATCTGCCAAGAAGAATAAGTCCCTGGTGGCTCTGCAACCCAACGTGGAACCCGCCCCGGGTAACGGTCAGCTGCCATCTGCCGATGCCCCCCCTCGCCCAAGCGAGCCTCTGAAGATGCCTCCGTCTTCCTCACAAGCCCCGGCGGAACCCAACGCTGCTGTCAAACTGGCCGTGCCTGGAGCTAGGGTTTCTCAGGCCCCCAACGGTGCTAGAAAGAAACCCCAACGCTGGGTTTCCAAGATCACATCTCAGCCCCACATCAATATCTCCAATGCCTTTGCTGCCCTTGGATCGTCTTCCGAAGACCCTGGTGCCCCCACTGCTGAGATCCTCCAACCGCCTCCCACTGTTGATCTTGATCCTCCTACCTCAGACGCTCTGCGACCTGATGACGTGCTGTCATCCTCCTCTTTCCCTTCCCAGCTATCCTTGGTGGCTCCGCCTCTCCCAGGCCTTGCTTTACCCCCGTCTAAGCCTCTAAAGAAGCCCGCTGACGCCCCTGACAGGCCTACCCCCCTGCCCTCTTCTGTGGCTCGTCTGCAGCAACCCCCCCAGGCTACGCAACCCCAGCTCCCGGCGACTGCCTCGGCTTTACCACCCTCGGGCTCCCAGGGCCCTCCCGAGATGCCTACCTATCACGCGTCTCTCAACAAGCCCCTGCCGGCTCGCCAGAGTGCTGATGGGTCCCAAACCATGATCAACCATGGCTTGGCCGACACCATTGTGGCCATCGCGGACCAGGAACCTACCACTCTCCCCCCGTCTGCCATCACCTGCCTGGAGCCCCCTTCGGGTCATACTACTCCCAGAGCCACGAGGACTCCTATCGCCATGCAAGCTGCCACGTCCCTGCCTGTGGTACCCACAGCCCCACCTTGTGTGGATCGCCCTGAGGACTTTGCGCCCGGCTACACCCCTATTGATGTGCCTCGGCTCACGCCTCAAAACCAGGTGCCCTTGCAACCTCCTATAGCTGTTGCTGACGCTACCCTCGGAACCAGGTGCCTGCCTTTGAGGAGACCCAGCGCCATGCACGTGGCTTCTTCGACGCCAGCTATGCCCACAGCTACCCCCTCCGCCGATCAGGCCTCTCTTCTGGGATGCCCATCAGGTGTTCGTCTGCAGACCACCCAGATACAAGAGGGACGCACGCACACGCCTTTTCATGGGCCCTGGGCTGATCACTCCACTGACGCCTCCACGCCAGCCCGTTTGCGTCTGCAGGACCCTACTCCTCTTATTGTTAATGGGCCAAGCCCCCTCAATGATGCTTCACGCCCCGCTCGTCAGAAGCCCATGACCTACGCCGCTGCCTATCACCCACAACAGCCTCCTACAGATGAACAGGGTACTGCTGGGGTTTGTCTGCCGAGTACTGTCATCATCGAAGACTCCCAAGTCGTCTCCACGGATTCTGTGCCAGCTCCCATTACGCCTCCGCCACCAGACACCTCATGGAACACCCCCAGCGCCATGCACGGGCCTACGCTTCTACCTTCGACAACAACAGCCCCCCCCCCTAGATGGGTGCCTCCAGAACCTCCCTCCACTTGGTGGTCCACCAGGTGCATGCAGGGTCGATGGGTCCTTCCTGCAGGACAACGCGATCTCCGGAGACGGCCAGGCGGCCCCCTCGAGCCCCGCACCTGCCCGCCCTTCGCCGCCGGCACGCCCAGGCCTCGAACCTGTGACGCAGACGCCCAGGGCCATGCTTGGCGCCACGCTACCGCCGCTCACTCTCAACAGCCTGCCAGGTGTTCGACCATTATCCTCAACCAGCGCCGACAGCCGCTCCTCGCAGAAGCACCCTCTGCAGGCATCGGAGGCCCAGCGTAGCCTGCCACCCCCGCTTACTGAGGTCCAGCACACCTCCTCTGTGGGGCCCACGCTCCAGCTGACTCGGACTAGTCTTCTTCGTGGCAAGACGTCGAGCAACAACCGGCCAGCAGCTTCGTCGGGTGACTGCCTGATGGCCCAGGCCCAGCAGCAGATTCAGCTCTGCTCTAGCAAATAGGGCCCAACAATTCTTCCTGGTAATGGGCCAGCCACCCTGCACGGTCAGCTCTCATCCGTGGGTAACGCTGATCAGCAGTGCACTAGTCGCCATCCCCCACCCCACGGATCGCCGGTAAGTTCTTCTTCAGGCCCAATGGTAAGTCTCAATACTCCCCAGACCTCTACTTCAATTAGTACTGCTATCATCCCTAATTCTGTGGCTATCTCGGATCCCATCTCTCATTGCATGACTAACCTTGAAGATCCAACCATCCCGCTTCATGATAACCCTTTTAATGATGTTCTTTGCTCCCGCCCTAATTCTCTTTATGCCAGTGAGTTGCTTGGTGTAGTGGAGACTATTGCTCCGAATGAGGAGGCTGTCAACACCCCTCCCCCCATAGCTCGAACTTCTTCATGTGCTGACAAACAGGTTGTACCCTCTCCTTCCGTGCATGCTGAGCAGCTCCCCAATGATATCACACACTCAGACTCTCATGGGGCAAGACACGCCTCCCTGCTTGAGGCACTCAACCTTGACAGCTCTGCTCACCGACGGGAAAATAAAATTCTATTGGACATTCAAAAATTTTCCGACTCATTCGCTCATGCTGATTTTCCACAGGACTCCAACAATCATGGCCGTCAAGACACTACTTCCACCTTACCTGCGCCCCAGCAAGACATCTCCAGCAGCCTGCTTTTGGACCAACAAAAGAGCACAAGGCTCACACGTGCTCAAAAGAAGAAAACTAAGTTTAATGGTTAATATTCTTGTTTGGAATATCAGGGGAATTGGCAACTCCCCCTCTAAACGTCGTCTCGCTTCCCTCTGCAAGACCAACAAGATTCAAATTGCTGCAATTTTAGAGCCCATGGTTCAGAACTCTTCTATGCTGGCTTTATCTCTCAAGTTGGGCCTCTCCCAATGCCTCTCTAGTGGTAATCCTCATGGTAAAGTTTGGGTTTTCTGGCATAATTCTATCTCTGTGGATGTGATTACTACTCATGCGTCTTTTATCACTGTGAAGATAACTGGCCCAATTGTCCACTATGTCACTTTCATTTATGCTAGTTGTCAGCTTCAGGACAGAATCCATATTTGGGACGCTATCACTTCTCTGCCTATTACTGCCCCCTGGATGATTGTGGGTGATTTTAATGCTGTCCTTTACTCCCATGAAAAACTTGGCGGCAATGCACCACAGCATGTTTCTGTGAATGCCTTTCACTCTTTCTTACAGGATGGCAACCTCATAGACCTTGGCTTTAGTGGCACTCCTTATACTTGGAGAAATGGTCAGCAAGGTACTTGTTCCATTAAAACAAGATTGGACAGAGGTTTGGCTAACCCATCTTGGCTTTCCTACTTTAGCACTACTGTTAGCCATTTACATCATATCAATTCTGATCATAGTCCGCTGTTTGTTTCTTATCATTGCTCTAATGCCCCTGGCAAATCACATTTTAAATTTCTGAGGATGTGGACTAGACACAGTGACTTCACCCAGGTGGTTAGAGCCTGTTGGTGTCAGCCTTTACACGCTTCCCCTCTTTTCAGGCTTAGTGCTAACTTGAAGAGACTGAGAGCCACTTTGAAGTCTTGGAATAAAAGTGTTTTTGGCAACATTTTTCAGCACATCTTGCAGGCAGAGGAGAAGCTTAATTCATTACAAATCATTGTTGATAATCATCCTTCTGATAATTCATTTTCTGAGCTTTCTGCAGCTAAAAAGGATCTGGATGAGCTCCTCTTACGACAAGAGATATACTGGAGGCAAAAATCTCATCTCAAATGGCTCAAGGAGGGCGACCAAAACTCAGCCTTCTTCCACTCCATTGTTAATGAAAGGCGAAGGAAAAACTTTATTCACAAACTGGTTAACGACCAGGGGGATGATGTTACTGACCAAGATGCTTTACTTTCCATGGCCATAGCTTATTATCAAAATCTGTTTACTTCTGAGCCGCCTACTATGAACAACAGTGGTCTTCTGCAGTATATTCCTACTATTGTCTCTGATGCAGATAATCAAGCTTTGATGGCTACTCCAACTATAGAGGAAGTCAAGGATTCGGTCTTCTCTTTAAGCCCTGATAGTGCCCCTGGACCTGATGGCTTTTCTGGTGATTTCTTTACCTCTTGCTGGGATATCATATCTGTTGATATTTATGATGCTGTCAAGGAGTTCTTCAATGGAAGCCTCCTTCCTAAAGCTTATACCTCCACTCACCTCGTGCTAATTCCCAAAGGAGAGTCTCCTAATACTCTGAAGGATTTTAGGCCTATCAGCCTGTGCAACTTCACTTATAAGATTATCTCACTCATCAAATGCAAAAGATTATCTCTTATTCTGCCTGCCCTTATTTCTCCTCTCCAGGGAGCCTTTGTTAAAGGCAGAGATATGGCTGACAACATCTGTCTTGCTCAGGAGCTTACCCATAGCATCTCTAAGAAGGTCAGAGGACATAACATCATTTTCAAACTCGACATGATGAAAGCATACGACAGATTGGAATGGTCTTACTTATTTGATGTGCTGCATAAATTTGGCTTCTCCCCCATCTGGATTAACCTTATCAAAGAATTATTCACCAACTACTAGTTTTCTGTCATCTTCAACGGTAATGTTGGTGGCTTCTTTACCTCCTCTCGTGGTCTTCGACAGGGAGACCCTTTGGCACCCAGTCTCTTCATTCTTGCTGAAGAGGCATTCAGCAGAGGTCTTCAGCAGCTGTGTCACAGAGGCATTATTACCCCTTACTCTACTTTCACTGAGGGGCCTATTATTTCGCATCTCTTATTTGCTGATGATACCATTATCTTCACTAATGGCTCTCAAGGATCTTTACGCAGACTCATGGCTTTCCTGACCATTTATGAGAGATGCCCAGGTCAAAAGATCAACACAAGCAAGAGTTCTTTCTACATTGCGGGATATACTCCTACTTGGAGAATCAATCAGGTAGCTACTAGAGTCTCTATTCCTCACAGGGCTTTCCCTATCACTTATTTGGGTGCTCCTCTCTTCAAAGGAGAAGCTAAGGCAATATACTTCCATCCCCTCTTGGACAAGGTGAGAAATAGACTAGCTTCTTGGAAATCTAATCTCCTTTCGCCTGGTGGTAGACTGATCCTTATCAAGCATGTACTATCTCCCATTCCTATACATATTCTTGCTGTTCTCACCCCTCCTAAGAGTATTCTTCACTCTTTAGAGAGGACATTTGCTGCTTTCTTTTGGGGATCTACTTCAATAGGGATGCGTAGGCATTGGATCGCTTGGAAACACCTGGCTAGGCCAACCTCTGAAGGTGGAATTGGTATTCGTTCTCTTCCGGAGCTAGGGGCTGCCCTTAAGGTTAAATTATGTTGGAAAGTTTATTCTAAAAAGGGCATCTGGGGTGAGTACATCAATCAGACTTATCTGCACATGCATCATATTTCTACTTGTCCTATGGTTGGTTCTCCTCATTGGAAGATGGTTCTTAAGCATAGACAATGGGTTCTTGACAACACCTATTGGTCAGTGGGCCAGGGCCATATTTCCTTCTGGCACGATGATTGGACTGGTCATGGTCCTTTAAAGGATCACATTTCCGAGGATCAGTGGACTGCTATTGGTAATACCCAAGCTTGGTCGGTCTGCGATTACATCATGTCTGGTCAGCATCTATTACACTCATTACCTTCAGACATCGCTTCTATTATCATGGCTTATATTGGCACCTTTTCCACCCAACAAGACCAGGATAAGATTATCTGGAAGCCGAATTCCTATGGTTTTTTCACCACTAAATCAGCTTGGCAAGTTGTTAGGCAGCAGATACCTCCACTTTCCATCTCTAAATGGATATGGTGTACTCAAATACCCAAGAAGATCTCCATCTTTATTTACAGGGCCCTTGTTCACAAATTGCCTTTTGACTCCAATATTCAAAGAATAGGTATTCCTTTGGCATCAAAGTGCGTATGTTGCTCGAAAGCCTCACGAGAGACTCTCAATCATGTCTTGGCCCATGGAGATTGGGCCTCCTACTGTTGGCGCTTCTTTCAAGATAGATGTGGGCTTACTTCTTAGATGAGCTCCTCTCACCACATATTTGGTTCCTTCATCACCCTAGCCTCAGGTACATCTCTTTACTCTTTTATTATGGGTATCATTCCTTCTATTGTTGCATGGTTTCTCTGGAAAGCCATGTGTTCAGCCAAGTATGATGGTATCCACTCCCGTAAGGAAAGCATACTGCATCAGAGCCTCCACCTCATAAGAGAGCTTGCTGCCATGTATTCCCCAAAGTCCCCTTGTTCCTCTGCGCATAGAGCTGTACTGCAAGCAGTGGGTGTTGTGGATTCTTTCTCTCCCATGTTTTAGGTACTGGTATGATGGATGCATCCTCCTACAGGTAAACTCAAACTTAACACTGATGGTTGCAGTAGAGGTAATCCTGGTAACTCTGCAGGTTCAGCTATTCTCAGAAATGATAAAGGTCAGTTCATAATGGCCTCTTGTGTCTACTTTGGTCACACTCATAGTATCATTTCTGAACTTAGGGCGATCATTACCGGTCTCCACATGTGTCTTCAACGAGGTTTCTCTTCTCTTATTGTTGAATCTGATTGCCTCTCACTGATCACACTCATGACCTCTACTAATCCCACTATCCCTTGGATTCTTTTTCCTTGGTGGTTTGAGTTTTGTTCTCTCAGGGAAGCTATGGATCTTCACTTTTGCCATGCAGTTAGAGAAGCCAATAAAGCTGCTGATGCTCTGGCTAATTTCTCCTGCGACCAGCAAGTTGATAAAGTCTTCTTAGATTCTTCCGCTTTGCCTACTATTGTAAAAGGGGAAATCACTTCTGATAAAAGTGGTCTTCCCCACCTTAGGATTTGAGGGGTTCTTTTTCAGGGAGATTCTGGGTTTATTGATGTACTCTCTCAGGGGTAAGGTGGCACGTCCCCCCCTTGTATCTCAGGGGAAATCACTTCTGATAAAAGTGGTCTTCCCCCCCTTAGGACTTGAGGGGTCTCTTCAGAGGGATTTTGGGTTTATTGATGTACTCTCTCAGGAGTTAGGTGGTATGTCCCCCCCTTGTATCTCCAACTTTTTGATGAAATAAAATCCCAAGGGCCGGCCCAGAGTCCTAGTTAAATTCCTGGGTTAAAAAAAAAAAAAAAAAAAAAAAAAAAAAAAAAAAAAAAAAAAAAAAAAAAAAAAAAAAAAAAAAAAAAACCCTAAACCCTAAACCCAAAACCCCAAAAACCGATTCTCTCTCTAGAATCCTAGAGAGAGAAGCTCCGGGTTTTTCGTGTTGGCCGCCGCCGGCCATGGCCAGCCCTGTGGGGGGCGGCCGCCCCCCCACCTCGCTGTTAACCCCCCTCCCCACTCTCCTGGTCCAACAGATGCCTCCGCCCCCCTCTGCTCTACCTTTGGCGCCCACAGTTTCGGTCTCGGGAGCCCCCCCATCTAGTTTTGGTTCATTGAAGACTGCCACCGCATCTTCAAGCAGACCCCACTGTGCGAAGGAGGCTGTGCCGTCTGCACCCTACACGAATCTGCCCACAGCAGAGTGCACCACGTCGTCTACGAGCCTTTTGGGGTCTGGTTCTCATGATGCTGTCGCCGGCTCTCCCATAACGGTGCAGCCTTCTGCAGCTCCTTTGAAGGCCACGTCAGGTCCTAGCACACATCCAGGCACCACGGGTCCGCCCACAGCAGAGCGCACAGCTCCTTCTTCGGGGTTATTGCCACCTGGACCTCATGATACTACGCCCTGGTTTGATAGCTCTGACCTACCCCCCTCCAAGACGTCGCAGCCTTCTGCTGCCTCTCTGCAGGCCTTGCTGGGTGCTTATAAACATCCTCCGCAGCAGCCGCCCCGCGACCATCATGGGCATGCGTCTAATGGTCCGGCTATTCC
The DNA here is from genome assembly GCA_030544215.1 of Zantedeschia hybrid cultivar. NCBI lineage: Eukaryota > Viridiplantae > Streptophyta > Magnoliopsida > Alismatales > Araceae > Zantedeschia > Zantedeschia hybrid cultivar. The sequence goes on along the minus strand of JARZZO010000011.1, from coordinate 56,760,179 downwards.
GTCTTCGACTGGGAACAACCTCCGTCGGAACTTGCAACAGCCCCCCTCCTCTCTAGTTTCCAAGAGCTATGCTAGAGTTCTTGCCGAGTCTAAAATCTTCCCTGAGCCTACGTTGCCTATCCATGCCCCTGCGTTCACCGATCATGGGGAACCGGCAGTCTTGTTCTCCACAGAAGAAATCGAAGCTACCCTGGTTCCTTTCCGGTATGCTCTTGTTGCGAAAACGCCCTATGGTCGGCCCCCATATCCGGAGATTAAATCCCTCCTTTCCCAACGGCTTGGCCTTTGCGGAGATTTTGTCATAGCGGCCCTGGATAATCGCCATCTTCTCATCAGATGTACAATTGAGGAGGACTACTTGAGAATTCTTCTCCGCGAGAGGTTGCTCATCAAAGGCTCTCTCTTTCGGTTCTTTAAGTGGACTCCGGATTTTGAGTGTGGGACGGAGCCTCCTGTGGTCCCTGTTTGGATTGAATTCCCTGGCCTTAAAGCTCACCTATTTCATGAGAATTGTGTTCGATCTATAGCTGGCAATGTTGGACGCGTGCTCCAGATTGCCCTCCGCACTTCACAACTCACCAATGCAACCTCTGCGCTTGCCTGTGTTGAGATGAATGTGCTTGAGTCACGACCTGGGCGAATCTGGATAGGCATGGGTGCCGCCGGTTACTATCAAGAGATTTTATACCCTCCGTTACCTGATTATTGCACTGCCTGCCATCTTCTTGGTCACGTATCCTCCTCATGCCGTCGGTTGACCAAACCTAATCAACGCCAGTTTCTTCCTCATAATTCTCAGCCCATGCACCAGCAGGTTACAACGGCGAGGCATGATGAACCGCCTGCGTCTGCTACCTCGAAAGAGCATGAAGCCTAGCCTGCAAAAGGTTTGGCTAATCGTCCCACTGCTCCCTCTTCTAACCAGGACACGTTTACCCAATCTGTCAATAAAGGCCGGGTTCAAAAGCAGTGGATTTCCAAGAGCCGCCCTACTCTGGAGCCGATGCCTCTTGCCAACTCGTTTGCTGTCCTTCGTTCCAATTTGGAGGACCATGAAGCCTTGCAAGAGCCCTCTGGTTTCTTAAATAATTCCCATGTTAAAAATGCTGGCAATGATAACTCTACTGGGCCGAATTCCAGCGTCCCTGTGTTGATGGGTGCTGACCCTCCCATGGCCACGAGGACCTACCTTGCTGATGCTTCTGGTCTAGACTCCATGCGAACTGACACGCTGTTGCCCATGCCGCCCAATGCCTCTATTGTCATTGCTCAGCCTCAGAATAATGCAACGCAGGCCTGCCCGCCAGGTGTTCGACAGACGTCTTCTTTAGTTGGGGGCCAACATGCCCCGGTTACAGTGCCCATGCACACGGAGCAAAACCACTCGTTCGACATTATGGCGCCGAGTGTCAATCATCTTCCGTCCACGAGCGTAGTTGTGGTTCAACCGGCCATCGTGCCCATGCAGCACTCCAGCCTGGTGGTGATGGAACCCGAGTCCATGGGGGGGAGCCCTAGCCTTGCGACAGGTGTTCGACATAAGTCCTCTGGTTCGACTGTGGACTTGCAGTTTCCACTCTGCGCTTCGGATGCTCCGTCTGAGCCCAAGGACCAGGCCCACCCGCCCGTGCAGCAGTCTGTTAGCTCCTCCCTTAATGGGCCAAGCACAGAAATTGGGCCCTCAAGTCTTAATTGCCAGCAAGTCTCAGCCCCAATCGCTGCCTGTCTTACAGATTCCCTGAATGTGGACGAACCGACAACCGTTGCTGGGAAACATACTTTTGCGCTGCAGAGTCTGCCTACCACAAACGCACAGCACCAGCATTCGCTGGACCCACCTATTGAAGACCCAATCACAGGGCAAGCCACTGCTGTAATCACCATGCTTGATACTTATGTGCAGGCTACTGGTGCTGGGGGATATCCTGCCTACGTGCATCTCCATGCTCTCAACACCCCCAGCACCAGGAGTCCCTGGTGAGCAACAATCACTTAACTGATAGTCATGTTAACACACCTATTTCTGGCCTAGATTCTAATTCTGTTCTCGTTACTGTGGGGGATCAAGCAATGGACAATTTGGACCAACTGAAACCTACCCAGGACAACATTGATGCTGCAGGCATGGAAGTTTTATCATCTTATAGCGTCGATAATCAGGTGATATCTGTCTCTAAACTCCCATGCAAGCTCAATTCAGAGGACTCCATCACTCCCAGCCCATATAGTGTTCCCAATACTAGAGATATGCATACTATTAATTCCATGGTTCTGGTTGATGTTGACTCAGTTGATCAGGGTCACTTGGAGGATGCTGCTGCTTCTTTGCCGATCACAGAAGCCCAAACGTCTTTAAGAGTCGATACTCAGGTGATACCTTCCGATTACCTCCCTATTGAGCAGAATTGCCATCCTTTAATCCAATCTGCTTCTCATGGTGTGGCCCATATACCTAGTATTGAGGCTCTAAATTTGGATAGTCCCAAACACAGCGATGATGCTAAACAATTACTTGAGATACATAAATTTAGGCAATCATTCTCTGCCACTGATGAATCTCAGACTACTTGTGATGATGGCATACATGATACTTCTAGTACTTTATCTTCGGCTCAACCAAAGAGCACCAGGCTCACCCGTGCTCAGAAAAAGAAAACTAAACATTAATGGTTAATACTTTGGTTTGGAATATTAGGGGTGTTGGGAGCTCTACCTCTCTTCGTCGATTAGTTTCTCTGTGCAAATCACACAAGATTAAGATGGTTGCCATTCTTGAGCCTATGATACATTATTCTTCCATGCAGCACATTTCTTTACGTCTTGGCCTCTCTAAGTTTGCTGCTTCTAATATGGACCATGGCAAGTTATGGGTTTTTTGGCATGACTCTTTGGATATTGATATTCTTCATATTTATGATAATTATATCACTGTCAAAGTAAAGGATATTGTTGAGCATATTATTACTTTTGTCTATGCTAGCTGTCACCTTCAGGACAGAATTGGAACTTGGGATGATATTGCCTCTTTCGTATCCTCAGTTGTTGTCCCATGGATGGTGATTGGTGACTTTAATTCTGTTCTGTTTTCTCATGAGAAACTTGGTGGGAATGCTCCTCTTTCAGCTTCAGTCCATGCATTCCACTCTTTTGTGCAGGACTGTGGTATTGCTGATCTTGGATTCCGTGGTCCTAGCTTTACTTGGCGCAATGGACAGCAAGGGATTGGTTGTATTAGAGCTAGATTGGACAGAGGTTTGGCTAACACTCATTGGTTTGCTAAATTTTCTACTTCTATAAATCATCTGCATCATAATTGTTCAGATCACAACCCCCTGCTTGTCACTTATGATTCTTTGAACTCTATTCATCCTGCTCACTTTAAATTCCTAAAAGTTTGGACCAGACATCAGAGCTTTACTCAAGTCGTTAAGGATTGCTGGAGCAGACCCTTGCATGCTTCTCCACTTTATAAGTTCAGTGCCAAATTGAAAAGATTAAGGGCTACTCTTAAGCACTGGAATAAGAATATATTCGGGAATGTTTTTGATGCTGTCTTAATAGATGAGAATGATGTTGCTAATCTGCAAAGCATTGCTGACTCTTCGCCCTCTACTGATACTTTAAATGATCTAGTTGTTGCCAAGAGAAAACTTGATGAATTATTACTCAGACAGGAAATTTTCTGGAGACAAAAATCTCATTTCAGGTGGCTCAAGGAAGGGGACCAAAATACTGCCTTCTTCCATTCCATTGTTTCTGAGAGACGCAGAAGGAACTTTATTCACTCTCTTTCGGATGATAATGGCAATCAGGTGATTTCTTCACTCATTGCTGGGATATTATTGCTGATGATATATTTGCTGCTGTTATTGAATTCTTCAAGGGTGGCTCTTTACCTAAGGCCTTTACTTCTACTCATTTGGTTCTTATTCCTAAGTGTGACAATCCTACCACTCTTAAGGATTTCAGGCCCATCAGTTTGTGCAATTTTAATTATAAGATCATTTCTCTGATTGTTTGCAAGAGGCTCTCTGTTATTCTGCCTAGGCTTATTTCTCCCTTTCAAGGTGCATTTGTTAAAGGAAGGGACATCAGTGATAATATATGTTTGGCTCAGGAGATGGTGCATAATATTTCTAAAAGAACTACTGGTCACAATGTTATTCTCAAACTGGACATGATGAAGGCCTATGATCGTCTGGAATGGAGTTACTTATTTGATGTTCTATACAAATTTGGCTTCTCTCATGATTGGATTAATTTGATTAAGAATCTATTTACTCACTGCTGGTTCTCAGTTGTTTTTAATGGTCAGCTTGGTGGCTATTTTAACTCTTCCAGAGGACTTAGGCAAGGTGATCCTCTGGCCCCCAGTTTGTTTATCTTGGCAGAAGAAGCTTTCAACAGGGGTCTCCATAACCTTTTCACCAGAGGCTTGATCACTCCTTTCTCCACATTCAGAGCTGGGCCTATTATCTCTCACTTACTCTTTGCTGATGACACGGTTATTTTTACTAACGGATCTCAGGCTTCTCTTCACCGGCTTTTTGCTTTTATTAATATCTATGAGAGATGTTCTGGTCAGCAGGTTAATAAAGACAAAAGCTCTTTTTATGTGGCCCCTCGCACTATCACTCAAAGAATCAATCAAATTGCTGCTGCTACTCAGATGCCCAATAAGGCTTTTCCGATTATCTATTTGGGGGCTCCTCTCTACAAAGGTATTGCTAAAGCTATCTTTTTTCAGCCACTGCTTGACAAGGTGAGAAACAAACTTACTAATTGGAAAACTAAGCTCTTATCTCCTGGGGGTAGATTAATTCTGATAAAGCATGTTTTATCATCTATTCCTATACATATTCTTGCTGTCCTCTCTCCCCCTAAGAGCATTTTGAATGCCATGGAAAAAGCATTTGCTGCCTTCTTTTGGGGTTCTTCCACTGTTGGACAAAGAAAACACTGGATTGCTTGGAAACACATGGCGAGACCTATTGATGAAGGAGGGATTGGAATCAGATCTCTCTTTGATTTGAGTACTGCTTTGAAAGTGAAACTTTGCTGGAAGATTTACTCCCATAAGGGAGTTTGGAGTGATTATATCCATTGCACCTATCTACAGGATCAGCATCTATCCTTTTGCCCCTTGACTGGTTCTCCCCACTGGAGAATGGTTCTTGGTCATAGACACTGGGTCTTGGACCATACTTGTTGGCAGGTTGGAACTGGTAGGCTTTCTTTTTGGCATGATAATTGGACTGGTCATGGACCTCTCAGGGAGTTCATATCTTCTGATCAATAGCTTTCTGTTGCTCATACTCATAATTGGTTTGTCCAGGATTTTTTGGCGCGCAGACATGACTTTCTCCATATGCTTCCTATGGATATTCTACATGTTATCAATGATATTGCTATTTGTTTATCTCATACTAATGACCCTGATAAGCCTATTTGGCAGCCTGATACTCATAGTTATTTTACTACTAAATCTGCCTGGAACACTGTCAGACATACTGGGTCTCAGCTTCCTATCACTAAATGGATTTGGCACACACTGTTACCTAAAAAGATCTCCCTCTTTATTTACAGAGCTCTTATTGACAGATTGCCCTTTGACTCAGTTATTCAGAGATATGGGATTTCTTTGGTTTCTAAGTGTTATTGCTGTAGATCTCCTCATCGTGAAACTATGAACCATATTCTTGCTTTGGGTGATATTGCCAGACATTGTTGGAGCTTCTTCAAGCACATTTTCCAGGTTCATGCCCAAGGGACTTCTTTTCATTATATGTTTTCAGCATTTACTTCCAAGGCATCCAATACTTCTCTTTATGGCTTCTGCATGGGTATCACTCCTTCTATTATTGCTTGGACGCTCTGTAAAGCTAGGTGCACTGCCAGGTTTGACAATTCTATTTGTAGTAAAGAGCATATTTTGAGGCAAGCTATTATTCTTATCACTGAGATTGCTTCTTTGTTTCATCCTAAGAGGGCTTCTTCCTATGCTGAGAGAGCATCTTTGCAGGCTTTGGGTTTGACTGATATCTTTTCTCCTGCACCCCCTTCCCTTGTTTGTTGGATTCCTCCCCCCAGATTTCATGTTAAACTTAACACAGATGGCTGTTGTAAAGGTAATCCAGGTATATCTGCAGGTGTTGCTATTCTCAGAGATGATAAAGGATCCTTTATTTCTGCTTGCTGTGGTTTTTTTGGTATCACATGCAGTCTTATTTCAGAGATCAGGGCGATGCTTATTGGATTACAGATGTGTCTTCAGATGGGAATTTCTTCTCTTATTATAGAGTCTGATTGTCAGGCCTTAATTATGCTTCTTCACTCTGATGGCCAGAAGATACCTTGGATTCTTCATCCTTGGTGGGATCACTTATACTCTCTGAAGAACTCTATGCTTATTCAATTCCAACATGTGGTCAGAAAATGTAACAAGGCTGCAGATGCATTGGCAAACTTCTCCTGTTCTTCTTATACGTCTCGCACTTTTTTGTCATATGCTGCTCTTCCTCCTCCTGTAAGAGGAGAATTGACTATGGACAAATCAGGCGTTCCTTATTTTCGTTTTTGATTGGTTTATGTACCTGGGGGGTTCTTCTTTGTTTTCTTATTTGCTGTATCTCCCAAGGGTAAGGTGGCATGTCCCTCCCTTGTATGTTTGTTTGATTCATTTAATAAAATTCCAAGGGCCTGCCCAGGGTCCTAGATAAGTTCTGGGCTTTAAAAAAAAAAAAAAAAAAAAAAAAACCCTAAACCCTAAACCCTAAAACCCTAAACCCTAAACCCTAAACCCTAAAACCCTAAACCCTAAACCCTAAACCCTAAACCCTAAACCCTAAAACCCTAAACCCTAAACCCTAAACCCTAAACCCTAAACCCTAAAACCCTAAACCCTAAACCCTAAACCCAAAACCCTCTAAACCCTTAAACCCTAAACCCTAAACCCTAAACCCTAAACCCTAAACCCTAAAACCCCCCTAAGCCTCTAAAGAAGCCCGCTGACGCCCCTGACAGGCCTACCCCCCTGCCCTCTTCTGTGGCTCGTCTGCAGCAACCCCCCCAGGCTACGCAACCCCAGCTCCCGGCGACTGCCTCGGCTTTACCACCCTCGGGCTCCCAGGGCCCTCCCGAGATGCCTACCTATCACGTGTCTCTCAACAAGCCCCTGCCGGCTCGCCAGAGTGCTGATGGGTCCCAAACCATGATCAACCATGGCTTGGCCGACACCATTGTGGCCATCGCGGACCAGGAACCTACCACTCTCCCCCCGTCTGCCATCACCTGCCTGGAGCCCCCTTCGGGTCATACTACTCCCAGAGCCACGAGGACTCCTATCGCCATGCAAGCTGCCACGTCCCTGCCTGTGGTACCCACAGCCCCACCTTGTGTTGATCGCCCTGAGGACTTTGCGCCCGGCTACGCCCCTATTGATGTGCCTCGGCTCACGCCTCAAAACCAGGTGCCCTTGCAACCTCCTATAGCTGTTGCTGACGCTACCCTCGGAACCAGGTGCCTGCCTTTGAGGAGACCCAGCGCCATGCATGTGGCTTCTTCGACGCCAGCTATGCCCACAGCTACCCCCTCCGCCGATCAGGCCTCTCTTCTGGGATGCCCATCAAGTGTTCGTCTGCAGACCACCCAGATACAAGAGGGACGCACGCACACGCCTTTTCATGGGCCCTGGGCTGATCACTCCACTGACGCCTCCACGCCAGCCCGTTTGCGTCTGCAGGACCCTACTCCTCTTATTGTTAATGGGCCGAGCCCCCTCAATGATGCTTCACGCCCCGCTCGTCAGAAGCCCATGACCTACGCCGCTGCCTATCACCCACAACAGCCTCCTACAGATGAACAGGGTACTGTTGGGGTTTGTCTGCCGAGTACTGTCATCATCGAAGACTCCCAAGTCGTCTCCACGGATTCTGTGCCAGCTCCCATTATGCCTCCGCCACCAGACACCTCATGGAACACCCCCAGTGCCATGCACGGGCCTACGCTTCTACCTTCGACAACAACAGCCCCCCCCCTAGATGGGTGCCTCCAGAACCTCCCTCCACTTGGTGGTCCACCAGGTGCATGCAGGGTCGATGGGTCCTTCCTGCAGGACAACGCGATCTCCGGAGACGGCCAGGCGGCCCCCTCGAGCCCCGCACCTGCTCGCCCTTCGCCGCCGGCACGCCCAGGCCTCGAACCTGTGACGCAGACGCCCAGGGCCATGCTTGGCGCCACGCTACCGCCGCTCACTCTCAACAGCCTGCCAGGTGTTCGACCATTATCCTCAACCAGCGCCGACAGCCGCTCCTCGCAGAAGCACCCTCTGCAGGCATCGGAGGCCCAGCGTAGCCTGCCACCCCCGCTTACTGAGGTCCAGCACACCTCCTCTGTGGGGCCCACGCTCCAGCTGACTCGGACTAGTCTTCTTCGTGGCAAGACGTCGAGCAACAACCGGCCAGCAGCTTCGTCGGGTGACTGCCTGATGGCCCAGGCCCAGCAGCAGATTCAGCTCTGCTCTAGCAAACAGGGCCCAACAATTCTTCCTGGTAATGGGCCAGCCACCCTGCACGGTCAGCTCTCATCCGTGGGTAACGCTGATCAGCAGTGCACTAGTCGCCATCCCCCACCCCACGGATCGCCGGTAAGTTCTTCTTCAGGCCCAATGGTAAGTCTCAATACTCCCCAGACCTCTACTTCAATTAGTACTGCTATCATCCCTAATTCTGTGGCTATCTCGGATCCCATCTCTCATTGCATGACTAACCTTGAAGATCCAACCATCCCGCTTCATGATAACCCTTTTAATGATGTTCTTTGCTCCCGCCCTAATTCTCTTTATGCCAGTGAGTTGCTTGGTGTAGTGGAGACTATTGCTCCGAATGAGGAGGCTGTCAACACCCCTCCCCCCATAGCTCGAACTTCTTCATGTGCTGACAAACAGGTTGTACCCTCTCCTTCCGTGCATGCTGAGCAGCTCCCCAATGATATCACACACTCAGACTCTCATGGGGCAAGACACGCCTCCCTGCTTGAGGCACTCAACCTTGACAGCTCTGCTCACCGACGGGAAAATAAAATTCTATTGGACATTCAAAAATTTTCCGACTCATTCGCTCATGCTGATTTTCCACAGGACTCCAACAATCATGGCCGTCAAGACACTACTTCCACCTTACCTGCGCCCCAGCAAGACATCTCCAGCAGCCTGCTTTTGGACCAACAAAAGAGCACAAGGCTCACACGTGCTCAAAAGAAGAAAACTAAGTTTAATGGTTAATATTCTTGTTTGGAATATCAGGGGAATTGGCAACTCCCCCTCTAAACGTCGTCTCGCTTCCCTCTGCAAGACCAACAAGATTCAAATTGCTGCAATTTTAGAGCCCACGGTTCAGAACTCTTCTATGCTGGCTTTATCTCTCAAGTTGGGCCTCTCCCAATGCCTCTCTAGTGGTAATCCTCATGGTAAAGTTTGGGTTTTCTGGCATAATTCTATCTCTGTGGATGTGATTACTACTCATGCGTCTTTTATCACTGTGAAGATAACTGGCCCAATTGTCCACTATGTCACTTTCATTTATGCTAGTTGTCAGCTTCAGGATAGAATCCATATTTGGGACGCTATCACTTCTCTGCCTATTACTGCCCCCTGGATGATTGTGGGTGATTTTAATGCTGTCCTTTACTCCCATGAAAAACTTGGCGGCAATGCACCACAGCATGTTTCTGTGAATGCCTTTCACTCTTTCTTACAGGATGGCAACCTCATGGACCTTGGCTTTAGTGGCACTCCTTATACTTGGAGAAATGGTCAGTAAGGTACTTGTTCCATTAAAGCAAGATTGGACAGAGGTTTGGCTAACCCATCTTGGCTTTCCCACTTTAGCACTACTGTTAGCCATTTACATCATATCAATTCTGATCATAGTCCGCTGTTTGTTTCCTATCATTGCTCTAATGCCCCTGGCAAATCACATTTTAAATTTCTGAGGATGTGGACTAGACACAGTGACTTCACCCAGGTGGTTAGAGCCTGTTGGTGTCAGCCTTTACACGCTTCCCCTCTTTTCAGGCTTAGTGCTAAATTGAAGAGACTGAGAGCCACTTTGAAGTCTTGGAATAAAAGTGTTTTTGGCAACATTTTTCAGCACATCTTGCAGGCAGAGGAGAAGCTAAAAAGGATCTGGATGAGCTCCTCTTACGACAAGAGATATACTGGAGGCAAAAATCTCATCTCAAATGGCTCAAGGAGGGCGACCAAAACTCAGCCTTCTTCCACTCCATTGTTAATGAAAGGCGAAGGAAAAACTTTATTCACAAACTGGTTAACGACCAGGGGGATGATGTTACTGACCAAGATGCTTTACTTTCCATAGCCATAGCTTATTATCAAAATCTGTTTACTTCTGAGCCGCCTACTATGAACAACAGTGGTCTTCTGCAGTATATTCTTACTATTGTCTCTGATGCAGATAATCAAGCTTTGATGGCTACTCCAACTATAGAGGAAGTCAAGGATTCGGTCTTCTCTTTAAGCCCTGATAGTGCCCCTGGACCTGATGGCTTTTCTGGTGATTTCTTTACCTCTTGCTGGGATATCATATCTGTTGATATTTATGATGCTGTCAAGGAGTTCTTCAATGGAAGCCTCCTTCCTAAAGCTTATACCTCCACTCACCTCGTGCTAATTCCCAAAGGAGAGTCTCCTAATACTCTGAAGGATTTTAGGCCTATCAGCCTGTGCAACTTCACTTATAAGATTATCTCACTCATCATATGCAAAAGATTATCTCTTATTCTGCCTGCCCTTATTTCTCCTCTCCAGGGAGCCTTTGTTAAAGGCAGAGATATGGCTGACAACATCTGTCCTGCTCAGGAGCTTACCCATAGCATCTCTAAGAAGGTCAGAGGACATAACATCATTTTCAAACTCGAGATGATGAAAGCATACGACAGATTGGAATGGTCTTACTTATTTGACGTGCTGCATAAATTTGGCTTCTCCCCCATGTGGATTAACCTTATCAGAGAATTATTCACCAACTGCTGGTTTTCTGTCATCTTCAACGGTAATGTTGGTGGCTTCTTTACCTCCTCTCGTGGTCTTCGACAGGGAGACCCTTTGGCACCCAGTCTCTTCATTCTTGCTGAAGAGGCATTCAGCAGAGGTCTTCAGCAGCTGTGTCACAGAGGCATTATTACCCCTTACTCTACTTTCACTGAGGGGCCTATTATTTCGCATCTCTTATTTGCTGATGATACCATTATCTTCACTAATGGCTCTCAAGGATCTTTACGCAGACTCATGGCTTTCCTGACCATTTATGAGAGATGCTCAGGTCAAAAGATCAGCACAAGCAAGAGTTCTTTCTACATTGCGGGATATACTCCTACTTGGAGAATCAATCAGGTAGCTGCTAGAGTCTCTATTCCTCACAGGGCTTTCCCTATCACTTATTTGGGTGCTCCTCTCTTCAAAGGAGCAGCTAAGGCAATATACTTCCATCCCCTCTTAGACAAGGTGAGAAATAGACTAGCTTCTTGGAAATCTAATCTCCTTTCGCCTGGTGGTAGACTGATCCTTATCAAGCATGTACTATCTTCCATTCCTATACATATTCTTGCTGTTCTCACCCCTCCAAAGAGTATTCTTCACTCTTTAGAGAGGACATTTGCTGCTTTCTTTTGGGGATCTACTTCAACAGGGATGCGTAGGCATTGGATCGCTTGGAAACACCTGGCTAGGCCAACCTCTGAAGGTGGAATTGGTATTCGTTCTCTTCCGGAGCTAGGGGCTGCCCTTAAGGTTAAATTATGCTGGAAAGTTTATTCTAAAAAGGGCATCTGGGGTGAGTACATCAATCAGACTTATCTGCACAGGCATCATATTTCTACTTGTCCTATGGTTGGTTCTCCTCATTGGAAGATGGTTCTTAAGCATAGACAATGGGTTCTTGACAACACCTATTGGTCAGTGGGCCAGGGCCATATTTCCTTCTGGCACGATGATTGGACTGGTCATGGTCCTTTAAAGGATCACATTTCCGAGGATCAGTGGACTGCTATTGGTAATACCCAAGCTTGGTCGGTCTGCGATTACATCATGTCTGGTCAGCATCTATTACACTCATTACCTTCAGACATCGCTTCTATTATCATGGCTTATATTGGCACCTTTTCCACCCAACAAGACCAGGATAAGATTATCTGGAAGCCGAATTCCTATGGTTTTTTCACCACTAAATCAGCTTGGCAAGTTGTTAGGCAGCAGATACCTCCACTTTCCATCTCTAAATGGATCTGGTGTACTCAAATACCCAAGAAGATCTCCATCTTTATTTACAGGGCCCTTGTTCACAAATTGCCTTTTGACTCCAATATTCAAAGAATAGGTATTCCTTTGGCATCAAAGTGCGTATGTTGCTCGAAAGCCTCACGAGAGACTCTCAATCATGTCTTGGCCCATGGAGATTGGGCCTCCTACTGTTGGCTCTTCTTTCAAGATAGATGTGGGCTTACTTCTCAGATGAGCTCCTTTCACCACATATTTGGTTCCTTCATCACCCTAGCCTCAGGTACATCTCTTTACTCTTTTATTATGGGTATCATTCCTTCTATTGTTGCATGGTTTCTCTGGAAAGCCAGGTGTTCAGCCAAGTATGATGGTATCCACTCCCGTAAGGAAAGCATACTGCATCAGAACCTCCATCTCATAAGAGAGCTTGCTGCCATGTATTCCCCAAAGTCCCCTTGTTCCTCTGCGCATAGAGCTGTACTGCAAGCAGTGGGGGTTGTGGATTCTTTCTCTCCCACGTTACAGGTACTGGTAAGATGGATGCATCCTCCTACAGGTAAACTCAAACTTAACACTGATGGTTGCAGTAGAGGTAATCCTGGTAACTCTGCAGGTTCAGCTATTCTCAGAAATGATAAAGGTCAGTTCATTATGGCCTCTTCTGCCTACTTTGGTCACACTCATAGTATCATTTCTGAACTTAGGGCGATCATTACCGGTCTCCACATGTGTCTTCAACGAGGTTTCTCTTCTCTTATTGTTGAATCTGATTGCCTCTCACTAATCACACTCATGACCTCTACTAATCCCACTATCCCTTGGATTCTTTTTCCTTGGTGGTTTGAGTTTTGTTCTCTCAGGGAAGCTATGGATCTTCAATTTTGCCATGCAGTTAGAGAAGCCAATAAAGCTGCTGATGCTCTGGCTAATTTCTCCTGCGACCAGCAAGTTGATAAAGTCTTCTTAGATTCTTCCGCTTTGCCTACTATTGTAAAAGGGGAAATCACTTCTGATAAAAGTGGTCTTCCCCACCTTAGGATTTGAGGGGTTCTTTTTCAGGGAGATTCTGGGTTTATTGATGTACTCTCTCAGGGGTAAGGTGGCACGTCCCCCCCTTGTATCTCAGGGGAAATCACTTCTGATAAAAGTGGTCTTCCCCCCCTTAGGACTTGAGGGGTCTCTTCAGGGGGATTTTGGGTTTATTGATGTACTCTCTCAGGGGTTAGGTGGTATGTCCCCCCCTTGTATCTCCAAGTTTTTGATGAAATAAAATCCCAAGGGCCGGCCCAAGGTCCTAGTTAAATTCCTGGGTTAAAAAAAAAAAAAAAAAAAAATCCTAAAACCCTAAACCCTAAACCCTAAACCCTAAACCCTAAAACCCTAAACCCTAAACCCTAAACCCTAAACCCTAAACCCTAAAACCCTAAACCCTAAACCCTAAACCCTAAACCCTAAATCCTTCGACGGCTTCCGGTCTCCTATTGATCCTAATGAACTCAACGAGGAGGAGAATATCGAAGTCAGGGCGTCTGATACTTCCTCTCGTTCACTGGCCCCTCCGCCGACCCACGTAACTGCTGTGGAAAAAAATTCTGCACCGACACATGCTCCGCCGGAGTCTCCCCCAGCCACACAGCGTAATCAGAACCCCCCTGCACAGCCTGCTCATGAATCACCTTCCGGTGCCCCTACTATCCACTCTACCCAGGCATGCCCGCTAGGTGTTCGTCAAAAATCGCAAGTCAGGGTGGAGGGAAGCACCACTCTTATACATGCCTCTAACAGCGTGCCCATGCAAACGATGCAACACTGCCTGCTCAACAGGGCGCCGGGTGTTCACTTGCTTCCAACTACAAACACAGCTGGCATGGCCCTGGTCTCCGAACCCATGCACAACACCAGCACGACGGCTACTTTTTCTGTAGAGTCATCATCGTTGGGCAAGGGCCCCCAGGTGAGTCTTATTTCATGCACTGATAATGATAGCCCTAACCCTGAAGATTCTATGCTGAAGATGTTTAAACAGCCTGCACCTGAGGCCCACGGAATGCATGCCCCTATTATAGCGCCGGTGTCGTCTTATACCCCTTTAAATATTGTAACCGCTGTGGACACCTTGCCGAATACGTGTCTTCAAAGTTCAGACCTCATTGGGTCTCTGTTGCCTGTTACACATACCCCTTTTACCCTGCCCAAGGGAACTGGGCTGACAGTTGGGGACCACCCTATGCGGCTACTAATGGACAAGATCTCCAGTCACAGACAACAGGAGTCTTCGGTAGAACATGGGCAGGAGTATTCATTACCTCCCATGCAGCATATCATAGTTGAGGACCATGCTGCTGTGTCCGGTTTTAACTCCATCACCACCCTCCCAGTAAGTATTAGGGGACAAAATACCAACAAACAACTTTCCGTCGCTGGACCGCAGAACAAACAGCATATGACTCAACAAACCGACAAGGACAAAATTACTGAATGCAGGGAGGAAGTCCCGTTATCTTCTAATGTCGAAGACCAAGTAATATCGGTTACTAAATTCCCTTGCAGGCTTAATTTGGAGGACACTCTTATTCCCTCACCTAGTGCACCCAATTCTTACTTGAATATGCATCCTATCAACTCTACTATTTTAGATGGATCTGACCCTATTGCCCAGGACAATTCGTTTAATGCTACTGCCACTACAATTCACAGGACGGTACAAACGTCTTTAAACGTTGATACTCAGGTGATACCTTTCCCTTTATCACATATCGAACAGAGTCCTATTGATGTCATTAAAATTGATTCACATGGTGTGGGTCATGTTTCTTTTTTGGAGGCTCTTAATTTGGATAGTCCAGCGCATAAACAGAATAATAAGTGCTTACTTGATATTCGTAAATTTAAAAAATCTTTCTCTACCTCTGATGATTCTCAGGTGACTTATGATACTAACAGACAAGATACATCCACTATCATGTCCATCGCCGACCAAAAGAGCACAAGGCTCACTCGTGCACGAAAGAAAAAGTTAAGTATTAATGGTTAACATTCTTGTTTGGAATATCAGGGGAGTTGGTAACGCTCCCTCTAGACGCAGATTTATCTCTCTTTGCAAGTCTAATAAGGTGCAGGTAGCTGCCATTTTGGAACCCATGGTAGAGAGCTCTTCTATGGATGCTTTATCTCTTAAAACTGGTCTCTCTCAGCATTTATCTAGTAGCGACCCTTTGGGTAAAGTTTGGATTTTCTGGCATCCTTCCGTATCTGTAGATGTGCTAAATGTTCATGAACATTTTATTACTATTAAGGTTGCTGATAGTACTATTCATTATATTACTTTCCTTTATGCTAGTTGTCATCTTCAGGACAGAATTCAAATATGGGATACCATCACTTCCTTGGCTGTCTTTGACCCTTGGATGATTGTGGGAGATTTCAATTCGGTTTTGTACTCTCATGAAAAGTCTGGTGGTAATGTTCCCTCTCAAATAGCCGTGGATGCGTTTCATTCTTTCTCTCAAGACTGCAATATGATGGATCTTGGCTTTACTGGACCCGCCTTCACTTGGAGGAATGGTCAACACGGTCCTGGTTGTATCAAAGCCAGCCTTGATAGAGGTCTTGCCAATCCTGCCTGGTTGTCATCTTTTAACACGTCTGTAACTCACCTTCATCATATTAATTCAGATCATAGTCCTCTTTTGATTACTTATCAATCTATTGATACCCCTAGAAAATCTCATTTTAAATTCCTCAAGATGTGGACTAGACATACAGATTTTTTTCAGTTGGTGAAATCTTGCTGGTGCCAGCCGCTTCATGCTTCCCCTCTTTTCAATCTTAGTGCTAAATTGAAGAGACTGAGGATTACCCTTAAGAACTGGAATAGAAATGTGTTTGGTAATATCTTCCAACATGTATTACAGGCTGAAGAAAAGGTTAACTCGCTGCAAATCATTGCTGATAGCAACCCTTCTGACCAGTCTTTCAATGACCTGGCTGCAGCCAAAAAGGACCTGGATGAGCTTCTTCTCCGTCAAGAGATATTTTGGAGACAAAAATCGCATCTAAAATGACTTAAAGAAGGCGATCAAAACACAGCTTTTTTCCATTCTATAGTTAATGAAAGAAGAAGGAACAACTTCATTCACACTCTGGTTAATGATCAAGGCGATGAGATTTCTGACCAAGATACCTTGCTTTCCATGGCTATCACTTATTATCAAAATCTGTTTACTTCTGAGCCTCCTACTATGAACAACAGAGGTCTCCTGCAATATATTCCTGCTATTGTTTCTGATGCAGATAATCAAGCTCTGATGGTTACACCAACTATGGAGGAGGTCAAGGATTCTGTCTTTTCGCTAAGTCCTGATAGCGCTCCTGGACCAGATGGATTCTCTGGTGACTTCTTCACTTCCTGTTGGGATATCGTTTCATTTGACATTTATGATGCTGTGGTTGAATTTTTTAACGGTGGCACTCTGCCTAAAGCTTACACTTCCACACACCTTGTTTTAATTCCCAAAGGCGAATCTCCCAACACTTTGAAGGATTTTAGGCCCATTAGCTTGTGTAATTTTATTTACAAAATCATCTCTCTCATCATTTGCAAGAGACTTTCTCTCATGTTACCTACCCTTATTT
The DNA here is from genome assembly GCA_030544215.1 of Zantedeschia hybrid cultivar. Taxonomy (NCBI): domain Eukaryota; kingdom Viridiplantae; phylum Streptophyta; class Magnoliopsida; order Alismatales; family Araceae; genus Zantedeschia; species Zantedeschia hybrid cultivar. The sequence goes on along the minus strand of JARZZO010000011.1, from coordinate 56,743,249 downwards.
CGCCTCTCCAGGGAGCCTTTATTAAAGGCAGAGATATCGTTGATAACATCTGTCTTGCTCAAGAGCTTACACATAGTATTTCTAAGAAAGTTAGAGGGCATAACATTATTCTCAAGCTTGACATGATGAAGGCCTACGACAGACTAGAATGGTCTTATTTATTTGATGTTCTTCAAAAGTTTGGCTTCTCATCTAGCTGGATTAACCTTATTAAAAGCCTTTTCACGAATTGTTGGTTCTCGGTTATTTTAAATGGTAATGTTGGTGGTTTCTTTACTTCTTCTCGTGGTCTTAGGCAAGGAGACCCGCTTGCTCCTAGCTTGTTTATTCTTGCAGAAGAAGCTCTTAGCAGAGGCCTTCAGCACCTGACTCAGAGAGGGATCATTACACCTTATTCTACTTTTATTGAGGGTCCTATTATTTCACATCTTTTGTTCGCTGACGACACTATTATATTCACTAATGGCTCTCAGGGCTCTTTACGGAGACTCATGGCTTTCTTGAAAATCTATGAGAATTGCTCAGGTCAGAAGATCAACACAAGCAAAAGCTCCTTTTGCATTGCTGGATACACTCCAACTTGGAGAATCAACCAAATTTCCACAAGAATATCCATACCTTACAAATCTTTTCCTATCACTTAGCTGGGAGCTCCGTTGTTTAAGGGTGCAACTAAAGCTGTATATTTCCAACCCCTGCTGGATAAGGTGAGAAAAAGAATAGCTTCCTGGAAAGCTAATCTTCTTTCGACAGGGGGTAGATTGATTCTTATAAAACATGTTTTATCTTCCATTCCCATACATATTCTTGCTGTTCTCACCCCTCCTAAGAGTATTTTTCACTCTTTAGAGAGGATTTTTGCTGCTTTCTTTTGGGGCTCTACTTCTACAGGAGCACGCAGACATTGGATTGCTTGGAAACATCTAGCTAGGCCTACCCCTGAAGGTGGCATTGGTATTCGCTCTCTTTTAGATGTGGGATCTGCTCTTAAAGTTAAACTTTGCTGGAAAGTATATTCTAAGATCGGAATCTGGGGTAAGTATATCAATCAAGTTTATTTACACAAACATCACATCTGCACTTGCCCTGCAACTGGATCTCCTCACTGGAAGAAGGTTCTTCAACATAGACATTGGATTCTTGACAATACTTATTGGTTAGTTGGACATGGCCATATCTCTTTCTGGCATGATGACTGGACTGGTCATGGTCCATTACGGGATCAAATTTCAGAAGATCAATGGACTCATATTACTCATGCTCATGGCTGGTTGGTTGATGAGATAATTATCTATGGTCAACAATTATTGCATACTCTGCCACTGAACATTAATTCTGTTATCATGGATTGTATTGGCACTTTAACTACTATACAAGGTCAAGACAAGGCTATATGGAAACCTAACCCTCATGGTTTTTTTACCATCAAATCAGCTTGGCACATTGTGAGAAACCAGATTCAACCCCTTTCTATTTCTAAATGGATTTGGTGTGCTCAGATCCCCAAGAAGATTTCTATATTTCTTTACAGGGCTCTTATTTATAAATTACCATTTGATTCCAATATTCAAAGAATTGGCATTCCCTTAGTTTCTAAATGTGGATGTTGCCATAATCCTTCTGGGGAGACTCTTGATCATGCTTTGGCACATGGTAATTGGGCTATATACTGTTGGAGATTCTTTCAGGATACATACAGAATCTCTATCCAGATGAACTCATTTCAACATATCTTTAGTTCATTCATTGCCTTAGCTACAGGTACATCTCTCTACTCTTTTATGATGGGCTTAACCCCTACCATTGTGGCTTGGTTTCTTTGGAAAGCTAGATGCTTTGCCAAATTTGATGGCACTTATTCAAGTAAGGAAAGCATCCTATATCAGAGTCTTTATCTTATTCGTGAACTTGCATCAATGTATCGCCCAAAATCTTCTTCTACACCAGCACAGAGATATATTTTACAAGTTTTGGGCGTAGTTGACAGTTTCTCTCCCTCTCTACCAGTCATTGTCAGATGGATTCATCCTCCTACAGGTAAATTTAAACTCAACACTGATGGTTGTTGTAGAGGTAATCCTGGTATTTCTGCAGGTTCCGCTATTCTCAGAAATGATAAAGGTAAATTTGTCATGGCAACTTGTACTTTCTTTGGTCATACTCACAGTATTATTTCTAAACTCAGGGCTATTATCATTGGTCTACGGATGTGTCTCCAACGAGGTTTTACATGTTTGATTGTTGAATCTGATTGCTTTACTCTTATCACTCTTATGACTTCTGCTAATCCTACTGTCCCTTGGATGTTGTTTCCTTGGTGGTTTGAGTTTTGCTCTCTCAGGGAGGCGATGGACCTTCAATTTTGCCATACAGTTAGAGAAGCCAACAAAGCAGCTGACGCTCTAGCCAACCATTCCTGCGACCAACAGCTCGATCAAGACTTTTCAGACTCTTTCTCCTTGCCTACCATTGTAAAAGGGGAGATCACTTCTGATAAAAGTGGTCTTCCCCATCTGAGGATTTGAGGGTTTTCTTTGTAGGGGGTTCTTCGGATTTTTGATGTACTCTCTCAGGGGTAAGGCGGCATGTCCCCCCCATGTAATTTTGAATTTTGAGCAATAAAATACCAAGGGCCGGCCCAGGGTCCTAGACAAGTTCCTGGGTTTAAAAAAAAAAAAAAAAAAAAAAAAAAAAAAAAAAAAAGAAAAAAACCCTAAACCCTAAAACCAAAAACCATTCGCTCCTTTTCCTTCTCTCTCCTCAGCTTCTAGAGCGAGAAGCTCTGGGATTCCACCCCTGGCTGCCGCCGGCCATGGCCGGCCTTGAGGGGGGCGGCCGGCCCCCCCCTCCGCTTCCGTCCTCTTTGCTTACCCCCTCAGCCCAGCCTCTACCCTCGCCTCCCTCCTCCCAGCCTCTGGCGCGTCAGACCACGGTCTCCGGCTCCCTTCCACCCTGTTCCTCCTCCTTGCAGGATGCCGCACCTGGGTCGGCTAGGCTGTCTCCTTCGCAGAACCAGGCTCCCACCGCCTCCCGCCCTGCCCAGCTCACGACCAAGGTGCCGGCATGGGGCTCCTCTGGCTCGAAGAGCTTCGCCCAGGTCATCAAAGACAGCAAGCTGCTCCCCGAGGTCGACCTGCCCGTCCATGCTCCTGCCTTCACAGACTTGGGCGAGCCCGCTGTTTTCTTCACTCAGGAGGAGATCGACACCGCGCTTATCCCCTTCAAATATGCGCTCGTCGCCAAGACACCGTATGGCCGGCCCCCCTTCCCCGAGATCAAGCTCCTGCTCACACAGCGCCTTGGACTGCTGCAAGACTTCGTCCTCAGCGCGCTCGACAACAGACATCTGCTGATCCACTGTGCTGCTGAAGAAGACTACCTGAAGCTTCTCCTCCGCGAGCAACTCCTTGTCAAAGGATACCTCTTCAAATATCTCAAATGGATGCCTGATTTTGAATGCGGCACTGAACCACCTATCATCCCAGTCTGGGTCTCGTTCCCGGCTCTTAAACCCCATCTGTTCCACGAACCATGTATTCGCTCCATTGCAGGTAATATTGGGCGAGTCCTCCAGGTCGCCCTCAGCACCTCCCAACTCACGAACACCTCTTCCGCTCGAGCCTGCGTTGAACTCAACATCCTTCAACGCAGACCACCACAGATTTGGATTGGCATGGGAGCCACCGGCTACTACCAGGAGGTATGCTACCCCCCTGTCCCCCCTTATTGCACCCTCTGCAGGCTGGTAGGACATGAAGCTTCAGCGTGCCGTCGATCAGCCAAGAAGAACAAGCCCATGGTGACCCTGCAACCTGTCGTGGAACCCGCCCCGAGCAACGGCCAGCTATCTTCTGCCGGCGCCCCCCCTCGCCCAAGCGAGCCTCTGAAGATACCCCCGTCTTCCTCACAAGCTCCGGCGGCACCCAACGCTGCCCTCAAATTGGTTGTTCCAGGAGCTAGGGTTTCTCAGGCCCCCACCGGCGCTGGCAAGAAACCCCAACACTGGGTTTCCAAGCTCGCATCTCAGCCCCACATCAATATCTCCAATGCATTTACTGCCCTTGGATCGTCTTCCGAAGATCCTGGTGCCCCTGCCGCTGAGATCCCCCAACTGCCTCCCTCTGTTGATCTCGAGCCCCCTACCTCAAACACTCATCGCTCTGATGACGTGCTGTCGCCCTCCACTTTCCCTTCCCAGCTTTCCTTGGTGGCTACGCCTCTCCCAGGCCTTGCTTTACCCCCGCCTATGCCTCTGGAGAAGCCCGCTGACGCCCCTGACAGGCCTACCCCTCAGCCCTCCTCTGTGGCTCTTGTGCAGCAACCCTCCCAGGCCACGCAACCTCAGCTCCCGGCGTCTGCCCCGGCTTTGCCTACTTCGGGCTCCCTGGACCCTCCCGAGACCCCTATCGCGGGCCAGGCGCCTACCACTCTCCCTCCGCCTGCCACCACCTGCCTGGAGCTCCTTTCAGGTCCTACATCCCCCAGGGCCACGAGGACCCCTATCGCCATGCAAGCTGCCACGTCCCTGCCTGTGGTGCCCACCGCCCCTCCTAGTGATGGTCCCCCTGAGGACTTTGCGCCCAACAACGCCCCTATCGGTCTGCCTCGGCTAACGCCTCAGAACCAGGTGCCTCTTCCACCCCCTTTAGTTGCTGCTGACACTACCCTCGGAACCAGGCGCCTGCCTTTGAAGAGATCCAGCGCCATGCACGTGGCCTCGTCGACGCCAGCTATGCCCACAGCCGCCCACCCCGCCGCTCAGGCCTCTCTCCTGGGGTGCCCTTCAGGTGTTCGTCTGCTGACCACCCAGTTACACGAGGAATGCTTGCATGAGCCTTCACATGGGCCCTGGGCTGATCCCTTCACTGACGATGTCACGCAAGCCCACTTGCGGCTTCAGGATCCTGCTCCTCATCCTGCTTATGGGCCGAGCCCACAACCTGACGCCTCTAGCCCCGCTCGTCAGAAGCCCATGACCCACACACAACAGCTTTCTACAGACGAACAGGGTGCTGCTGGGCCTTGTCTGCCGGGCACTGCCACCTCCGAGGACTCCCTTGTTGTCCCTACCGATCCTGGGCCTGCTCCTGTTGCGCCTCCGCCACCAGACACCTCCAGAAACACCCCCAGCGCCATGCACCAGCCCACGCTTTTGCCTCTGCCAGCAACCGTCCCTCCCCTAGATGGGTGCCTCCCGAACCTCCCTCCACTTGGTGGCCCTCCAGGTGCTTGCAGAGTCGACGGGTCCTTTCTGCAGGGCAACTCGATCTCCGGAGATGGCCTGGAGGTCCCCTTGGGCCCCGCACCTGTCCGCCCTTCGCCGTCGGCATGCCCAGGCCTCGAACCTGTAACGCAGATGCCCAGGGCCATGCAAGGCACCCCGCTACCGCTTCCCACCCTCAACTGCCTGCCAGGTGTTCGACCATTGTCCTCAACCAGCGCCGACAGCCGCACCACGCAGAAGCACTCCCTGCAGGCACCAGAGGCCCCGCGTGGCCTGTCACCCCCGCTTACAGAGGATCAGCACATCTCCTCTGTGGGGCCCACGCTCCAGCTGCTTCGGACTAGCCTCCTATGTGTCAAGACGTCGAGCAACAACCGGTCAGCAGCTTCGTCGGGTGACTGCCTGGCGGCCCAAGCCTAGCAGCAGGTTCAGTCTTACACTAGCCAACAGGGCCCAGCAATCCTTCCTGGTTTTGGGCCAGCCACCCTGCACGATCAGCCCTCTTCAGTGGGCAACGCTGATCAGCAATGCACCAGTCACTATCCCCCACCCCACGGATCACTGGTATCATGCTCTCCTCAACCTCTTTGTAAATTAAATCTGGAAGACACATCCCCCTTTTCAGGTAGCCCTACAGCTAATGCTCAGGACAACGCTATCATTGAGGCCAATTCACCAAATCACAAAGCGAACCAGGGTGAGACGAACACTGTGGCCGCTCAGGTATCTCACAAGGCAGCCGATGTACCTTTGAGCTTTGATAAACAGGCTGCCTCTGTCACTGCCCAAGGCCCAATATCCCAACCCGATACAATTGATCAATCCATCGGGGATAAGCATACAGCGGTTCACACTTATTTGAATGTCGCGAATCAGGTGATATCTTCAACTTCTCTACCTCTTGTTCAAAATTCTCTGGAATCCCTTCGATATGACTCACATGGCTCAGGTCATCTCTCTAACTTGGAAGCTTTAAATTTGGAGAGCCCTATCCACAGGAAGGATACTCTTATCCTCCTTGACTTACAGAAATTGAAGCAATCATTTTCCTCCTCTGATGAATCTCATGATAACGGTGACACATGCACAAAGAACATCCCTAGTAGCCTACATTTGGACCAACAAAAGAGCACAAGGCTCACACGTGCACAAAAGAAGAAATCAAAGTTTAATGGTTAATATATTAGTTTGGAACATCAGGGGAGTTGGTAACTCTCCCTCCAGACGTCGACTTGTCTCTCTTTGCAGGACGAACAAAGTACAAATTGCTGCAATTCTAGAACCCATGATTCAGAATTCTTCGATGCTTGCTCTATCTCTTAAGCTGGGCCTCTCTCAATACCTCTCTAGTGGTAATACCCACGGTAAAGTTTGGGTCTTCTGGCATAATTCTATCTCTGTGGATGTGATTAATATTCATGAGTCTTTTATTACCCTGAAGGTAACTGGCCAAATAGTTCATTATGTCACTTTTATCTATGCTAGTTGTCATCTTCATGATAGAATTCACCTTTGGGAGACTATTACTTCTTTGTCTATTTCTGACCCCTGGATGATTGTAGGTGACTTTAACTCTGTTCTTTACTCTCATGAAAAACATGGCGGCAATGCACCGCATCATGCTTCTGTGAATGCCTTCCACTCTCTCTTACAGGATAGCAATCTCATGGACCTTGGCTTCAGTGGCCCTTCCTACACCTGGAGAAATGGTCAGCAAGGTATTGGTTCCATTAAAGCCAGATTGGACAGAGGTTTGGCTAACCCAGCTTGGTTCTCCTCTTTTAGTACTCTTGTGAGTCACTTACATCATATCAATTCTGATCATAGTCCGCTTTTGGTTTCTTATCATAGCACTAATGCCCCGAGACATTCACACTTTAAATTCCTTAAGATGTGGACTAGACACAGGGATTTCATTCACGTGGTAAAATCATGTTGGCATCAGCCTCTACATGCTTCTCCTCTCTTCAGGCTTAGTGCTAAGTTGAAGAGACTGAGATCCACCTTGAAGACTTGGAATAAAAGTGTCTTTGGCAACATTTTTCAGCATGTCTTACAGGCAGAGGAGAAGGTCAACTCATTACAAATTAATTTTGATAACCATCCTTCTGATCATTCACATTCTGAGCTTTCTGCAGCTAAAAAGGATCTAGATGAGCTCCTCTTACGGCAAGAGATTTTCTGGAGGCAAAAATCTCATCTCAAATGGCTAAAGGAGGGCGATCAAAACTCAGCCTTCTTCCACTCTATTGTTAATGAAAGGCGCAGGAAAAACTTTATCCACAAACTAGTTAACGATCAGGGGGATGATGTTACTGACCAAGATGCTTTGCTTTCCATGGCCATAGCCTTTTATCAACATCTGTTTACTTCTGAACCGCCCACTATGAACAACAGTGGTCTTCTGCAATATATTCCCACCATTGTTTTTGATGCAGATAATCAGGCTTTGATGGCTACTCCATCTATAGAGGAAGTCAAGGATTCGGTCTTCTCCTTAAGCCCTGATAGTGCCCCTGGTCCAGATGGATTCTCTGGTGACTTCTTTACCTCTTGCTGGGATATCATTTCTGTTGATGTTTATGATGCTGTTAAGGAGTTCTTTAATGGAGGCTTCCTCCCCAAATCTTATACATCTACTCACCTCGTGCTAATCCCCAAAGGAGAGTCTCCTAACACTCTGCAGGATTTTAGACCTATTAGCTTGTGTAACTTCACTTATAAGATAATCTCACTCATACTATGCAAAAGATTATCTCTTGTTCTGCCTGCTCTTATTTCCCCCCTGCAGGGAGCCTTTGTTAGAGGCAGAGATATGGCTGACAACATCTGTCTTGCTCAGGAGCTTACCCAGAGCATCTCTACGAAGGTCAGAGGACACAACATCATTTTCAAACTCGACATGATGAAAGCATACGACAGATTGGAATGGTCTTACTTATTTGATGTGCTGAATAAATTTGGCTTCTCTCCCATGTGGATTAACCTTATCAGAGGACTATTCACCAACTGCTGGTTTTCTGTCATCCTCAATGGTACCGTTGGTGGCTTCTTTACCTCCTCTCGTGGTCTTCGACAGGGAGACCCTTTGGCACCCAGTCTCTTTATCCTTGTTGAAGAGGCATTCAGCAGAGGTCTTCAGCAGCTGTGTCACAGAGGCATTATTACCCCTTATTCTACTTTCACTGAGGGGCCTATTATTTCGCATCTCTTATTTGCTGATGATACTATTATCTTCACTAATGGCTCTCAAGGATCTTTACGCAGACTCATGGCTTTCCTGACCATTTATGAGAGATGCTCAGGTCAAAAGATCAACACAAGCAAGAGTTCTTTCTACATTGCGGGATATACTCCTACTTGGAGAATCAATCAAGTAGCTGCTAGAGTTTCTATTCCTCACAGGGCTTTCCCTGTCACTCATTTGGGAGCTCCTCTCTTCAAAGGTGCAGCTAAGGCAATATACTTCCATCCCCTCTTGGACAAGGTGAGAAATAGACTAGCTTCCTGGAAATCTAATCTCCTTTCGCCAGGTGGAAGACTGATCCTTATCAAACATGTACTATCTTCCATTCCTATACATATTCTTGCTGTTCTCACCCCTCCTAAGAGTATTCTTCACTCTTTAGAGAGGACATTTGCTGCTTTCTTTTGGGGATCCACTTCAACAGGGATGCGTAGGCATTGGATCGCTTGGAAACACCTGGCTAGGCCAACCTCTGAAGGAGGAATTGGTATTCGTTCTCTTCTGGAGCTAGGGGCTGCCCTTAAGGTTAAATTATGCTGGAAAGTATACTCTAAAAAGGGCATCTCGGGTGAGCACATCAATCAAACTTATCTGCACAGGCATCATATTTCTACTTGTCCTATGGTTGGTTCTCCTCATTGGAAGATGGTACTTAAGCATAGACAATGGGTTCTTGACAACACCTATTGGTTAGTGGGCCAGGGCCATATTTCCTTCTGGAACGATGATTGGACTGGTCATGGTCCTTTAAAGGATCTCATTTCCGAGGATCAGTGGACTGCTATTGGAAATACCCAAGCTTGGTCGGTTCGCGATTTTATCATGTCTGGTCAGCATCTATTACACTCCTTACCTTCAGACATCGCTTCTATTATCATGGCTTATATTGGCATCTTTACCACTCAACAAGACCATGATAAGATTATTTGGAAGCCGAATTCCTATGGCTTTTTCACCACTAAATCAGCCTGGCAAGTTGTTAGGCAGCAGATTCCTCCTCTCTCCATCTCTAAATGGATCTGGTGCACTCAAATACCCAAGAAGATCTCCATCTTTATATACAGGGCCCTTGTTCATAAATTGCCTTTTGATTCCAATATTCAAAGAATAGGTATTCCATTGGCATCAAAGTGCGTGTGCTGCTCGAATGCCTCACAAGAGACTCTCAATCATGTCTTGGCTCATGGAGATTCGGCTTCCTACTGCTGGCGCTTCTTTCAGGATAGATGTGGACTTTCTTTTCAGATGAGCTCCTTTCACCACATATTTTGCTCCTTTATAAACTTGGCCTCAGCCTCAGGTACATCTCTTTACTCTTTCATTATGGGTATTATTCCTTCTATTGTGGTATGGTTTCTTTGGAAAGCCAGGTGTTCAGCCAAATATGATGGTATCCGCTCCCGTAAGGAAAGCATATTGCATCAGAGCCTCCACCTTATAAGAGAGCTTGCTGCCATGTATTTGTTAGTATTAGATGGTCTAAAAGCCAATCCGATACTGTGTATATATTCAGATTATTAATAAATGGCAATAATTCATTGTGTGTAATTAATTCGATCTGTGTTCATCGAATCACGATGAAGTCCATGAACATGTGAAATAGTCTTTCGATTATGATGAGATCATAATTACGGGACCAAAGACTTATAAACACATGTTCTTAATTGTTCCTAGTCATAGGATGTTTGAAATAGGACATCGAACATCCGGATAGACTAGTATAGGTTACTTCAGCTCATATGATGAGGGTGACTGATCCCATAAGTCACTTGTGTGGAGACACTATGCTGAACCTATAGGTGCTCATTGGAGAATGAGTTCACTGAACTGATCCGACTATGAATCGCTGGATGGTAATCACCTCACTGTTAACCAGCTCCATTCAATTGTCACGGTTGCGTGGATGATCCTTGGACCTGAGACTCCAAGGATACCTTGTTGGTAGGTTTCTGAGCTTTGACCTTGACGAACGAATCCCTAACCATGGGATATCAATAAGTCAAGTGATCGGGTTCAGGAAAATGCCCTCGAAGGTAATTGTGTGTTCAATACGGGATCATCCGCTCTCGGTTGTTTGAGAGAGAATGTTCCGGGAATGATGCGCTTAAAGTCCCTGGCCAGGGCGGACTCTGTAATCGATAAGGAGTTATCGGATTCAGATTAGCAGCATCTGATTCAAGTGAATCGACCAAATAGGGTTTAACAGTAAACCATGCGCTAGGTCGATTCGGGAACATTATACGGATGAAGGATTATATCCGCGCGCTAACCGATGACAGAAAGGTTCCAATAGAGGGTTGCGATAACCCCAGTTCCATCCAGGACCACGCGATGTTGCTTGGCATCCAACGTGATCGGCAGTCCGTCCGAATTTATTGTGGGACATTAAATTCGGCTGATTAATTGAATATAAGGATATTAATTAATTCAGTGGGTCAGTAAAGGGTTACTGGACTTAATGGGCTATTAACTGGACTGGTATTTGGGCTTAGAGGGTCACACGCAAATGGTTTTCAAGTCGATGGATAATCCGACAGGATTTCGGATAAGTCTGGGTTTTTGTGAAAAACCGCAAACTGACTTTTTATAAAAGAACGGATTCTACGTCCGGGGCCAGCAACCCTGACCTAGCCGTCATTCGTTCTTCCCCACTTTCTCTCTCCTCTGGGCGTGCCGTTCCCAACTGCTCCACTTCCCGTTCGACGGGGAATCTGGAGCCGCATGTCGCGGCGGATCACGCGCAGTCAGACGGGATCTTCGAGCGCCGCAGCGAGCGAGGAAGCGAGGACGATCCATCGCGAGGAGAACCGCGTGGATACCGCTAGAGGTCGGGCATCTGCGCGACTTGCGGCATCGCTCCGACGGAACCGGAAAACGGACGCGGATTCGAATCCGCGCAAGGTAAATCGATCTACATCGGTTTTAGTTTTAACGACCGAAACGGGACAGATCCGATCCCGAACTTCTTTATTCCGCTGCGTTTTAGGATCGGATCCCGACACAGCGATCCCAACAGTGGTATCAGAGCCAGGTTCTACTGTGTTTTCGCCGTTTCGGTCTCCAAATTAATGCGTTTATAATCAATTCCATGCATAGTTTTGATTTTAAACACTTGTGTTGTGATCATGGGATGATCACAGAGTATTTACTGTAATTACTGTGATTAAAATCGGATTTTAATTTGGGTTATTTCGTGTTCTTCGTCTGACGAAGAACGCATCGCGTCGGCATGTCCATGGGCACCCCAAACGTTGGGGATGGCTCGCTGGAGCATGGGCTTCCCTCCACGATGTTGATGGTGGTCAGGATGATCCATGGCCGGCAACGGGGAGGACGACCGAGCCCCCTCCTATTTCTAAATTTTTGCTTGAAAAACAAAGAGAACAAGGGGGGGGGGGGGGGGGGGGGGGGGGGTTTAAAAGGATACCGCCGGCAACCAGGGGGTTGCCGGCGCCGTCGCCGCCGCCCCTGGGTGCCGGCGGCCTCCAAAGGGGCCGGGGCCCTGCCGGCCGGCACCTGCGGGGCAGGTTGCCGGCGGCAGGGAGCCGCCGCCCCTCACCTGCGCGCAGCTAGGGTTTCCTAGCTGCGCTCGGGTGGGGGGGGCGGGCCCGATGGGCCCAGGCCGGGCCCTCGGGTCCGAGCCAGCCCGGCCCTGGGCCCGGACCAGGTCCGTGCCCTTGTGGGCGGACCTGGGTCCGAGCCAGGGACCGGCTGGGCTCAGCCCAGGGTCCGGCCCGGACCATTGGTCCACTGGCCCTATTTCCTTTATATTTAACCCATTTTAATTCGTTTTAAATTACTTAATGGCCCTTTTAAATCACAGATTTTTAATTAAATTTAAAATTGGATTTTAAATGAATTAAGGTCTGTTATTTCACTGTTAAAGGTCCCATAATTTTTGGAATTATGTTTTATTTAACAATTGTTGTTAATCAAGTTTGTTTTAATCTAATTGTTAGATTATCTTGACATTAAAGAGAATTAATTTAATTGTTAAATTAATTTTTTAATGTCTGTAAAATAATTAGCATGGAATGTTGTAAATGCATCTATTTGGAGTTAATGTGCACTTATTGATGTGCATTTATTTGCTTGTTTAAATTAGATTTAAATTAGCATGCTTGATATAAATACTAAAGTTTTCGAAAATCCTAAATCCAATTTTGATTGGTCCCTGGTTTTATGAAACCAAAATTATAAGTTATTTTCGAAAATTTTATTTAGCCATTTGATGCGCAATTCATGTGTGGTTTGTTTAATAAAACACATGGTGGTCATGGACGAGCATTAATTGTGGATGTGGAATGTGATTGTGTGGTTTATTGTGTATTAATAAATAGAGGTCTGCGAACCTCTCCCTCTCATATTCCATTGTACTTCTATCTTCCACCTCGATGTAATCACCATAAGGCTTCCTCATTTAAATTATCATGTAATTGAGAATTACGATGTAATTTACTCGAGGCGGATGCGCGCGGAGCGAGGATGATCCACAACTGCTGACCAGATGAAAATGAAGGAGTTCATTACATTCATGGGTTTGCAGACTCATGATATAAGTTGTTATATTGTGTGAATATGTGCGTTTGACTGTCTGGCTCAAGTCAAACCGCAGTGCCGTCCATGACTACACTAATGACATGTATGTGATGCATGTGCTTTATATTTGCTAGGTTATTAGTATTAATAAATATATTCGATATATTTAATACTATCACCTAGGATGAGACCAAATTAAATAAGCAAAACCTTCGTTACAAACTCTAAGCCGTAGCGCGAGTCATTGAGAATGTACCGCGTGGCTCTCCATCAATATGATTAATAGAACTCAATTTGGTGGTGGCAAATACTATGTGTTTACCCGAGGTCTGTCATTAACTGATGAGAGGACTGTTGATCATGGCATGAGATGCCTTTGGATAAGAGTAGAGGAACGATATAGTCATCCACGTGTTTACCCGGGAACTATGTTTCTACTTTACTCTGTCACGTATTGATGGTAAAGCTTAGACCGGGGATAATGGTCTACTGTGTTTACCCGGGACCATTAAACTTGGGAGCCGAAGTACGATCGGATATTGCAAGGAGTTGCAATTATCATGAGATGATTGCTCTGAGATAGCAGTATGATACTATGTGTTTACCCGAGGTCATACTGTGATGCTTGGAGATTCTGATCCCCACTAGGAGACAGTCGGCGTCTCCCGTTCTGTATATCTGAAGGTTATACAGTCCGTCGAAAATTAGTGGGAGTAAAACTAGATAATAAAAGACCATATCTTGTTTTAGATAATCTGAATATCTGCTAATTATCAATTGATTATCTCCTGTAGGCGAGAATGTCGCATCATAACCCGTTGCGAGGCATACTTGATGCCAACCGTTTGACAGGCACCAATTACTCAGATTGGCTCAGAAACCTGAAGATAGTCCTCAGGTCTGAGCAGATTGCCTATGTCTTGGATACTGAACCTCCTGCTGAACCAGTATTAGATGCTCCAGAGGAGGAAATGATAGCGTATGAAAAATGGAAGGAGGATTCCACCATGGCCCAATGCTATATGTTAGCCTCTATGAGCAATGAGTTGCAGAGGCAACATGAAGAGATGGATGCTAGATCCATCATGCTCCATTTGAAGGAGCTCTTTGGTGAGCAGAGCAGAATCGAACGATATGAGATATCGAAGAATCTGTTCAAGGCTCAGATGGCAGAGGGAACTTCGGTACAGAATCACGTGCTGAAGATGATTGAATGGGTGGAGAGGCTGGATGCTCTTGGGGTTACACTTCCTAAGGAGATGCACACAGACCTTGTGTTGTCTTCATTTCCACCTTCATATGCTCAGTTCATTGTCAATTTCAACATGAACAAGATCCAGGCCACCTTAGCTGAACTGCTGAACATGTTAAAGACTGCTGAGGGGAACCTTGTGAAGGATAAACCCCAAGTCCTAATGGTTGGTAAGACCAACAGGAAAAGACTTGCAGTCCAAGCTTTTCGAAAGAATAAGAATAAGGTTCAGAGAAAGGCAAAGGTCACCAAGAAAGACAAGGGTAAAAGTGCTGAGAAAGGTGATTGCTTCTACTGTCACCAGAAAGGGCATTGGAAGAGGAATTGCAAGGAATACCTCAAGGACAAGGCTCAAGGAACTGTGAAGCAGCAGGACGCTTCAGGTATCTATATGATAGATATAAACTTGTCAATAAGAGATTGTACATCATGGGTATTAGATACTGGATGTGTATCTCATATCTGCAATTCTGTGCAGGCACTGACAAGAAGGCGTAAGCTGAGGACCGGCGAGGTGGAGCTGAGACTAGGTAACGGCGCAAGAGTTGCGGCGATCGCTGTGGGGACAGTGAGGCTCAAGCTACCATCCGGAGACACATTTATATTAGATGAATGTTATTATGTACCTAGCATAATAAGGAACATCATTTCTATTTCATGTTTAGATAGAATTGGATACAATTTAAATTTTGAGAACAATAGTTGTTCAATTTATTTCAGAAATAAATTAATAGCTTCTGCTATTTTGTCCAATGGATTGTATCTATTGAATGTGTCTCATGATAATTTACATATCGGTTCTTCGATTAAGAGAAGTAAGTATGAAATGAACAAAGCCTACTTGTGGCATTGTAGGCTTGGACATATTGGTGAAAACAGACTCCAAAGGTTGCATAAAGATGGATATTTGGATCCATTTGATTATAAATCATATGCAACCTGTGAGTCATGTTTAATGGGTAAAATGGCTAAGTCTCCATTTAGTGGAACTGGAGAACGAGCCAAAGGCATATTAGAACTGATACATTCAGATGTATGTGGTCCTATGTCAACCCAAGCCATTGGTGGTTTCTCATATTTCATTACATTCACTGATGATTACTCAAGGTTTGGATATGTATACTTATTGAAGTATAAATCTGAAGCCTTTGAGAAATTCAGAGAATTTAAGAATGAAGTAGAAAAACAAACAGGAAAGAGTATAAAAACCATCCGATCTGATCGGAGTGGTGAATACTTGAGTACTGAGTTCATTAAATACTTAAAGGATAATGGTATCCTTTCTCAGCTTACACCTCCTTATACACCTCAGATGAATGGTGTATCAGAAAGGAGAAATCGCACATTAATGGAAATGGTGCGATCCATGATGAGCATATCCAAATTACCAGTGTCCTTATGGGGATATGCACTTAGTTCGGCTATGTATATCCTGAACAAGGTACCCAGCAAATCTGTTGAAACCACTCCATATGAGATATGGAATGGAAGGAAACCAGACCTTAAACATGTTAAAGTCTGGGGATGTCCTGCTCATGTTAAAAGACATGATGCAGATAAGCTGGAATCCAGAACTGACAAATGCAGATTTGTGGGATATCCAAAGGAAACTTATGGATATTACTTCTATCATCCTTGCGAACAAAAGGTGTTTGTGGCCAGGAGAGCTGTCTTTTTGGAAGAAGATTATATTCTCCAGAAGGACAGTGGGAGTAAAGTAATTCTGGAAGAAGTTCCAGACCCACAAACTGGCAATGGTTCATCAGATGAACCATCAGTTTCTGAACCTGTTCAAATTGATACACAGGAACCTTGTAGGTCTGAAAGAGTACCTAAACCACCAGAAAGATATGTGGGACATATTAATTTGGATGGTTCAAGGATACTCTATAATGAGGATGATGATCCCAAGACTTACCGGGAGGCCATTGAAAGTCCAGAGGCCGGGAAATGGCAGGAAGCTATGAATTCTGAAATACAGTCCATGTACATCAACCAAGTTTGGAACTTGGTGGATTTACCCGATGGTATAGTATCTATCGGCTGCAAATGGATCTTTAAAAGAAAGATCGGTGCAGATGGACATATTGAGACTTATAAGGCAAGATTAGTGGCAAAAGGCTATCGTCAAAGACAAGGTGTTGACTATGACGAAACTTTTTCACCCGTTGCTATGATTAAGTCTATCAGAATTCTTCTTGCCATTGCTGCCTACCATGATTATGAAATCTGGCAGATGGATGTGAAGACTGCCTTCCTCAATGGAAACCTTGAGGAGGAGGTGTATATGATACAACCAGAAGGATTCACATCCAAAGAATCTCCAGACATGGTATGCAAGTTGCAGAGGTCCATTTATGGACTGAAGCAAGCATCCCGAAGCTGGAACATAAGATTTGATGAGGCGATCAAATCTTATGGCTTCATTAAGAATGAAGATGAGCCCTGTGTATACAAGAAAAACAGTGGGAGTGCAATCACATTTCTGGTTCTTTACGTTGACGACATCCTACTCATTAGGAATGATGTAGGAATGATGTCATCAGTAAAGATATGGCTGTCAAAGAACTTCTCCATGAAGGATTTGGGAGAAGCATCTTACGTATTGGGAATACGGATCTATAGAGATAGATCAAAGAAGATGCTGGCTTTAACCCAATCCATGTACATAGAAACCATTGTCAAAAGGTTTGGCATGGAAAATTCCAAGAGAGGGCTCATACCGATGAGACATGGAATTTCACTCTCTAAAGGTCAGTCTCCCAAGACACCTGAAGAGAGGGCAATGATGGATAGAGTCCCTTATGCTTCTGCCATAGGGTCCATCATGTATGCCATGCTATGTACCAGACCTGATGTAGCATATGCTCTAAGTGTTACGAGCAGACATCAGGCAGATCCAGGTGATGAACACTGGAAGGTTGTGAAATGCATCCTTAAGTACTTGAGAAGGACTAAGGATCTATTTCTAGTCTATGGAGGAGGAGACTTAAAGCTGCAAGGATACACTGACTCGAGTTTTCAGTCTGATCCTGACGACAGCAAGTCAACATCAGGTTTTATTTTCACACTCAACGGGGGAGCGGTGAGCTGGAAAAGTTCCAAGCAGGAAACCACTGCTGATTCGACAACAGAAGCTGAGTATATTGCTGCTGCTGAAGCCGCCAAGGAAGCTGTGTGGATGAAGAAATTCATCAGCGATCTTGGTGTGGTGGAAAGCATATCTGGTCCCGTCCCACTACTGTGTGACAACAATGGGGCGATTGCTCAAGCGAAAGAGCCGAGGTCTCATCAGAAGTCGAAGCACATTCTGCGGCGCTTTCATCTGATCAGAGAGATTATAGCTCGAGGAGATGTCGTGGTGGAAAGAGTTCCCTCAGCCGACAACATAGCAGATCCACTTACAAAGCCTTTGTCTCAAAATGTTTTTGAGCGTCACTTAGAGAATATGGGTATTCTGTATAAAAGTGATTGGCTTTAGTCCAAGTGGGAGATTGTTAGTATTAGATGGTCTCAAAGCCAATCCGATACTGTGTATATATTCAGATTATTAATAAATGGCAATAATTCATTGTGTGTAATTAATTTGATCTGTGTTCATCGAATCACGATGAAGTCCATGAACATGTGCAATAGTCTTTGGATTATGATGAGATCATAATTACGGGACCAAAGACTTATAAACACATGTTCTTAATTGTTCCTAGTCATAGGATGTTTGAGATAGGACATCGAACATCCGGATAGACTAGTATAGGTTACTTCAGCTCATATGATGAGGGTGACTGATCCCATAAGTCACTTGTGTGGAGACACTATGCTGAACCTATAGGTGCTCATTGGAGAATGAGTTCACTGAACTGATCCGACTATGAATCGCTGGATGGTAATCACCTCACTGTTAACCAGCTCGATTCAATTGTCACGGTTGCGTGGATGATCCTTGGACCTGAGACTCCAAGGATACCTTGTTGGTAGGTTTCTGAGCTTTGACCTTGACGAACGAATCCCTAACCATGGGATATCAATAAGTCAAGTGATCGGGTTCAGGAAAATGCCCTCGAAGGTAATTGTGTGTTCAATACGGGATCATCCGCTCTCGGTTGTTTGAGAGAGAATGTTCCGGGAATGATGCGCTTAAAGTCCCTGGCCAGGGCGGACTCTGTAATCGATAAGGAGTTATCGGATTCAGATTAGCAGCATCTGATTCAAGTGAATCGACCAAATAGGGTTTAACAGTAAACCATGCGCTAGGTCGATTCGGGAACATTGTACGGATGAAGGATTATATCCGCGCGCTAACCGATGACAGAAAGGTTCCAATAGAGGGTTGCGATAACCCCAGTTCCATCCAGGACCACGCGATGTTGCTTGGCATCCAACGTGATCGGCAGTCCGTCTGAATTTATTGTGGGACATTAAATTCGGCTGATTAATTGAATATAAGGATATTAATTAATTCAGTGGGTCAGTAAAGGGTTACTGGACTTAATGGGCTATTAACTGGACTGGTATTTGGGCCTAGAGGGTCACACGCAAATGGTTTTCAAGTCGATGGATAATCCGACAGGATTTCGGATAAGTCTGGGTTTTTGTGAAAAACCGCAAACTGACTTTTTATAAAAGAACGGATTCTACGTCCGGGGCCAGCAACCCTGACCTAGCCGTCATTCGTTCTTCCCCACTTTCTCCCTCCTCTGGGCGTGCCGTTCCCAACTGCTCCACTTCCCGTTCGACGGGGAATCTGGATCCGCATGTCGCGGCGGATCACGCGCAGTCAGACGGGATCTTCGAGCGCCGCAGCGAGCGAGGAAGCGAGGACGATCCATCGCGAGGAGAACCGCGTGGATACCGCTAGAGTTCGGGCATCTGCGCGACTTGCGGCATCGCTCCGACGGAACCGGAAAACGGACGCGGATTCGAATCCGCGCAAGGTAAATCGATCTACATCGGTTTTAGTTTTAACGACCGAAACGGGACAGATCCGATCCCGAACTTGTTTATTCCGCTGCGTTTTAGGATCAGATCCCGACACAGCGATCCCAACAGTATTCCCCAAAGTCCCCTTGTTCCTCTGCGCATAGAGCTGTACTGCAAGCAGTGGGGGTTGTGGATTCTTTCTCTCCCATGTTACCGGTACTGGTAAGATGGATGCATCCTCCTACATGTAAACTCAAACTTAACACTGATGGTTGCAGTAGAGGTAATCCCGGTAACTCAGCAGGTTCAGCTATTCACAGAAACGATAAAGGTCAGCTCATTATGGCCTCTTGTGCCTACTTTGGTCACACTCATAGTATCATATCTGAACTCAAGGCGATTATTACCGGTCTCCACATGTGTCTTCAACGAGGTTTCTCCTGTCTTATTGTTGAATCTGATTGCCTCTCACTGATCACTCTCATGACTTCTACTTATCCCACTATCCCTTGGATTCTTTTTCCTTGGTGGTTTGAGTTTTGTTCTCTCAGGGAAGCTATGGATCTTCACTTTTGCCATGCAGTTAGAGAAGCCAATAAAGCTGCTGATGCTCTGGCTAACTTCTCCTGCGACCAGCAAGTTGATCAAGTCTTTTTAGATTCTTCCGCTTTGCCTACTATTGTAAAAGGGGAAATCACTTCTGATAAAAGTGGTCTTCCCCACCTTAGGATTTGAGGGGTTCTTTTTCAGGGGGATTCTGGGTTTATTGATGTACTCTCTCAGGGGTATGGTGGCATGTTCCCCCCCTTGTATCTCAGGGGAAATCACTTCTGATAAAAGTGGTCTTCCCCACCTTAGGATTTGAGGGGTTTCTTCAGGGGGATTTTGGGTTTATTGATGTACTTTCTCAGGGGTTAGGTGGTATGTCCCCCCCTTGTATCTCCAACTTTTTGATGAAATAAAATCCCAAGGGCCGGCCCAGGGTCCTAGTTAAATTCCTGGGTTAAAAAAAAAAAAAAAAAAAAAAACCCTAAAACCCTAAACCCTAAAACCCTAAAACCCTAAACCCTAAACCCTAAACCCTAAAACCCTAAACCCTACTTTGCGGGATATACTCCTACTTGGAGAATCAATCAAGTAGCTGCTAGAGTTTCTATTCCTCACAGGGCTTTCCCTGTCACTTATTTGGGAGCTCCTCTCTTCAAAGGTGCAGCTAAGGCAATATACTTCCATCCCCTCTTGGACAAGGTGAGAAATAGACTAGCTTCCTGGAAATCTAATCTCCTTTCGCCAGGTGGAAGACTGATCCTTATCAAACATGTACTATCTTCCATTCCTATACATATTCTTGCTGTTCTCACCCCTCCTAAGAGTATTCTTCACTCTTTAGAGAGGACATTTGCTGCTTTCTTTTGGGGATCCACTTCAACAGGGATGCGTAGGCATTGGATCGCTTGGAAACACCTGGCTAGGCCAACCTCTGAAGGAGGAATTGGTATTCGTTCTCTTCTGGAGCTAGGGGCTGCCCTTAAGGTTAAATTATGCTGGAAAGTATACTCTAAAAAGGGCATCTGGGGTGAGTACATCAATCAGACTTATCTGCATAGGCATCATAATTCTACTTGTCCTATGGTTGGTTCTCCTCATTGGAAGATGGTACTTAAGCATAGACAATGGGTTCTTGACAACACCTATTGGTTAGTGGGCCAGGGCCATATTTCCTTCTGGCACGATGATTGGACTGGTCATGGTCCTTTAAAGGATCTCATTTCCGAGGATCAGTGGTCTGCTATTGGAAATACCCAAGCTTGGTCGGTTCGCGATTATATCATGTCTGGTCAGCATCTATTACACTCCTTACCTTCAGACATCGCTTCTATTATCATGGCTTATATTGGCATCTTTACCACTCAACAAGACCATGATAAGATTATTTGGAAGCCGAATTCCTATGGCTTTTTCACCACTAAATCAGCCTGGCAAGTTGTTAGGCAGCAGATTCCTCCTCTCTCCATCTCTAAATAGATCTGGTGCACTCAAATACCCAAGAAGATCTCCATCTTTATATACAGGGTCCTTGTTCATAAATTGCCTTTTGATTCCAATATTCAAAGAATAGGTATTCCATTGGCATCAAAGTGTGTGTGCTGCTCGAATGCCTCACAAGAGACTCTCAATCATCTCTTGGCTCATGGAGATTGGGCTTCCTACTACTGGCGCTTCTTTCAGGATAGATGTGGACTTTCTTTTCAGATGAGCTCCTTTCACCACATATTTTGCTCCTTTATAAACTTGGCCTCAGCCTCAGGTACATCTCTTTACTCTTTCATTATGGGTATTATTCCTTCTATTGTGGTATGGTTTCTTTGGAAAGCCAGGTGTTCAGCCAAATATGATGGTATCCACTCCCGTAAGGAAAGCATATTGCATCAGAGCCTCCACCTTATAAGAGAGCTTGCTGCCATGTATTCCCCAAAGTCCCCTAGTTAGGTGGTATGTCCCGTAAGGAAACCCAACTGTCTCCTAGTGTGAATGGCCAGGTAATATCTACACCTCAAACTACCTGCAAATTAAATTCGGAAGACAAGGTTATCCCTTCACCTTTTGCTATAACTGTTTATTCAAACACCCTTTCTGACAAGTCCCCTTTCTTAGGTAATTCTGAAATTGATGTACAGGACAACCCTTTAAATGATTCCATCGCAACAATGCACAAGGTAGCTCAAACATCTTTAATTATGGACACACAGGTGACACCTTCACCTTTATTACACAATGAACAGAGCCCTCTCAATGTTATTTGTTTAGATTCTCATGGTGTGGGTCATGTATCTTTCTTGGAAGCTCTTAACCTAGATAGTCCTGCGCATAGAGTAGATAATAAGTATTTTCTTGATATCCAAAAATTTAAAAACTCTTTTATCTCTTCTGATGATTCTTAGGTTACTAATAACTCAAGTATACAGGACACTCCTTCTACCAAATCTATGGTCAAGCAAAAGAGTACAATGCTCACCCGTGCTCAAAGGAAAAAAAGTAAAGCTTAATGGTTAATATTCTTGTTTGGAATATCAGGGGAGCTGGTAACTCTCCTTCTAGACGTAGATTCACCTCTCTTTGCAGGACTAACAAGGTGCAAATCGCTGCCATTCTGGAACCCATGGTTCAGAACTCCTCTATGGTTGCTTTATCTCTTAAAACTGGTCTTTCTCATTACTTATCTAGCGGTAGTACTCTGGGTAAAGTTTGGATCTTCTGGCATGCCTCCATCTCAGTAGATGTCATTAATATTCATGGGAATTTTATTACTATCAAGGTTGCTGGAAATATTATTCATTATATCACTGTTCTTTATGCTAGCTGTCATTTGCAGGATAGAATTCATATTTGGGATACCATAACTTCATTTGCTGTCCCTGACCCTTGGATGATTGTGGGGGATTTCAATTCAATTTTCTACTCTCATGAAAAATTTGGTGGTAATGCTCCCTCACAGATTGCTATGAATGCTTTTCATTCCTTCTCTCAGGACTGTAACATGATGGATCTTGGGTTCCTTGGTCCTTCCTATACTTGGAGGAATGGACAGCTTGGTCCTGGTTGCATCAAAGCTAGGCTGGATAGAGGTTTAGCTAACCCTGCTTGGTTCTCATCATTTACTACCTCTGTTACTCACCTTCATCACATTAATTCAGATCATTGTCCTCTCCTGGTTTCTTATCAATCTATTGATACTCTTAGAAAATCTCACTTTAAATTTCTTAAGATGTGGACTAGGCATACTACTTTTCTCCATGTGGTGAAATCCTGCTGGTCTCAACCTCTTCATGCTTCCCCTTTATTCAAACTTAGTGCTAAATTGAAAAGGTTGAGAGTCACTCTTAAGACTTGGAACAGAAATGTTTTTGGTAATATCTTCCAGAATGTTATACAGGCTGAAGAGAAGGTAAATTCTTTACAAATTATTGCTGACAATAATCCTTCTAACCAATCTTTTGATGATTTAGCTACAGCCAAGAAGGACCTTGAGGAGCTTCTCCTACGCCAAGAGATATTCTGGAGACAAAAATCTCGTCTCAAATGGCTTAAAGAAGGAGATCAGAACACAGCCTTTTTCCATTCCATAGTTAATGAAAGGCAGAGGAATAACTTCATTCACACTCTTGTTAATGATCAAGGAGATGAGATTTCTGATCAAGACACTTTACTTTCTATGGCTATCTCATATTATAAAAGTCTGTTTACTTCCGAGCCACCTACTATGAATAACAATGGGCTTCTGCAATATATCCCTTCTATTGTATCTGATGCAGATAATCATGCTCTTATGGCTACACCAACCCTAGAGGAGATCAAGGATTCTGTATTTTCTTTAAATTCTGACAGTGCTCCTGGACCCGATGGATTCTCTGGTGACTTCTTTACCTTTTGCTGGGACATTATTTCTTCTGATATTCATGATGCTGTGTTAGAGTTTTTTGATGGTGGCACTCTGCCTAAAGCATACACTTCCACACATCTTGTTTTAATTCCCAAAGGCGATTCTCCCAGCACTCTGAAAGATTTTAGGCCCATTAGTTTGTGCAACTTTATTTACAAAATCATCTCTCTCATCATTAGTAAGAGACTTTCTCTTGTGTTACCTACTCTTATTTCTCCTCTCCAGGGAGCTTTTGTTAAAGGCAGGGATATCGTTGACAACATTTGTCTTGCTCAAGAGCTGACACATAGTATTTCTAAGAAAGTAAGAGGGCATAACATTATTCTCAAGCTTGACATGATGAAGGCCTACGACAGACTAGAATGGTCTTATTTATTTGATGTTCTTCATAAGTTTGGATTTTCATCTGTTTGGATTGATCTTATTAAAGGTCTGTTCACAAACTGTTGGTTCTCGGTTATTTTAAATGGTAATGTTGGCGGTTATTTTACTTCTTCTCGGGGTCTTAGACAAGGAGACCCGTTGGCTCCTAGCCTGTTTATTCTTGCAGAAGAAGCGCTTAGCAGAGGCCTTCAATATCTGACACTGAGAGGGATCATCACACCTTACTCTACTTTTGTTGAGGGTCCTATTATTTCACATCTATTGTTTGCTGACGATACTATTATTTTTACTAATGGATCTCAGGACTCTTTGCGGAGACTCATGG
This sequence comes from Zantedeschia hybrid cultivar, assembly GCA_030544215.1. Lineage (NCBI taxonomy): Eukaryota > Viridiplantae > Streptophyta > Magnoliopsida > Alismatales > Araceae > Zantedeschia > Zantedeschia hybrid cultivar. Next base: position 56,718,917 of record JARZZO010000011.1, on the reverse strand, counting down.
CCTTCTTGAATATCTATGAGAATTGCTCAGGTCAGAAGATCAACACAAGCAAGAGCTCTTTCTGCATTGCTGGATACACCCCAACTTGGAGAATCAACCAAATCTCAGCTAGAACTTCAATTCCTTACAAAAATTTTCCCATCATTTATCTGGGAGCTCCGCTATTTAAGGGTGCAACTAAAGCTGTATACTTTCAATCCCTTCTGGATAAGGTAAGAAAAAGACTAGCTTCCTGGAAAGCTAACCTCCTTTCAACAGGGGGTAGATTGATCCTTATTAAACATGTATTATCTTCCATTCCTATACATATTCTTTCTGTACTTACCCCTCCTAAGAGTATCCTTCACTCTTTAGAGAGGACTTTTGCTACTTTCTTTTGGGGCTCTACTTCTACAGGAGCACGCAGGCATTGGATTGCTTGGAAGCATCTGGCTAGGCCTACCTCTGAAGGTGGCATTGGTATTCGTTCTCTTTCAGAAATGGGAGCCGCTTTTAAAGTTAAACTTTGCTGGAAAGTATATTCTAAGAATGGCATCTGGGGTAAGTATATCAATCAAGTTTATTTACACAAACATCACATCTCTACTTGCCCTACTCTTGGATCCCCTCACTGGAAGAAGGTCCATCAACATAGAGACTGGATTCTTGACAATACTTATTGGTTAGTTGGTCATGGACACATTTCTCTTTGGCATGATGACTGGACGGGCCATGGTCCTTTAAGGGATCAAATTTCAGAAGCTCAATGGACTCATATTAATCATGCTCATGGATGGTCGGTTCATGATATAATTACCTATGGTCAACAGTTATTGCGTACTCTGCCACTGAATATTACTTCTGTTATCATGGACTGTATTAGCTCTTTAACTCCTATACAAGGTCAGGACAAAGTTATCTGGAAACCTAACTCTCATAGTTTGTTTACCATCAAATCAGCTTGGCATACTGTGAGAAATCAGATTCAACCTCTTTCTATTTCTAAATGGATTTGGTGTGCTCAGATTCCCAAGAAGATCTCAATATTTGTTTACAGGGCTCTTATTTATAAACTGCCATTTGATTCCAATATTCAAAGCATTGGTATACCTTTAGTTTCCAAATGTGGTTGTTGCCATACTCCTTCTGGGGAGACTCTTAACCATGCATTGGCACATGGGGATTGGGCTACATACTGTTGGACCTTCTTTCAGAATACTTGCAGAATATCTATCCAGATGAGCTCATTTCAACATATTTTTAGTTCCTTCATTTGCCTAGCTATAGGTACATCTCTTTACTCTTTTATTATGGGAATAACCCCTACCATTGTGGCTTGGTTTCTATGGAAAGCTAGATGCTCTGCCAAATTTGACGGCACTTATTCAAGTAAGGAAAGCATTCTATATCAAAGTCTTTATCTTATTCGTGAAATTGCCTCAATATATTGCCCAAAATCTTCATCTACAACCGCCCAGAGATCTATCTTACAAGCTTTGGGCGTTGTTGACAGTTTCTCTCCCTCTTTACCAGTCCTAGTCAAATGGTCTCATCCTCCTTCAGGTAAATTTAAACTCAATACTGATGGTTGTAGTAGAGGTAATCCTGGTATCTCTGCAGGTTCCGCTATTCTCAGAAATGATAAAGGTAAGTTTGTTATGGCAACTTGTGCCTTCTTTGGTCATACCCACAGTATTATTTCTGAACTCAGGGCTATTATCATTGGTCTACAGATGTGTCTCCAACAAGGTTTTACATGTTTAATTGTTGAATCTGATTGCTCTGCACTCATCACTCTTATGATCTCTGCTAATCCTACTGTCCCTTGGATTCTGTTTCCTTGGTGGTTTGAGTTTTGCTCTCTCAGGGATGCGATGGACCTTTATTTTTGCCATACAGTTACAGAAGCCAACAAAGCAGCTGACGCTCTGGCCAACCATTCCTGTGACCAGCAGCTTGATCAAGACTTTCCAGATTCTTCCTCTTTGCCTATTATTGTAAAAGGGGAGATCACTTCTGATAAAAGTGGTCTTCCCCATTTGAAGATTTGAGGGATTTCTTTTTAGGGAGTTTTTGGGTTTATTGATGTACTCTCTCAGGGGTAAGGTGGCATGTCCCCCCCATGTAATTTTGAATTTTGAGCAATAAAATACCAAGGGTCGGCCCAGGGTCCTAGATAAGTTCCTGGGTTAAAAAAAAAAAAAAAAAAAAAAAAAAAAAAAAAAACCTTAAACCTTAAACCCTAAACCTAAAACCCTAAACCCAAAACCCTAAACCTAAAACCCTAAAACCCTAAACCCTAAACCCCAAACAAAAAAACGCCCTCCTCTCTCTAGAATTCTAGAGAGAGAAGCTCTGGGCTCCTCCCCCTGGCCGCCGCCAGCCATGGCTGGCCCTGAGGGGGGCGGCCCCCCCCCTCCCTTGCTACAGACCACGCCACAGCAGCATCCTATTCAGCAGCCACACCCGACGACGGCTTCTCCACCACTGGAGCAGTCATCTGCTTCGGGTGCTCCCTTTCCTGGTCCCTTGAAGCACACCACCCACAACCTGGAGAAGATGGTGACAGATCCCCAAGCGGGCACGGCCATGCGCGACCCCCTGGGGAAGTCCATGCTGCGCGAATCCAACCTGCCCTCTGCGCCGGAACGTGGATGGTCTGCTCAAGCAGGGTCGAAGACCTTCGCCCAGATCCTCAGGGAAAACAAAGTTTTTCCCTCTGTGGACCTTCGTGTTCATGCCCCGGCCTTCACGGATCTTGGCGAACCTGCTGTTTTCTTCTCCGCTGAAGAGATTGCTGCAGCTTTGGTCCCCTTCCGCTTTGCGTTGGTCGCTAAGACTCCTTCCGGTAGGCCGCCGTTTCCTGAGATCAAGTCTCTTCTCTCACAAAGACTCGGACTTCAGCAAGAGTTCGTCCTTAGTGCCCTGGACAACCGCCACTTGTTAATCCGCTGCACCCTTGAGGACGATTACCTGCGCATCCTTCTCCGAGGCCAACTCTACATCAAAGGTTATCTTTTCCGTTTCCTCAAGTGGACGCCCGAGTTCGACTGTGGGACGGAACCTCCAATAATTCCTGTTTGGGTTGATTTCCCGTCCCTGAAACCCCACCTATTTCATGAAGCTTGCGTTCGCTCAATAGCGGGCAACATCGGCCGAGTTCTTCAGGTTGCCTTACGCACGTCCCAGATCACCAATGCTTCCTCTGCCCGGGCCTGTGTCGAGTTGGATGTGCTTAAGCCTCGGCCGCCCCGCATCTGGATCGGCATGAGGGCTATCGGATATTTCCAAGATGTTCTATATCCTCCTCTTCCTGCTTACTGTTCCGCCTGCAGGCTCCTGGGACATACTGCGCTGAACTGTAGGCGCTCCCCCAAGAAGAAACCTGACGGTGATCCGTCTTCTTCAGGCCCACAGCTTGGGGGATCTAAAACCCTGATGGCATCGGAGAATACTGCCCATGCTAAGAGACCTGGCCTGCATCCACTGTCGACGAAGCAAACCGAGACGACCCATAAGGCTCCTCCTATCAACGGGAAGAACTCTCACAGATGGTTTTCTAAGAACCTTGTTCAAACGACTGCCCATACCTCTAATGCCTTTGAAGCCCTCCAGTCCTGCCCGGAGGCCGGGGAGATCGAGGATTCTGCTGTTGAACCGGCTGATAAAAGATGTCCCCATTCATCCGTTAATGCCTCCAGTACGCAGACTGTTCTTCCCGATGCCCCTATTGCTCCTTTTATTACCACGGCCAAGGATGACCATGTTGCTGGTGATGCGCTGTCGTGCCCAACATCCATGTGCATTAAAATACCTGCGCCTCCCCAGGTTGCGTCCATGCAAATCTTGACAGCGACGGTGCCTTCCTCTTTGGCGGCTTCTAATATGGTGAAGGGACCTCGTGCCAGCGAACGTTGCCAGGCGCCGGCTTCCACTCTGAGTATTGAAGACCCTCATGGTATGCATGCCTTGGAGACGGTACAGGTGTCGCTTAGTGCTGCTGGCCCGCCCACCCCAACTGGCCAAGCATCCCTTACAGATGAGTTCTTAAATCATACTGATGCTACGTGTAATGATATCCTTGCTGGACCCATTCCCAGTGCCTCTGCTTATTTTAACTGCCAGCTTATGGATGCTGCTCCCCATACGGCCATGGAGACCTCCCTTGCTGATGCTGCCGATCCTGACTCCATGCATACTGCCACTCAGGTGCCCATGCCGTTCAAAGCTCCTACCGACCTTGATCAGCTTCACAATACTGCTCCACAGTCATGCTCGCCAGGTGTTCGACAGAGGTCCAGGGACCAGGCCCGCTTGCCTGTGCAACAATTTGTTATTACCTCTCTTAATGGGCCGAGCCCAGCACTTGAGGCCTCAAGCCCCAATTGCCAGAAAGCCCCAGCCCAAGCTGCTGTTGATCAGCCCCAACACGATGCCCTGCACGCATGCCTGCCAGGTGTTCGACATAAGTCCCCCTATTCGGCTGTGGACTTGCAACTTCCATCCAGCGTTTCTGATGCTCCATCTCAGCCCAAGGACAAGGCCCACTCGCCTGTGAAGCAGTCTGTCACCTCCTCCCTTAATGGGCCACGCTCAGATCTTGAGTCCTCAAGTCTTAATCGCCAGCAAGCCCCAACCTCAATTGCTGCCTGTCTCACAGACGTCCTGAATGCAGACGATCAGACTATTGCTGCTGGGAAACATACTCCTACTTTACAGAGGCTGCCTACTACAAATGCACAGCACCAGCAATCGTTGGACTCAGTTGTTGAAGTCCCAATCACAGAGCAAGCAACTGATGCAATCACCAAGCTTGATACTCTTGAACAGGCTACTGGTGCTGGGGGGCATCCTGACCATGTGCATCACCATGCTGCTCCACACCCCCAGCACCAGGAGTCCCTGGTGAGCAACAGTCACTTAACTGATAGTCATGTTAACACACTTATCTCTGGCCTAGATTTTAATTATGTTCTCGTTACTGTGGGGGATCGAGCACCGGACAATTTGGACCAACTGAAACCTACCCAGGACAACATTGATGCTGCAGGCATGGAAGTTTTATCGTCTTATAGCGTCGATAATCAGGTGATATCTGTCTCTAAACTCCCATGCAAGCTCAATTCAGAGGACTCCATCATTCCCAGCCCATATAGTGTTCTCAATACTAGAGATTTGCATACTATTAATTCCATGGTTCTTGTTGATATTGACTCAGTTGATCAGGGTCACTTGGAGGGTGTTGCTGATTCTTTGCCGATCACAGATGTCCAAACGTCTTTAAGAGTCGATACTCAGGTGATACCTTCCGATTACCTCCCTATTGAGCAGAATTGCCATCATTTAATGCAATCTGCTTCTCATGATGTGGCCCATATACCTAGTATTGAGGCATTAAATTTGGATTGTCCCAAACACAGCGATGATGCTAAACAATTACTTGAGATACATAAATTTAGGCAATCATTCTCTACCACTGATGAATCTCAGACTACTTGTGATGATGGCATACATGATACTTCTAGTACTTTAACTTCGGCCTAACAAAAGAGCACCAGGCTCACCCGTGCTCAGAAAAAGAAATCTAAACATTAATGGTTAATACATTGGTTTGGAATATTAGGGGTGTTGGGAGCTCTACCTCTCTTCGTCGATTAATTTCTCTGTGCAAATCACACAAGATTAAGATGGCTGCCATTCTTGAGCCTATGATACATTATTCTTCCATGCAGCGCATTTCTCTGCGTCTTGGCCTCTCTAAGTTTGTTGCTTCTAATATGGACCATGGCAAGATATGGGTTTTTTGGCATGATTCTATGGATATTGATATTCTGCATATTCATGATAATTATATCACTGTCAAAGTGAAGGGTGTTGTTGAGCATATTATTACTTTTGTCTATGCTAGCTGTCACCTTCAGGACAGAATTGGTACTTGGGACGATATTGCCTCTTTCGCATCCTCAGTTGTTGTCCCATGGATGGTGATTGGTGACTTTAATTCTGTTTTGTTTTCTCATGAGAAACTTGGTGGGAATGCTCCTCTTTCAGCTTCAGTCCATGCATTCCACTCTTTTGTGCAGGACTGTGGCATTGCTGATCTTGGCTTTAGTGGTCTTAGCTTCACTTGGCGCAATGGACAACAAGGGATTGGTTGTATTAAAGCTAGATTGGACAGAGGTTTGGCCAACACTCATTGGTTTGCTAAATTTTCTACTTCTATAAATCATCTGCATCATAATTGTTCAGATCACAACCCCCTGCTTATCACTTATGATTCTTCGAACTCTATTCATCATGCTCACTTTAAGTTCCTAAAAGTTTGGACCAGACATCAGAGCTTTACTCAAGTTGTTAAGGATTGCTGGAGCAGACCCTTGCATGCTTCTCCACTTTATAAGTTCAGTGCCAAATTGAAAAGATTGAGGGCTACTCTTAAGCACTGGAATAAGAATATATTCGGGAATGTTTTTGATGCTGTCTTAAAAGCTGAGAATAATGTTGCTAATATGCAAAACATTGCTGACTCTTCGCCCTCTACTGATACTTTGAATGATCTAGTTGTTGCCAAGAGAAAACTTGATGAATTATTACTCAGACAGGAAATTTTCTGGAGACAAAAATCTCATTTCAGGTGGCTCAAGGAAGGAGACCAAAATACTGCTTTCTTTCATTCCATCGTTTCTGAGAGACGTAGAAGGAACTTTATTCACTCTCTTTCGGATGATAATGGCAATCAGGTTACTGATCAGAATGCTCTTCTCTCTATGGCTATTGATTATTATAAGGAACTGTTCACCTCCCAGCCTCCTTCTATGGATAGTAGTGGTCTTCTTCAATACATTCCTAGCATTGTTAATGATCAAGATAATGCTGCTTTGCTGGCTATTCCTTCTTTGGAGGAAGTGAAAGATTCTGTCTTCTCTCTTTGTGCTGATAGTGCTCCAGGTCCCGACGGATTTTCAGGTGATTTCTTCACTCATTGCTGGGATATTATTGCTGATGATATATTTGCTGCTGTTATTGAATTCTTCAAGGGTGGCTCTTTGCCTAAGGCCTTTACTTCTACTCATTTGGTTCTTATTCCTAAGTGTGACAATCCTACCACTCTTAAGGATTTCAGGCCCATCAGTCTGTGCAATTTTAATTATAAGATCATTTCTCTGATTGTTTGCAAGAGGCTCTCTGTTATTCTGCCTAGGCTTATTTCTCCCTTCCAAGGTGCATTTGTTAAAGGAAGGGACATCAGTGATAATATATGTTTGGCTCAGGAGATGGTGCATAATATTTCTAAAAGAACTACTGGTCACAATGTTATTCTTAAACTGGACATGATGAAGGCCTATGATCGTCTGGAATGGAGCTATTTATTTGATGTTCTATACAAATTTGGCTTCTCTCATGATTGGATTAATTTGATTAAGAATCTATTTACTCACTGCTGGTTCTCAGTTGTTTTCAATGGTCAGCTTGGCGGCTATTTTAATTCTTCCAGAGGACTTAGGCAAGGTGATCCTCTGGCCCCCAGTTTGTTTATCTTGGCAGAAGAAGCTTTCAGCAGGGGTCTTCATAACCTATTCACCAGAGGCTTGATCACTCCTTTCTCCACATTCAGAGCTGGGCCTATTATCTCTCACTTACTCTTTGCTGATGACACAGTTATTTTTACTAACGGATCTCAGGCTTCTCTTCACCGGCTTTTTGCTTTTATTAATATTTATGAGAGATGTTCTGGGCAGCAGGTTAATAAAGACAAAAGCTCCTTTTATGTGGCCCCTCGCACTATCACTCAAAGAATCAATCAAATTTACTACTAAATCTGCCTGGAACACTGTCAGACATACTGGGCCTCAGCTTCGTATCACCAAATGGATTTGGCACACACTCTTACCTAAAAAGATCTCCCTCTTTATTTACAGAGCTCTTATTGACAGATTGCCCTTTGACTCAGTTATTCAGAGATATGGGATTTCTTTGGTTTCCAAGTGTTATTGCTGTAGATCTCCTCATCGTGAAACTATGAACCATATTCTTGCTTTGGGTGATATTGCCAGACATTGTTGGAGCTTCTTCAAGCACATTTTCCAGGTTCATGCTCACGGGACTTCTTTTCATTATATGTTTTCAGCATTTACTTCCAAGGCATCCAATACCTCTCTCTATGGCTTCTGCATGGGTATCACTCCTTCTATTATTGCTTGGACGCTCTGGAAAGCTAGGTGCACTGCCAGGTTTGATAATTCTATTTGTAGTAAAGAGCATATTTTGAGGCAAGCTATTATTCTTATCACTGAGATTGCTTCTTTGTTTTATCCTAAGAGGGCTTCTTCCTATGCTGAGAGAGCATCTTTACAGGCTTTGGGTCTGACTGATATCTTTTCTCCTGCACCCCCTTCCCTTGTTTATTGGATTCCTCCCCCTAGATTTCATGTTAAACTTAACACAGATGGCTGTTGTAAAGGTAATCCAGGTATATCTGCAGGTGCTGCTATTCTCAGAGATGATAAAGGATCCTTTATTTCTGCTTGCTGTGGCTTTTTTGGTATCACATGCAGTCTTATTTCAGAGATCAGGGCTATGCTTATTGGATTACAGATGTGTCTTCAGATGGGAATTTCTTCTCTTATTATAGAGTCTGATTGTCAGGTCTTAATTATGCTTCTTCACTCTGATGGCCAGAAGATACCTTGGATTCTTCATCCTTCGTGGGATCATTTATGCTCTCTGAAGAACTCTCTGCTTATTCAATTCCAACATGTGGTCCGAGAATGTAACAAGCTTGCAGACACATTGGCTAATTTCTCCTGTTCTTCTTATACGTCTCGCACTTTTTCTTCATATGCTGCCCTTCCTCCTCCTGTAAGAGGAGAATTGGCTATGGACAAATCAGGCGTTCCTTATTTTCGTTTTTGATTGGTTTATGTACCTGGGGGGTTCTTCTTTGCCTTCTTATTTGCTGTATCTCCCAGGGGTAAGGTGGCATGTCCCCCCCTTGTATGTTTCTTTGATTCATTTAATAAAATTCCAAGGGCCTGCCCAGGGTCCTAGATAAGTTCTGGGCTTTAAAAAAAATAATAATAATAATAATTAAAAAAAAAAAAAAAAAAACCCTAAACCCTAAAACCCTAAACCCTAAACCCTAAACCTTAAACCCTAAACCCTAAAACCCTTAAACCCTAAACCCTAAACCCCTTAAACCCTAAAACCCTAAAACCCTAAAACCCTAAACCCTAAACCTAAACCCTAAACCCTAAACCCTAAACCCTAAAACCCTAAAACCCTAAACCCTAAACCCTAAAACCTAAACCCTAAACAAACCCTAAAACCCGCTCTCTCTCTCTTCAGCTTCTAGTGAGAGAAGCTCTGCGATTTTCTGGGGCCTCTGCCCTTGGCCGCCGCCGGCCATGGCCGGCCTTGAGGGGGGTGGCCGGCCCCCCCCTGCGCTGCCTTCCTCTCCTCAGCTCCCCCCCTCCCAGCCGAAGCCCTCGTCCTCCACAGCTCAGCCACTGGAACTCCCTTCCAGTGCCTCGGATGTCCCACACCCTCCCGGCTCTTCTGCTTTGCCTCCTGTAGTCCATCCTCCTCCTCCCACTGAGCATCGAGCCCCTGTTGCGCCCCCGTCTTCCACCTCCGTGCCGGCCTGGGGCTCCCCTGGATCCAAGTCCTTCGCCCAGGTTCTCAAAGAGCAGCAGACCTTCCCTGCAGTGAACCTGCGTGTCCACGAACCCGCCTTCACGGACCTGGGCGAGCCCGCCGTCTTCTTCAGTCCGGAGGAGCTCGCCATCGCTCTCCTTCCCTTCCAATTCGCGCTGGTTGCGAAGACGCCCTTTGGCCGACCCCCGTTCCCGGACATCAAGCTCCTCCTCACCCAGCGCCTTGGACTGCAGCAGGATTTCGTCATCAGCGCCCTTGATAATCGCCACCTTCTTATCCGAAGCTCCGCTGAAGACGACTACCTGAAGATCCTGCTTCGCGACCAGCTTTTTGTCAAAGGATATCTCTTCCGTTTCCTCAAGTGGACACCCGATTTCGAGTGTGGGACGGAACCCCCGATCATCCCTATTTGGGTGGAGTTCCCTGCCCTCAAACCCCACCTGTTCCGCGAAGCCTGTGTGAGATCCATCGCCGGGAATCTTGGCCGTGTCCTTCAGGTGGCTCTGAGCACCTCCCAAATCACGAACACTTCAGCGGCGCGCGCCTGCGTGGAGCTCCATGTCCTTCAGCACCGTCCTCCACGCATCTGGATCGGCCTGGGAGCTGCAGGCTACTTCCAAGAGGTCCGTTACCCCCCGATCCCCCCTTACTGTACTGCATGCAGGATTATCGGGCACACTGCTTCGGCTTGCCGCAAATCATCCAAGAAGAACCCGCCCCAGGCGCCTCCGAAGCCCGTTATCGACTGCCCACCCTTGGAGCCTACCCCTGCCTCTGAGGCCCAACAGGAGCTCCAGACCCCTGATGCCGTCTCACTAGATCCTCAGCCTCAAACGGAGGATGGCCCTGGCCGCATGCGCAGAATAGTCTCGAAGCAGAAGACACAACCTCAAGGTGGGCTCAACAGCGATCTCCGAACCTCCCTGGCCCCCTCCAAACCCTCCCAAGAACCAGGTAAAATTCCCAAACGTTGGGTCTCCAAAGGAACTGCTCTCCGCCAGGTAACTGTTTCCAACTCTTTCGATATCCTTGGTCATTCCTCTGATCTCACGGATAACCTCCTGGAGGCGAACACGTCCACATACCTCACCGCCGGCAACTCGTCACAACCGGCGCCGCCTACCCCAGGAGAGGACGAGTCTAACCCGCCTCGGGATGTCCCCACGAACGATGACAACCTCCTGCCGGCGAGGATCCCTGCTTCTGGACCCGAATCTCGCTTTCCATCGCCAATGGCGAGCCCCGAGGATCTGGTTAGGAAGCGCACTTTACACTCTTCCACTGCTCCTTGCGCTCAATCGGTTCAGGTGATGCAGTCCTCGTTGGCGCTGCATACCCTGCCCATGTCTTCTTCGGCCACCGAGGACTCCCAACCACCGCCTGCAATGGCTATTTCTGTGCTTCATCCTCCTACCCCTACCCTCTATAGCCCTCAGAACTGTGGCACTGATTTGGTCTCCGTGCAGGGCTCTGCCACCTCGGAAGATATCCCAGCTGCCCCCATGGGCCCCGTGCCAGCTTTAGCTCCTCCTCCGCCGCTGACTACTCCAGGGATGGAACTCCTTAAGGGTGCTACATCTCCCATGCCAAGGACCTCTTCCAACGCCTTGCACGGGCCTACGCTTCCGCCTACGACAGCCACAGTCCCTCCCTAAGATGGCTACCCCCAGATCCCCCTCCCACTTGGAGGTCCGCCAGGTACCCACAGGTTCGATGGGTCCTATCTACACGACAACTCGAACTCCGGAGATGGCCGGGAAGCCCCCTCGGGCCCTACACCTGTCCGCCCTTCGCCGTCAACAAGCCCAGACCTGGATCCTGTGACGCAGCTGCCCAGGGCCATGCATGGCGCCACGCTATCTCTTCCCACGCCAACTGTCTCCACCAGCGAAGGACACTCCCAGAGTCTTGCATTGCATGGCCGCCTACCTGACGTCCGAGCGAAGCCACCCTCGCTGGACGAGGAACCCCCTTCTTTGGGCTGCTCCCCTGCTCCTGCACCTTTGTCCCAGAGCCCGGCCCACGGGCCCACAAAGAACCAGCTTACTTCCATTCTCGGGCCCAGGCCTACGGAGCAGATATGCCCCCCTGATATTTTACCGCCTGGCGCTACTAAAGTCCAACAGCAACACCGGGATCCAGCCCGGTTGTGTCTTCAGGACCACGCTTCTTCCCCTGCTAATGGGCCGAGCCCACAGCGTGCTGCCTCAAGCCCCACTCGTCAGAAGCCCTTGACCCACGAAGCCGCCTACCACACTCAACAGCCTCTCTCAGACGAACAGGTCACCAATGGTGGTAATAATGGTCTTGGTATGCAGACGTCTACTACTTCAAGTGCCCAACATCCACAGCTGCTAGACCCTCTTACCGAAGACCCAGCTATAACATGCTCAAAAATCTCTGAGTCTTCTAACGTCAACGATGCTGCCTGCTGGACCCTCTCTCTCTGCCCTGCTAGTCGCCCGCTGGTTAAAGACACCCATGTTGCCGATGATGCGATGGCTCGCCCCTCTCAGATATATCATCAGGGTAGGATGCCAGGTGCTCACCCCAAATCCTCCATGAGTACAGATGGCTTGCCACTAGCCACGGAGCCCATGCACAACCCCATTACAGGGGAGTCTGCCTCGCTGGAGCACGGCCCACAGCTACACTCTGTCTCAAACTCCCAGCACCAACATTTGCTGGACATTGCTGCCAATGACTCAGCAACTACACGTATGGCAACTCCTACATCTTCTAATGTCGATACCCAGGTGATATCTGCCCCTTTAACCCAGTGCAATTTGAACTTAGAAGACGATTTTATCCCTGCTCTCAATGCCTCCTCCGCTGGCTTGAACGTACCTACTTTTAAATCGTTTGCTCTTGATATTCCCACAGATACCGCTAATCAGGACACGACTAACTATGAGGCTGCCCATGCGCCTCACAGGGACACCCACGCACCCTTAAGCATCGACCTACAAGTTGCCTCAGTCCCTACTCACAGCCCAATATCCCAATCTGAAGCAACTGATCAGATTAACAGTATTAAGCTTATGGAGGGACAAACTTATTCAAATGATGGAAATCAGGTGACATCTTTAACTCGCTTACCCCTTGTTCAAAGCCCTCTCGGAACTGCTCAATCATATTCGCATGGTACCGGTCATTTATCTAACTTAGAGGCCTTAAACTTGGAGAATACTACCCACAGAGAGGATAATGTTATCCTTCTTGACATGCTTAAGTTTCAGCAATCTTTCTCCTCTTCTGATGATTCTCATGCTAACAGTGACAACAACACACAAGACATATCTAGCAGTCTGCATTTGGACCAACAAAAGAGCACAAGGCTCACACGTGCTCAAAAGAAGAAATCTCAGTTTAATGGTTAATATACTTGTTTGGAATATCAGGGGAGTTGGTAACTCCCCCTCTAAACGTCGTCTTGCTTCCCTCTGTAAGACCAATAAGGTACAAATTGCTGCGATTTTAGAGTCCATGCTTCAGAATTCTTCAATGCTGGCTTTATCTCTCAAGTTGGGCCTCCCCCAATGCCTCTCTAGTGGTAATCCTCATGGTAAAGTTTGGGTTTTTTGGCATAATTCTATCTCTGTGGATGTGATTACTACTCATGCGTCTTTTATCACTTTGAAGGTAACTGGTCAAATTGTCCACTATGTCACTTTCATTTATGCCAGTTGTCACCTTCAGGACAGAATTCATATTTGGGACACTATCACTTCTCTGCCTATTACTGCCCCCTGGATGATTGTGGGTGATTTTAATTCTGTTCTCTACTCCCATGAAAAATTTGGTGGCAATGCACCGCAGCATGCTTCTGTGAATGCCTTCCACTCTTTCTTACAGGATGGCAACCTCATGGATCTTGGCTTTAGTGGCACTCCTTATACCTGGAGAAATGGTCAACAAGGTATTGGTTCCATTAAGGCCAGATTGGACAGAGGTTTGGCTAACCCACCTTGGTTTTCCTCTTTTAACACTACAGTAAGCCATTTACATCACATCAACTCTGATCATAGTCCGCTGCTTGTTTCTTATCATTGTTCTAATGCTCCTAGAAAATCACATTTTAAATTCCTGAAGATGTGGACTAGACATAGTGATTTCATCCACGTGGTTAGAGCCTGTTGGTATCAACCTTTACATGCTTCTCCTCTTTTCAGGCTTAGTGCTAAATTGAAGAGACTGAAAACCACTTTGAAGTCTTGGAATAAAATTGTCTTTGGCAACATTTTTCAGCATATCTTGCAGGCAGAAGAGAAGGTTAATTCATTACAAATCATTGTTGATAATCATCCTTCTGACCATTCACTTTCTGAGTTCTCTGCAGCTAAAAAAGATTTAGATGAACTTCTCTTACGCCAAGAGATCTTCTGGAGGCAAAAATCTCACCTCAAATGGCTCAAGGAGGGCGACCAAAACTCAGCCTTCTTCCATTCTATTGTCAATGAAAGGCGCAGGAAAAACTTTATCCACAAGTTGGTTAATGATCAGGGGGATGATGTTACTGACCAAGACGCTTTACTTTCCATGGCTATAACTTATTATCAAAATCTGTTTACTTCTGAGCCTCCAACAATGAACAATATTGGTCTTCTGCAATATATTCCTACCATTGTTTCTGATGCAGATAATCTAACCTTGATGGCTACTCCAACCATAGAGGAAGTCAAGGATTCTGTCTTCTCTTTAAGCCCGGATAGTGCCCTTGGACCAGATGGATTCTCTGGTGACTTCTTTACCTCTTGCTGGGACATCATTTCTGTTGATACTTATGATGCTGTTAAGGAGTTCTTTAATGGAGGCTTCCTTCCTAAATCATATACCTCCACTCACCTCGTGTTAATTCCCAAAGGAGAGTCACCTAACACTCTGAAGGATTTTAGACCAATTAGTCTATGCAATTTCACCTATAAGATAATCTCACTCATCTTATGCAAAAGATTATCTCTAGTATTGCCTGCTCTAATTTCTCCTCTGCAGGGAGCCTTTGTTAAAGGCAGAGATATGGCTGACAACATCTGTCTTGCCCAGGAGCTTACTCATAGCATCTCTAAGAAGGTCAGAGGACATAACATCATCTTCAAACTCGACATGATGAAAGCATACGACAGATTGGAATGGTCTTACTTATTTGATGTGCTGATTAAATTTGGCTTCTCTGCCACATGGATTAACCTTATCAGAGGATTATTCACCAACTGCTGGTTTTCTGTCATTCTCAATGGTAATGTTGGTGGCTTCTTCACCTCCTCTCGTGGTCTTCGACAGGGAGATCCATTGGCACCCAGTCTCTTTATCCTTGCTGAAGAGGCATTCAGCAGAGGTCTTCAGCAGCTGTGCCTCAGAGGCATTATTACCCCTTATTCTACCTTCATTGAGGGGCCCATTATTTCGCATCTCTTATTTGCTGATGATACTATTATCTTCACTAATGGCTCTCAAGGTTCCTTACGCAGACTCATGGCTTTCTTGACCATTTATGAGAGATGTTCAGGACAAAAGATTAACCCAAGCAAGAGCTCTTTCTGCATCGCGGGATATACTCCTACTTGGAGAATCAATCAAGTATCTGCTAGAACTTCAATTCCTCACAGGGCTTTTCCTATCACTTACTTAGGTGCTCCCCTATTCAAGGGCGCAGCTAAGGCAATATACTTTCATCCTCTTTTGGACAAGGTGAGAAATAGACTAGCCTCTTGGAAATCTAATTTCTTGTCGCCTGGTGGAAGACTGATTCTTATCAAGCATGTTCTATCTTCTATTCCTATACACATTCTTACTGTCCTTAACCCTCCTAAGAGCATCCTACACTCTTTAGAGAGGACATTTGCTGCTTTCTTTTGGGGATCTACTTCAATAGGGATACGTAGGCATTGGATCGCTTGGAAGCACCTGGCTAGGCCAACCTCTGAAGGGGGAATTGGTATTCGCTCTCTTCTGGATCTCGGGGCTGCCCTTAAGGTCAAATTATGTTGGAAAGTGTACTCTAAAAAGGGCATCTGGGGTGAGTACATCAATCAGACTTACCTTCACAGGCATCATGTTTCTACTTGTCCTATGGTTGGTTCTCCTCATTGGAAGATGGTGCTCAAGCATAGACAATGGGTTCTTGACAACACTTTTTGGTCAGTGGGCCAAGGCCATATTTCTTTCTGGCATGATGATTGGACTGGTCATGGTCCTCTAAAGGACCATATCTCCGAGGATCAGTGGACTGCTATTGGTAATACCCAAGCTTGGTTGGTTCGTGATTATATCATTTCTGGTCAACATCTATTACACTCATTACCTTCAGACATCGCTTCTATTATAATGGACTATATTGGCAACTTCTCCACTCAACAAGGCCATGATAAGATCATTTGGAAGCCGAATTCCTATGGCTTTTTCACCACTAAATCGGCTTGGCAAGTTGTTAGGCAGCAGATATCTCCTATCTCCATCTCTAAATGGATCTGGTGCACTCAAATACCCAAGAAGATCTCCATCTTTACTTACAAGGCCCTTGTTCACAAATTGCCTTTTGATTCCAATATTCAAAGCATAGGTATTCCATTGGCATCAAAGTGTGTGTGTTGCTTGAATGCTTCACGAGAGACTCTCAATCATGCCTTGGCTCATGGAGATTGGGCTTCCCACTGTTGGCGCTTCTTTCAGGATAGATGTGGACTAACTCTCCAGATGAGCTCCTTTCATCACATATTCTGCTCCTTTATTACCCTAGCCTCAGGTACATCTCTATACTCTTTCATTATGGGTATTATTCCTTCTATTGTCGTATGGTTTCTGTGGAAAGCCAGGTGTTCCGCCAAGTATGATGGTACCCACCCCCGTAAGGAAAGCATTCTACATCAGAGCCTCCACCTTATAAGAGAGATTGCTCCCATGTATTCCCCTAAGTCCCCTTGTTCCTCTGCGCATAGAGTAGTACTACAAGCATTGGGTGTTGTGGATAGCTTTCCTCCCACATTACCGGTACTGGTAAGATGGTTGCATCCTCCTACAGGTAAACTCAAACTTAACACTGATGGTTGTAGTAGAGGTAATCCTGGTAACTCTGCAGGTTCAGCTATTCTCAGAAACGATAAAGGTCAGTTCATCATGGCATCTTGTGCCTACTTTGGTCACACTCATAGTATCATTTCTGAACTCAGGGCGATTATCACTGGTCTACAGATGTGTCTCCAACGAGGCCTCACTTGTCTTATTGTTGAATCTGATTGCCTCTCACTGATCACTCTCATGATTTCCACTAACCCCACTATCCCTTGGATTCTTTTTCCATGGTGGATTGAGTTTTGCTCCCTCAGGGAAGCTATGGATCTCCACTTTTGCCATGCAGTCAGAGAAGCCAATAAAGCTGCTGATGCTCTGGCTAACTTCTCCTGCGACCAGCATGTAGATCAAGTCTTTTTAGATTCTTCCGCTTTGCCTTCTATTGTAAAAGGGGAAATCACTTCTGATAAAAGTCGTCTTCCCCACCTTAGGATTTGAGGGGCTCTTTTTCAGGGGGATTCTGGGTTTATTGATGTACTCTCTCAGGGGTAAGGTGGCATGTCCCCCCCTTGTATCTCAGGGGAAATCACTTCTGATAAAAGTGGTCTTCCCCACCTTAGGATTTGAGGGGTTTCTTCAGGGGGATTCTGGGTTTATTAATGTACTCTCTCAGGGGTTAGGTGGTATCTCCCCCCCTTGTATCTTCAACTTTTTGATGTAATAAAATCCCAAGGGCCGGCCCAGGGTCCTAGTTAAATTCTTGGGTTAAAAAAAAAAAAAAAAAAAACCCTAAACCCTAAAACCCTCAACCCTAAACCCTCAACCCTAAACTGTTTCCAACTCTTTCGATATCCTTGGTCATTCCTCCGATCTCACGGATAACCTCCTGGAGGCGAACACGTCCACATACCTCAGCGCCGGCAACTCGTCACAACCGGCGCCGCCTACCCCAGGAAAGGACGAGTCTAACCCGCCTCGGGATGTCCCCACGAAAGATGACAACCTCCTGCCGGCGAGGATCCCTGCTTCTGGACCCGAATCTCGCTTTCCATCGCCAATGGCGAGCCCCGAGGATCTGGTCAGGAAGCGCACTTTACACTCTTCCACTGCTCCTTGCGCTCAGTCGGTTCAGGTGATGCAGTCCTCGTTGGCGCTGCATACCCTGCCCATGTCTTCTTCGGCCACCGAGGACTCCCAACCACCGCCTGCAATGGCTATTTCTGTGCTTCATCCTCCTGCCCCTACCCTCTATAGCCCTCAGAACTGTGGCACTGATTTGGTCTCCGTGTAGGGCTCTGCCACCTCGGAAGATATCCCAGCTGCCCCCATGGGCCCCGTGCCAGCTTTAGCTCCTCCTCCGCTGCTGACTACTCCAGGGATGGAACTCCTTAAGGGTGCTACATCTCCCATGCCAAGGACCTCTTCCAGCGCCTTGCACGGGCCTACGCTTCCGCCTACGACAGCTACAGTCCCTCCCCAAGATGGCTACCCCCAGATCCCCCTCCCACTTGGAGGTCCGCCAGGTACCCACAGGTTCGATGGGTCCTATCTGCACGACAACTCGAACTCCGGAGATGGCCGGGAAGCCCCCTCGGGCCCTACACCTGTCCGCCCTTCGCCGTCGACAAGCCCAGACCTGGATCCTGTGACGCAGCTGCCCAGGGCCATGCATGGCGCCACGCTATCTCTTCCCACGCCAACTGTCTCCACCAGCGAAGGACACTCCCAGAGTCTTGCATTGCATGGCCGCCTACCTGACGTCCGAGCGAAGCCACCCTCGCTGGACGAGGAACCCCCTTCTTTGGGCTGCTCCCCTGCTCCTGCACCTTTGTCCCAGAGCCCGGCCCACGGGCCCACGAAGAACCAGCTTACTTCCATTCTCGGGCCCAGGCCTACGGAGCAGATATGCCCCCCTGATATTTTACCGCCTGGCGCTACTAAAGTCCAACAGCAACACCGGGATCCAGCCCGGTTGTGTCTTCAGGACCACGCTTCTTCCCCTGCTAATGGGCCGAGCCCACAACGTGCTGCCTCAAGCCCCACTCGTCAGAAGCCCTTGACCCACGAAGCCGCCTACCACACTCAACAGCCTCTCTCAGACGAACAGGTCACCAATGGTGGTAATAATGGTCTTGGTATGCAGACGTCTACTACTTCAAGTGCCCAACATCCACAGCTGTTAGACCCTCTTACCGAAGACCCAGCTATAACATGCTCAAAAATCTCTGAGTCTTCTAACGTCAACGATGCTGCCTGCTGGACCCTCTCTCTCTGCCCTGCTAGTCGCCCGCTGGTTAAAGACACCCATGTTGCCGATGATGCGATGGCTCGCCCCTCTCAGATATATCATCAGGGTAGGATGCCAGGTGCTCACCCCAAATCCTCCATGAGTACAGATGGCTTGCCACTAGCCACGGAGCCCATGCACAACCCCATCACAGGGGAGTCTGCCTCGCTGGAGCACGGCCCACAGCTACACTCTGTCTCAAACTCCCAGCACCAACATTTGCTGGACATTGCTGCCAATGACCCAGCAACTACACGTATGGCAACTCCTACATCTTCTAATGTCGATACCCAGGTGATATCTGCCCCTTTAACCCAGTGCAATTTGAACTTAGAAGACGATTTATCCCTGCTCTCAATGCCTCCTCCGCTGGCTTGAACGTACCTACTTTTAAATCGTTTGCTCTTGATATTCCCACAAATACCGCTAATCAGGACACGACTAACTATGAGGCTGCCCATGCGCCTCACAGGGACACCCACGCACCCTTAAGCATCGACCTACAAGTTGCCTCAGTCCCTACTCACAGCCCAATATCCCAATCTGAAGCAACTGATCAGATTAACAGTATTAAGCTTATGGAGGGACAAACTTATTCAAATGATGGAAATCAGGTGACATCTTTAACTCGCTTACCCCTTGTTCAAAGCCCTCTCGGAACTGCTCAATCATATTCGCATGGTACCGGTCATTTATCTAACTTAGAGGCCTTAAACTTGGAGAATACTACCCACAGAGAGGATAATGTTATCCTTCTTGACATGCTTAAGTTTCAGCAATCTTTCTCCTCTTCTGATGATTCTCATGCTAACAGTGACAACAACACACAAGACATATCTAGCAGTCTGCATTTGGACCAACAAAAGAGCACAAGGCTCACACGTGCTCAAAAGAAGAAATCTCAGTTTAATGGTTAATATACTTGTTTGGAATATCAGGGGAGTTGGTAACTCCCCCTCTAAACGTCGTCTTGCTTCCCTCTGTAAGACCAATAAGGTACAAATTGCTGCGATTTTAGAGTCCATGGTTCAGAATTCTTCAATGCTGGCTTTATCTCTCAAGTTGGGCCTCCCCCAATGCCTCTCTAGTGGTAATCCTCATGGTAAAGTTTGGGTTTTTTGGCATAATTCTATCTCTGTGGATGTGATTACTACTCATGCGTCTTTTATCACTTTGAAGGTAACTGGTCAAATTGTCCACTATGTCACTTTCATTTATGCCAGTTGTCACCTTCAGGACAGAATTCATATTTGGGACACTATCACTTCTCTGCCTATTACTGCCCCCTGGATGATTGTGGGTGATTTTAATTCTGTTCTCTACTCCCATGAAAAATTTGGTGGCAATGCACCGCAGCATGCTTCTGTGAATGCCTTCCACTCTTTCTTACAGGATGGCAACCTCATGGATCTTGGCTTTAGTGGCACTCCTTATACCTGGAGAAATGGTCAACAAGGTATTGGTTCCATTAAGGCCAGATTGGACAGAGGTTTGGCTAACCCACCTTGGTTTTCCTCTTTTAACACTACAGTAAGCCATTTACATCACATCAACTCTGATCATAGTCCGCTGCATGTTTCTTATCATTGTTCTAATGCTCCTAGAAAATCACATTTTAAATTCCTGAAGATGTGGACTAGACATAGTGATTTCATCCACGTGGTTAGAGCCTGTTGGTATCAACCTTTACATGCTTCTCCGCTTTTCAGGCTTAGTGCTAAATTGAAGAGACTGAAAACCACTTTGAAGTCTTGGAATAAAAGTGTCTTTGACAACATTTTTCAGCATATCTTGCAGGCAGAAGAGAAGGTTAATTCATTACAAATCATTGTTGATAATCATCCTTCTGACCATTCACTTTCTAAGTTCTCTACAGCTAAAAAAGATTTAGATGAACTTCTCTTACGCCAAGAGATCTTCTGGAGGCAAAAATCTCACCTCAAATGGCTCAAGGAGGGCGACCAAAACTCAGCCTTCTTCCATTCTATTGCCAATGAAAGGCGCAGGAAAAACTTTATCCACAAGTTGGTTAATGATCAGGGGGATGATGTTACTGACCAAGACGCTTTACTTTCCATGGCTATAACTTATTATCAAAATCTGTTTACTTCTGAGCCTCCAACAATGAACAATATTGGTCTTCTGCAATATATTCCTACCATTGTTTCTGATGCAGATAATCTAACCTTGATGGCTACTCCAACCATAGAGGAAGTCAAGGATTCTGTCTTCTCTTTTAAGTCCGGATAGTGCCCCTGGACCAGATGGATTCTCTGGTGACTTCTTTACCTCTTGCTGGGACATCATTTCTGTTGATACTTATGATGCTGCTAAGGAGTTCTTTAATGGAGGCTTCCTTCTTAAATCATATACCTCCACTCACCTCGTGTTAATTCCCAAAGGAGAGTCACCTAGCACTCTGAAGGATTTTAGACCAATTAGTCTGTGCAATTTCACCTATAAGATAATCTCACTCATCTTATGCAAAAGATTATCTCTAGTATTGCCTGCTCTAATTTCTCCTCTGCAGGGAGCCTTTGTTAAAGGCAGAGATATGGCTGACAACATCTGTCTTGCCCAGGAGCTTACTCATAGAATCTCTAAGAAGGTCAGAGGACATAACATCATCTTCAAACTCGACATGATGAAAGCATACGACAGATTGGAATGGTCTTACTTATTTGATGTGCTGATTAAATTTGGCTTCTCTGCCACATGGATTAACCTTATCAGAGGATTATTCACCAACTGCTGGTTTTCTGTCATTCTCATGTGTAATGTTGGTGGCTTCTTCACCTCCTCTCGTGGTCTTCGACAGGGAGATCCATTGGCACCCAGTCTCTTTATCCTTGCTGAAGAGGCATTCAGCAGAGGTCTTCAGCAGCTGTGCCTCAGAGGCATTATTACCCCTTATTCTACCTTCATTGAGGGGCCCATTATTTCGCATCTCTTATTTGCTGATGATACTATTATCTTCACTAACGGCTCTCAAGGTTCCTTACGCAGACTCATGGCTTTCTTGACCATTTATGAGAGATGTTCAGGACAAAAGATTAACCCAAGCAAGAGCTCTTTCTGCATCGCGGGATATACTCCTACTTGGAGAATCAATCAAGTATATGCTAGAACTTCAATTCCTCACAGGGCTTTTCCTATCACTTACTTAGGTGCTCCCCTATTCAAGGGCGCAGCTAAGGCAATATACTTTCATCCTCTTTTGGACAAGGTGAGAAATAGACTAGCCTCTTGGAAATCTAATCTCTTGTCGCCTGGTGGAAGACTGATTCTTATCAAGCATGTTCTATCTTCTATTCCTATATACATTCTTGCTGTCCTTAACCCTCCTAAGAGCATCCTACACTCTTTAGAGTGGACATTTGCTGCTTTCTTTTGGAGATCTACTTCAACAGGGATACGTAGGCATTGGATCACTTGGAAGCACCTGGCTAGGCCAACCTCTGAAGGGGGAATTGGTATTCGCTCTCTTCTGGATCTCGGGGCTGCCCTTAAGGTCAAATTATGTTGGAAAGTGTACTCTAAAAAGGGCATCTGGGGTGAGTACATCAATCAGACTTACCTTCACAGGCATCATGTTTCTACTTGTCCTATGGTTGGTTCTCCTCATTGGAAGATGATGCTCAAGCATAGACAATGGGTTCTTGACAACACTTTTTGGTCAGTGGACCAAGGCCATATTTCTTTCTGGCATGATGATTGGACTGGTCATGGTCCTCTAAAGGACCATATCTCCGAGGATCAGTGGACTGCTATTGGTAATACCCAAGCTTGGTTGGTTCGTGATTATATCATTTCTGGTCAACATCTATTACACTCATTACCTTCAGACATCGCTTCTATTATAATGGACTATATTGGCAACTTCTCCACTCAACAAGGCCATGATAAGATCATTTGGAAGCCGAATTCCTATGGCTTTTTCACCACTAAATCAGCTTGGCAAGTTGTTAGGCAGCAGATATCTCCTATCTCCATCTCTAAATGGATCTGGTGCACTCAAATACCCAAGAAGATCTCCATCTTTACTTACAAGGCCCTTGTTCACAAATTGCCTTTTGATTCCAATATTCAAAGCATAGGTATTCCATTGGCATCAAAGTGTGTGTGTTGCTTGAATGCTTCACGAGAGACTCTCAATCATGCCTTGGCTCATGGAGATTGGGCTTCCCACTGTAGGCACTTCTTTCAGGATAGATGTGGACTAACTCTCCAGATGAGCTCCTTTCATCACATATTCTGCTCCTTTATTACCCTAGCCTCAGGTACATCTCTATACTCTTTCATTATGGGTATTATTCCTTCTATTGTCGTATGGTTTCTGTGGAAAGCCAGGTGTTCCGCCAAGTATGATGGTACCCACCCCCGTAAGGAAAGCATTCTACATCAGAGCCTCCACCTTATAAGAGAGATTGCTGCCATGTATTCCCCTAAGTCCCCTTGTTCCTCTGCGCATAGAGTAGTACTACAAGCATTGGGTGTTGTGGATAGCTTTCCTCCCACATTACCGGTACTGGTAAGATGGTTGCATCCTCCTACAGGTAAACTCAAACTTAACACTGATGGTTGTAGTAGAGGTAATCCTGGTAACTCTGCAGGTTCAGCTATTCTCAGAAACGATAAAGGTCAGTTCATCATGGCATCTTGTGCCTACTTTGGTCACACTCATAGTATCATTTCTGAACTCAGGGCGATTATCACTGGTCTACAGATGTGTCTCCAACGAGGCCTCACTTGTCTTATTGTTGAATCTGATTGCCTCTCACTGATCACTCTCATGATTTCCACTAACCCCACTATCCCTTGGATTCTTTTTCCATGGTGGATTGAGTTTTGCTCCCTCAGGGAAGCTATGGATCTCCACTTTTGCCATGCAGTCAGAGAAGCCAATAAAGCTGCTGATGCTCTGGCTAACTTCTCCTGCGACCAGCATGTAGATCAAGTCTTTTTAGATTCTTCCGCTTTGCCTTCTATTGTAAAAGGGGAAATCACTTCTGATAAAAGTCGTCTTCCCCACCTTAGGATTTGAGGGGCTCTTTTTCAGGGGGATTCTGGGTTTATTGATGTACTCTCTCAGGGGTAAGGTGGCATGTCCCCCCCTTGTATCTCAGGGAAAATCACTTCTGATAAAAGTGGTCTTCCCCACCTTAGGATTTGAGGGGTTTCTTCAGGGGGATTCTGGGTTTATTAATGTACTCTCTCAGGCGTTAGGTGGTATCTCCCCCCCTTGTATCTTCAACTTTTTGATGTAATAAAATCCCAAGGGCCGGCCCAGGGTCCTAGTTAAATTCCTGGGTTAAAAAAAAAAAAAAAAAAAGCCCTCAACCCTAAACCCTCAACCCTAAAACCCTCAAACCTAAACCCTCAACCCTAAAACCCTCAACCCTAAACCCTCAACCCTCAAACCCTCAACCCTCAAACCCTCAACCCTCAACCCTAAACCCTCAACCCTAAATCCTCAACCCTACAACCCTTAACCCTCAACCCTAAACCCTCAACCCTAAACCCTCAACCCTAAACCCCCAACCCTCAACCCTAAACCCTCAACCCTCAACCCTCAACCCTCAACCCTAAACCCTCAACCCTAAACCCTCAACCCTCAACCCTCAACCCTAAACCCTTAACCCTCAACCCTCAACCCTCAAACCCTCAACCCTAAACCCTCAAACCCTCAACCCTCAAACCCTCAACCCTAAACCCTCAACCCTCAAACCCTCAACCCTAAACCCTAAACCCTAAACCTTACCCCTGGGAGATACAATAAATAAGAAAGCAAAGAAGAACCCCCCAGATACATAAACCAATCAAAAACGAAAATGAGGAACGCCTGATTTGTCCATAGCCAATTCTCCTCTTACAGGAGGAGGAAGAGCAGTATATGAAGAAAAAGTGCGAGACGTATAAGAAGAACAGGAGAAGTTTGCCAATGCGTCTGCAGCCTTGTTACATTCTCTGACCACATGTTGGAATTGAATAAGCATAGAGTTCTTCAGAGAGCATAAGTGATCCCACCAAGGATGAAGAATCCAGGGAATCTTCTGGCCATCAGAGTGAAGAAGCATAATTAACACCTGACAATCAGACTCTATAATAAGAGAAGAAATCCCCATCTGAAGACATATCTGTAATCCAATAAGCATAGCCCTGATCTCTGAAATAAGACTGCATGTGATACCAAAAAAGCCACAGCAAGCAGAAATAAAGGATCCTTTATCATTTCTGAGAATAACAACACCTGCAGATATACCTGGATTACCTTTACAACAGCCATCTGTGTTAAGTTTAACATGAAATCTGGGGGGAGGAATCCAATAAACAAGGGAAGGGGGTGCAGGAGAAAAGATATCAGTCAAACCCAAAGCCTGCAAAGATGCTCTCTCAGCATAGGAAGAAGCCCTCTTAGGATGAAATAAAGAAGCAATCTCAGTAATAAGAATAATAGTTTGCCTCAAAATATGCTCTTTACTACAAATAGAATTGTCAAACCTGGCAGTGCACCTAGCTTTCCAAAGCGTCCAAGCAATAATAGAAGGAGTGATACCCATGCAGAAGCCATAAAGAGAAGTATTGGATGCCTTGGAAGTGAATGCTGAAAACATATAATGAAAAGAAGTCCCTTGAGCATGAACCTGGAAAATGTGCTTGAAGAAATTCCAACAATGTCTGGCAATATCACCCAAAGCAAGAATATGGTTCATAGTTTCATGATGAGGAGAACTACATCAATAACACTTGGAAACCAAAGAAATCCCATATCTCTGAATAACTGAGTCAAAGGGCAATCTGTCAATAAGAGCTCTGTAAATAAATAGGGAGATCTTTTTAGGTAAGAGTGCGTGCCAAATCCATTTGGTGATAGGAAGCTGAGGTCCAGTATTTCTGACAGTGTTCCAGGCAGATTTAGTAGTAAAATAACCATGAGTATCAGGCTGCCAAATAGGTTTATCAGTGCCATTAGTATGAGATAAGCAAATAGCAATATCATTGATAACATGTAGAATATCCATAGGAAGCATATAGAGAAAGTCATGTCTGCGAGCCAAAAAATCCTGGACAAACCAATTATGAGTATGAGCAACAGAAAGCCATTGATCAGAAGATATGAACTCCCTGAGAGGTTCATGGCCAGTCCAATTATCATTCCAAAAAGGGAGCCTACCAGTTCCAACCTGCCAGCAAGTATGGTCCAAGACCCAATATCTATGACCAAGAACCATTCTCCAGTGGGGAGAGCCAGTCAAGGGGCAAGAGGATAGATGCTGATCCTGCAGATAGGTGCAATGAATATAATCACTCCAAACTCCCTTATGGGAGTAGATCTTCCAGCAAAGTTTCACTTTCAAAGCAGTACTCAAATCAAAGAGATCGGATTCCAATCCCTCCATCAATAGGTCTAGCCATGTGTTTCCAAGCAATCCAGTGTTTTCTCTGACCAACAGTGGAAGAACCCCAAAAGAAGGCAGCAAATGCTTTTTCCATGGAATTTAAAATGCTCTTAGGGGGAGAGAGGACAGCAAGAATGTGTATAGGAATAGATGATAAAACATGCTTTATCAGAATTAATCTACCCCCAGGAGATAAGAGCTTAGTTTTCCAATTAGTAAGTTTGTTTATCACCTTGTCAAGCAGTGGCTGAAAAAAGATAGCTTTAGCGATACCTTTGTAGAGAGGAGCCCCCAAATAGATAATCGGAAAAGCCTTATTGGGCATCTGAGTAGCAGCAGCAATTTGATTGATTCTTTGAGTGATAGTGCGAGGGGCCACATAAAAAGAGCTTTTGTATTTATTAACCTGCTGACCAGAACATCTGTCATAAATATTAATAAAAGCAAAAAGCCTGTGAAGAGAAGCCTGAGATCCGTTAGTAAAAATAACCGTGTCATCAGCAAAGAGTAAGTGAGAGATAATAGGCCCAGCTCTGAATGTGGAGAAAGGAGTGATCAAGCCTCTGGTGAAAAGGTTATGAAGACCCCTGCTGAAAGCTTCTTCTGCCAAGATAAATAAACTGGGGGCCAGAGGATCACCTTGCCTAAGTCCTCTGGAAGAATTAAAATAGCCACCAAGCTGACCATTAAAAACAACTAAGAACCAACAGTGAGTAAATAGATTCTTAATCAAATTAATCCAATCATGAGAGAAGCCAAATTTATATAGAACATCAAATAAATAGCTCCATTCCAGTCGATCATAGGCCTTCATCATGTCCGGTTTAAGAATAACATTGTGACTAGTAGTTCTTTTAGAAATATTATGCACCATCTCCTGAGCCAAACAGATATTTTCACTGATGTCCCTTCCTTTAACAAATGCACCTTGGAAGGGAGAAATAAGCTTAGGCAGAATAACAGAGAGCCTCTTGCAAACAATCAGAGAAATGATCATATAATTAAAATTGCACAGACTGATGGGCCTGAAATCCTTAAGAGTGGTAGGATTGTCACACTTAGGAATAAGAACCAAGTGAGTAGAAGTAAAGGCCTTAGGCAAAGAGCCACCTTTGAAGAATTCAATAACAGCAGCAAATATATCATCAGTAATAATATCCCAGCAATGAGTGAAGAAATCACCTGAGAATCCATCGGGACCTAGAGTACTATCAGCACAAAGAGAGAAGACAGAATCTTTCACTTCCTCCAAAGAAGGAATAGTCAGCAAAGCAACATTATCTTGATCATTAACAATACTAGGAATGTATTGGAGAAGACCACTACTATTCATAGAAGGGGGCTGGGAGGTGAACAGTTCCTTATAATAATCAATAGCCATAGAGAGAAGAGCATTCTGATCAGTAACCTGATTGCCATTAGCATCTGAAAGGGAGTGAATAAAGTTCCTTCTACGTCTCTCAGAAACAATGGAATGGAAGAAAGCAGTATTTTGGTCCCCTTCCTTGAGCCACCTGAAGTGAGATTTTTGTCTCCAGAAAATTTCCTGTCTGAGTAATAATTCATCAAGTTTTCTCTTGGCAACAACTAGATCATTCAAAGCATCTGCAGAGGGCAAAGAGTCAGCAATGTTTTGCAGATTAGCAACATCATTCTCAGCTTTTAAGACAGCATCAAAAACATTCCCGAATATATTCTTATTCCAGTGCTTAAGAGTAGCCCGTAATCTTTTCAGTTTGGCACTGAACTTATAAAGTGGAGAAGCATGCAAGGGTCTGCTCCAGCAATCCTTAACGACTTGAGTGAAACTCTGATGTCTGGTCCAAACTTTTAGAAACTTAAAGTGAGCATGATGAATAGAGTTCAAAGAGTCATAAGTGACAAGCAGGGGGTTGTGATCTGAACAATTATGATGCAGATGTTTTATAGAAGTAGAAAATTTAGCAAACCAATGAGTGTTAGCCAAACCTCTGTCCAATCTTGCTTTGATACAACCAAGCCCTTGTTGTCCATTGCGCCAAGTGTAGCTAGGACCACTGAACCCAAGATCAGCAATGCCACAGTCCTGCACAAAAGAGTGGAATGCATGGACTGAAGCTGAGAGAGGAACATTCCCACCAAGTTTCTCATGAGAAAATAGAACAGAATTAAAGTCTCCAATCACCATCCATGGGACAACAACTGAGGAGGAAATAGAGGCAATATCATCCCAAGTACCAATTCTGTCTTGAAGGTGACAACTAGCATAGACAAAAGTAATAATATGCTCAACAACATCTTTCACTTTGACAGTGATATAATTATCATGAATATGCAGAACATCAATATCCATAGAGTCATGCCAAAAAACCCATATCTTGCCACAGTCCATATTAGAAGCAACAAACTTAGAGAGGCCAAGACGAAGAGAAATGCGCTGCATGGAAGAATAATGTATCATGGGCTCAAGAATGGCAGCCATCTTAATCCTGTGTGATTTGCACAGAGAAATTAATCGACGAAGAGAGGTAGAGCTCCCAACACCCCTAATATTCCAAACCAAAGTGTTAACCATTAATGTTTAGATTTCTTTTTTTGAGCACGGGTGAGCCTGGTGCTCTTTTGTTGGGCCGAAGATAAAGTACTAGAAGTATCATGTATGCCATCATCACAAGTAGCCTGGGATTCATCAGTGATGGAGAATGATTGCCTAAATTTATGTATCTCAAGTAATTGTTTAGCATCATCGCTGGGATTGAGGCTATCCAGATTTAAAGCCTCAATATTAGGTATATGGGTCATACCATGAGAAGCAGACTGGACTGAATCATGGGAACTCTGCTCAATAGGTAAATAAGCTGAAGATATCACCTGATTATCGACTTTTAGAGACGTATGGACTTCCATGATTGGCAAAGGAGCAGCAACAACTGCCAAATGACCCTGATTAATTGGTTCAACATCAACCAAACCAATGGGATTAAAAGTGTGCACATCCCTATTAATAACAGCACTAGATGGAATGGGAATAATGGAGTCCTCGGAATTGAGCTTGCATGGGAGTTGAGGATCGGATATCACCTGATTTTCGACGCTATGAGACGATAAAACTTCCATGCTCGCAGCATCAATGTTGTCATGAGTAGGCTTCGATTCGTCCAAGTTGTCCAATACTCGATCCCCCACAGTCACAAGATCAGAATTAAAGTCCAGACCAGAGGGAAGTGTGTTAATATTACCAAAAAATGAGTGGATATTGCTCACCAAGGACTCCTGGTGCTGGGGGTGTGGAGCAGCATGGAAATGCACAAAGTCAGGATGCCCCCCAGCACCAGTAGCCTGTTCAAAGGTATCAAGCATGGTGATTTCAGCAGCTGCTAGCTCAATAATTGGGTCTTCAGCAGTGAAGTCCAGTGATTGCTGGTGTTGAGCGTTTGTGGTAGGCGGCCTGTGCAAAACAGGGGTAGTCTGTTCATCTGCATGCAGGGGATCTGTAAGAGAGGCAGCAATTTGGGCTGAGGCTTGCTGGTGATTAACACTTGAGGGCTCAAATTCTGGGCTCGGCCCAATAAGGGAGGAGATAACAGGCTGCTGCACAGTCAAGTGGGCCTGGTCCCTGGGCTGAGACGAAGCATCATAGGCACAGGGTGAAGCTTGCAGGTCCACAGCCGAACCAGAGCGTTTAAATCGAACATCTGGGAGGCAAGTAGGCAGGGCATTATGCTGGGGCCGATCAGTAGAAGCTTGGGCTGAGGCTTTCTGGCGATTGGGCCTGGACGCCTCAGGTTCTGGGCTCGGCCCATGAAGGGAGAAGATAGCAGGCTGCTACACGGGCGAGTGGGCCTGGTCCTGGGGCTGAGGCAGAGCATCCGAATTGCAGGGTGGAAGTTGCAAGTCCACAGCCGAACAAGAGGGCTTATGTCGAACACCTGGCAGGCATGCACGCAGGGCATCATGTTGGGACTGATCAACAGCTGCTGGGGCTGAGACTTGCTGGCGATTGGGGCTTGAGACCTCAAGTTCTGGGCTCGGCCCCGGAAGGGGGATAATACCAAATTGCTGCACAGGCAAGTGGGCCTGGTCCCTGGGCTGAGGCCGAGCACCGTGACCACCGGGCGAGACCGTGTGCATGGGCACAGGGATCAAAGAGTGCAGGTCTTCAGCCGAACACGAGGGCCTTTGTCGAACACCTGGCGTGCATGCATGCGGAGTATTACGCTGAGGCCGATCAACAGCAGTGGAGGTGTTGGCCAGTATGGGAGCCAACGTGGAGCTTTGCATGGGCTCGGTGACCAGAAGCACGCCAGCAGAGATCGTTGGAGACTGACGGCGAACATCTGGCGGAGTAATCTGCTGAGAGATCTCTGTGGTGCTCGGAGGCGACTCCAGGGTGTCCCTTCCAGCCACGGTCATCATCGGTAGGGTGGATATGCTACCTTGAGGCTATGGCGGGCAAGGCAAGGGAGCATGCAGAGAAGGGGTAGGCTCAGTTGGAAGAATCACAGCAGAATCAAGCCGGGCATCGCCGGCAATGTCTCCGAAATCATGACTGTCATTAGGAGGTCTGAGCACAGCAAAAGGGTTACTGGTGGTGATTTGTGTTAGACTACGACTAGGGCCAGGATCTTTGTGAACCCATCGCTGGGTGGAGCTCATAGGGCCACGCATAATCTTCTTCGTTCCTCCTGAGGGTTGGGCCGAACTAGGGAGCCGGATCATCTGAGTATCTCCAGTGCGGTTCTCGGAAGAATTGTGCACCTTCTCTGGTTGTGCAGCGTTCCCAGCACCGTCCTCGCTCGCCAGCTTCGCAGGTAGCTAAGTTGGCTCCGAAGAGGAAGGACCTTGGGAGGTTTTCTTGTGAGGTTCCTGGGGGCCCATGCTCTTGGCGGTTTTGCGGCATGTTGAGGAGCAGTGACCCAAAAGCTTGCAGGTAATGCAATAAGGAGGGAGCGGGGGATACAGGATTTCCTGAAAGTATCCTGTGTTACCCATCCCAATCCAGATGCGAGACGGACGGTGTTTCAGGACGTCGAGCTCGATACACGCGCGGGCATAAGAAGTATTCGTGAGCTGCGCGGTGTGGAGAGCAACCTGGAGAACCCTGCCCAGGTTTCCCACAATCGACCTGATGTAGGATTCGTGGAAGAGGTGTAGTTTGAGGGCTGGGAGTTCCACCCAGACAGGAATCACCGGTGGTTCCGTCCCGCACTCGAAGTCGGGCATCCACTTGAGAAACTTGAACAGATATCCTTTGACGTATAATTGCTCTCGGAGGAGGAGACGGAGGTAGTCGTCTTCCACGGTGCAGCGGAGCAGCAGGTGCCTGTTATCCAATGCACTGATGATGAAGTCGTGCTGGAGACGAAGCCAGTGCATGAGGAGAGCTTTGATATCAGGAAACGGGGGCCTGCCAAACGGGGTTTTCGCCGCGAGGGCGAACTGGAACGGGGCTAGGGCTGCAGCGATTTCCTCCTGAGAAAAATAAACTGTCGGTTCCCCCAGATCCGTGAAGGCGGGCGGGTGTATAGGGATCTTCACTTCCGGGAAGAGGGGCTGGTTCTTCAATGCTTGCAGGAAGGTCTTCGCGCCAGACCCGGCGCTCCATGCCGGTGAAGGAGAGGGCGCAGTAGGGGCGTGGTTCATCGAGTGCAGGGCGCTTGGGGGCGCAGCAGCAGCAGGAAGGGGGGCATCCGTGGGACGAACCGGCGGTTCCGGGGACGGAGCGGTGGGGTGGGGGGAGCGGGGGCTTCAGCGGCGGAGAGGGGAGTGTGAGGGGAGTCTGCAGCGAGGTGGGGGGTCTCCCGCCCCCCTCAGAACCGGCCATGGCCGGCGGCCACCGAGGGGAGCCGCAGAGCTTCTCTCTCTAGGATTCTAGAGAGAGAAGGGCGGTGGCCGAATTTTTAGGGTTTAGGGTTTAGGTTTTAGGGTTTAGGGTTTAGGGTTTAGGGTTTAGGGTTTAGGGTTTTTTTTTTTTTTTTTTAAGCCCAGAACTTATCTAGGACGCTGGGCAGGCCCTTGGAATTTTATTAAATGAAACAAATAAACATACAAGGGGGGGACATGCCACCTTACCCCTGGGAGATACAATAAATAAGAAAGCAAAGAAGAACCCCCCAGATACATAAACCAATCAAAAACGAAAATGAGGAACGCCTGATTTGTCCATAGCCAATTCTCCTCTTACAGGAGGAGGAAGAGCAGTATATGAAGAAAAAGTGCGAGACGTATAAGAAGAACAGGAGAAGTTTGCCAATGCGTCTGCAGCCTTGTTACATTCTCTGACCACATGTTGGAATTGAATAAGCATAGAGTTCTTCAGAGAGCATAAGTGATCCCACCAAGGATGAAGAATCCAGGGAATCTTCTGGCCATCAAAGTGAAGAAGCATAATTAACACCTGACAATCAGACTCTATAATAAGAGAAGAAATCCCCATCTGAAGACATATCTGTAATCCAATAAGCATAGCCCTGATCTCTGAAATAAGACTGCATGTGATACCAAAAAAGCCACAGCAAGCAGAAATAAAGGATCCTTTATCATTTCTGAGAATAGCAACACCTGCAGATATACCTGGATTACCTTTAAAACAGCCATCTGTGTTAAGTTTAACATGAAATCTGGGGGAAGGAATCCAATAAACAAGGGAAGGGGGTGCAGGAGAAAAGATATCAGTCAAACCCAAAGCCTGCAAAGATGCTCTCTCAGCATAGGAAGAAGCCCTCTTAGGATGAAATAAAGAAGCAATCTCAGTGATAAGAATAATAGCTTGCCTCAAAATATGCTCTTTACAACAAATAGAATTGTCAAACCTGGCAGTGCACCTAGCTTTCCAAAGCGTCCAAGCAATAATAGACGGAGTGATACCCATGCAGAAGCCATAAAGAGAAGTATTGGATGCCTTGGAAGTGAATGCTGAAAACATATAATGAAAAGAAGTCCCTTGAGCATGAACCTGGAAAATGTGCTTGAAGAAATTCCAACAATGTCTGGCAATATCACCCAAAGCAAGAATATGGTTCATAGTTTCATGATGAGGAGAACTACATCAATAACACTTGGAAACCAAAGAAATCCCATATCTCTGAATAACTGAGTCAAAGGGCAATCTGTCAATAAGAGCTCTGTAAATAAATAGGGAGATCTTTTTAGGTAAGAGTGCGTGCCAAATCCATTTGGTGATAGGAAGCTGAGGTCCAGTATTTCTGACAGTATTCCAAGCAGATTTAGTAGTAAAATAACCATGAGTATCAGGTTGCCAAATAGGTTTATCAGTGCCATTAGTATGAGATAAGCAAATAGCAATATCATTGATAACATGTAGAATATCCATAGGAAGCATATGGAGAAAGTCATGTCTGCGAGCCAAAAAATCCTGGACAAACCAATTATGAGTATGAGCAACAGAAAGCCATTGATCAGAAGATATGAACTCCCTGAGAGGTCCATGGCCAGTCCAATTATCATTCCAAAAAGAGAGCCTACCAGTTCCAACCTGCCAGCAATTATGGTCCAAGACCCAATATCTATGACCAAGAACCATTCTCCAGTGGGGAGAGCCAGTCAAGGGGCAAGAGGATAGATACTGATCCTGCAGATAGGTGCAATGAATATAATCACTCCAAACTCCCTTATGGGAGTAGATCTTCCAGCAAAGTTTCACTTTCAAAGCAGTACTCAAATCAAAGAGAGATCGGATTCCAATCCCTCCTTCATCAATAGGTCTAGCCATGTGTTTCCAAGCAATCCAGTGTTTTCTCTGACCAACAGTAGAAGAACCCCAAAAGAAGGCAACAAATGCTTTTTCCATGGCATTCAAAATACTCTTAGGGGGAGAGAGGACAGCAAGAATGTGTATAGGAATAGATGATAAAACATGCTTTATCAGAATTAATCTACCCCCAGGAGATAAGAGCTTAGTTTTCCAATTAGTAAGTTTGTTTCTCACCTTGTCAAGCAGTGGCTGAAAAAAGATAGCTTTAGCGATACCTTTGTAGAGAGGAGCCCCCAAATAGATAATCGGAAAAGCCTTATTGGGCATCTGAGTAGCAGTAGCAATTTGATTGATTCTTTGAGTGATAGTGCGGGGGGCCACATAAAAAGAGCTTTTGTCTTTATTAACCTGCTGACCAGAACATCTGTCATAAATATTAATAAAAGCAAAAAGCCTGTGAAGAGAAGCCTGAGATCCGTTAGTAAAAATAACCGTGTCATCAGTAAAGAGTAAGTGAGAGATAATAGGCCCAGCTCTGAATGTGGAGAAAGGAGTGATCAAGCCTCTGGTGAAAAGGTTATGAAGACCCCTGCTGAAAGCTTCTTCTGCCAAGATAAATAAACTGGGGGCCAGAGGATCACCTTGCCTAAGTCCTCTGGAAGAATTAAAATAGCCACCAAGCTGACCATTAAAAACAACTGAGAACCAACAGTGAGTAAATAGATTCTTAATCAAATTAATCCAATCATGAGAGAAGCCAAATTTATATAGAACATCAAATAAATAGCTCCATTCCAGTCGATCATAGGCCTTCATCATGTCCGGTTTAAGAATAACATTGTGACCAGTAGTTCTTTTAGAAATATTATGCACCATCTCCTGAGCCAAATAGATATTATCACTGATGTCCCTTCCTTTAACAAATGCACCTTGGAAGGGAGAAATAAGCCTAGGCAGAATAACAGAGAGCCTCTTGCAAACAATCAGAGAAATGATCTTATAATTAAAATTGCACAGACTGATGGGCCTGAAATCCCTAAGAGTGGTAGGATTGTCACACTTAGGAATAAGAACCAAGTGAGTAGAAGTAAAGGCCTTAGGCAAAGAGCCACCTTTGAAGAATTCAATAACAGCAGCAAATATATCATCAGCAATAATATCCCAGCAATCAGTGAAGAAATCACCTGAGAATCCGTCGGGACCTGGAGTACTATTAGCACAAAGAGAGAAGACAGAATCTTTCACTTCCTCCAAAGAAGGAATAGCCAGCAAAGCAACATTATCTTGATCATTAACAATACTAGGAATGTATTGGAGAAGACCACTACTATCCATAGAAGGGGGCTGGGAGGTGAACAGTTCCTTATAATAATCAATAGCCATAGAGAGAAGAGCATTCTGATCAGTAACCTGATTGCCATTAGCATCTGAAAGGGAGTGAATAAAGTTCCTTCTACGTCTCTCAGAAACAATGGAATGGAAGAAAGCAGTATTTTGGTCCCCTTTCTTGAGCCACCTGAAGTGAGATTTTTGTCTCCAGAAAATTTCCTGTCTGAGTAATAATTCATCAAGTTTTCTCTTGGCAACAACTAGATCATTCAAAGCATCAGCACAGGGCAAAGAGTCAGCAATGTTTTGCAGATTAGCAACATCATTCTCAGCTTTTAAGATAGCATCAAAAATATTCCCGAATATATTCTTATTCCAATGCTTAAGAGTAGCCCGTAATCTTTTCAGTTTGGCACTGAACTTATAAAGTGGAGAAGCATGCAAGGGTCTGCTCCAGCAATCCTTAATGACTTGAGTGAAACTCTGATGTCTGGTCCAAACTTTTAGAAACTTAAAGTGAGCATGATGAATAGAGTTCAAAGAGTCATAAGTGACAAGCAGGGGGTTGTGATCTGAACAATTATGATGCAGATGTTTTATAGAAGTAGAAAATTTAGCAAACCAATGAGTGTTAGCCAAACCTCTGTCCAATCTAGCTTTGATGCAACCAAGCCCTTGTTGTCCATTGCGCCAACTGTAGCTAGGACCACTGAACCCAAGATCAGCAATGCCACAGTCCTGCACAAAAGAGTGGAATGCATGGACTGAAGCTGAGAGAGGAACATTCCCACAAAGTTTCTCATGAGAAAATAGAACAGAATTAAAGTCTCCAATCACCATCCATGGGACAACAACTGAGGAGGAAATAGAGGCAATATCATCCCAAGTACCAATTCTGTCTTGAAGGTGACAACTAGCATAGACAAAAGTAATAATATGCTCAACAACATCTTTCACTTTGACAGTGATATAATTATCATGAATATGCAGAACATCAATATCCATAGAGTCTTGCCAAAAAACCCATATCTTGCCATAGTCCATATTAGAAGCAACAAACTTAGAGAGGCCAAGACGAAGAGAAATGCGCTGCATGGAAGAATAATGTATCATGGGCTCAAGAATGGCAGCCATCTTAATCCTGTGTGATTTGCACAGAAAAATTAATCGACGAAGAGAGGTAGAGCTCCCAACACCCCTAATATTCCAAACCAAAGTGTTAACCATTAATGTTTAGATTTCTTTTTTTGAGCACGGGTGAGCCTGGTGCTCTTTTGTTGGGCCGAAGATAAAGTACTAGAAGTATCATGTATGCCATCATCACAAGTAGCCTGGGATTCATCAGTGATGGAGAATGATTGCCTAAATTTATGTATCTCAAGTAATTGTTTAGCATCATCGCTGGGATTGAGGCTATCCAGATTTAAAGCCTCAATATTAGGTATATGGGTCATACCATGAGAAGCAGACTGGACTGAATCATGGGAACTCTGCTCAATAGGTAAATAAGCTGAAGATATCACCTGATTATCGACTTTTAGAGACGTATGGACTTCCATGATTGGCAAAGGAGCAGCAACAACTGCCAAATGACCCTGATTAATTGGTTCAACATCAACCAAACCAATGGGATTAAAAGTGTGCACATCCCTATTAATAACAGCACTAGATGGAATGGGAATAATGGAGTCCTCGGAATTGAGCTTGCATGGGAGTTGAGGATCGGATATCACCTGATTTTCGATGCTATGAGACGATAAAACTTCCATGCTCGCAGCACCAATGTTGTCATGAGTAGGCTTCGATTCGTCCAAGTTGTCCAATACTCGATCCCCCACAGTCACAAGATCAGAATTAGAGTCCAGACCAGAGGGAAGTGTGTTAATATTACCAAAAAATGAGTGGATATTGCTCACCAAGGACTCCTGGTGCTGGGGGTGTGGAGCAGCATGGAAATGCACAAAGTCAGGATGCCCCCCAGCACCAGTAGCCTGTTCAAAGGTATCAAGCATGGTGATTTCAGCAGCTGCTAGCTCAGTAATTGGGTCTTCAGCAGTGAAGTCCAGTGATTGCTGGTGTTGAGCGTTTGTGGTAGGCGGCCTGTGCAAAACAGGGGTAGTCTGTTCATCTGCATGCAGGGGATCTGTAAGAGAGGCAGCAATTTGGGCTGAGGCTTGCTGGTGATTAACACTTGAGGGCTCAAATTCTGGGCTCGGCCCAATAAGGGAGGAGATAACAGGCTGCTGCACAGTCAAGTGGGCCTGGTCCCTGGGCTGAGACGAAGCATCATAGGCACAGGGTGAAGCTTGCAGGTCCACAGCCGAACCAGAGGGTTTAAATCGAACATCTGGGAGGCAAGTAGGCAGGGCATTATGCTGGGGCCGATCAGTAGAAGCTTGGGCTGAGGCTTTCTGGCGATTGGGCCTGGAGGCCTCAGGTTCTGGGCTCGGCCCATGAAGGGAGAAGATAGCAGGCTGCTACACGGGCGAGTGGGCCTGGTCCTGGGGCTGAGGCAGAGCATCCGAATTGCAGGGTGGAAGTTGCAAGTCCACAGCCGAACAAGAGGGCTTATGTCGAACACCTGGCAGGCATGCACGCAGGGCATCATGTTGGGACTGATCAACAGCTGCTGGGGCTGAGACTTGCTGGCGATTGGGGCTTGTGGCCTCAAGTTCTGGGCTCGGCCCAGGAAGGGGGATAATACCAAATTGCTGCACAGGCAAGTGGGCCTGGTCCCTGGGCTGAGGCCGAGCACCGTGACCACCGGGCGAGACCGTGTGCATGGGCACAGGGATCAAAGAGTGCAGGTCTTCAGCCGAACACGAGGGCCTTTGTCGAACACCTGGCGTGCATGCATGCGGAGTATTACGCTGAGGCCGATCAACAGCAGTGGAGGTGTTGGCCAGTATGGGAGCCAACGTGGAGCTTTGCATGGGCTCGGTGGCCAGAAGCACGCCAGCAGAGATCGTTGGAGACTGACGGCGAACATCTGGCGGAGTAATCTGCTGAGAGATCTCTGTGGTGCTCGGAGGCGACTCCAGGGTGTCCCTTCCAGCCACGGTCATCATCGGTAGGGTGGATATGCTACCTTGAGGCTGTGGCGGGCAAGGCAAGGGAGCATGCAGAGAAGGGGTAGGCTCAGTTGGAAGAATCACAGCAGAATCAAGCCGGGCATCGCCGGCAATGTCTCCGAAATCATGACTGTCATTAGGAGGTCTGAGCACAGCAAAAGGGTTAATGGTGGTGATTTGTGTTAGACTACGACTAGGGCCAGGATCTTTGTGAACCCATCGCTAGGTGGAGCTCGTAGGGCCACGCATAATCTTCTTCGTTCCTCCTGAGGGTTGGGCCGAACTAGGGAGCCGGATCATCTGAGTATCTCCAGTGCGGTTCTCGGAAGAATTGTGCACCTTCTCTGGTTGTGCAGCGTTCCCAGCACCGTCCTCGCTCGCCAGCTTCGCATGTAGCTGAGTAGGCTCCGAAGAGGAAGGACCTTGGGAGGTTTTCTTGTGAGGTTCCTGGGGGCCCATGCTCTTGGCGGTTTTGTGGCATGTTGAGGAGCAGTGACCCAAAAGCTTGCAGGTAATGCAATAAGGAGGGAGCGGGGGATACAGGATTTCCTGAAAGTATCCTGTGTTACCCATCCCAATCCAGATGCGAGACGGACGGTGTTTGAGGACGTCGAGCTCGATACACGTGCGGGCAGAAGAAGTATTCGTGAGCTGCGCGGTGTGGAGAGCAACTTGGAGAACCCTGCCCAGGTTTCCCACAATCGACCTGATGCAGGATTCGTGGAAGAGGTGTGGTTTGAGGGCTGGGAGTTCCACCCAGACAGGAATCACCGGTGGCTCCGTCCCGCACTCGAAGTCGGGCATCCACTTGAGAAACTTGAACAGATATCCTTTGACGTATAATTGCTCTCGGAGGAGGAGACGGAGGTAGTCGTCTTCCACGGTGCAGCGGAGCAGCAGGTGCCTGTTATCCAATGCACTGATGATGAAGTCGTGCTGGAAACGAAGCCGGTGCATGAGGAGAGCTTTTATATCAGGAAACGGGGGCCTGCCAAACGGGGTTTTCGCCACGAGGGCGAACTGGAACGGGGCTAGGGCTGCAGCGATTTCCTCCTAAGAAAAATAAACTGTCGGTTCCCCCAGATCCGTGAAGGTGGGCGGGTGTATAGGGATCTTCACTTCCGAGAAGAGGGGCTGGTTCTTCAATGCTTGCAGGAAGGTCTTCGCGCCAGACCCGGCGCTCCATGCCGGTGAAGGAGAGGGCGCAGTAGGGGCGTGGTTCATCGAGTGCAGGGCGCTTGGGGGCGCAGCAGCAGCAGGAAGGGGGGCATCCGTGGGACGAACCGGCGGTTCCGGGGACGGAGCGGTGGGGTGGGGGGAGCGGGGGCTTCAGCGGCGGAGAGGGGAGTGTGAGGGGAGTCTGCAGCGAGGTGGGGGGTCTCCCGCCCCCCTCAGAACCGGCCATGGCCGGCGGCCACCGAGGGGAACCGCAGAGCTTCTCTCTCTAGGATTCTAGAGAGAGAAGGGCGGCGGCCGATTTTTTAGGGTTTAGGGTTTAGGGTTTTTTTTTTTTTTTTTTTTAACCCAGGAATTTAACTAGGACTCTGGGCCGGCCCTTGGGATTTTATTTCATCAAAAAGTTGGAGATACAAGGGGGGGACATACCACCTAACCCCTGAGAGAGTACATCAAAAAACCCAGAATCCCCCTGAAAAAAAAACCCCTCAAATCCTAAGGTGGGGAAGACCACTTTTATCAGAAGTGATTTCCCCTGAGATATAAGGGGGGGACATGCCACCTTACCCCTGAGAGAGTACATCAAAAATCCAGAATCCCCCTGAAAAGGAACCCCTCAAATCCTAAGGTGGGGAAGACCACTTTTATCAGAAGTGATTTCCCCTTTTACAATCGAGGGCAAAGCGGAAGAATCTAAAAAGACTTGATCAACATGCTGGTCGCAGGAGAAGTTAGCTAGAGCATCAGCAGCTTTATTAGCTTCTCTAACTGCATGGCAAAAGTGAAAATCCATAGCCTCCCTGATGGAGCAAAACTCAAACCACCATGGAAAAAGAATCCAAGGGATAGTGGGATTAGTGGAAATCATGAAAGTGATCAGTGAGAGGCAATCAGATTCAACAATAAGACAAGTGAAGCCTCGTTGGAGACACATCTGTAGACCAATGATAATCGCCCTGAGTTCAGAAATGATACTATGAGTGTTACCAAAGTAGGCACACGAAGCCATGATGAACTGACCTTTATCGTTTCTGAGAATAGCTGAACCTGCAGAGTTACCAGGATTACCTCTACTACAACCATCAGTGTTAAGTTTGAGTTTACCTGTAGGAGGATGCAACCATCTTACCAGTACCGGTAATGTGGGAGAAAAGCTAACCACAACACCCAAAGCTTGCAGTACAACTTTATGCGCAGAGGAACAAGGGGACTTAGGGGAATACATGGCAGCAAGCTCTCTTATAAGGTGGAGGCTCTTATGCAGAATACTTTCCTTACGGGAGTGGGTACCATCATACTTGGCTGAACACCTGGCTTTCCAAAGAAACCATACGACAATAGAAGGAATAATACCCATAACGAAAGAGTATAGAGATGTACCTGAGGCTAGGGTGATGAAGGCACCAAATATGTGGTGAAAGGAGCTCATCTGAAAAGTAAGTCCACATCTATCCTGAAAGAAGCGCCAACAGTGGGAGGCCCAATCTCCATGAGCCAAGACATGATTGAGAGTCTCTTGTGAGGCATTCGAGCAACATACGTACTTTGATGCCAAAGGAATGCCTATTCTTTGAATATTGGAATCAAAAGGCAATTTGTGAACAAGGGCCCTGTAAATAAAAATGGAGATCTTCTTGGGTATTTGAGTGCACCAGATCCATTTAGAAATGGAAAGTGGAGGTATCTGCTGCCTAACAACTTGCCAAGCTGATTTAGTGGTGAAAGAGCCATAGGAATTCGGCTTCCAGTTGATCTTATCATGGTCTTGTTGGGTGGAAAAGGTGCCAATATAATCCATGATAATAGCAGCGATGTCTGAGGGTAATGAGTGTAATAGGTGCTGACCAGAAATGATATAATCGCGAACCGACCAAGCTTGGGTATTACCAATAGCAGTCCACTGATCCTCGGAGATATAATCCTTTAAGGGACCATGACCAGTCCAATCATCATGCCAGAAGGAAATATGACCCTGGCCCACTAACCAACAGGTGTTGTCAAGAACCCATTGTCTATGCTTAAGCACCATCTTCCAATGAGGAGAACCAACCATAGGACAAGTAGAAATATGATGCCTATGCAGGTAAGTCTGATTGATGTACTCACCCCAGATGCCCTTTTTAGAGTATACTTTCCAGCATAATTTAACCTTAAGGGCAGCCCCTAGCTCCAGAAGAGAACGAATACCAATTCCACCTTCAGAGGTTGGCCTAGCCAGGTGTTTCCAAGCGATCCAATGCCTACGCATCCCTGTTGAAGTGGATCCCCAAAAGAAAGCAGCAAATGTCCTCTCTAAAGAGTGAAGGATACTCTTAGGAGGGGTGAGAACAGCAAGGATATGTATAGGAATGGAAGACAGTACATGCTTGATAAGGACCAGTCTTCCACCAGGAGAAAGGAGATTAGATTTCCAAGAAGCTAGTTTATTTCTCACCTTGTCCAAGAGAGGGTGGAAGTATATTGCCTTAGCTGCACCCTTGAAGAGAGGAGCACCCAAATAAGTGATAGGGAAAGCCCTGTGATGAATAGAAACTCTAGCATATACTTGATTGATTCTCCAAGTAGGAGTATAGCCCGCAATGTAGAAGGAACTCTTGCTTGTGTTGATCTTTTGACCAGAGCATCTCTCATAAATGGTCAGGAAGGCCATGAGTCTGCGTAAAGATCCTTGAGAGCCATTAGTGAAAATAATAGTGTCATCAGCAAATAAGAGATGCGAAATAATAGGCCCCTCGGTAAAAGTAGAGTAAGGGGTAATAATGCCTCTGTGACACAACTGCTGAAGACCTCTACTGAATGCCTCTTCAGCGAGAATAAATAGGCTGGGTGCCAAAGGGTCTCCCTGTCGAAGACCACGAGAGGAGGTAAAGAAGCCACCAACATTACCATTGAGGATGACAGAAAACCAGCAGTTGGTGAATAATCCTCTGATGAGGTTAATCCATATGGGAGAGAAGCCAAATTTTTCCAGCACATCAAATAAGTAAGACCATTCCAACCTGTCGTATGCTTTCATCATGTCGAGTTTGAAGATGATGTTATGTCCTCTGACCTTTTTAAAAATGCTATGGGTAAGCTCCTGAGCAAGACAGATGTTGTCAGCCATATCTCTGCCTTTAACAAAGGCTCCCTGGAGAGGAGAAATAAGAGCAGGCAGAACAAGAGATAATCTTTTGCATATGATG
Organism: Zantedeschia hybrid cultivar; assembly: GCA_030544215.1. NCBI lineage: Eukaryota > Viridiplantae > Streptophyta > Magnoliopsida > Alismatales > Araceae > Zantedeschia > Zantedeschia hybrid cultivar. The sequence continues at coordinate 56,676,135 of JARZZO010000011.1, read as the reverse complement.
AGTGAGATTATCTTGTAAGTGAAATTGCACATACTAATAGGTCTAAAATCCTTTAGAGAGTTAGGGGACTCCCCTTTGGGGATGAGCACGAGGTGAGTGGAGGTATAAGATTTAGGAAGGAAGCCTCCATCAAAGAACTCCTTAACAGCATCAAAAATATCAACAGAAATAATATCCCAGCAAGAGGTAAAGAAATCACCAGAGAAGCCATCTGGACCAGGGGCACTATCAGGGCTTAAAGAGAAGACCGAATCCTTGACTTCCTCTATAGTTGGAGTAGCCATCAATGCTTGGTTATCTGCATTATAGACAATGGCAGGGATATATTGCAGAAGACCATTGTTGTTCATAGTAGGCGGCTCAGAGGTAAACAAATTTTGATAATAGGCTATGGCCATGGAAAGTAAAGCATCTTGGTCAGCAACATCATCCCCCTGATCGTTAACCAATTTGTGGATAAAGTTTTTCCTGCGCCTTTCATTGACAATAGAGTGGAAGAAGGCTGAGTTTTGGTCGCCCTCCTTGAGCCATTTGAGGTGAGATTTTTGCCTCCAGAAGATTTATTGGCGTAAGAGAAGTTCATCTAGATCTTTTTTGGCTGCAGAGAACTCAGAAAGAGAATGGTCAAAAGGCTGATTATCAACAATGATTTGTAATGAATTAACCTTCTCCTCTGCCTGCAAGATATGTTGAAAAATGTTGCCAAAAACACTTTTATTCCAAGACTTCAAAGTGGCTCTTAGTCTCTTCAATTTAGCACTAAGCCTGAAAAGAGGAGAAGCATATAAAGGCTGACACCAACAGGCTCTTACCACCTGGGTGAAATCACTATGTCTAGTCCACATCCTCAGAAATTTAAAATGTGATTTGCCAGGGGCATTAGAGCAATGATAAGAAACTAATAACGGACTATGATCAGGGTTTAGGGTTTAGGGGTTTTTTTTTTTTTTTTTTTTTTTTTTTTTTTTTTTTAACCCAGGAATTTAACTAGGACCCTGGGCCGGCCCTTGGGATTTTATTTCATCAAAAAGTTGGAGATACAAGGGGGGGACATACCACCTAACCCCTGAGAGAGTACAACAAAAGAAACCCAGAATCCCCCTGAAAAAACCTCTCAAATCCTAAGGTGGGGAAGACCACTTTTATCAGAAGTGATTTCCCCTGAGATACAAGGGGGGACATGCCACCTTACCCCTGAGAGAGTACATCAATAAACCCAGAATCCCCCTAAAGAGGAACCCCTCAAATCCTAAGGTGGGGAAGACCACTTTTATCAGAAGTGATTTCCCCTTTTACAATAGAAGGCAAAGCGGAAGAATCTAAAAAGACTTGATCAACAAGCTGGTCGCAGGAGAAGTTAGCCAGAGCATCAGCAGCTTTATTGGCTTCTCTAACAGCATGGCAAAAGTGAAGATCCATAGCTTCCCTGAGAGAACAAAACTCAAACCACCAAGGAAAAAGAATCCAAGGGATAGTGGGATTAGATGAAATCATCAGAGTGATCAGAGAGAGGCAATCAGATTCAACAATAAGACAAGTGAAACCTCGTTGGAGACACATCTGTAGGCCAGTGAGAATCGCCCTAAGTTCAGAAATAATGCTATGAGTGTGACCAAAGTAGGCACAAGATGCCATGATGAGCTGACCTTTATCGTTTCTGAGAATAGCTGAGCCAGCGGAATTACCAGGATTACCTCTACTACAACCATCAGTGTTAAGTTTGAGTTTACCTGTAGGAGGATGCATCCATCTTACCAGTACCGGTAACTTGGGAGAAAAGCTATCCACAACACCCAATGCTTGCAGTACAACTCTATGCGCAGAGGAACAAGGGGACTTTGGGGAGTACATGGTAGCAAGCTCTCTTATAAGGTGGAGGCTCTGATGCAGAATGTTTTCCTTACGGGAGTGGGTACCATCATACTTGGTTGAACACCTGGCTTTCCAAAGAAACCAAACGACAATAGAAGGAGTAATACCCATAATGAAAGAGTATAGAGATGTACCTGAGGCCAGATTTAAAAAGGAACAAAATATGTGATGAAAGGAGCTCATCTGAAGAGTAAGACCACATCGATCCTGAAAGAAGCGCCAGCAGTAGGAAGCCCAATCACCATGAGCCAAGGCATGATTGAGAGTCTCTTGTGAAGCATTCGTGCAGCACACGCACTTGGATACCAATGGAATACCTATTCTTTGAATATTGGAATCAAAAGGCAATTTATGAACAAGGACCCTGTATATAAAGATGGAGATCTTCTTGGGTATTTGAGAGCACCAGATCCATTTAGAGATGGAGAGAGGAGGAATCTGCTGCCTAACAACTTGCCAGGCTGATTTAATGGTGAAAAAACCATAGGAATTCGGCTTCCAAATAATCTTATCATGGTCTTGTTGAGTAGAAAAGATGCCAATATAAGCCATGATAATAGAAGCGATGTCTGAAGGTAATGAGTGTAATAGATGCTGACCAGACATGATGTAATCGCGAACCGACCAAGCTTGGGTATTACCAATAGCAGTCCACTGATCCTCGGAAATGTGATCCTTTAAAGGACCATGACCAGTCCAATCATCGTGCCAGAAGGAAATATGGCCCTGGCCCACTGACCAATAGGTGTTGTCAAGAACCCATTGTCTATGCTTAAGAACCATCTTCCAATGAGGAGAACCAACCATAGGACAAGTAGAAATATGATGCCTGTGCAGATAAGTCTGATTGATGTACTCACCCCAGATGCCCTTTTTAGAATATACTTTCCAGTATAATTTAACCTTAAGAGCAGCCCCTTGTTCCAGAAGAGAACGAATACCAATTCCACCCTCAAAGGTTGGCCTAGCCAGGTATTTCCAAGCGATCCAATGCCTACGCATCCCTGTTGAAGTAGATCCCCAAAAGAAAGCAGCAAATGTCCTCTCTAAAGAGTGAAGAATACTCTTAGGAGGGGTGAGAACAACAAGAATATGTATAGGAATGGAAGATAGTATATGCTTGATAAGGATCAGTCTACCACCAGGCGAAAGGAGATTAGATTTCCAAGAGGCTAGTCTATTTCTCACCTTGTCCAAGAGGGGATGGAAGTAGATTGCCTTAGCTGCACCTTTGAAGAGAGGAGCACCTAAATAGGTGATAGGGAAAGTCCTGTGAGGAATAGAAACTCTAGCAGCTACCTGATTGATTCTCCAAGTAGGAGTATATCCAGCAATGCAAAAAGAGCTCTTGTTTGTGTTGATCTTCTGACCTGAGCAATTCTCATATATTTTCAAGAAGGCCATGAGTCTCCTTAAAGAGTCCTGGGCGCCGTTAGTGAAGATAATAGTATCGTCTGCGAACAAGAGATGTGAAATAATAGGCCCCTCAACAAAAGTAGAATAAGGTGTAATGATCCCTCTCTGGGTCAAATGCTGAAGGCCTCTGCTAAGTGCTTCTTCTGCAAGAATAAATAAGCTAGGAGCAAGCGGGTCTCCTTGCCTAAGACCACGAGATGAGGCAAAGAAGCCACCAATGTTACCATTTAAAATAACTGAAAACCAACAATTTGTGAAAAGGCCTTTAATGAGGTTGATCCAATCACTCGAGAAACCAAACTTATGAAGAACATCAAATAAGTAAGGCCATTCGAGTCTATCATAGGCCTTCATCATGTCAAGCTTGAAAATGATGTTATGTCCTCTGACTTTCTTAGAAATGCTATGAGTGAGCTCTTGAGCAAGGCAAATATTGTCAACGATATCTCTGCCTTTAACAAAGGCTCCCTGAAGAGGTGAAACAAGAGTAGGTAACACAAGAGAAAGCCTCTTACAAATGATGAGAGAGATAATCTTGTAAATAAAATTACACAAGCTAATGGGCCTAAAATCCATCAGGGTGTTGGGAGAATCGCCTTTGGGGATTAAAACAAGGTGCGTGGAAGTGTAAGCTTTAGGCAAGGTGCCACCATTAAAAAATTCGACCACAGCATCATAAATATCAGAAGAAATAATATCCCAGCAAGAGGTAAAGAAGTCACCAGAGAATCCATCGGGTCCAGGAGCACTGTCAGGATTTAAAGAGAATACAGAATCTTTGATCTCTTCCAGGGTTGGTATAGCCAGGAGAGCATGATTATCTGCATCAGAAACAATAGAAGGGATGTATTGCAAAAGACCACTGTTATTCATGGCAGGGGGCTCAGAAGTAAACAGATTTTGATAATATGAGATAGCCATGGAAAGTAAAGTGTCTTGATCAGAAATCTCATCGCCTTGATCATTAACCAGAGAGTGAATGAAGTTATTCCTCCGTCTTTCATTAACTATAGAGTGGAAGAAAGCTGTGTTCTGATCTCCTTCTTTAAGCCATTTGAGGTGAGATTTTTGCCTCCAATAGATTTCTTGGCGTAGAAGAAGCTCATCAAGATCCTTCTTGGCTGTGGTAAGATCGTCAAAGGATTGGTTAGAAGGATTATTGTCAGCAATGATTTGCAATGCGTTTACCTTCTCTTCAGCCTGTATAACATTCTGGAAGATGTTACCAAAGACATTTCTATTCCAAGTCTTAAGAGTGACTCTCAACCTTTTCAATTTGGCACTAAGTTTGAATAATGGGGAAGCATGAAGAGGTTGAGACCAACAAGATTTCACCAGATGAAGAAAGTTATTGTGCCTAGTCCACATTTTAAGAAATTTAAAGTGAGATTTCCTAAGAGTGTCAGCATCATGAAAAGAAATCAATAAAGGACTGTGATCATAATTAATGTGATGCAGGTGAGTAATAGAAGTATTAAAAGAAGAAAACCAAGCAGGGTTAGCTAACCCTCTATCCAGCCTAGCTTTGATGCAGCCAGGGCCAAGTTGACCATTTCTCCAAGTGTAGGAAGGACCAATGAAGCCGAGGTCCATCATGTTACAATCCTGAGAGAAAGAATGAAAAGCATCCACAGCAATTTGTGAGGGAGCATTACCACCAAGTTTTTCATGAGAGTAGAGGACAGAGTTGAAGTCCCCCACAATCATCCAAGGGTCGGGGACAGCCAAAGAGGTAATGGTATCCCAAATGTGCATTCTATCCTGTAAGTGACAGCTAGCATAAAGAAAAGTGATATAATGAATAGTGCTGCCAGCAATTTTAATAGTGATAAAATTCTCATGGATAGTGATAACATCGACTGAGATGGAAGCATGCCAGAAGAGCCAAACTTTACCTAACGGATTACCACTAGATAAATAATGAGAGAGACCAGTTTTGAGAGACAAAGCAACCATTGAATAGTTTTGCACCATTGGCTCCAGGATGGCAGCAACCTGCACCTTGTTAGTCCTACAAAGAGAAGTAAATCTGCGTTTGGAGGGGGAGTTACCAACGCCCCTAATATTCCACACAAGCATCTCAACCATTAAAACGTTGCTTTTTTCTTTTGAGCACGGGTGAGCATGGGGCTCTTTTGCTTGGCCATAGACTTGACAGGATGTGAGTCTTGTGTCCCTGTATTGTTAGAAGCATGAGAGTCCTCAGAAGAGGCAAAAGAGTCTTTAAATTTTTGGATGTCCAGTAAGCATTTATGGTCCTCCCTATGAGCAGAGCTGTCCAGGTTAAGAGCTTCCAAGAAGGAAGCATGGCCCACAGTGTGAGGATGTAAGCGAAAAGCTTCAGAGAGACAATGTTCATTAGTTGATAAAGGGGGGGATGTCACCTGGTTGTTGACTTGTGAGGAGAGATGATCGGCTTCGTTAGTTGTCGAAATGGCCTCGATAATAGTGTTATCCTGTGTATTAGCTGTAGGGCTACCTGAAAAGGGGGATGTGTATTCCAGGTTTAGCTCGCAAGAAGGTTGAGGAGTAAGTATTACCTGGTTATCAATGCTCGATGTAGTCGGTTTGAGGCCGGGAGTAGTGGACCGATTAACCTGTGGGCCGATCCATATAGGAGCAGCAGTCTCGCGGGGCCCGGTGACAGCAGGCAGTTGGCTGTGGCCACTGTGGGCTTGGGCCTATAAGTAAGCCGGCTCGTCAGTGGAGGCCCGCAGAGGCGCAACAGGGCTCGTGCAAGGAGCAGCTATGGCGTTTGGAGACGAAAGAATTTTTGGGCAGGTTGTAGCTGGGTCTTCAGTAGACGGGTCCTTCAGCAGAGGGTGCTGGGCACTTGAGGCAGTAGGCATATGCAACTTAGGACCATGAATACTGCCGTTGGTGACCTGTTCGTCTGAGGGGGGCTGCTGTGTGTGATTGGCGACAGCATGGGTCAAGGGCTTCTGTCGAGTGGGCCTTGAGGCAGCAAGATGTGGGCTCGGCCCAATAGCAGGAGGAGAGGCACTGTCCTGAGGGCGGAAATGGACAGGATCCCTGTGTTACTGTTGGGCTTCATAGACGCAGAGCGATAAAATATCTGAAGGGCGTGTCTGCTCCGTGGGCCTGGGCCCGTTTACAGGAGTGCGCTGGTTCTTCGTGGGCCCATGGGCCGGGCTCTGAGACATAGGTGCAGGAGCAGGGGGGCAGACCAAAGAGGGAGGTTCCTCGTCCAGCGAGGGAGGCTTCGCACGGGCGTCTGGTGAGCCGCCATGTATCACAAGTCTCTGGGTGTGACCTTCGATAGCGTAGACTGCTGGCGCGAGAAGAGATGGCGTGGCGCCGTGCATGGCCCTGGGAAGCTGCATCTCAGGTTCCAGGTCAGGGCTTGTCGACGGCAGAGAGCGGAGGGTTTAGGGTTTAGGGTTTTAGGGTTTAGGGTTTAGGGTTTAGGGTTTAGGGTTTAGGGTTTAAGGTTTAGGGTTTTAGGGTTTAGGGTTTAGGGTTTTAGGGTTTAGGGTTTTTTTTTTTTTTTTAACCCAGGAATTTATCTAGGACCCTGGGCCGGACCTTGGTGTTTTATTGCACAAAAAGCAGAATTACATGGGGGGGACATGCCACCTTACCCCTAGGAGGGTACATTAATAAACCCAAGAAACCCCTACAGAGAAAAACCATAAAATCCTCAGATGGGGAAGACCACTTTTATCAGAAGTGATCTCCCCTTTTACAATGGTAGGCAAAGAGGAAGAATCAGAGAAGTCTTGACCGAGCTGAAGGTCGCAGGAATGGTTGGCCAGAGCGTCAGCAGCTTTGTTGGCTTCTCTAACTGTATGGCGGAAATGAAGGTCCATCGCATCCCTGAGAGAGCAGAACTCAAACCACCAAGGAAACAACATCCAAGGGACAGTAGGATTTGCAGAAATCATAAGAGTGATAAGAGCAAAGCAATCAGATTCAACAATCAAACAAGTAAAACCTCGTTGGAGACACATTTGCAGACCAATGATAATAGCCCTGAGTTCAGAAATGATGCTGTGAGTATAACCAAAGAAAGCACAAGTTGCCATAACAAATTTACCTTTGTCATTTCTGAGAATAGCAGAACCTGCAGAAATACCAGGATTACCTCTACAACTACCATCAGTGTTGAGTTTAAATTTACCTGTTGGAGGATGAATCCATCTAACAATGACTGGTAGTGAGGGAGAAAAACAGTCAACAACGCCCAGGATTTGTAAAAGAGATCTCTGTGCTATTGTCGAAGAAGATTTTGGGCGATACATAGCGGCAAGTTCACGAATAAGATATAGGCTCTGATATAGGATGCTTTCCTTACTTGAGTGAGTGCCATCAAATTTGGCAGAGCATCTAGCTTTCCAAAGGAACCATGCAACAATGGTAGGAGTTATGCCCATAATAAAAGAGTAAAGAGATGTACCTGAGACTAGGGTAATAAAGGAACATAATATGTGATGAAAGGAGCTCATCTGGAAATTAAGACCACATCTATCCTGAAAGAATCGCCAACAGTGGGAAGCCCAATCTCCATGAGCCAAGGCATGATTGAGGGTCTCGCGTGAAGCATGCAAGCAACACACACACTTTGATGCCAATGGAATTCCTATTCTTTGAATATTGGAATCAAAAGGCAATTTGTGAACAAGGGCCCTGTAAATAAAGATGGAGATCTTCTTGGGTATTTGAGTGCACCAGATCCATTTAGAGATGGAGAGAGGAGGTATATGCTGCCTAACAACTTGCCAAGCTGATTTAGTGGTAAAAAGCCCATAGGAATTCGGCTTCCAAATGATCTTATCATGGTCTTGTTGAGTGGAAAATGTGCCGATATAATCCATGAGAATAGAAGCAATGTCTGAAGGTAATGAGTGTAATAGATGCTGACCAGAAATGATATAATCGCGAACTAACCAAGCTTGGGAATTACCAATAGCAGTCCATTGATCCTCGGAAATATGATCCTTTAAAGGACCATGACCAGTCCAATCATCATGCCAGAAGGAAATATGGCCCTGGCCCACTGACCAATAAGTGTTGTCGAGAACCCATTGTCTATGCTTAAGCACCATCTTCCAGTGAGGAGAGCCAACCATAGGACAAGTAGAAACATGATGCCTGTGCAAGTAGGTCTGATTGATATACTCGCCCCATATGCCCTTTTTAGAGTATACTTTCCAGCATAATTTAACCTTAAGGGCAGCACCTAGTTCCAGAAGAGAACGAATACCAATTCCACCTTCAGAGGTTGGCCTAGCCAGGTGTTTCCAAGCGATCCAATGCCTACGCATCCCTGTTGAAGTAGATCCCCAAAAGAAAGCAGCAAATGTCCTCTCTAAAGAGTGAAGGATACTCTTAGGAGGGGTGAGAACAGCAAGAATATGTATAGGAATGGAAGACAGTACATGCTTGATAAGGATCAGTCTTCCACCAGGCGAAAGGAGATTAGATTTCCAAGAAGCTAGCCTGTTTCTCACCTTGTCCAAGAGAGGATGAAAGTATATTGCCTTAGCTGCACCTTTGAAGAGGGGAGCGCCCAAATAAGTGATAGGGAAGGCCCTGTGAGGAATAGAGACTCTAGTAGATACTTGATTGATTCTCCAAGTAGGAGTATATCCCGCGATGTAGAAAGAACTCTTACTTGTGTTAATCTTTTGACCTGAGCATCTCTCATAAATGGTCAGGAAAGCCATGAGTCTGCGTAAGGATCCTTGAGAGCCATTAGTGAAGATAATGGTATCATCAGTAAATAGGAGATGCGAAATAATAGGCCCCTCAATGAAAGTAGAATAAGGGGTAATAATGCCTCTGTGACACAGCTGTTGAAGACCTCTGCTGAATGCCTCTTCAGCAAGAATGAAGAGACTGGGTGCCAAAGGGTCTCCCTGTCGAAGACCACGAGAGGAGGTAAAGAAGCCACCAACATTACCGTTGAGGATGACAAAAAACCAGCAGTTGGTGAATAATCCTCTGATAAGGTTAATCCATGTGGGGGAGAAGCCAAATTTATGCAGCACATCAAATAGGTAAGACCATTCCAATCTGTCGTATGCTTTCATCATGTCGAGTTTGAAAATGATGTTATGACCTCTGACCTTCTTAGAGATGCTATGGGTAAGCTCCTGAGCAAGACAGATGTTGTCAGCCATATCTCTGCCTTTAACAAAGGCTCCCTGAAGAGGGGAAATAAGGGCAGGCAGAATAAGAGATAATCTTTTGCATATGATGAGTGAGATAATCTTATAAGTGAAATTGCACAGACTGATAGGCCTAAAATCCTTCAGAGTATTAGGAGACTCTCCTTTGGGAATTAGCACGAGGTGAGTGGAGGTATAAGCTTTAGGAAGGAAGCTTCCATTAAAGAACTCCTTGACAGCATCATAAATATCAACAGATATGATATCCCAGCAAGAGGTAAAGAAATCACCATAAAAGCCATCAGGTCCAGGGGCACTATCAGGGCTTAAAGAGAAGACCGAATCCTTGACTTCCTCTATAGTTGGAGTAGCCATCAAAGCTTGATTATCTGCATTAGAGACAATAGTAGGAATATATTGCAGAAGACCACTGTTGTTCATAGTAGGCGGCTCAGAAGTAAACAGATTTTGATAATAAGCTATGGCCATGGAAAGTAAAGCATCTTGGTCAGTAACATCGTTCCCCTGATCGTTAACCAGTTTGTGAATAAAGTTTTTCCTTCGCCTTTCATTAACAATAGAGTGGAAGAAGGCTGAGTTTTGATCGCCCTCTTTGAGCCATTTGAGATGAGATTTTTGCCTCCAGAATATCTCTTGCCGTAAGAGGAGCTCATCTAGATCCTTTTTAGCTGCAGAAAGCTCAGAAAATGAATTATCAGAAAGATAATTATCAAAACTAATTTGTAATGAATTGACCTTCTCCTCCGCCTGTAGATATGCTGAAAAATGTTGCCAAAAACACTTTTATTCCAAGTCTTCAACGTGGATCTTAGTCTCTTCAATTTGGCACTTAGCCTGAAGAGAGGAGAAGCATGTAAAGGCTGATGCCAACAGGATTTAACCACGCAAAGAAAATCTCTGTGTCTAGTCCACATCTTAAGGAATTTAAAATGTGATTGTCTCGGGGCATTAGTGCAATGGTAGGAAACCAGAAGAGGGCTATGATCAGAATTGATATGATGTAAATGACTCACAAGAGAACTAAAAGAGGAGAACCAAGCTGGGTTAGCCAAACCTCTGTCCAATCTGGCTTTAATGGAACCAATACCTTGCTGACCGTTTCTCCAGGTGTAGGAAGGGCCACTAAAGCCAAGATCCATGAGATTGCTATCCTGTAAGAAAGAGTGGAAGGCATTCACAGAAGCATGTTGCGGTGCATTGCCGCCATATTTTTCATGAGAGTAAATAACAGAATTAAAGTCACCCACAATCATCCAGGGGTCAGATATAGACAAAGAAGTAATAGTCTCCCAAAGGTGAATTCTGTCCTGAAGGTGACAACTGGCATAAATAAAAGTGACATAATGAACTATTTGGCCAGTTACCTTCAGAGTAATAAAAGACTCATGAATAGTAAACACATCCACAGAGATAGAATTATGCCAGAAGACCCAAACTTTGCCGTGAGGAGTACCATTAGAGAGGCATTGAGAGAGACCCAATTTAAGAGATAGGGCGAGCATCGAAGAATTCTGAATCATGGGTTCTAAAATTGCAGCGATTTGTACCTTGTTCGTCCTGCAAAGGGAGACAAGTCGACGTCTGGAAGGGGAGTTACCCACTCCCCTGATATTCCAAACTAAAATATTAACCATTAAACTTGGATTTCTTCTTTTGTGCACGTGTGAGCCTTGTGCTCGTTTGTTGGTCCAAGTGCAGGCTACTAGGGATGTCCTGTGTGCATGTGTCGCCGTTAGCATGAGATTCATCTGAGGAGGAAAATGATTGCTGCAACTTATGCAAATCAAGTAGAGTTAGATTATCCTTCCTGTGAATAGGGCTCTCCAAATTTAAAGCTTCCAAGTTAGAGAGATGACCTGAGCCATGTGAGTCGTATCGAAGGGTTTCCAGCGAGTTTTGAACAAGAGGTAAAGAAGTTGAAGATATCACCTGATTCTCGACATTCAAATAAGTGTGAACTGCCGTATGCTTATCCCCAATTAATTGATCAGTTGTATCGGGTTGGGATATTGGGCCGTGGGCAGTGACAAAGGTAACCTGTTTATCAATGTTCGAAGGTACATCGGCTGCCTTGTGGGACACCTGCGCAGCCTCGATGCAGGCCTTACCATGGTTCGCTGTGGCAATGGAAACATCAAGAGCAGTAAAGTTAGGGGCAGGCACAGTGATATCCAAGGAATCAAAGATGAGGTTAGGGATGCTGGGGTCCTCCAGATTCATCGTGCACGGGAGTTTAGGGGTAGGCATGACCTGGGTGCTGGTGTTAGGAGACGAAGAGATTTTATGGCATGTTGCAGCTGAGTCTTCGGTGGGAGGGTCCAGCGGCAGTTGGTGCTGGGCGCTTGAAGCGGCAGGCATCTGCAAATCAAAAACACAATTACCCACCTTGGTTGCCTGTTCGTCTGTAAGAGGCTGTTGTGTGTGATTGGCAGCAGCGTGGGCCATGGGCTTCTGACGAGTGGGGCTTGAGGCGGCAAGTTGTGGGCTCGGCCCATTAGCAGGGTGAGGAGCAAGGTCCTGCAGACGCAAACGGACTGGGTCCTCACCGATAGTGTTAAGTAAGGTTACATCAGATGATGCCTGCCCGAGATTCGAGGATAGCGGATCGTGGGCCTCGGATGCCTGCTGCGGGGGCTTCTGCGTGGAACAGCTGTCGACGCTGGCTGAGGACAATGGTCGAACACCTGGCGGGTTGTTGGGAGGGCTCATGTCTGGCAGGGCAGCCACAGCTGTGAGGTTGTTCCGAGGGGTAAAGACCATCGGTGGCATTGGGGCAGTAAGCATAGGGGGCGCCGACGTGTCCACATGCAAGGCGTTGGAGCTGTTCGTAGGCTGGCTTAGAGTTGCGCCAGCAGCACTGCGGGCCTGTAAGCTAGGCATCGTAGGGGCGGTGTAGGGTGGTTCAGCAGGATCCTGAGCGATCTTCATGGGTCCCTATCTCGGGCTCATCTGAGTAGATGCATCAGTAGAGGCGAGGACCGGTGAGAAAGGACCAGCAACGGACGAGGGGAGCAAATAGCAAGGACCTGGCATAGGCAGAAACGTGGCCTCGTGCATGGCGCTGTAGCCCTTCCTTGGCGTGGTAGGGGTAGTGCGTGGCAGGTGTTCCAGGCCTGAGGCATCTAGCGGCGGAGGCGGAGCTGATGCACCTGCGGGGCCCAAGGGAGCGACATTGGTATCTTCAGAGGTTGGGGGGGAGGCTGAAGACGACATCGGCAAGGCTTGCATCGTCAGCAAGGGCAGCAGCTCCTGACCCATCTGAACAGCTGGTCCATTGGAAGGCTGTAAAGTGACATCCCTGACCAGGGCCTCGGGGTTCTCCATAGCCGAAGAAGGAAGGGATTCAGGTCCAAAAGCAGAGATCTTGGTCGGCAAGTGGGTGTCAGCGCTTAAGGGAGCATTCCGAGGCAGATCCAGCTCGTCTTCTCCGGAGGCCGGTGTCGCCGATTGTGAGGGAGCGCCGGCGGGGGGAGGTGCATTATTGTTGCTCGCCGGAAGATTATCCACGAGGTTAGGCAAGTCCCCGAGGGCGTCAAAAGAGTTGGATACCATGACCAGACGAGGAGCTGAAGTTTTGTGAACCCAATGTTTAGGGTTTTTACCTGGTTCGTAGGAGGGTTTGGAAGGAGCCCGGGAGGGCCGAGGATCCCTGTTGTTCCCACCTTGGGTCTGCGACGTCTGCTGTGGGTTAGAAGTGTGCGAGCGGCCAGGGCCTTCCTCCAGGTGAGGCTGAGAGCCAGATGGAGCGGCACCAGGGGGTTGAAGCTCAGGCTGAACCTCTGAGGCATGGGCAGGCTCCAGCGAAGGGCTGTCAGTGTTGGGCTTCGAAGGCGCCTGAGGCGAGCTCTTCTTGGAAGAACGGCGGCAAACCGAGGCAGTGTGCCCAATTAACCTGCAGGCAGTGCAATAAGGGGGAATCGGGGGATAACGAACCTCCTGATAATATCCGGTAGCACCCAGGCCAATCCAAATGCGTTGAGGAGGATGTTGAAGGACATGGAGCTCAACACAGGCACGCGCCGAAGAGGTGTTCGTGATCTGGGAGGTGCTAAGGGCCACCTGAAGAACACGACCGAGATTGCCTGCGATAGACCTTACACAGGCCTCGTGGAAGAGATGGGGTTTAAGGGCGGGGAAGTCCACCCATATGGAGATTATAGGGGGTTCAGTTCCGCACTCGAAGTCTGGTGTCCATTTGAGGAAGCAAAATAGGTAACCCTTGATGAATAGCTGGTCGCGGAGAAGGATCTTCAGGTAGTCGTCTTCAGCACAGTAGCGAATAAGAAGGTGGCGATTATCCAGCGCGCTAATGATGAAGTCGTGCTGCAGGCCTAGGCGCTGGGTTAGGAGAAGCTTGATATCGGGGAAAGGAGGCCGGCCAAAGGGCGTTTTCGCGACCAGAGCAAGCTGGAAGGGAATCAACGCGATGGCGATCTCCTCCGGGCTGAAGAACACCGCAGGCTCGCCCAGATCTATGAAGGCAGGTTCATGGACGCGCAAGTTCACAGCAGGGAAGGTCTGCCGCTCCTTAAGAACCTGGGCGAAGGACTTGGATCCGGGGGAGCCCCAGGCCGGCCCGGAGGTTGAAGACGGGGGCGCAGCAGAGGCTCGGCGCTCCGAGGGGGGTGGAGGGTGAACAATGGAAGGCAAAGAGGAGGAGCCAGGAGGCAGTGGGACGACCGCGGCACTGGAAAGGGGTTCCAGTAGCTGAGATGTGGAGGACAAGGGCTTCTGCTGGGAGGGGTGGAGCGGAGGAGAGGAAGGCAGCGAAGGAGGGGGCCGGCCACCCCCCTCAAGGCCGGCCATGGCCGGCGGCAGCCAAGGGAAAAGGCCCCAGAAATCCCAGAGCTTCTCTCTCTAGAAGCTGAGGAGAGAGGGTTTTGGGGTTGGTTTGGTTTAGGGTTTTGGGGTTTAGGGTTTAGGGTTTAGGGTTTAGGGTTTTAGGGTTTAGGGTTTAGGGTTTAGGGTTTAGGGTTTAGGGTTTGGGGTTTTAGGGTTTTAAGGTTTTAGGGTTTAGGGTTTAAGGTTTAGGGTTTAGGGTTTAGGGTTTAGGGTTTATGGTTTTTTTTTTTTTTTTTTAAAGCCCAGAACTTATGTAGGACCCTGGGCAGGCCCTTAGAATTTTATTAAAAGAATCAAATAATCATACATGGGGGGGACATACCACCTTACCCCTGGGAGATACAATAATAAAGAAATCAAGGAAAAAACCCCCCAGGTACAATAACCAATCAAAAGCGAAACTGAGGAACACCTGATTTGTCCATAGTTAACTCTCCTCTAACTAAAGGTGGCAAAGTAGTTGCTGACGAGAATCTATGGGAGATATGAGAGGAGCACGAGAAGTTGGCCAAAGCATCTGCTGCCTTGTTACATTCTCTGACCACATGTTGGAATTGAATTTGCATAGAGTCCTTCAAGTAGCATAGCATATCCCACCATGGATGAAGGATCCAAGGAATCTTCTGACCATCAGAGAGCAAGAGCATAATGAGGACCTGACAATCAGACTCCACAATAATAGAAGGCATTCTCATCTGAAGACACATCTGTAACCCAATGATCATAGCTCTGATCTCAAAAATAATGCTGCAAGTGATGCCAAAATAGCCACAACAAGCAGAGAAAAAGGATCCCCCTTCGTCTCTGAGAATAGCAGCACTAGCAGAAACACCTGGATTACCTTTGCAACAACCATCAGTATTAAGTTTAACATGATATCTGGGAGGAGGTAACCAACGAACAAGAGAAGGGGTAGCTGGTGAAAATTTATCAATCAAACCCAATGACTGCAAAGAGTTCCTCTCAGTATATGATGAAACCTTCTTAGGATGAAAAAGTGAAGCAATCTCTCTGATGAGGATGATGGCCTGTCTCAAAATATGTTCCTTACTGCAAACAAGGTTATCAAATCTGGCAGAGCATCTAGCTTTCCAAATAGTCCAAGCAACAATGGAGGGAATAATACCCATGCAAAAACCATATAGAGATGTGTTGGAAGCCTTGGAAGCGAATATAGAAAAAATATTATCAAAAGAGCTCACCTGGGCATGAATATTGAAAGACTTCAAGAAGAAGTCCCAGCAGTATGTAGCAATATCACCTAAGGCAAAGGTATGATCCATGGTTTCAACAGCATGATTTTTACAGAAAAAACATCTGGACACAACAGAAATCCCATATCTCTGAATGACAGAATCAAAAGATAACCTATCAATAAGAGCTCTGTAGACAAAGAGAGAGATCTTCTTAGGTAACAAAGAATGCCAAATCCATTTAGAGACAGAAAGCTCAGGCCTGATATGTCTGACAATATTCCAAGCAGATTTAGTAGTAAAATAACCATGAGTGTCAGGCTGCCAAATAGGTTTATCAGGGCCATGAATGTGAGATAAACAACTAGCAAGACCAATAATAACAGTGAGCACATCTATAGGAAGTGATTGCAAAAAGTCCTGTCTGTGACCAATAAAATCCTGGACAATCCTTCTGATTCATCATCTGGTGGTTGTTGCTGGTATCCATAATAAGGTTGCATATGTTCCCTATATTCACCATAACTAAACAATGATGCAGCCAAGTCGTGCATCCCTCTTTGAATCCCTCTTGGAGTATATGGTTGTTGACTTGATGAAATGCCAGAATCATGGTGCAAAGAAGTAGCATGAGGATAAGAAGAAGACCCTGACCCATAACTGCTACTGGGTGGAATCGGTGGATGGAATTGAAAGCCTTCATACTCTACTTGATCTCCCCAGCTATACATGCCTGCTTCTTGTTGGCCACCTCCATAACCTGACTGCTGTCCATGCTGGCTTTGTGAATCATAATCTCCTTGACTTTCATGTTGTCCTCTTCCTGTGTCAATATGTAAGGAGAAAGAAGGTGCATACACTCCGCCCCCGGTAGTAGCACCTGCAGCTGCACCAGCATCATCACTAGGAGACTCTGTCCCATCATCATCATCATCTTGATCATAATCAACAATTAACTTTCTTTTAACATTACTTGATTTTTTCTTTTGTGATGCCTGTTTTTGCTGGCTTTCTTTTTTTTCTAGATCCTTTTGCAAGTTCAATCGATTCAATACTCCTTTTCCTCGTGGTGTATGCCTCACATAAATTTTCTTTAGCTCATCAATGGCAGGATCGTCTCTGGCAGCCAGATTAGTCCTCTCCAATGTAGATGTACTCCTTTTCAAGAATGATGGTGGCCCAACCATTCTAGGAGTGACTGGCCTACTATCTGATTCTGAGTGTCTAGCAGGCTCAAACTCAGTATCAGGTGCAAATAAAGGCACATGCTCAGTCTGACTTTGATACTCATGTGAAGGAGGAGGTGAATTTTCTTTTTGCCTTTTCGAGCTTCTTACTTCTGGATCTCTAGCAACAGCTCCATCTAGTATGCCTTCTGCCCATTCTGTATCATCATGATCAAAAACTGGCTCATCGACAGTTGCTCGTGTCTCAACCCAAGTCTGCAAGGGATTATCATCATCAAATAACTCTTCCACATCAATTTGGCCAACCACATCTTCTGCGTGCCCTGCAGCTCGTTTCTCCCTCAATTGTTGTCTCAACCGGATGTTTTTGATCCTCAACCTCATATTGTAATGGCAGTACACCAATTTGTCCAATCGTTCAGCCTTTAACCGGTTACGAATTTTTGAGTGTATAAGGCTGAACGTGCTCCAGTTTCTTTCACATTGGCTTGCCGACGTCGTCTGACTCAAAACCCTCACTGCAACGGAAGCCAATGGATTATAGCACCTATCTCTATTGTACACCATTATCCACCACTCAGCTGTGCCATCATTAAAAGAAACCAAAAAAAAATTTAATCAATGTATGTTCTCGTTTCTTATGCACATTTGACAACAATGCAATGACTAAGTATACCTGGGCTCACTTTCTCTACAGCAATTTGCACAGAGTCTTCATTATATGTCTCCAGCCTTAGCCTATAAGCCTCCATCTACAAAGATGGAATTAACAATTAATAGAATTCATAGGCTCTTCAAATTACAAGTAATTGGATAAATCTTAAAGTCAGATCTTCACTAAGTATACCTGTCTCTCTGCCTCAATCCTATCTTCTATTGTCCTCGACAAACGTGCAATCACATTTAGTGTGCCTTGAATCACCTCTCCATCAATATGCACTTGACGACTGTTCATTACTCGAGGATTTAAATAATAACCTGCATTTAGGTGAAAAATTACTAATGTCAATTTAATAAATAATCTTCCATGTAATAGTATAAGACTTTACTTACCAGCTGCATGCAAGTCGTGGTGTAATGTGCTTTCCCATCTGACATCAATAAGGTCCCACCACTTCATATAAGTGTTGGGAAATACGTTCTTGATGTGGACCTTAGCAATGTCAATTGCCTCGTACAAATATCCCATGTAATTCTTATCATCCCCATCCACCAATTTTAACACCTGTACGAGAGGTTCCACCAACTTCAGATAAGTCTCCATATTACTCCAAAATTTTTTATTCTCTATGATTTTTCTCACTTCCAAATGTTCAGATTTAGATTCATTGGAAGTGGTCCGCATATACTCCAAGAACTCCTTATTAAACATAAAACCCTTGATCTCATTCTTGAATTTGTGCAAAGATTCTAAAGAAATAAAATTAGATGCAAATCGTGTAGGCCCTGCACGGATGAGATCTCGACCTCCAGATGCTTTTTCTCTGAACATATTCAAGATCCTGGGATGACCATAAATAAATTGGGTAATTCTTTGGGCTCTCTTTACAGTCTTGTTGATAGTTGGATCTTTACCAATGTCTTCAAGCATCAAGTCCAGACTATGCGCTGCACATGGGACCCAATAAAGGTGTTTGCGCTTGTCCATTAACTTCTTCCCTGCAGCTTTATAACTTGGTTCATTATCGGTGACCACCTGGACAACATTTTCCTCTCCAATTTCCTGCACCATCTGATCCATCAAACCAAATAAATATTTTGCATTCTTTGAATAGTTTGATGCATCAACAGATTTCATAAAAACTGTCCCTTCTGTGCAATAAACAAGAAAATTAATCATGGACTTCTTCGTGGTACCAGTCCAGCCATCGCACATAATTGTGCATCCTCTCTCCTTCCATACTGCCTTAAAACTTTCAACCCACTGTTGAAGTTCCTCGTATTCTCCATCAAGCCCCCGTCCATATATGTCTCGACGTGTGGGGGCTTTGAACCCACGACCATGATCTGCTATCGCATCAATCATAGCCTGAAAATAAGGAGACTGAGCAGCATGTGAGGGAACACCTGCATGCAAAAACCATTTGCATATGCTTTTAAAAGTATGTCCTGCCGCTTCAGCTGACTTTTTTACTCCTCTCATTGCTTGCTTGATTTTTGGCTGAGTAGAAGTCTGTCTTCTAAAAAGATAACTGTCCATAGGACCCACTTGGCCTGTAGGTTGACTTGTGCCTCTTATTGATGGTCCATCACCTCTCCTTCGGGCTTCATCTTCTTGTTGATGCCACAAACTCTCTCTTCTAGCTACAGCCATGTCAGGATCATCATCATCATCATCATCACTAGAATCTACATTTTGTTCAGCCCTTTGCCTCTCACGTATAGAAATGCCACTGCCCGCAGTATACATCCCTTTGCCTTTTGTATTATGTCTACGTGAAATTTCGCCTTGGAGTTCAACCTCATCTTCCTTCTTTTGTTCTTTTTGTGCTTTTCGGCCACGCAACAATTCACGCATCTCGTTGGCAACTTGTCGGGGACAGACAGTACACCTTGTCACCTGTCCTGTCTTCTCTGCTAAATGTTCTTTCCCTCGGGTGATTACACCACCCATCTCTTTGCCACAATATTTGAATTCCACTCTCCTCTTTGCAGTATTAATTAAGGTGATATGGGCCCACCCTGGGTCTTGCTCTTGTTGTTCAGCCATGTTCCTACAACACATAAAAAAAAAATAGAAACAAATATAAGAACATTTGGCATTATGCTCCTAGTTTAAAACATGTAAAATTGGATGTTAATTAGGCTCCAATTGATGTTTAATTTTAACAATTAGACAAAAGCCCCAACTTTTAACCGCTAATTAGGGCCAAAATTGGAGATTTCTCCTAATTCACCGTCGATCAACGTAATTGACAGCACACTCCTAGTTTAAAACATGTCATGAAGCTTAATTAGACTCCAATTGATGTTTAATTTAAGTAATTAGACAAAAGCCCCAATTTTTAACCGCTAATTAGGGCCAAAATTGGGGATTTCCCCTAATTAACCGTCGATCAACGTAATTGACAGCACACTCTTAGTTTAAAACATGTAAAATTGGATGTTAATTAGGCTCCAATTGATGTTTAATTTTAACAATTAGACAAAAGCCCCAATTTTTAACCGCTAATTAGGACCAAAATTGGGGATTTCCCCTAATTAACCGTCGATCAACGTAATTAACAGCACACTCCTAGTTTAAAACATGTCATGAAGCTTAATTAGGCTCCAATTGATGTTTAATTTAAGTAATTAGACAAAAGCCCCAATTTTTAACTGCTAATTAGGGCCAAAATTGGGGATTTCCCCTAATTAACCGTCGATCAACGTAATTAACAGCACACTCCTAGTTTAAAATATGTCATGAAGTTTAATTAGGCTCCAATTGATGTTTAATTTAAGTAATTAAACAAAAGCCCCAATTTTTAACCGCTAATTAGGGCCAAAATTGAGGATTTCCCCTAATTAACCGTCGATCAACGTAATTAACAACACACTCCTAGTTTAAAACATGTCATGAAGCTTAATTAGGCTCCAATTGATGTTTAATTTAAGTAATTAGACAAAAGCCCCAATTTTTAACCACTAATTAGGGCCAAAATCGGGGGTTGTCTATTTTATCAAGAAAATGAACGTAAATCATCTAAGAAATATGTAACAAACTAAAAAATAATCACTACATTAAAATATAAATCATACCTTCTTTTTTTCTTCCACCCAAAACAGTGAAAATGTCTCCGGAAAAGGATGAAAACGTCTCCGGCGGCGGTGGCGGGCGGCGGCGGCAGCAGCGGGTGGCGGCGGCGGTTCTTTCCCCCCCTTCTCCTCCTCCTTTCCCTCCTTCCCTTCCCCTCCCACTGCAAAAAACCCGAATCCCCTCTCACAGATCTGTTTATGTGAGAGGGGACAGTGAAACACCCCTTTGTTTCACGGGCGTACCGGCCCGGTACCGGCCCGGTTTCGGGCGTACCGGCCGGTACGCCCGAAACTGGACCGGTACAGTCATTTTTATCCCTTTTTTTTTTTTTTTTTACGGTACCGGCCCGAAATGGGGGTACCGGTACCGGTCCGGGCCGGTACCGGTACGTACCGGTACCGGTCCGGGCCGGCGAAACTGCCATCCATGGAGCCTGTTGGTGTCAGCCTTTACATGCTTCTCCTCTTTTCAGGCTTAGTGCTAAATTGAAGAGACTAAGAGCCACTTTGAAGTCTTGGAATAAAAGTGTTTTTGGCAACATTTTTCAACATATCTTGCAGGCAGAGGAGAAGGTTAATTCATTACAAATCATTGTTGATAATCAGCCTTTTGACCATTCTCTTTCTGAGTTCTCTGCAGCCAAAAAAGATCTAGATGAACTTCTCTTACGCCAAGAAATCTTCTGGAGGCAAAAATCTCACCTCAAATGGCTCAAGGAGGGCGACCAAAACTCAGCCTTCTTCCACTCTAGTGTGCACATCCCTATTAATAACAGCACTAGATGGAATGGGGATAATGGAGTCCTCTGAATTGAGCTTGCAGGGGAGTTGAGGATCAGATATCACCTGATTTTCGACGCTATGAGACGATAAAACTTCCATGCCCGCAGCATCAATGATGTCATGAGTAGGTTTCAATTCGTCCAAGTTGTCCAATACTCGATCCCCCACAGTAACAAGAACAGAATTAGGATCTAAATCAGAAGCAAGTGTGTTAATATTACCAGAAGTTGAGTGGCTATTGCTCACCAAGGACTCCTGGTGTTGGGGGTGTGGGGCAGCATGGAGATGCACATAAGCAGGATATCCCCCAGCACCAGTAGCCTGTTCATAGGTATCAAGCCTAGTGATTGCAACAGTGGCTTGCTCTGTGATTGGGTCTTCACCAGTTTGGTCCAGCGAATGCTGATGCTGTGCGTTTGTGGTAGGTAGACTCTGCAGCGCAGAAGTATGTTTCCCAGCAACGGTTGTCTGTTCGTCCGCATTCAGGAAATCTGTGATACAGGCAGCGATTGGGGCTGAGACTTGCTGGCGATTGAGACGTGAGGGCTCAAGTTCTGGGCTCGGCCCATTAAGGGAGGAGCTAACAGGCTGCTGCACGGGCGAGTGGGCCTGGTCCTTGGGCTCAGACGGAGCATCAGAAGTGCAGGGTAGAAGTTGCAAGCCCACAGCCGAGCAAGGGGATTTAAGTCGAGCACCTGGCAGGCATGCAGGGGGGGCATTATGTTGGGGCCGATAAACAGCAACTTGGGCTGGGGCTTTCTGGCGATTGGGGCTTGAGGCCTCCAGTTCAGGGCTCGGCCCATTAGGGGAGGAGAGAACATGTTGGACTTCTAGGGCTTGGGCTTGCTGAACCTCCCCGTCGTGAACATGCAAGGTCAGCGAAGTAAGAGATCTGGTGGTCTTCGTTAGATTCTCCAGTGGCAACGAGGAAGCAGGCACGACGTCCGAGGCATGCATATCGTGGGCCGCAGGGGAAGGATGGTCCTCAACCGAGGTACGCTGGTCCTCAGCCAAAGAGGAGGGCCTCTGTCGAACACCTGGCAGGCATGATGGCGAGGTAGGGTCGTGAAGCTGGGCAAGACCAGTAGGGGCTTTGAACGGCAAAGGCAACTGCGTGTCAGTATGCATGGAGTCTGGGCCAGCAGCATCAGCAAGGGAGGTCCCCGTGTCCTTGGGAGGGGTGGCATCCGTAGGCCTCTCCAAGGAGCCTTCTTTACGCAAAGTGGAAGCCGGCACCCAACAAGCTTCACTGACACAAGTTCCCTGCATCAAGTTAGAGACTGCCAAGGAGGAAGGTGTTGTTGCCGTCGAGCTTTGCATGGGCGCAAACTGGGGAGGCAAGAACGGGCACGTGGATGTAGGGTTCGACAGCGCATCACCAGCAATATGGGCAACCTTGGCCTGCTCATCATGCATGGGCGCTGTAGGTGCGCTGCCAGCAGCCTTCAGAAGGGTTGAGGGAGAGGTGGGTCGGGGGTGCGACCCTGGCAACATCACCGGCAGCAGGCGATCTTCCACAGCAGATCTATTTTCCACGATGGTAGGGTGCTGCATCGACGTCTGCCCAACCGGTGGAACAGCCGTAGGCGGAGAGGTTTCCAGAGCAACACTCTCTACCATAAGATGGCCTGCCGGTGCAGCTGCAGTGGGTCGAAGACTAGCAAAAGAGTTAGAAACGGGGACTTGGGGTTGGGAAGTAACCTTATGAACCCAGCGACGGGTGGTTTTCTCCGGGCCCTGAGAGGCCTTATCAGGTATCTCCGGTGATTTGTATAATTGGGTAGATTTAACCGGCGGTGCAGGGCATCTCGTCTTCTCCGTGTCCGGCTGTGCTGGAGTGCCAATAGGCAGAGAACCAGACGGACCCGCTGAAGGAGGAGGAACACGGTGCTTGGTCGAACGCCGGCAAGCAGATTGAGAGTGACCTAGCAATCTGCAGGCTGTGCAATAAGGAGGTGGGGTAGGATATCTGACCTCTTGGAAATAACCAGAAGTTCCCATGCCAATCCAGACACGCTGCTGCCAAGGTTTGAGGACGTCCAGTTCGATGCAGGCGCGCGCAAAGGCTGCGTTGGTGATTTGCGAAGTCTGGAGAGCGACTTGAAGAACTCGTCCAAGGTTGCCGGCTATGGAGCGCATGCAGGCTTCATGAAAGAGATGTGGCTTGAGTGCTGGGAAATCGACCCAGATTGGGATGATGGGCGGTTCCGTCCCGCACTCGTACTCCGGTGTCCACTTGAGGAAGCGAAAGAGGAAACCCTTGATGTACAGTTGATCTCGGAGTAGGATACGGAGGTAGTCATCCTCCAGCGTGCATCTAATAAGGAGATGCCTGTTGTCCAAGGCGCTGAGGACGAATTCCTGTTGAAGCCCGAGCCTAGTGGAGAGGAGGCTCTTGATATCAGGGAAGGGTGGTCTGCCGAACGGTGTCTTTGCCACAAGGGCGGACTGGAAAGGGATGAGGGCAGCATTGATCTCTTCCTGGGAGAAGAAAACCGCAGTTTAGGGTTTAGGGTTTAGGGTTTAGGGTTAAAAGTGACCTTCGAATAATAACTCCAATTAGCTGCCGGCTCTACATAATTGGGTATGTGATTGGTTTAGGGGTTTGGGGTTTAGGGGTTTAGGGTTTAGGGGTTAGGGGTTTAGGGGTTTAGGGTTTAGGGTTTAGGGTTTAGGGGTTTAGGGGTTAGGGTTTAGGGTTTAGGGTTTAGGTTTTTTTTTTTTTTTTTTTTTTTTTTTTTTTAACCCAGGAATTTAACTAGGACCCTGGGCCGGCCCTTGGGATTTTATTTCATCAAAAAGTTGGAGATACAAGGGGGGACATACCACCTAACCCCTGAGAGAGTACATCAATAAACCCAAAATCCCCCTGAAAAAAGACCCTTCAAATCCTAAGGTGGGGAAGACCACTTTTATCAGAAGTGATTTCCCCTGAGATACAAGGGGGGGACATGCCATCTTACCCCTGAGAGAGTACATCAATGAGCCCAGAATCCCCTTGAAAAGGAACCCCTCAAATCCTAAGGTGGGGAAGACCACTTTTATCAGAAGTGATTTCCCCTTTTACAATAGAAGGCAAAGCGGAAGAATCTAAAAAGACTTGATCAACATGCTGGTCGCAGGAGAAGTTAGCCAGAGCATCAGCAGCTTTATTGGCTTCTCTAACTGCATGGCAAAAGAAAAGATCCATAGCTTCCCTTAGGGAGCAAAACTCAAACCACCATGGAAAAAGAATCCAAGGGATAGTGGGGTTAGTGGAAATCATGAGAGTGATCAGAGAGAGGCAATCAGATTCAATAATAAGACAAGTGAAGCCTTGTTGAAGACACATCTGTAGACCAGTGATAATCGCCCTGAGTTCAGAAATGATACTATGAGTGTGACCAAAGTAGGCACAAGATGCCATGATGAACTGGCCTTGATCATTTCTGAGAATAGCTGAACTTGCAGAGTTACCAGGATTACCTCTACAACAACCATCAGTGTTAAGTTTGAGTTTA
The DNA here is from genome assembly GCA_030544215.1 of Zantedeschia hybrid cultivar. Lineage (NCBI taxonomy): Eukaryota > Viridiplantae > Streptophyta > Magnoliopsida > Alismatales > Araceae > Zantedeschia > Zantedeschia hybrid cultivar. The sequence goes on along the minus strand of JARZZO010000011.1, from coordinate 56,651,452 downwards.
CCTGTTGGAGGATGCAACCATCTTACCAGTACCGGTAATGTGGGAGAAAAGCTATCCACAACACCCAATGCTTGCAATACAACTCTATGCGCAGAGGAACAAGGGGACTTAGGGGAATACATGGTAGCAAGCTCTCTTAAAAGGTGGAGGCTCTGATGCAAAATGCTTTCCTTACGGGAGCGGGTACCATCATACTTGGCTGAACACCTGGCTTTCTAAAGAAACCATACGACAATAGAAGGAATAATACCCATAATGAAAGAGTATACAGATGTACCTGAGGCTAGGGTGATGAAGGAACAAAATATGTGGTGAAAGGAGCTCATCTGAAAAGTAAGTCCACATCTATCCTGAAAGAAGCGCCAACAGTAGGAGGCCCAGTCTCCATGAGCCAAGACATGATTGAGAGTCTATCGTGAGGCATTCGGCTTCCAGATAATCTTATCCTGGTCTTGTTGGGTGGAAAAGGTGCCGATATAATCCATGATAATAGCAGCGATTTCTGAGGGTAGTGAGTGTAATAGGTGCTATCCAGAAGTGATATAATCGCGAACCGACCAAGCTTGGGTATTGCCAATAGCAGTCCACTGATCCTCGGAGATATGATCCTTTAAGGGACCATGACCAGTCCAATTATCATGCCAGAAGGAAATATGACCCTGGCCTACTGACCAACAGGTGTTGTCAAGAACCCATTGTCTATGCTTAAGCACCATCTTCCAATGAGGAGAACCAACCATAGGACAAGTAGAAATATGATGCCTGTGCAGGTAAGTCTGATTAATGTACTCACCCCAGATGCCCTTTTTAGAGTAAACTTTCCAGCATAATTTAATCTTAAGGGCAGCCCTTAGATCCAGAAGAGAACGAATACCAATTCCACCTTCAGAGGTTGGCCTAGCAAGGTGTTTCCAAGCGATCCAATGCCTACGCATCCCTGTTGAAGTAGATCTCCAAAAGAAAGCAGCAAATGTCCTCTCTAAAGAGTGAAGAATACTCTTAGGAGGGGTGAGAACAGCAAGAATATGTATAGGAATGGAAGATAGAACATGCTTGATAAGGATCAGTCTTCCACCAGGCGAAAGGAGATTAGATTTCCAGGAAACTAGTCTATTTCTCACCTTGTCCAAGAGGGGATGGAAGTATATTGCCTTAGCTGCACCCTTGAAGAGAGGAGCACCCAAATAAGTGATAGGGAAAGCCCTGTGAGGAATAGAAGCTCTAGCCGATACTTGATTGATTCTCCAAGTAGGAGTATACCCCGCAATGTAGAAAGAACTCTTGCTTGTGTTAATCTTTTGACCTGAGCATCTCTCATAAGTGGTCAGGAAAGCCATGAGTCTGCGTAAAGATCCTTGAGAGCCATTAGTGAAGATAATAGTATCATCAGCAAATAAGAGATGCGAAATAATAGGCCCCTCAGTGAAAGTAGAATACGGTGTAATAATGCCTCTGTGACACAGCTGCTGAAGACCTCTGCTGAATGCCTCTTCAGCAAGGATAAAGAGACTGGGTGCCAAAGGGTCTCCCTGACGAAGACCACGAGAGGAGGTAAAGAAGCCACCAGCATTACCATTGAGGATGACAGAAAACCAGCAGTTGGTGAATAATCCTCTGATAAGGTTAATCCACATGGGAGAGAAGCCAAATTTATTCAGCACATCAAATAAGTAAGACCATTCCAATTTGTCGTATGCTTTCATCATGTTGAGTTTGAAAATGATGTTATGTCCTCTGACCTTCTTAGAGATGCTATGGGTAAGCTCCTGAGCAAGACAGACGTTGTCAGCCATATCTCTGCCTTTAACAAAGGCTCCCTGGAGAGGAGAAATAAGAGCAGGCAGAACAAGAGATAGTCTTTTGCATAAGATGTGTGAGATTATCTTATAAGTGAAGTTGCACAGACTAATAGGTCTAAAGTCCTTCAGAGTGTTAGGAGACTCTCCTTTGGGAATTAGCACGAGGTGAGTAGAGGTATAAGATTTAGGGAGGAAGCCTCCATTAAAGAACTCCTTAACAGCATCATAAATATCCACAGAAACGATATCCCAGTAAGAGGTAAAGAAATCACCAGAGAATCCATCTGGACCAGGGGCACTATCAGGGCTTAAGGAGAAGACCGAATCCTTGACTTCCTCTATAGTTGGAATAGCCATCAAAGCTTGATTATCTGCATCAGAAACAATGGTAGGAATATATTGCAGAAGACCACTGTTGTTCATAGTAGGCGGCTCAGAGGTAAAGAGATTTTGATAAAAAGCTATGGCCATGGAAAGTAGAGCATCTTGGTCAGTAACATCATCCCCCTGATCGTTAACCAGTTTGTGAATAAAGTTTTTCCTTCGCCTTTCATTAACAATAGAGTGGAAGAAGGCTGAGTTTTGATCGCCCTCCTTGAGCCATTTGAGATGAGATTTTTGCCTCCAGAATATCTCTTGCCGTAAGAGGAGCTCGTCTAGATCCTTTTTAGCTGCAGAAAGCTCAGAAAGTGAACAATCAGAAGGATGATTATCAAAACTAATTTGTAGTGAATTGACCTTCTCCTCCGCCTGTGAGATATGCTGAAAAATGTTGCCAAAAACACTATTATTCCAAGACTTCAAAGTGGATCTCAGTCTCTTCAATTTAGCACTAAGCCTGAAGAGAGGAGAAGCATGTAAAGGTTGATGCCAACATGATTTAACCGCACGAATGAAATCACTGTGTCTAGTCCACATCTTAAGGAATTTAAAATGTGATTGTCTCAGGGCATTAGTGCAATGATAAGAAACCAGAAGCGGACTATGATCAGAATTGATATGATGTAAATGATTCACTAGAGTACTAAAAGAGGAGAACCAAGCTGGGTGAGCCAAACCTCTGTCCAATCTGGCTTTAATGGTACCAATACCTTGCTGACCGTTTCTCCACGTGTAGGAAGGGCCACTAAAGCCTAGATCCATGAGATTGTTATCCTGTAAGAAAGAGTGGAAGGCATTCACAGAAGCATGTTGCGGTGCATTGCCGCCATATTTTTCATGAGAGTAAAGAACAGAATTAAAGTCACCCACAATCATCCAGGGGTCAGAAATAGACAAAGAAGTAATAGTCTCCCAAAGGTGAAGTCTGTCCTGGAGGTGACAACTGGCATAGATAAAAGTGACATAATGAACTATTTGGCCAGTTACCTTCAGAGTAATAAAAGACTCATGAATAGTAATTACATCCACAGAGATAGAATTATGCCAGAAGACCCAAACTTTACCGTGAGGATTACCACTAGAGAGATATTGAGAGAGGCCCAGCTTAAGAGATAGTGCAAGCATCGAAGAATTCTGAATCATGGGTTCTAAAATCGCAGCAATTTGTATCTTGTTCGTCCTGCAAAGAGAAACAAGTCTGCGTCTGGAAGGAGAGTTAACCACTCCCCTGATATTCCAAGCTAAAATATTAACCATTAAACTTGGATTTCTTCTTTTGTGCACGTGTGAGCCTTGTGCTCTTTTGTTGGTCCAAGTACAGACTGCTAGGGATGTCCTGTGTGCATGTGTCGTCGTTAGCATGAGATTCATCAGAGGAGGAAAATGATTGCTGCAACTTATGTAAGTCAAGTCGAGTAAGATTGTCCTTCCTGTGGATAGGGCTCTCTAAATTTAAAGCCTCCAAGTTAGAGAGATGACATGTGCCATGTGAGTCGTATCGAAGGGTTTCCAGAGAGTTTTGATCAAGAGGTAAAGAGGTTGAAGATATCACCTGATTCTCGACATTCAAGTGAGTGTGAACCGCCGTATGCTTATCCCCAATGGAGTGAGCAGTTGTATCGAGTTGGGGTATTGGGCCGTGGGCAGTGACAGAGGCAACCTGTTTGTCAATGCTCAAAGGTACATGGGCTGCCTTATGGAGCACCTAAATAGCCTCACCGTGGGTCGCTGTGTCAGCGGAGACATCAAGAGCAATAAGATTAGGGGCAGGCACAGTGATATCAGAGGAGTCGTAATTAAGGTTAGGGATGCTAGGGTCCTCCAAGTTCATCGTGCACGGGAGCTTAGGGGTAGGCATGACCTGGGTGTTGACGTTTGAGGGCATGGAAATTATGGAGCATGTTGTAGCTGGGTCTTCGGGAGAGGGGTCCAGCGGCGTTGGTCAAGGTCTTCTGACGAGTGGGGCTTGAGGCAACATGTTGTAGGCTCGGCCCAGTAGCAGGATGAGGAGCATAGCCCTGGAGACATAACCGGACTAGGTCCCGGTGTTGATGTTGGGCTTCATTACCGCAAGGCAATAAGATATCAGGTTGGCGTGTCTGCTCCGTGTGCATGGGCTTGGCTATAGGCGTACGTTGGTTCTTCGTGGGCCCGTGGACCGGGCTCTGGGGCATGGGAGCAGGAGCAGGGGCGCAGACCGAAGAATAGGGTTCCTCGTCCAGTGAGGGGGACTTCGGTCGAACGTCTGGTGAACCGCCATGTAACACAAGGCTCTGGGTGTGACCATCGTTGACGGAGGCTGTTGGCGTGAGACGCGATAGCGTGGCGCCATGCATGGCCCTGGGCAGCTGCGTCGCAGGTTCCTGGTCAAGGCTAGCCGACAGCGAAGGGCAGACAGGTGTAGGGCCCGTGGGGGCTTCCTGGCGAGGAGCAACGACGGTTGGATGAAGCCTATCTGCCAGCTTCGAGGACATTTGTTGAGCGTCTGGCGAAGAGTCCTGGGTGTGGGCGACCTCCAGAGACTTGTCAGTGAGGGGGGCTTCAGGCATCAGAGGCGTAGGCGTGTCAGCGTGCATGGCGGTGAGGTTCCTCATGGCATAGGTTTGGCTGTCACCCTTCGAGCCATCCATGTGTAGGGCGGTAGGCAGTGACAGGATGGCTGAAGCGGAGCCTGTGGGAGCGACAGCGACGCCCACCAGCGCCCCACCAACCTACGGGTACATCCCAGCAGTGCTGCAATCCGGGGGGCTAGGGGTGCTAGAAACGTTGGTGGACAGCTCAGGAGAAGGCTTAACGGGAAAACCCTGGATGGCCGGGGTAGGCCGCGATATATTGTGGAGCGGCATAGACGATGGCGTAGCCTGGGCCATATGCTCAAAAGGCTCAATGGAAGCCTGCAGGGGGGCCGTCCTGGGAAGGTTATCGGGCTTCTTCATAAGCAAAGAGGGGAGTAGTTCAGAGCAGGGAAGAGGGGCACCTCCCGAGGGTGGCTGGGAATGGTAAGTGGAATAAGACAGCACATCGCCAGTGGGAGTGGAGATCGAGGGGAGGGATCTGGGGTCAGCAGCAGGCACGTGGATGAGGATCTTGTCACCATGAGCGCGTTGACTAGTGTCGGGTGAATCAAGAGCGGCGGGGGTGCCGGAAAAGGGGAGGTGTGGCTGGGTTGTGATCGGAAAGGTCGCCGGCGGAAGGGCCACGGTGGCGGGGTCCTCCACAGGCCTGGAGGAAGGGATGTCTTCAGCGCCAGCAGCATCAGTAGGAGTGTGCAGGGGGATCTCCGTAGCGTGATCATCCTGATCAGCCATAGGCGTTCCAAGGGCAGCGAAGGCATTAGAGACCGAGACGAGAGGCCGGGGTGCCCAGCGATTGGCCTTCTTGCCAGCGCCACGAGAGGGCGGAGGGAGCTTAGCATTATCCAGGGTGGGTTTGGTGGCGGGACCAGCAAGGGGCTTCTGTGAGGTCGATGGCTCCTTGGAAGGCAAACTTGGGCGAGGAGGAATCTCTGTGGATGTCGGTTGCTCAGCACTCGGAGCGGGCTCCTCGCTGGGCTGAGACGACACCTGAGGCTTCTCCTTCTTGGCAGACCGGCGGCAGACAGAGGCGGTGTGGCCAACAAGCCTACAGGAGGTGCAGTAGAGAGGGATGGGGGGGTAGCATACCTCCTGGTAGTAGCCAGAGGTGCCCATGCCGATCCAGATGCGCGGCGGGCGGTTCTGGAGGATATTGAGCTCGACACAGGCGTGCGCAGAGGAGGTATTAGTAATTTGGGACGTGCTGAGCGCCACCTGGAGGACACGCCCAATGTTACCAGCGATAGATCTAACACATGCTTCATGGAACAGGTGGGGTTTGAGAGCTGGGAACGACACCCAAACGGGTATGATGGGTGGTTCAGTCCCACATTCGAAATCTGGCAGCCACTTGAGGTATCTGAATAGATAGCCTTTGACAAATAGTTGTTCACGAAGGAGGAGCTTCAGGTAATCATCTTCCGAGGAGCAGCGGAGGAGGAGGTGTCTATTATCTAACGCACTGATGACGAAATCCTGCTGCAGCCCGAGTCGTTGAGTGAGGAGATGTTTAATTTCAAGGAAAGGAGGACGACCATATGGCGTTTTAGCAACCAGCGCCAGCCTAAAAGGGACCAACGCGGTGGCGATCTCCTCCTCGGTGAAGAACACAGCGGGCTCGCCCAAGTCGGTGAAAGCTGGATCGTGGACGCGAAGATCAACTTCCGGGAGCACCTTTCGGTCCTTAAGCACCTGGGCGAACGAGATCGAGCTCCCAGAGCCCCACGCCGGAGCCTGGGACGAGCAGGGTGCGGAACGAGTAGAACTCTGTGGGGGGGGCACATCAGGGAGGCCAAAGGCAGCGGCCTGTACCGCGCTGGAACCAGCCGGGTGGGAGTTCAGAGCCAGAACCTGGGGAACACAGGGCTGAGGAGGAGAAGGCGAGGGCGTGGGCTGGGCAGGGGGGAAGGGGGGGGAGGTCTGTAGCGTGGGGGGGGGGGGCGGCCACCCCCCTCAAGGCCGGCCATGGCCGGGAGGGGCCAAGGGGAAAACCCTGGAGCTTCTCTCACTAGAAGCTGAAGAGAGAGACTTTTAGGGTTTTTTTTTTAGGGTTTAGGGGTTAGGGTTTAGGGTTTAGGGTTTTTTTTTTTTTTTTTTTAACCCAGGAATTTAACTAGGACCCTGGGCCGGCCCTTGGGATTTTATTTCATCAAAAAGTTGGAGATACAAGGGGGGGACATACCACCGAACCCCTGAGAGAGTACATCAAGAAACACAAAATCCCCCTGAAGAAACCCCTCAAGTCCTAAGGAGGGGAAGACCACTTTTATCAGAAGTGATTTCCCCTGAGATACAAGGGGGGGACGTGCCACCTTACCCCTGAGAGAGTACATCAATAAACCCAGAATCTCCCTGAAAAAGAACCCCTCAAATCCTAAGGTGGGGAAGACCACTTTTATCAGAAGTGATTTCCCCTTTTACAATAGTAGGCAAAGCGGATGAATCTAAAAAGACTTTATCAACTTGCTGGTCGCAGGAGAAATTAGCCAGAGCATCAGCAGCTTTATTGGCTTCTCTAACTGCATGGCAAAAGTGAAGATCCATAGCTTCCCTGAGAGAACAAAACTCAAACCACCAAGGAAAAACAATCCAAGGGATAGTGGGATTAGTAGAAGTCATGAGTGTAATCAGTGAGAGGCAATCAGATTCAACAATAAGACAAGAGAAACCTCGTTGAAGACACATGTGGAGACCGGTAATGATCGCCCTAAGTTCAGAGATGATACTATGAGTGTGACCAAAGTAGGCACAAGAGGCCATAATGAACTGACCTTTATCATTTCTGAGAATAGCTGAACCTGCTGAGTTACCAGGATTACCTCTACTGCAACCATCAGTGTTAAGTTTGAGTTTACCTGTAGGAGGATACATCCATCTTACCAGTACCTGTAACGTGGGAGAGAAAGAATCCACAACCCCCACTGCTTGCAGTACAGCTCTATGCGCAGAGGAACAAGGGGACTTTGGGGAATACATGGCAGCAAGCTCTCTTATAAGGTGGAGGCTCTGATGCAGTATGCTTTCCTTACGGGAGTGGATACCATCATACTTGGCTGAACACCTGGCTTTCCAAAGAAACCATGCAACAATAGAAGGAATAATACCCATGATGAAAGAGTAAAGAGATGTACCTGAGGCTAGGGTGATGAAGGAACCAAATATGTGATGAAAGGAGCTCATCTGAAAAGTAAGACCACATCTATCTTGAAAGAAGCGCCAACAGTAGGAGGCCCAATCTCCATGAGCCAAGACATGGTTGAGAGTCTCTCGTGAGGCATTCGAGCAACATACGCACTTTGATGCCAAAGGAATACCTATTCTTTGAATATTGGAATCAAAAGGCAATTTGTGAACAAGGGCCCTGTAAATAAAGATGGAGATCTTCTTGGGTATTTGAGTGCACCAGATCCATTTAGAGATGCAAAGTGGAGGTATCTGCTGCCTAACAACTTGCCAAGCTGATTTAGTGGTGAAAAAACCATTGGAATTCGGCTTCCAAATAATCTTATCCTGGTCTTGTTGGGTGGAAAAGGTGCCGATATAATCCATGATAATAGCAGCGATGTCTGAGGGTAGTGAGTGTAATAGGTGCTGTCCAGAAGTGATGTAATCGAGAACCGACCAAGCTTGGGTATTGCCAATAGCAGTCCACTGATCCTCGGAGATATGATCCTTTAAGGGACCATGACCAGTCCAATCATCATGCCAGAAGGAAATATGACCCTGGCCTACTGACCAACAGGTGTTGTCAAGAACCCATTGTCTATGCTTAAGCACCATCTTCCAATGAGGAGAACCAACCATTGGACAAGTAGAAATATGATGCCTGTGCAGGTAAGTCTGATTAATGTACTCACCCCAGATGCCCTTTTTAGAGTAAACTTTCCAGCATAATTTAATCTTAAGGGCAGCCCCTAGATCCAGAAGAGAACGAATACCAATTCCACCTTCAGAGGTTGGCCTAGCAAGGTGTTTCCAAGCGATCCAATGCCTACGCATCCCTGTTGAAGTAGATCCCCAAAAGAAAGCAGCAAATGTCCTCTCTAAAGAGTGAAGAATACTCTTAGGAGGGGTGAGAACAGCAAGAATATGTATAGGAATGGGAGATAGAACATGCTTGATAAGGATCAGTCTTCCACCAGGCGAAAGGAGATTAGATTTCCAGGAAGCTAGTCTATTTCTCACCTTGTCCAAGAGGGGATGGAAGTATATTGCCTTAGCTGCTCCCTTGAAGAGAGGAGCACCCAAATAAGTGATAGGGAAAGCCCTGTGAGGAATAGAAGCTCTAGTCGATACTTGATTGATTCTCCAAGTAGGAGTATACCCCGCAATGTAGAAAGAACTCTTGCTTGTGTTAATCTTTTGACCTGAGCATCTCTCATAAATGGTCAGGAAAGCCATGAGTCTGCGTAAAGATCCTTGAGAGCCATTAGTGAAGATAATGGTATCATCAGCAAATAAGAGATGCGAAATAATAGGCCCCTCAGTGAAAGTAGAGTACGGGGTAATAATGCCTCTGTGACACAGCTGCTGAAGACCTCTGCTGAATGCCTCTTCAACAAGGATAAAGAGACTGGGTGCCAAAGGGTCTCCCTGACGAAGACCACGAGAGGAGGTAAAGAAGCCACCAACATTACCATTGAGGATGACGGAAAACCAACAGTTGGTGAATAATCCTCTGATAAGGTTAATCCACATGGGAGAGAAGCCAAATTTGTTCAGCACATCAAATAAGTAAGACCATTCCAATCGGTCGTATGCTTTCATCATGTCGAGTTTGAAAATGATGTTGTGTCCTCTGACCTTCTTAGATATGCTATGGGTAAGCTCTTGAGCAAGACAGATGTTGTCAGCCATATCTCTGCCTTTAACAAAGGCTCCCTGGAGAGGAGAAATAAGAGCAGGCAGAACAAGAGATAATCTTTTGCATAAGATGTGTGAGATTATCTTATAAGTGAAGTTGCACAGACTAATAGGTCTAAAGTCCTTCAGAGTGTTAGGAGACTCTCCTTTGGGAATTAGCACGAGGTGAGTAGAGGTATAAGATTTAGGGAGGAAGCCTCCATTAAAGAACTCCTTAACAGCATCATAAATATCTACAGAAATGATATCCCAGCAAGAGGTAAAGAAATCACCAGAGAATCCATCTGGACCAGGGGCACTATCAGGGCTTACGGAGAAGACCGAATCCTTGACTTCCTCTATAGTTGGAATAGCCATCAAAGCTTGATTATCTGCATCAGAAACAATGGTAGGAATATATTGCAGAAGACCACTGTTGTTCATAGTAGGCGGCTCAGAGGTAAACAGATTTTGATAAAAAGCTATGGCCATGGAAAGTAGAGCATCATGGTCAGTAACATCATCCCCCTGATCGTTAACCAGTTTGTGAATAAAGTTTTTCCTTCGCCTTTCATTAACGATAGAGTGGAAGAAGGCTGAGTTTTGATCGCCCTCCTTGAGCCATTTGGGATGAGATTTTTGCCTCCAGAATATCTCTTGCCGTAAGAGGAGCTCATCTAGATCCTTTTTAGCTGCAGAAAGCTCGGATTGTGACTGATCCGAAGGATGGTTATCAAAATTAATTTGTAAGGAATTGACCTTCTCCTCTGCCTGTAAGACATGCTGAAAAATGTTGCCAAAGACACTTTTATTCCAAGTCTTCAAAGTGGATCTCAGTCTCTTCAACTTAGCACTAAGCCTGAAGAGAGGAGATGCATGTAGAGGCTGATGCCAACATGATTTTACCACGCGAATGAAATCCCTGTGTCTAGTCTACATCTTAAGGAATTTAAAGTGTGAGTGTCTCGGGGCATTAGTGCTGTGATAAGAAACCAAAAGCGGACTATGATCAGAATTGATATGATGTAAATGACTCACAAGAGTACTAAAAGAGGAGAACCAAGCTGGGTTAGCCAAACCTCTGTCCAATCTGGCTTTAATGGAACCAATACCTTGCTGACCATTTCTCCAGGTATAGGAAGGGCCACTGAAGCCAAGATCCATGAGATTGCTATCCTGTAAGAGAGAGTGGAAGGCATTCACAGAAGCATGATGCGGTGCATTGCCGCCATGTTTTTCATGAGAGTAAAGAACAGAATTAAAGTCACCCACAATCATCCAGGGGTCAGAAATAGACAATGAAGTAATAGTCTCCCAAAGGTGAATTCTGTCCTGAAGATGACAACTAGCATAGATAAAAGTGACATAATGAACTATTTGGCCAGATACCTTCAGAGTAATAAAAGACTCATGAATATTAATCACATCCACAGAGATAGAATTATGCCAGAAAACCCAGACTTTATCGTGGGGGTTACCGCTAGAGAGGTATTGATAGAGGCCCAGCTTAAGAGATAGAGCAAGCATCGAAGAATTCTGAATCATGGGTTCTTGCAGCAATTTGTACTTTGTTCGTCCTGCAAAGAGAGACAAGTCGACGTCTGGAGGGAGAGTTACCAACTCCCCTGATGTTCCAAACTAACATATTAACCATTAAACTTTGATTTCTTCTTTTGTGCACGTGTGAGCCTTGTGCTCTTTTGTTGGTCCAAATGCAGACTGCTAGGGATGTCCTGTGTGCATGTGTCACCGTTATCATGAGATTCATCAGAGGAGGAAAATGATTGCTTCAATTTATGTAAGTCAAGTAGAATACGATTATCCTTCCTGTGGATAGGGCTCTCCAAATTTAAAGCTTCCAAGTTAGAGGGATGACCTGAGCCATGGGAGTCATATCGAAGAGAGTCCAGAGGGTTTTGAATAAGAGGTAGAGAAGTTGAAGATATCACCTGATTCGCGACATTCGAAGAAGTGTGAACCGCCGTATGCCTATCCCCAGTGGATTGATTTATTGTATCGGGTTGGGATATTGGGCCGTGGGCAATGACCGAGGCAGCCTGTTTATCAATGCTCAGCAGTACATCAGCTGCCTCGTAAGATACCTGGGCAGCCACAATGTTCGTCTCACTATGGTTCGCTTTGTGATTTGGTGAATTGTCCTCAATGATGGCGTTGTCCTGAGCATTGGCTGTAGGGCTACCTGAAAAGGGGGATGTGTCTTCCAGATTTAACTTACAAAGAGGTTGAGGAGAGCATGATACCTGGTAATTAGTGTTTAGAGTGACCAGTTTGGGTCCAGGGGTCGGAGTAGGTCTATCAAGTGGGCCGGTCCACATAGGGGCTGCAATCTCGCGGAGCCCAATGGTAGCAGGTGGCTGACTCTGATGTGGGTGGGCTTGGTCCTGTAGGTGGGCCGTCGCGTCTGTAGAGGCCCGCAAAGGCGCAAGATGGCTCGTGCAAGAGACCTCTTTGAAGAAGGACTGGTTGTTGCTGGGCGACTTGCCACATTGAGGACTAGGCTGAGTCAGCTGGGGCGTGGGCCCCACAGGAGAGGCGCGAAGGATCTCAGAAGGCGGGGGTGACAGCACATGAGGGCTCGGCATGCAGGTATGCGATCCTGATGTCAGATTCTGCTCCTGGTTATTGAGGGGTTGCCAGGGAGTGGGCATGCCAGCCGAGTAACCACTGGTGGGTTCGACGGGTCCCTCCATCCGCGTAGTGGGCCTGTGGTCCGAGCTTGAGCTGGGGGGAGCATCAGCGGGGTCATCAACAGGAGGGGCAGACAGCAGCGGTTGCAAAGGCATGGTTCCATGCATGGCCCTGGTGGGCATATCCTGCGGAAAGGACCCATCGGCTCTATAGGCCTGTGAGCTAGATAGCGTAGGGATCGTGCGGGAAGCATCTTTGCCGTTTGGGGGCGAGAGAATTTTTAGGCAGGTTGCAGCTGGGTCTTCGGCAGACGGATCCTGTAGCTGTGGGTGCTGGGCGCTTGAAGCAGTAGGCATCTGCATATTGGGACCAAGATTTCCGCCGTTGGTGATCTGTTCGTCAGGAGGGGGCTGCTGTGTATGATTGACGACAGCGTGGATCAAGGGCTTCTGACGAGTGGGCCTTGGGTCATCATGTTGTGGGCTCGGCCCATTAACAGGATGAGGGGCAGGATCCAGAACACACAAGCGGACTGGTGGGCGACCCAGAAGAGAGGTCTGATCGGCGGAGATGGCAGCTGGGGGCATAGCTGGCATCGACGAAGCCACGTGCATGGCGCTGAGTCTCTTCACCGGACTGCACCTGGTGCCGAGGGTAGCGTTAGCGTCTGCTAAAGGAGGTAGCAGGGGCACCTGGATCTGAGGCATGAGCCGAGGCACTCCAAAAAGGGTGTGGTCTGGCGCAATGTCTGCGGGGCATTCTTCACCAGGAGGGTCTGTGGGCACCACAGGTGTGGACGTGGCAGCTTGCATGGCGGTAGGGGTCCTCGAGCCCAACAGAGCCTGGGCATGCGCGTGAGGCCCTTCCCCCAACAGTGGGGACAACTATCGAACACCTGGCCGGCTATCAAGTGAAAGAGAATTCCGAGGGCACCGATCAGGGGGCGGTGCTGCAGGGACCATGGCCAATGACGTGGAGTCATGCATGACGCTACAGATCACCGTAGGCGTGGAGGGAGGAGAAGCCGTCAGCGGAAGAGGCCCAGAGGTACACGGCGGCAAGGCAGATACGGGCGCGAGACCCGTGGGTTCAACAAGGGAGCCTGGTTCCTGGGGAGAGGGCCCAATAGCGTTGCTGTCCTGAGGGTACAGGATATGGGAAGCCGTCCCAGTGTGAGGTAAGGCAGCCAGTTGTAAAGTGCCCTTGGGGGCCGAGGCTGATATAGAAGTATCATGCAGGGTTTAGGGTTTAGGGTTTTAGGGTTTAGGGTTTAAGGTTTTAGGGTTTTAGGGTTTAGGGTTTAGGGTTTAGGGTTTAGGGTTTAGGGTTTAGGGTTTAGGGTTAGGGGTTTAGGGTTAGGGTTTTAGGGTTTAGGGTTTAGGGTTTATGGTTTTAGGGTTTAGGGTTTTTTTTTTTTTTTTTTTTTTTTTTAACCCAGGAATTTATCTAGGACCCTGGGCCGGACCTTGGTGTTTTATTGCACAAAAAGAAGAGTTACATGGGGGGGACATGCCACCTTACCCCTGGGAGAGTACATTAATGAACCTAAGAAACCCTTACAAAGAAAAACCTTCAAAACCTCAGATGGGGAAGACCACTTTTATCAGAAGTGATCTCCCCTTTTACAATGGTAGGCAAAGAGGCAGAATCAGGGAAGTCTTGACCGAGCTGAAGGTCGCAGGAATGGTTGGCCAGGGCGTCAGCAGCTTTGTTGGCTTCTCTAACTGTGTGGCAGAAGTGAAGGTCCATCGTGTCCCTGAGAGACAGTAGGATAAGAGGAAATTATAAGAGTGATAAGAGCAAAGCAATCAGATTCAATAATCAAACAAGTAAAACCTCGTTGGAGACACATTTGCAGACCAATGGTAATAGCCCTGAGTTCAGAAATGATGCTGTGAGTATGACCAAAGAAAGCACAAGTTGCCATAACAAATTTACCTTTGTCATTTCTGAGAATAGCAGAACCTGCATAAATACCAGGATTACCTCTACAACAACCATCAGTGTTAAGTTTAAATTTACCTGTAGGAGGATGAATCCATCTAACAATGACTGGTAGTGAGGGAGAAAAACTGTCAACAACGCCCAGGATTTGTAAAATAGATCTCTGTGCTATTGTAGAAGAAGATTTTGGGCGATACATAGTGGCAAGTTCACGAATAAGATATAGGCTCTGATATAGGGTGCTTTCCTTACTTGAGTGAGTGCCATCAAATTTGGCAGAGCATCTAGTTTTCCATAGGAACCATGCAACAATGGTAGGAGTTATGCCCATAATAAAAGAGTAAAGGGATGTACCTGAGGCTAGGGTAATAAAGGAACAGAATATGTGATGAAAGGAGCTCATCTGTGTTAGTATTAGATGGTCTCAAAGCCAATCCGATACTGTGTATATATTCAGATTATTAATAAATGGCAATAATTCATTGTGTGTAATTAATTCGATCTGTGTTCATCGAATCACGATGAAGTCCATGAACATGTGCAATAGTCTTTGGATTATGATGAGATCATAATTACGGGACCAAAGACTTATAAACACATGTTCTTAATTGTTCCTAGTCATAGGATGTTTGAGATAGAACATCGAACATCCGGATAGACTAGTATAGGTTACTTCAGCTCATATGATGAGGGTGACTGATCCCATAAGTCACTTGTGTGGAGACACTATGCTGAACCTATAGGTGCTCATTGGAGAATGAGTTCACTGAACTGATCCAACTATGAATCGCTGGATTCTAATCACCTCACTGTTAACCAGCTCGATTCAATTGTCACGGTTGCGTGGATGATCCTTGGACCTGAGACTCCAAGGATACCTTGTTGGTAGGTTTCTGAGCTTTGACCTTGACGAACGAATCCCTAACCATGGGATATCAATAAGTCAAGTGATCGGGTTCAGGAAAATGCCCTCGAAGGTAATTGTGTGTTCAATACGGGATCATCCGCTCTCGGTTGTTTGAGAGAGAATGTTCCGGGAATGATGCGCTTAAAGTCCCTGGCCAGGGCGGACTCTGTAATCGATAAGGAGTTATCGGATTCAGATTAGCAGCATCTGATTCAAGTGAATCGACCAAATAGGGTTTAACAGTAAACCATGCCCTAGGTCGATTCGAGAACATTGTACGGATGAAGGATTATATCCGCGCGCTAACCGATGACAGAAAGGTTCCAATAGAGGGTTGCGATAACCCCAGTTCCATCCAGGACCACGCGATGTTGCTTGGCATCCAACGTGATCGGCAGTCCGTCCGAATTTATTGTGGGACATTAAATTTGGCTGATTAATTGAATATAAGGATATTAATTAATTCAGTGGGTCAGTAAAGGGTTACTGAACTTAATGGGCTATTAACTGGACTGGTATTTGGGCCTAGAGGGTCACACGCAAATGGTTTTCAAGTCGATGGATAATCCGACAGGATTTCGGATAAGTCTGGATTTTTGTGAAAAACCGCAAACTGACTTTTTATAAAAGAACGGATTCTACGTCCGGGGCCAGCAACCCTGACCTAGCCGTCATTCGTTCTTCCCCACTTTCTCTCTCCTCTGGGCGTGCCGTTCCCAACTGCTCCACTTCCCGTTCGACGGGGAATCTGGATCCGCATGTCGCGGCGGATCACGTGCAGTCAGACGGGATCTTCGAGCGCCGCAGCGAGCGAGGAAGCGAGGACGATCCATCGCGAGGAGAACCGCGTGGATACCGCTAGAGGTCGGGCATCTGCGCGACTTGCGGCATCGCTCCGACGGAACCGGAAAACGGACGCGGATTCGAATCCGCGCAAGGTAAATCGATCTACATCGGTTTTAGTTTTAACGACCGAAACGGGACAGATCCGATCCCGAACTTCTTTATTCCGCTGCGTTTTAAGATCGGATCCCGACACAGCGATCCCAACAGTGGTATCAGAGCCAGGTTCCACTATGTTTTCGCCGTTTCGGTCTCCAAATTAATGCGTTTATAATCAATTCCATGCATAGTTTTGATTTTAAACACTTGTGTTGTGATCATGGGATGATCACAGAGTATTTACTGTAATTACTGTGATTAAAATCGGATTTTAATTTGGGTTATTTCGTGTTCTTCGTCTGACGAAGAACGCATCGCGTCGGCATGTCCATGGGCACCCCAAACGTTGGGGATGGCTCGCTGGAGCATGGGCTTCCCTCCACGATGTTGATGGTGGTCAGGATGATCCATGGCCGGCAACGGGGAGGACGACCGAGCCCCCTCCTATTTCTAAATTTTTGCTTGAAAAACAAAGAAAACAAGGGGGGGGGGGGGTTTAAAAGGATACCGCCGGCAACCAGGGGGTTGCCGGCGCCGTCGCCGCCGCCCCTGGGTGCCGGCGGCCTCCAAAGGGGCCGGGGCCCTGCCGGCCGGCACCTGCGGGGCAGGTTGCCGGCGGCAGGGAGCCGCCGCCCCTCACCTGCACGCAGCTAGGGTTTCCTAGCTGCGCTCGGGTGGGGGGGGCGGGCCCGATGGGCCCAGGCCGGGCCCTCGGGTCCGAGCCAGCCCGGCCCTGGGCCCGGACCAGGTCCGTGCCCTTGTGGGCGGACCTGGGTCCGAGCCAGGGACCGGCTGGGCTCAGCCCAGGGTCCGGCCCGGACCATTGGTCCGCTAGCCCTATTTCCTTTATATTTAACCCATTTTAATTCGTTTTAAATTACTTAATGGCCCTTTTAAATAGCAGATTTTTAATTTAAATTTAAAATTGGATTTTAAATGAATTAAGGTCTGTTATTTCACTGTTAAAGGTCCCATAATTTTTGGAATTATGTTTTATTTAACAATTGTTGTTAATCAAGTTTGTTTTAATCTAATTGTTAGATTATCTTGACATTAAAGAGAATTAATTTAATTGTTAAATTAATTTTTTAATGTCTGTAAAATAATTAGCATGGAATGTTGTAAATGCATCTATTTGGAGTTAATGTGCACTTATTGATGTGCATTTATTTGCTTGTTTAAATTAGATTTAAATTAGCATGCTTGAAATAAATACTAAAGTTTTCGAAAATCCTAAATCCAATTTTGATTGGTCCCTGGTTTTATGAAACCAAAATTATAAGTTATTTTCGAAAATTTTATTTAGCCATTTGATGCGCAATTCATGTGTGGTTTGTTTAATAAAACACATGGTGGTCATGGACGAGCATTAATTGTGGATGTGGAATGTGATTGTGTGGTTTATTGTGTATTAATAAATAGAGGTCTGCGAACCTCTCCCTCTCATATTCCATTGTACTTCTATCTTCCACCTCGATGTAATCGCCATAAGGCTTCCTCATTTAAATTATCATGTAATTGAGAATTACGATGTAATTTACTCGAGGCGGATGCGCGCGGAGCGAGGATGATCCACAACTGCTGACCAGATGAAAATGAAGGAGTTCATTACATTCATGGGTTTGCAGACTCATGATATAAGTTGTTATATTGTGTGAATGTGTGCGTTTGACTGTCTGGCTCAAGTCAAACCGCAGTGCCGTCCATGACCACACTAATGACATGTATGTGATGCGTGTGCTTTATATTTGCTAGGTTATTAGTATTAATAAATATATTCGATATATTTAATACTATCACCTAGGATGAGACCAAATTAAATAAGCAAAACCTTCGTTACAAACTCTAAGCCGTAGCGCGAGTCATTGAGAATGTACCGCGTGGCTCTCCATCAATATGATTAATAGAACTCAATTTGGTGGTGGCAGATACTATGTGTTTACCCGAGGTCTGTCATTAACTGATGAGAGGACTGTTGATCATGGCATGAGATGCCTTTGGATAAGAGTAGAGGAACGATATAGTCATCCACGTGTTTACCCGGGAACTATGTTTCTACTTTACTCTGTCACGTATTGATGGTAAAGCTTAGACCGGGGATAATGGTCTACTGTGTATACCCGGGACCATTAAACTTGGGAGCCGAAGTACGATCGGATATTGCAAGGAGTTGCAATTATCATGAGATGATTGCTCTGAGATAGCAGTATGATACTATGTGTTTACCCGAGGTCATACTGTGATGCTTGGAGATTCTGATCCCCACTAGGAGACAGTCGGCGTCTCCCGTTCTGTATATCTGAAGGTTATACAGTCCGTCGAAAATTAGTGGGAGTAAAACTAGATAATAAAAGACCATATCTTGTTTTAGATAATCTGAATATCTACTAATTATCAATTGATTATCTCCTGTAGGCGAGAATGTCGCATCATAACCCGTTGCGAGGCATACTTGATGCCAACCGTTTGACAGACACCAATTACTCAGATTGGCTCAGAAACCTGAAGATAGTCCTCAAGTCTGAGCAGATTGCCTACGTCTTGGATACTGAACCTCCTGCTGAACCAGCATTAGATGCTCCAGAGGAGGAAATGATAGCGTATGAAAAATGGAAGGAGGATTCCACCATGGCCCAATGCTATATGTTAGCCTCTATGAGCAATGAGTTGCAGAGGCAACATGAAGAGATGGATGCTAGATCCATCATGCTCCATTTGAAGGAGCTCTTTGGTGAGCAGAGCAGAATCGAACGATATGAGATATCGAAGAATCTGTTCAAGGCTCAGATGGCAGAGGGAACTTCGGTACAGAATCACGTGCTGAAGATGATTGAATGGGTGGAGAGGCTGGATGCTCTTGGGGTTACACTTCCCAAGGAGATGCACACAAACCTTGTGTTGTCTTCACTTCCACCTTCATATGCTCAGTTCATTGTCAATTTCAACATGAACAAGATCCTGGCCACCTTAGCTGAACTGCTGAACATGTTAAAGACTGCTGAGGGGAACCTTGTGAAGGATAAACCCCAAGTCCTAATGGTTGGTAAGACCAACAGGAAAAGACTTGCAGTCCAAGCTTTTCGAAAGAATAAGAATAAGGTTCAGAGAAAGGCAAAGGTCACCAAGAAGGACAAGGGTAAAAGTGCTGAGAAAGGTGATTGCTTCTACTGTCACCAGAAAGGGCATTGGAAGACGAATTGCAAGGAATACCTGGGCAGGGTTCTCCAGGTTGCTCTCCACACCGCGCAGCTCACGAATACTTCTTCTGCCCGCGCATGTATCGAGCTCGACATCCTCAAACACCGTCCGTCTCGCATCTGGATTGGGATGGGTAACACAGGATACTTTCAGGAAATCCTGTATCCCCCGCTCCCTCCTTATTGCATTACCTGCAAGCTTTTGGGTCACTGCTCCTCAACATGCCGCAAAACCGCCAAGAGCATGGGCCCCCAGGAACCTCACAAGAAAACCTCCCAAGGTCCTTCCTCTTCGGAGCCTACTCAGCTACCTGCGAAGCTGGCGAGCGAGGACGGTGCTGGGAACGCTGCACAACCAGAGAAGGTGCACAATTCTTCCGAGAACCGCACTGGAGATACTCAGATGATCCGGCTCCCTAGTTCGGCCCAACCCTCAGGAGGAACGAAGAAGATTATGCGTGGCCCTATGAGCTCCACCCAGCGATGGGTTCACAAAGATCCTGGCCCTAGTCGTAGTCTAACACAAATCACCACCATTAACCCTTTTGCTGTGCTCAGACCTCCTAATGACAGTCATGATTTCGGAGACATTGCCGGCGATGCCCGGCTTGATTCTGCTGTGATTCTTCCAACTGAGCCTACCCCTTCTCTGCATGCTCCCTTGCCTTGCCCGCCACAGCCTCAAGGTAGCATATCCACCCTGCCGATGATGACCGTGGCTGGAAGGGACACCCTGGAGTCGCCTCCGAGCACCACAGAGATCTCTCAGCAGATTACTCCGCCAGATGTTCGCCGTCAGTCTCCAACGATCTCTGCTGGCGTGCTTCTGGCCACCGAGCCCATGCAAAGCTCCACGTTGGCTCCCATGCTGGCCAACACCTCCACTGCTGTTGATCGGCCTCAGCGTAATACTCCGCATGCATGCACGCCAGGTGTTCGACAAAGGCCCTCGTGTTCGGCTGAAGACCTGCACTCTTTGATCCCTGTGCCCATGCACACGGTCTCGCCCAGTGGTCACGGTGCTCGGCCTCAGCCCAGGGACCAGGCCCACTTGCCTGTGCAGCAATTTGGTATTATCCCCCTTCCTGGGCCGAGCCCAGAACTTGAGGCCTCAAGCCCCAATCGCCAGAAAGTCTCAGCCCCAGCAACTGTTGATCAGTCCCAACATGATGCCCTGCGTGCATGCCTGCCAGGTGTTCGACATAAGCCCTCTTGTTCGGCTGTGGACTTGCAACTTCCACCCTGCAATTCTGATGCTCTGCCTCAGCTCCAGGACCAGGCCCACTCGCCCGTGCAGCAGTCTGCTATCTTCTCCCTTCATGGGCCGAGCCCAGAACTTGAGGCCTCCAGGCCCAATCGCCAGAAAGCCTCAGCCCAAGCTTCTACTGATCGGCGCCAGCATAATGCCCTACCTACTTGCCTCCCAGATGTTCGATTTAAACCCTCTGGTTCGGCTGTGGACCTGCAAGCTTCACCCTGTGCCTATGATGCTTCGTCTCAGCCCAGGGACCAGGCCCACTTGACTGTGCAGCAGCCTGTTATCTCCTCCCTTATTGGGCCGAGCCCAGAATTTGAGCCCTCAAGTGTTAATCACCAGCAAGCCTCAGCCCAAATTGCTGCCTCTCTTACAGATCCCCTGCATGCAGATGAACAGACTACCCCTGTTTTGCACAGGCCGCCTGCCACAAACGCTCAACACCAGCAATCACTGGACTTCACTGCTAAAGACCCAATTACTGAGCTAGCAGCTGCTGAAATCACCATGCTTGATACCTTTGAACAGGCTACTGGTGCTGGGGGGCATCCTGACTTTGTGCATTTCCATGCTGCTCCACACCCCGAGCACCAAGAGTCCTTGGTGAGCAATATCCACTCATTTTTTGGTAATATTAACACACTTCCCTCTGGTCTGGACTCTAATTCTGATCTTGTGACTGTGGGGGATCGAGTATTGGACAACTTGGACGAATCGAAGCCTACTCATGACAACATTGATGCTGCGAGCATGGAAGTTTTATCGTCTCATAGCGTCGAAAATCAGGTGATATCCGATCCTCAACTCCCATGCAAGCTCAATTCCGAGGACTCCATTATTCCCATTACATCTAGTGCTGTTATTAATAGGGATGTGCACACTTTTAATCCCATTGGTTTGGTTGATGTTGAACCAATTAATCAGGGTCATTTGGCAGTTGTTGCTGCTCCTTTGCCAATCATGGAAGTCCATACGTCTCTAAAAGTCGATAATCAGGTGATATCTTCAGCTTATTTACCTATTGAGCAGAGTTCCCAAGATTCAGTCCAGTCTGCTTCTCATGGTATGACCCATATACCTAATATTGAGGCTTTAAATCTGGATAGCCTCAATCCCAGCGATGATGCTAAACAATTACTTGAGATACATAAATTTAGGCAATCATTCTCCATCACTGATGAATCCCAGGCTACTTGTGATGATGGCATACATGATACTTCTAGTACTTTATCTTCGGCCCAACAAAAGAGCACCAGGCTCACCCGTGCTCAAAAAAAGAAATCTAAACATTAATGGTTAACACTTTGGTTTGGAATATTAGGGGTGTTGGGAGCTCTACCTCTCTTCGTCGATTAATTTCTCTGTGCAAATCACACAGGATTAAGATGGCTGCCATTCTTGAGCCCATGATACATTATTCTTCCATGCAACGCATTTCTCTTCGTCTTGGCCTCTCTAAGTTTGTTGCTTCTAATATGGACTATGGCAAGATATGGGTTTTTTGGCATGACTCTATGGATATTGATGTTCTGCATATTCATGATAATTATATCACTGTCAAAGTGAAAGATGTTGTTGAGCATATTATTACTTTTGTCTATGCTAGTTGTCACCTTCAAGACAGAATTGGTACTTGGGATGATATTGCCTCTATTTCCTCCTCAGTTGTTGTCCCATGGATGGTGATTGGAGACTTTAATTCTGTTCTATTTTCTCATGAGAAACTTGGTGGGAATGTTCCTCTCTCAGCTTCAGTCCATGCATTCCACTCTTTTGTGCAGGACTGTGGCATTGCTGATCTTGGGTTCAGTGGCCCTAGCTACACTTGGCGCAATGGACAACAAGGGCTTGGTTGTATCAAAGCTAGATTGGACAGAGGTTTGTCTAACACTCATCGGTTTGCTAAATTTTCTACTTCTATAAAACATCTGCATCATAATTGTTCAGATCACAACCCCCTACTTGTCACTTATGACTCTTTGAACTCTATTCATCATGCTCACTTTAAGTTTCTAAAAGTTTGGACCAGACATCAGAGTTTCACTCAAGTCGTTAAGGATTGCTGGAGCAGACCCTTGCATGCTTCTCCACTTTATAAGTTCAGTGCCAAACTGAAAAGATTACGGGCTACTCTTAAGCACTGGAATAAGAATATATTCGGGAATATTTTTGATGCTGTCTTAAAAGTTGATAATGATGTTGCTAATCTGCAAAACATTGCTGACCCTTTGCCCTCTGCTGATGCTTTGAATGATCTAGTTGTTGCCAAGAGAAAACTTGATGAATTATTACTCAGACAAGAAATTTTCTAGAGACAAAAATCTCACTTCAGGTGGCTCAAGGAAGGGGACCAAAATACTGCTTTCTTCCATTCCATTGTTTCTGAGAGACGTAGAAGGAACTTTATTCACTCCCTTTCAGATGCTAATGGCAATCAGGTTACTGATCAGAATGCTCTTCTCTCTATGGCTATTGATTATTATAAGGAACTGTTCACCTCCCAGCCCCCTTCTATGGATAGTAGTGGTCTTCTCCAATACATTCCTAGTATTGTTAATGATCAAGATAATGTTGCTTTGCTGGCTATTCCTTCTTTGGAGGAAGTGAAAGATTCTGTCTTCTCTCTTTGTGCTGATAGTGCTCCAGGTCCCGACAGATTCTCAGGTGATTTCTTCACTCATTGCTGGGATATTATTGCTGATGATATATTTGTTGCTGTTATTGAATTCTTCAAAGGTGGCTCTTTACCTAAGGCCTTTACTTCTACTCATTTGGTTCTTATTCCTAAGTGTGACAATCCTACCACTCTTAAGGATTTCAGGCCCATCAGTCTGTGCAATTTTAATTATAAGATCATTTCTCTGATTGTTTGCAAGAGGCTCTCTGTTATTCTGCCTAGGCTTATTTCTCCCCTCCAAGGTGCATTTGTTAAAGGAAGGGACATCAGTGATAATATCCATTTGGCTCAGGAGATGGTGCATAATATTTCTAAAAGAACTACTGGTCACAATGTTATTCTTAAACTGGACATGATGAAGGCTATGATCGACTGGAATGGAGCTATTTATTTGATGTTCTATATAAATTTGGCTTCTCTCATGATTGGATTAATTTGATTAAGAATCTATTTACTCACTGTTGGTTCTCAGTTGTTTTTAATGGTCAGCTTGGTGGCAATTTTAATTCTTCCAGAGGACTTAGGCAAGGTGATCCTCTGGCCCCCAGTTTATTTATCTTGGCAGAAGAAGCTTTCAACAGGGGTCTTCATAACCTTTTCACCAGAGGCTTGATCACTCCTTTCTCCACATTCAGAGCTGGGCCTATTATCTCTCACTTATTCTTTGCTGATGACACGGTTATTTTTACTAACGGATCTCAGGCTTCCCTTCACAGGCTTTTTGCTTTTATTAATATTTATGACAGATGTTCTGGTCAGCAGGTTAATAAAGACAAAAGCTATTTTTATGTGGCCCCCCGCACTATCACTCAAAGAATCAATCAAATTGCTGCTGCTACTCAGATGCCCAATAAGGCTTTTCCGATTATCTATTTGGGGGCTCCTCACTACAAAGGTATCGCTAAAGCTATCTTTTTTCAGCCACTGCTTGATAAGGTAAGAAACAAACTTACTAATTGGAAAACTAAGCTCTTATCTCCTGGGGGTAGATTAATTCTGATAAAGCATGTTTTATCATCTATTCCTATACACATTCTTGCTGTCCTCTCTCCCCCTAAGAGCATTTTGAATGCCATGGAAAAATCATTTGCTGCCTTCTTTTGGGGTTCTTCCACTGTTGGTCAGAGAAAACACTGGATTGCTTGGAAACACATGGCTAGACCTATTGATGAAGGAGGGATTGGAATCCGATCTCTCTTTGATTTGAGTACTGCTTTGAAAGTGAAACTTTGCTGGAAGATCTACTCCCATAAGGGAGTTTGGAGTGATTATATTCATTGCACCTATCTGGAGGATCAGCATCTATCCTCTTGCCCCTTGACTGGCTCTCCCCACTGGAGAATGGTTCTTGGTCATAGATATTGGGTCTTGGACCATACTTGCTGGCAGGTTGGAACTGGTAGGCTCTCTTTTTGGAATGATAATTGGACTGGCCATGGACCTCTCAGGGAGTTCATATCTTCTGATCAATGGCTTTCTATTGCTCATACTCATAATTGGTTTGTCCAGGATTTTTTGGCTCGCAGACATGACTTTCTCCATATGCTTCCTATGGATATTCTACATGTTATCAATGATATTACTATTTGCTTATCTCATACTAATGGCACTGATAAACCTATTTGGCAGCCTGATACTCATGGTTATTTTACTACTAAATCTGCCTGGAACACTGTCAGAAATACTGGACCTCAGCTTCCTATCACCAAATGGATTTGGCACGCACTATTACCTAAAAAGATCTCCCTATTTATTTATAGAGCTCTTATTGACAGATTGCCCTTTGACTCAGTTATTCAGAGATATGGGATTTCTTTGGTTTCCAAGTGTTATTGCTGTAGTTCTCCTCATCATGAAACTATGAACCATATTCTTGCTTTGGGTGATTTTGCCAGACATTGTTGGAATTTCTTCAAACACATTTTCCAGGTTCATGCTCAAAGAACTTCTTTTCATTATATGTTTTCAGCATTCACTTCCAAGGCATCCAATACTTCTCTTTATGGCTTCTGCATGGGTATCACTCCTTCTATTATTGCTTGGACGCTTTGGAAAGCTAGGTGCACTGCCAGGTTTGACAATTCTATTTGTAGTAAAGAGCATATTTTGAGGCAAGCTATTATTCTTATCACTGAGATTGCTTCTTTATTTCATCCTAAGAGGGCTTCTTCCTATGCTGAGAGAGCATCTTTGCAGGCTTTGGGTTTGACTGATATCTTTTCTCCTGCACCCCCTTCCCTTGTTTATTGGATTCCTCCCCCCAGATTTCATGTTAAACTTAACACAGATGGCTGTTGTAAAGGTAATCCAGGTATATCTGCAGGTGCTGCTATTCTCAGAAATGATAAAGGATCCTTTATTTCTGCTTGCTGTGACTTTTTTGGTATCACATGCAGTCTTATTTCAGAGATCAAGGCTATGCTTATTGGATTACAGATATGTCTTCAGATGGGGATTTCTTCTCTTATTATAGAGTTTGATTGTCAGGTGTTAATTATGCTTCTTCACTCTGATGGCCAGAAGATTCCCTGGATTCTTCATCCTTGGTGGGATCACTTATGCTCTGTGAAGAACTCTATGCTTATTCAATTCCAACATGTGGTCAGAGAATGTAACAAGGCTGCAGACGCATTGGCAAACTTCTCCTGTTCTTCTTATACGTCTCGCACTTTTTCTTCATATACTGCTCTTCCTCCTCCTGTAAGAGGAGAATTGGCTATGGACAAATCAGGCGTTCCTCATTTTCGTTTTTGATTGGTTTATGTATCTGGGGGGTTCTTCTTTGCTTTCTTATTTGCTGTATCTCCCAGGAGTAAGGTGGCATGTCCCCCCCTTGTATGTTTATTTGTTTCATTTAATAAAATTCGAAGGGCCTGCCCAGGGTCCTAGATAAGTTCTGGGCTTAAAAAAAAAAAAAAAAGCCCTAAACCCTAAACCCTAAACCCTAAACCTTAAATCCTAAAACCCTAAACCCTAAACCCTAAACCCTAAACCTTAAACCCTAAACCCTAAAACCCTAAACCCTAAACCCTAAAAATTCGGCCGCCGCCCTTCTCTCTCTAGAATCCTAGAGACAAGAAATTTTCTAGAGACAAAAATCTCACTTCAGGTCTCTCAAGGAAGGGGACCAAAATACTGCTTTCTTCCATTCCATTGTTTCTGAGAGACGTAGAAGGAACTTTATTCACTCCCTTTCAGATGCTAATGGCAATCAGGTTACTGATCAGAATGCTCTTCTCTCTATGGCTATTGATTATTATAAGGAACTGTTCACCTCCCAGCCCCCTTCTATGGATAGTAGTGGTCTTCTCCAATACATTCCTAGCATTGTTAATGATCAAGATAATGTTGCTTTGCTGGCTATTCCTTCTTTGGAGGAAGTGAAAGATTCTGTCTTCTCTCTTTGTGCTGATAGTACTCCAGGTCCCGACAGATTCTCAGGTGATTTCTTCACTCATTGCTGGGATATTATTACTGATGATATATTTGTTGTTGTTATTGAATTCTTCAAAGGTGGCTCTTTACCTAAGGCCTTTACTTCTACTCATTTGGTTCTTATTCCTAAGTGTGACAATCCTACCACTCTTAAGGATTTCAGGCCCATCAGTCTGTGCAATTTTAATTATAAGATCATTTCTCTGATTGTTTGCAAGAGGCTCTCTGTTATTCTGCCTAGGCTTATCTCTCCCTTCCAAGGTGCTTTTGTTAAAGGAAGGGACATCAGTGATAATATCTGCTTGGCTCAGGAGATGGTGCACAATCTTTCTAAAAGAACTACTGGTCACAATGTTATTCTTAAATTGGACATGATGAAGGCCTATGATCGACTGGAATGGAGCTATTTATTTGATGTTCTATACAAATTTGGCTTCTCTCATGATTGGATTAATTTGATTAAGAATCTATTTACTCACTGTTGGTTCTCAGTTGTTTTTAATGGTCAGCTTGGTGGCTATTTTAATTCTTCCAGAGGACTTAGGCAAGGTGATCCTCTGGCCCCCAGTTTGTTTATCTTGGCAGAAGAAGCTTTCAATAGGGGTCTTCATAACCTTTTCACCAGAAGCTTGATCACTCATTTCTCCACATTCAGAACTGGGCCTATTATCTCTCACTTACTCTTTGCTGATGACACGGTTATTTTTACTAACGGATCTCAAGCTTCTCTTCACCGGCTTTTTGCTTTTATTAATATTTATGACAGATGTTCTGGTCAGCAGGTTAATAAAGACAAAAGCTCTTTTTATGTGGCCCCTCCCACTTTTACTCAAAGAATCAATCAAATTGCTGCTGCTACTCAGATGCCCAATAAGGCTTTTCCGATTGTCTATTTGGGGGCTCCTCTCTACAAAGGTATTGCTAAAGCCATCTTTTTTCAGCCACTGCTTGACAAGGTGAGAAACAAACTTACTAATTGGAAAACTAAGCTCTTATCTCCTGGGGGTAGATTAATTCTGATAAAGCATGTTTTATCATCTATTCCTATACACATTCTTGCTGTCCTCTCTCCCCCTAAGAGCATTTTGAATGCCATGGAAAAAGCATTTGCTGCCTTCTTTTGGGGTTCTTCCACTGTTGGTCAGAGAAAACATTGGATTGCTTGGAAACACATGGCTAGACCTATTGATGAAGGAGGGATTGGAATCAGATCTCTCTTTGATTTGAGTACTACTTTGAAAGTGAAACTTTGCTGGAAGATTTACTCCCATAAGGGAGTTTGGAGTGATTATATCCATTGCACCTATCTGCAGGATCAGCATCTATCCTTTTGCCCCTTTACTGGTTCTCCCCACTGGAGAATGGTTCTTGGTCATAGACACTGGGTCTTGGACCATACTTGCTGGCAGGTTGGAACTGGTAGGCTTTCTTTTTGGAATGATAACTGGACTGGTCATGGACCTCTCAAGGAGTTCATATCTTCTGATCAATGGCTTTCTGTTGCTCATACTCATAATTGGTTTGTCCAGGATTTTTTGGCTCGCAGACATGACTTTCTACATATGCTTCCTATGGATATTCTACATGTTATCAATGATATTGCTATTTGCTTATCTCATACTAATGGCCCTGATAAACCTATTTGGCAGCCTGATACTCATGGTTATTTTACTACTAAATCTGTCTGGAACACTGTCAGACATACTGGGCCTCAGCTTCCTATCACCAAATGGATTTGGCACACACTCTTACCTAAAAAGATCTCCCTCTTTATTTACAGAGCTCTTATTGACAGATTGCCCTTTGACTCAGTTATTCAGAGATATGGGATTTCTTTGGTTTCCAAGTGTTATTGCTGTAGATCTCCACATCGTGAAACTATGAACCATATTCTTGCTTTGGGTGATATTGCCAGACATTGTTAGAGCTTCTTCAAGCACATTTTCCAGGTTCATGCTCAAGGGACTTCTTTTCATTATATGTTTTCAGCATTCACTTCCAAGGCATCCAATACTTCTCTCTATGGCTTCTGTATGGGTATCACTCCGTCTATTATTGCTTGGACGCTCTGGAAAGCTAGGTGCACTGCCAGGTTTGACAATTCTATTTGTAGTAAAGAGCATATTTTGAGGCAAGCTATTATTCTTATCACTGAGATTGCTTCTTTGTTTCATCCTAAGAGGGCTTCTTCCTATGCTGAGAGAGCATCTTTGCAGGCTTTGGGTTTGACTGATATCTTCTCTCCTGCACTCCCTTCCCTTGTTTATTGGGTTCCTCCCCCCATATTTCATGTTAAACTTAACACAGATGGCTGTTGTAAAGGTAATCCAGGTATATCTGCAGGTGCTGCTATTCTCAGAGATGATAAAGGATCCTTTATTTCTGCTTGCTGTAGTTTTTTTGGTATCACATGCAGTCTTATTTCAGAGATCAGGGCTATGCTTATTAGATTACAGATGTGTCTTCAGATGGGAATTTCTTCTCTTATTATAGAGTCTGATTGTCAAGTCTTAATTATGCTTCTTCACTCTTATGGCCAGAAGATACCTTGGATTCTTCATCCTTGGTGGGATCACTTATGCTCTCTGAAAAACTCTATGCTTATTCAATTCCAACATGTGGTCAGAGAATGTAACAAGGCTGCAGACGCATTGGCTAACTTCTCCTGTTCTTCTTATACGTCTCGCACTTTTTCTTCATATGCTGCTCTTCCTCCTCCTGTAAGAGGAGAATTGGCTATGGACAAATCAGGCGTTCCTTATTTTCGTTTTTGATTGGTTTATGTACCTGGGGGGTTCTTTTTTGCTTTCTTATTTGCTGTATCTCCCAGGGGTAAGGTGGCATGTCCCCCCCTTGTATGTTTATTTGATTCATTTAATAATATTCCAAGGGCCTGCCCAGGGTCCTAGATAAGTTCTGGGCTTAAAAAAAAAAAAAAAAAAACCCTAAAACCCTAAACCCTAAACCCTAAACCCTAAAACCCTAAACCAAAACCCCATAGAGAGGAGCTCTGGGGATTTTCGGCGTCTTCTCCCTTGGCCGTCACCGGCCATGGCCGGCCTTGAGGGGGGCGGCCGACCCCCCCTCCCGCTTCTCAACTCTCCTCCCCCCCCTTTGGCCCCGCTAGCGCCCCCGCCCCCTCCCCTCCAGCCCTCGGGGCACCAGAACCCTGCCTCGGACTCGCCTCCTCCAGGTTCCTGCTCTCTGCCAGTGGCTGCTCCTGGCCCCCCCGGCGTGCTGCCTCCGCAGCCTCCGCTCCCCAGCAAGCCCTGCCTGCGCCCACTCTCGCCCAAAGCGCCGGCGTGGGGCTCCTCCGGTTCCAAGTCCTTCGCCCAGGCCCTCAAGGAACGTCATAGCTTCCCTGCTGTGAACTTGCGCGTCCATGAACCCGCCTTCACAGACCTGGGCGAGCCTGCGGTGTTCTTCAGCCCGGAGGAGATCGCCATCGCGTTGGTTCCCTTCCAGCTTGCTCTGGTCGCGAAAACGCCCTTTGGCCGGCCTCCCTTCCCCGACATTAAACTTCTTCTAACCCAGCGCCTAGGCCTGCAGCACGACTTCATCATTAGCGTGCTGGATAACCGCCACCTCCTTGTTCGCTGTTGTGCTGAAGACGACTACCTGAAGATCCTCCTCCGCGACCAGCTATTCGTCAAGGGTTACCTATTTCGATTCCTCAAATGGACACCAGATTTCGAGTGTGGCACTGAACCCCCGATTATCCCCATATGGGTGGACTTCCCTGCCCTCAAACCCCATCTCTTCCACGAGGCCTGTGTAAGGTCTATCGCAGGTAATCTCGGTCGTGTTCTTCAGGTTGCCCTTAGCACCTCCCAGATCACGAACACCTCCTCGGCGCGTGCTTGTGTCGAGCTCCACGTCCTTCAACATCGCCCTCCACGCATCTGGATTGGCTTGGGTGCTACAAGATACTATCAGGAGGTTCGTTATCCCCCGATTCCCCCTTATTGTACTGCCTGCAGGTTAATTGGGCATACTGCCTCGGGCTGCCGCCAGTCTTCCAAGAAGAGCTCGCCTCAGGCGCCTTCGAAGCTTAACACTGATAGCCCTTCTCTGGAGCCTGCCCCTGTCTCAGAGGCTCAGCCTGAGACCCAACCCCCCGGCGCCGCTCCATCCGATTCTCAGCCTCACCTGGAGGAAGGCCCTAGCCGCTCGCGCACATCAAACCTTCAGCAGATGTCGCAGACCCAAGGTGGGAACAACATGGACTTTCGGCCCTCCCGGGCTCCTTCCAAACCCTCCCACGAACCAGGTAAAAACCCTAAACGTTGGGTTCATAAAACTTTAGCTCCTCGCCTGGTCATGGTCTCCAACTCTTTTGATGCCCTCGGGGACTCGCCTAACCTCGTGGATAACCTTCCGGCGAGCAACAATAATGCATCTCCCACCGCCGGCACTCCCCCACAACCGGCGCCACTGGCCCCCGCAGAAGACGAGCCGGATCCGCCTCGGAACGTTCCCTTTAGCGCAGACACCCACCTGCCGACCAAGATCTCTGCTTCTGGACCTGAATCCATTCCTTCTTCGGCTATGGAGAACCCCGAGGCTCTGGTCAGGGATGCCACTTTTCAGCCTTCCATTGGACCCTCTTCTCAGACGGGTCAGGAGCCACTGTCCTTGCTGACGATGCAAGCCTTGCCGATGTCGTCTTCGGCCACCCAGATCACCCAGCACCCAGCCGGCCCTCCTACCTCTGAAGATACCAATGTCGCCTCCATGGGCCCCGCTGTTGTTTCAGCCCCGCCCCCGCCGCTGGATGCCTCAGGCCTGGAGCACCTGACACGCACCACCCCTATCACGCCAAGGAAGGGCTACAGCGCCATGCACGAGGCCACGTCTCTGCCTATGCCAGGGCCTTGCTGTTTGCCCCTCTCGCCCGTTGCTGGTCCTTACTCACCGATCCTCGCCTCTTTTGATGCAACCACTCATATGAGCCCGAGACAGGGACCCATGAAGATCGCACAGGATCCTGCTGAACCACCCTCCACCGCCCCTACGATGTCTAGCCTACAAGCCCGCAGTGCCGATGGGCCCTTTCCGCAGAATACTGTGCTTACCAAAGAGGGACAGGAGTCCTTGAAGCAACCTTCTGGTGTGCCCATGCCCACACGCCGGAACCAGGAGCCCTTGAAGCAACCTTCTGTCGCAGCTGGCGCTACTCTAAGCCAGCCTACGAACAGCTCCAATGCCATGCACGTGGACACGTCAGCGCCCCCTATGCTCACTGCCCCAATGCCACCGATGGTCTTTGCCCCTCGGAACAACCTCACCGCAGCGGTTACACTGCCTGGCATCAGCCCTCCCAACCACCCGCCAGGTGTTCGACCTATGTCCTCAGCCAGCGCCGACAGCTGTCCCACGCAGAAGCCCTCCCAGCAGGCTTCGGAGGCCCACGATCCGCTAGCCTCGTACTTCGGGCAGGCTTCTTCTGATGAAATCATTCATAACGCTATCGCTGCGGACACCTTGCCGCCTAGCTGTTTACCTCATTCCACTCTGCAGAAACACTCGCTGGACGACGGGCCTTATTCTCTGGCATCTTATTTGGGGCCTTCCACTCATGATGACTCAGCTGCCACAACTGATCCCAAATCGACCACTCCGAACATCGACAACCAGGTGATATCTGCTCCTCAATCTCCCTGCAAACTTAACTTGGAAGACTCTGCTATCCCTCCATCTATTGACATCACCTCATGCTCATTTATGCATCCTGCTAAGACTTCTTTTTTAGGAAGCCCTGATTCAGCTGCTCAAGACAATCGCTTAAATGCCTCCAATAAGATTTCGCACAAGACTATCCAATCCTCTTTTAACATCGATATGCAGGTGATACCCCCTCCTTTGTTACTCATTGAACAGAGCTCTCTTGATGACACTCGTCTGGTCCCACATGCCGTTAGTCATGTCTCCTTTTTGGAGGCTCTTAACTTGGACAGTTCTGCTCATAGGGAGGAGAATAAATGTTTACTTGATATTCACATGCTTAAAAAATCGTTTGCCTCTTCTGATGACTCTCAGGTTAATTATGACACAGGCATACAAGATAAAACTTCTATCAAGCCCATGGCCCAGCAAAAGAGCACTAGGCTCACCCGAGCACAAAAGAAAAAGCAACATCTTAATGGTTGAGATCCTCGTATGGAATATTAGGGGAGTTGGTAACTCTCCCTCCAAACGCAGATTTACTTCTCTTTGTAGGACTAACAAGGTGCAGGTTGCTGCCATCCTGGAGCCCATGGTGCAAAACCCTTCAATGGTTGCTTTGTCTCTCAAAACTGGTCTCTCTCATTATTTATCTAGTGGTAATCCGTTGGGTAAAGTTTGGCTCTTCTGGCATGCTTCCATCTCAGTCGATGTTATCACTATCCATGAGAATTTTATTACTGTTAAAATTGTTGGCAGCACTATTCATTATATCACTTTTCTTTATGCTAGCTGTCACTTACAGGATAGAATGCACATTTGGGATACCATTACCTCCTTGGCTGTCCCCGACCCTTGGATGATTGTGGGGGACTTCAACTCTGTCTTCTACTCTCATGAAAAACTTGGTGGTAATGCTCCCTCACAAATTGCTGTGGATGCTTTTCATTCTTTCTCTCAGGATTGTAACATGATGGACCTCGGCTTCATTGGTCCTTCCTACACTTGGAGGAATGGTCAACTTGGTCCTGGCTGCATCAAAGCTAGGCTAGATAGAGGGTTAGCTAACCCTGCTTGGTTTTCTTCTTTTAATTCTTCTATTACTCACATGCATCACATTAATTCTGATCACAGTCCTTTATTGATTTCTTTTCATGATGCTGACACTCTGAGGAAATCTCACTTTAAATTTCTTAAAATGTGGACTAGGCACAATAGTTTTCTTCATCTGGTGAAATCTTGTTGGTCTCAACCTCTTCATGCTTCCCCATTATTCAAACTTAGTGCTAAATTGAAAAGGTTGAGAGTCTCTCTTAAGACTTGGAATAGAAATGTCTTTGGTAATATCTTCCAGAATGTTATACATGCTGAAGAGAAGGTAAACGCATTGCAAATCATTGCTGACAATAATCCTTCTAACCAATCCTTTGATGATCTTACCACAGCCAAGAAGGATCTCGATGAGCTTCTTCTACGCCAAGAAATCTATTGGAGGCAAAAATCTCATCTCAAATGGCTTAAAGAAGGCGATCAGAACACAGCTTTCTTCCACTCTATAGTTAATGAAAGACGGAGGAATAACTTCATTCACTCTCTGGTTAATGATCAAGGCGATGAGATATCTGATCAAGACACTTTACTTTCTATGGCTATCTCATATTATCAAAATCTGTTTACTTCTGAGCCCCCTACCATGAATAACAGTGGTCTTTTGCAATACATCCCTTCTATTGTTTCTGATGCAGATAATCATGCTCACATGGCTACACCAACCCTTGAAGAGATCAAAGATTCTGTATTCTCTTTAAATCCTGACAGTGCTCCTGGACCCGATGGATTCTCTGGTGACTTCTTTACCTTTTGCTGGGACATTATTTCTTCTGATATTTATGATGCTGTGGTCGAATTTTTTAATGGTGGCACCTTGCCTAAAGCTTACACTTCCACGCACCTTGTCTCAATCCCCAAAGGCGATTCTCACAACACCCTCATGGATTTTAGGCCTATTAGCTTGTGTAATTTCATTTACAAGATTATCTCTCTCATCATTTGTAAGAGGCTTTCTCTTGTGTTACCTACTCTTGTTTCACCTCTTCAAGGAGCCTTTGTTAAAGGCAGAGATATCGTTGACAATATTTGCCTTGCTCAAGAGCTCACTCATAGTATTTCTAAGAAAGTCAGAGGCCATAACATTATTCTCAAGCTTGACATGATGAAGGCCTACGACAGACTTGAATGGTCTTATTTATTTGATGTTCTCCATAAGTTTGGTTTCTCACGTGACTGGATCAACCTCATTAAAGGGCTCTTCACGAACTGTTGGTTTTCGGTTATTCTAAATGGTAATGTTGGCGGCTTCTTTGCCTCATCTCGTGGCCTTAGGCAAGGCGACCCGCTTGCTCCTAGCTTATTTATTCTTGCAGAAGAAGCTCTTAGCAGAGGCCTTCAACACCTGACTCAGAGAGGGATCATTACACCTTATTCTACTTTTGTTGAGGGCCCTATTATTTCACACCTCTTGTTCGCTGACGATACTATTATCTTCACTAATGGCTCTCAGGACTCTTTAAGGAGACTCATGGCCTTCTTGAAAATTTATGAGAATTGCTCAGGTCAGAAGATCAACACAAACAAGAGCTCCTTCTGCATTGCTGGATACACTCCATCTTGGAGAATCAACCAGATTTCTGCCAGAACTTCCATTCCTTACAAAACTTTTCCTATCACTTATCTGGGAGCTCCATTATTCAAGGGTGCAACTAAAGTTGTATACTTCCAATTCCTTCTGGATAAGGTGAGAAAAAGACTTGCTTCCTGGAAAGCTAATCTCCTATCGACATGGGGTAGATTGATTCTCATAAAACATGTTTTATCTTCCATCCCTATACATCTTCTTGCTGTTCTCACCCCTCTTAAGAGTATTCTTCACTCTTTAGAGAGGATTTTTGCTGCTTTCTTTTGGGGCTCGACTTCTACAGGAGCACGCAGACATTGGATTGCTTGGAAGCACCTAGCTAGGCCTACCTCTGAAGGTGGTATTAGTATTCGATCTCTTGTAGAAGTAGGTGCTACATTTAAAGCTAAACTATGCTGAAAGCTTATTCTAAGACAGGCATCTGGGGTAAGTATGTCAATCAGGTTTATCTACACAAACATCACATTTCTACTTATCCAATTACAGGTTCGCCTCACTGGAAGAAGGTTCTTCAGCACAGACATTGGATTCTTGACAATACTTATTGGCTAGTTGGTCAGGGCCAAATCTCTCTCTGGCATGATGACTGGACTAGCCATGGTCCTCTAAGGGACCAGCTTTCAGAAGACCAATGGACTCACATTAATCATGCTCACGGATGGTTGGTTCATGATATAATTACCTATGGTCAACAATCATTGCATACTCTACCAACGAATATTATTTCTATTATCTCTGATCGCATTGGCACTCTAACCACTATTCAAGGTCAGGACAAGGTTATTTGGAAACCTAATTCTCATGCCTACTTCACTACAAAATCAGCTTGGCACATTGTGAGAAATCAGATTCACCCCCTTTCAATTGCTAAATGGATCTGGTGTGCTCAGATTCCCAAGAATATTTCTATATTTGCCTACAGGGCTCTTATCTATAAATTGTCGTTTGACCTCAATATTCAAAGAATTGGTATTCCCTTTGTTTCTAAATGTGGTTGTTGCCATGCTCCTTCCGGGGAGACTCTTAACCATGCTCTGGCACAAGGGAATTGGGCTACACACTGTTGGACCTTCTTTCAGAATACTTGCAGAATTTCTATCCAGATGAGCTCTTTTCAACATATTTTTAGCTCCTTCATTGCCCTAGCTACAGGTACATCTCTCTACTCTTTTATTATGGGCATAACTCCTACCATTGTTGTCTGGTTCCTATGGAAAGCTAGATGTTCTGCCAAATTTGATGGCACTCACTCTAGTAAGGAAAGCATCCTATATCAGAGTCTTTATC
This sequence comes from Zantedeschia hybrid cultivar, assembly GCA_030544215.1. Classification (NCBI taxonomy): domain Eukaryota; kingdom Viridiplantae; phylum Streptophyta; class Magnoliopsida; order Alismatales; family Araceae; genus Zantedeschia; species Zantedeschia hybrid cultivar. Next base: position 56,615,205 of record JARZZO010000011.1, on the reverse strand, counting down.
TCATTCGTGAACTTGCCGCAATGTATCACTCAAAATCTTCTTCTACAACAGCACAGAGATCTATTTTACAAACATTGGGCATTGTTGACAGTTTTTCTCCCTCTCTACCAGTCATTGTTAGATGGACTCATCCTCCCACAGGTAAATTTAAACTTAACACTGATGGTTGTAGTAGAGGTAATCCTGGTATTTCTGCAGGTGCTGCTATCCTCAGAAATGATAAAGGTAAATTGGTTATGGCAACTTGTGCTTTCTTTGGTCATACTCACAGTATCATTTCTGAACTCAGAGCTATTATCATTGGTTTACAGATGTGTCTCCAACGAGGTTTTACCTGTTTGATCGTTGAATCTGACTGCTTGGCTCTTATCACTCTTATGATCTCTGCTAATCTTACTGTCCCTTGGATGTTGTTTCCTTGGTGGTTTGAGTTTTGCTCTCTCAGGGATGCGATGGACCTTCATCTTTGCCACACAATTAGAGAAGCCAACAAAGCAGCTGACGCTCTGGCCAACCACTCCTGCGACCAGCAGCTTGATCAAGACTTTCTAGATTCTTCCTCTTTGCCTGTTCTTGTAAAAGGGGAGATCACTTCTGATAAAAGTGGTCTACCCCATCTGAGGATTTGAGGGCTTTCTTTTTTGGGGGTTTTTGAGGTTTATTGTTGTACTCACTCAGGGGTAAGGTGGCATGTCCCCCCCATGTAATCCTAAATTTTGTGCAATAAAACACCAAGGTCCGGTCCAGGGTCCTAGATAAATTCTTGGGTTAAAAAAAAAAAAAAAAAAAAAAAAACCCTAAACCCTAAAACCCTAAACCCTAAACCCTAAAACCCTAAAACCCTAAACCTTAAACCCTAAACCCCTAACCCTAAACCCCTAACCCTAAACCCCAAACCCTAAACCCTAAACCCTAAACCCTAAAACTGAGAATTCTAGAGAGAGAAGCTCCGGGTTTTTTGCCTTTGGCCGCCGCCGGCCATGGCCAGCCCCCTGGGGGGCGGACGGCCCCCCACCTCGCTGCAAGCTACTCATCTCCACCCCCCTACTCAACATCTACCCCTGCTTCCCCCCTACCAACAGCCGTTGCCCACATCTTCTGCTTCAGCCGAGCCACCCGATAATATCTCCACGCAGTCGCTGCCCAAGAAAGATCCTCCAGCTTCGGTGCCTGTTGCCACGGCTCTATCATGGAGTTCCAGCGTTGGATCAAAATCCTTTGCTCAGGTTCTCAAGGAAAACAACCTCTTCCCTACTGTGGAGATCAGCGTGCATCCCCCAGCTTTCACCGATCTTGGAGAGCCCGCGGTCTTTTTCACCCAGGAGGAGATTGCCGCCGCTCTCGTACCTTTCCAGTTTGCCCTTGTGGCTAAAACCCCTTATGGCAGACCTCCCTTCCCGGATATCAAAGCCCTTCTCTCTCAAAGGCTTGGTCTTCACCAAGAATTTATTCTTAGCGCCCTTGATAATCACCATCTTCTAATACGTTGCACCCTCGAAGACGACTATCTTCGAATCCTTCTCCGAGACCGAGATCAACTATATGTCAAAGGGTACCTGTTTAGATTTCTTAAATGGACTCCAGACTTTGAATGCGGAACGGAGCCCCCTATTGTCCCTGTTTGGGTCGAGTTTCCTGCACTCAAGCCTCATTTATTCCATGAGGCATGTGTCCGCTCCATCGCTGGAAACCTCGGACGTGTTCTGCAAGTTGCCCTCCGCACTAGTCAGATAACCAACGCCTCCTCGGCCAGGGCTTGCATCGAGCTCGACATCCTCAAGGAACGCCCGCCCCGAATCTGGATAGGCATGGGCACGAGTGGCTATTTCCAGGAGATCAGGTACTCCTATATCCCTCCATATTGTTCGTCTTGCAGGCTTCTTGGACATCCGGCCTCAGACTGCCGTCGCTCTTCCAGGAAACGCATTCCCCTGGATCCCCAGAAGGCCACGAATGATGAAACTCCCCCTGGTCCACAGACTTCATGCCCGCTGGCTCCACCGGAGATAAGGCAAATGCCCCAGCCAAGGGCTCTGGCCAAACTTATTGTTGAGAATCACAAAAATAATCAAAGCCTGGTTCCGCCTTCCAAACCTGATACTTTGAATAAAGCCATCCCCGGCCTCCAGAGGACCTCTCAACGTTGGATTTCCAAGGCTCCTACAACTGTGGTTCCTGTCGCCAATGCCTTTGAAGCCCTTTCCTATTCCTTTGAAGGGAATGCTGAGGAAACTTTTCAACCCACCTCTGACGGTGCTCACCAGATCGACAATGCTATGCAAACTCCTTCAGCGATGCAACTGCCTGTGACCACCAAGCAAGCTACGATGCCCAGCCACGGATGCTCTCAGGCTCATACGCCCTCCTCATCGAAATCGACCGATACTGGAGAAGATGCGCTAGAACCATCCAAGACCTGTACTACGGCAATTAATAACAACCCTGTTATGCTGACATCTAGTCGCTTAATGGTCAACAATAGCCACGCTGCTGGTGCGCTGTCCTGCCCTCCACAGCAGGGCATGGAGCCAGGTGTTCATCTTCCTCCTTGCACGAGCACAGCTGTCACCCCGCCGATCACCAAGCCCATGGAAATCACTAGCTGCGTGGCGACGGTTCCTCCTTGCGAGACGTCTCCCTCTATGGGGAAGGGACTCCGTCCAACTGCTGCGGCTCAAACTGTGCATGCCTCGGATTTGATGCCGATGATGGTTATCGCCCCTCGGAATAACATCACAGCTGTGGATGCTCTGCCAGATACACGCCTCCTCAATAGCCCGCCAGGTGTTCGTCAAATGTCCTCAACCTGTGAAGAAAGCAGTTCCACGCAGGTGCATGCCTCGTCAATTGTGCCCACGCTCCCAGTGCAACTACATGTGTTCAACACTCAGCTATTGCGTGATAACGAGGGTCGGGCTCCTTCTGAGAATCTTAACCCTACGAATAATAAACCACTGAAGAACCTTTCCGAACATGCAACGGAGGCCCACGTTGTGCACGCCTTGAATACTGTGCAGGCTCCTTCCTTTGAAACCCTGAATAAAAATATCGTTGAGGATGCCCTGTCCCCTAGGTGTCTGCAAAATTCCACTCTGCAGGTTACTATGTCAGCTATTAAAAACTCTAATGATCCCAGCCATGTGCCTATAGCCCTTGGGCAGAATGTGGCTGCTGGGGACCAAGTTACTGCCAAAGAAGCTCCTGGCCCCCGACACCAACAGCCCTCCCCACTGGTGACAGCTCATGCTATGCACGCCTCTGATACAATGTCGGGGTCGTTTTCTGTCTCTCTGCACAAGGCTTTAACCGTGGAGGGTCCAGCACCCATGTTGCAGGTCTTAGCTGCGGATGCTTCGCCGCCTGGGCCCTCGCCCATTAGTGATGAGCCTGATATATATAACGAGCCCAGACTGGTTAATGGGCCGACTGCTGGTGATGGCCAACCTCTATCGCATGCGGGTCTGGCGACTAGTGTCGGGGTTCATAATGATAACATACAGATGCAAGCAATTCTTAATCCCCGACACCAACAGCCCATGATGGAACGAGATGTGGATATCTCTGAGACCAGGGTCCTGCAGACGCTTCACGATGATTCCTTACTGCCCGTTATGATGTCTAAGAATAAAGCCTAGTTGCAGCAGCCTTCCATGCTAGACATAAATACAGTAATTGGTCAACAGCATACCCCTAATATTCAGGATACTGTTGCTGGGGAACGCATCTCTATTATGCAGCTGCCTCCAGCCTCCCCTCCCCAACACCAGCAGGCCGCGGGCCGAGAAACATTTCCTGGACAGCTTAATCTTTCTATTGAAGCTCAAGAGCGCATGGAAGTCCCAATGTCTTTTTGTGTCGAGCGACAGGTGTCATCTACTCCTAACCTTCCATGCATGCTCAACTCGGAGGATACCATTATCCCCTCTCCTTTCTCTTGTCGTTTGATTAATAACCATGGTCATTCACTTGTTTCAATTGATGGTTCTGATACAGCTCATCAGGAGGCTATGAAAGACATGATTGCTCAGCTGAAGCCCATTCAAGTACAAACGTCTAATAGTGTCGAGATTCAGGTGATATCTCCTTCTACTCTTAAGCAAGATAATCACCATGTTATGAGTCACTCCGCAGATCTAGATGCGCTTAGTTTAGAAAATCCATCTCAGACTATAGAGAATCAGCACTTACTTGAAATCCAAAAATTTAAACAAGCCTTCTCTTCCACTGCTACTGCTCATGACAAAAGTAATGTAGATGTGCAGATTGGGTCTAATTCCCCTAATTTGGTTCAGCGTAAGAGCATAAGGCTCGCTCGGTCGCAGAAAAACAAAATCAAATTCAATGATTAAGTCTCTTGTTTGGAATATTAGAGGAGTTGGTAGCTCCTCCTCTCTTCGTAGGCTGATATCTATATGCAAATCTAACAGAATTCAAATTGTTGCTATTATTGAGCCCATGATCAACAATTCCTCCATGCAACGTATTTCTTTGCAGTTGGGCCTCCATAAGTATATTGCTTCTAATATGGATAATGCAAAAATCTGGATCTTCTGGCATTCGTCTGTGGACATTGAGACCTTACATACCAATGACAATTACATTACTCTCAAAGTGAAAGATGTGATGGAGCATATGATTACCTTTGTTTATGCTAGTTGCCGCCTGCAGGACAGAATTATCACTTGGGATGATATTGCTTCCTTTTCTTATGCTATTAATCTCCCTTGGATGGTGATTGGAGACTTTAATTATATTCTATATTCTTATGAGAAATTTGGTGGCAATGCTCCTCTTCCTGCTTCTGTCCATGCTTTCCATTCTTTTATGCAAGACTGTGGACTTAGTGATCTTGGTTTTAGTGGATCTAGCTATACTTGGCGTAATGGTCAGCAAGGGCTTAATTGTATCAGAGCTAGATTGGATAGAGGATTGGCCAACACTCTATGATTTGATGCATTCTCCACTTCTATCTCTCATTTACACCATAATTGCTCTGACCACAATCCTCTTTTTGTTGAATATAATTATAGCGATGTCTCTCATCATGGTCAATTCAAATTTTTGAAAGTATGGACTAGGCACAAGAACTTTATTCAAGTGGTGAAAGATTGTTGGGTCCGGTCTCTGCATGCTTCCCCCTTATATAAACTCAGTGCCAAGCTCAAAACATTGAGAGTTACTCTTAAGCAATGGAATAAGGACAGTTTTAGAAATATTTTTGATGATGTTCTACAGGCTGAAAGTGATGTTGCTTACATGCAAGACATCCTTGATAATTATCCTTCTGATGATGCTACTAATGATCTTATTGCCGCCAAAAAACATCTTGATGAATTACTTCTCAGACAAGAAATCTTCTGGAAACAAAAATCTCATTTCAGGTGGCTCAAGGAAGGAGACCAAAATACAACTTTTTTCCATTCCATTGTCACTGAGAGAAGGAAAAGGAACTTCATTCACTCCCTATATGATGCGAACGGTAATCTGGTTACTGACCAAGACACTCTTCTCTCTATGGCTGTTGATTATTATAAAGATTTATTTACTTCACAGCCTACTTCTATGAATAACAGTGGTTTACTGCAGTACATTCCCACTATTGTTACTGACCAGGATAATTTTAACTTGATGACTATCCCGACTTTAGATGAAGTTAAGGAGTCGGTCTTTTCTCTTTGTACTGATAGTGCCCCAGGTCCTGATGGCTTCTCAGGTGACTTTTTTACTCATTGTTGGGATATTATTGCTGATGACATTCTTGCTGCAGTTATTGAATTCTTTAAAGGTGGTAATTTGCCAAAAGCATATACTTCTACACATTTGGTATTAATCCCTAAGTGTGACAGTCCTACCAATCTCAAAGATTTCAGGCCCATTAGTCTTTGTAACTTTACGTACAAGATTTTGTCTCTGATTGTTTGTAAGAGGTTATCACTCATCTTGCAAAGACTTATCTCTCCCTTCCAAGGTGCCTTTGTTAAAGGAAGGGATATCAGTGATAATATCTGCTTGGCTCAGGAAATGGTACACAATATATCTAAAAGAACCAAAGGTCACAATATTATTCTCAAACTTGATATGATGAAGGCCTATGATAGGTTGGAATGGAACTACTTGTTCGATGTGCTCTTTAAATTTGGCTTTTCTAGTTCCTGGATTGGTTTGATCAAAAATCTGTTTACTCACTGCTGGTTTTCAGTCATTTTTAATGGGCAGCTTGGTGGCTACTTCAGTTCTACTAGAGGGCTCAGACAGGGTGATCCCTTAGCCCCCAGTCTCTTTATTTTGGCTGAAGAAGCTTTCAGCAGGGGCCTTCACAGCTTATCTTCTAGAGGCCTGGTTACTCCCTTTTCCACATATAGAGATGGTCCTATCATATCACACTTGCTATTTGCTGACGACACTGTTATTTTTACCAATGGATCTCAGGCTTCACTTCGCAGACTACTTGTTTTCATCTCTATCTATGAGAATTGTTCTGGTCAGCAGGTTAATAAAGACAAAAGCTCCTTTTATGTGGCTCCTTCTACCATCACCCAAAGGATCAATCAAATTGCTGCAGTTTCCTCAGATGCCCCACAAGGTCTTTCCTATCCTTTACCTGGGGGCTCCTCTCTATAAAGGTATTGCTAAAGCTTCCTATTTCCAGCAAATACTTGACAAGGTGCGAAAGAAACTTGGTAATTGGAAAACTCAACTCTTATCTCCTGGTGGTAGACTTATTTTGATAAAACATGTGTTATCTTCTATTCCTATACATATTCTTGTTGTCCTCTCTCCCCCTAAAAGTGTTTTGGATGCTTTGGATAAAACTATTGCTGCATTCTTTTGGGGATCTTCTAGTGTGGGCCAAAGAAAACATTGGATTGCTTGGAAGCATCTGGCCAGACCTGTTACTGAAGGTGGGATTGGGGTTAGATCTATATCTGATGTCAGTACTGCTCTTAAGGTCAAGCTTTGTTGGAAGATTTATTCTCACAAAGGCGTTTGGAGTGATTATATTCATAACACCTACATGAGAGGGCAGCATCTTTCTCAATGTTCCATTACAGGATCTCCCCACTGGAAGATGACTCTTCGCCACAGACACTGGGTCTTAGACAACACTTGTTGGCAGGTTGGGACTGGTACTCTTTCTTTCTGACATGATAATTGGACCGGACATGGTCCTCTCAGGGATTTCTTAACTTCAAATCAGTGGTACTCTATTACTCATACTCATAATTGGATTGTCCAAGATTTTATTGGCCACAGACAGGATTTTTTGCAATCACTTCCTATTGATGTGCTCACTCTTATTATTGGCCTTACTAGTTGTTTATCTCATATTCATGGTCCTGATAAACCTATTTGGCAGCCTGACACTCATGGTTACTTTACTACTAAATCTACTTGGAATATTGTCAGACATATCAGGCCTGAGCTTTCTGTCTCTAAATGGATTTGGCATTCTCTGTTACCTAAAAAGATCTCTCTCTTTGTCTACAGAGCTCTTATTGACAGATTATCTTTTGATTCTATTATTCAGAGATATGGGATTTCTATTGTGTCCAGATGTTTTTGCTGTAAAAATCATGTTGTTGAAACCATGGATCATACCCTTGCCCTAGGTGATATTGCTACATATTGCTGGGATTTCTTCTTGAATTCATTCAATATTCATGTTCAGGTGAGCTCTTTTGATAGTATTTTTGCTATATTCGCTTCCAAGGCTTCCAACACTTCACTATATGGCTTTTGCATGGGTATTATTCCCTCCATTGTTGCTTGGACTATTTGGAAAGCTAGATGCTCTGCCAGATTTGATAACCTTGTTTGCAGTAAGGAACATATTTTGAGACAGGCCATCATCCTTATCAGAGAAATTGCTTCTCTCTTTCATCCTAAGAAGGCTTCATCATATACAGAGAGGAATTCTTTGCAGTCATTAGGTTTGATTGATAAGTTTTCTCCAACTACCCCTTCTCTTGTTTGTTGGTTACCTCCTCCCAGATATCATGTTAAACTTAATACTGATGGCTGTTGCAAAGGTAATCCAGGTGTTTCTGCTGGTGCTGCTATTCTAAGAGACGAAGGGGGATCCTTTATTTCTGCTTGTTGTGGTTATTTTGGTATCACTTTCAGCATTATTTCTGAGATCAGGGCTATGATCATTGGATTACAGATGTGTCTTCAGATGAGAATGCCTTCTATTACTGTGGAGTCTGATTGTCAAGTCCTCATTATGCTATTACTGTCTGATGGTCAGAAGATTCCTTGGATCCTTCATCCGTGGTGGGATATGCTTTGCTACTTGAAGGACTCTATGCAAATTCAATTCCAACATGTGGTCAGAGAATGTAATAAGGCTGCAGATGCTTTGGCCAACTTCTCGTGCTCCACTCATATCTCCCAGAGCTTCAAGTTAGCAAGTGCTCTTCCACCTTTAGTCAGAGGAGAATTAACTATGGACAAATCAGGTGTTCCTCATTTTCGCTTTTGATTGGTTTTTGTACCTGGGGGGTTTTTCTTTGATTTCTTTATTATTGTATCTCCCAGGGGTAAGGTGGCATGTCCCCCCCATGTATGTTTATTTGATTCATTTAATAAAATTCCAAGGGCCTGCCCAGGGTCCTAGATAAGTTCTGGGTTTAAAAAAAAAAAAAAAAACCCTAACACCCTAAACCCTAAACCCTAACACCCTAAAACCCTAAACCCTAAACCCTAAACCCTAAACCCTAAACCCTAAAACCCTAAACCCTAAACCCTAAAACCTAAACCTTAAACCCTAAACCCTAAACCCTATACCCTAAACCCTATACCCATTGCAACCGCCGCTGACTGCCTTTCCTGACGATGGGCATTCTCAGAGTCTTATTCGACACCCAGCTCGAACTTCCGATGATGCACCCACAACTCTTAGCTCGGATCACGGGTCTACTAGGCAGTTGAAGGGATCTACTGAACCCACCAGTGGCTACTCGGCTGGCATGCCTACTTCCAGGCAGCCCTTCATCAGTCAGGAGCAGAATCTGATAACGGGATCGCAAGCCTGCACGCCAAGTTCTCATCTGCTGCCACCCCTGCTTACCGAGATCCTTCGCACCTCCCCTGCGGGGCTCACGCCCCAGCTGACTCAGCCTAGCATTCTATGTGGCCAGACCTCGAGCAATAACCAGCCCAGCTCCAACGAAGCTCCTTGCACGAGCCCTCTGGCGCCTTTGCGGGCCTCTACAGACGCGACGGCTAACTCACAGGTGCAAGCCCACATTGTTCACAGCCAACCGCCTGCTGTCATTGGGCCCTGCGAGAATACTGTCCCTATGTGGACCGGCCCACATGATAATCGTACTACCACCACCGGCCTCAAACCGACTACGTTGAGCATTGCTAACCAGGTAATTGTTACTCCTCAACCTCCTTGCAAGTTAAATCTGGAAGACACATCCCCCTTTTCAGGTAGCCCTGCAGCTAATGCCCAGGACAACATTATTATTGAGGCCAATTCAACAAAGCACAAAGTTGATCACTTATTCTCAAAAGTCAACAACCAGGTGATATCTTCCCTTTTATCACCTATTGAACATTGTCTCACTGATGCTATCCATTTACATCCTCATTCTAAGGGCCATGCTTCCTTCTTGGAGGCCCTTAACCTGGACAGTTCTGCTCATAGGGAGGACCATAAATGCTTACTGGATATTCAGAAATTTAAAAACTCCTTTGCCTCTTCTGAGGACTCTCATGTTACTAACAACACAGGCATGCAGGACTCAAATCCTTCCAAGTCCATGGCCAAGCAAAAGAGCACCATGCTCACCCGTGCTCAAAAGAAAAAAGCTACGTTTTAATGGTTGAGATCCTAGTGTGGAATATTAGAGGAATCGGTAATTCTCCTTCTAAACGCCGATTCACTTCTCTTTGCAAAACTAACAAGGTGCAGTTGGCCGCCATTCTGGAACCTATGGTGCAGAACTCTTCTATGGTTGCCCTCTCACTCAAAACCGGTCTTTCTCAATTTTTGTCTAGTGGTAATCCCTTGGGTAAAGTTTGGATCTTCTGGCATGCTTCCATTTCAGTCGATGTTATCACTCTTCATGAGAATTTTATTACCATTAAAGTTGTTGACAGCACTATTCATTATATCACTTTTCTTTATGCTAGCTGTCACTTACAGGATAGAATCCTCATCTAGGACACCATTACCTCCTTGGCTGTCCCTAACCCTTGGATGATAGTGGGGGACTTCAACTCTGTCTTCTACTCCCATGAAAAACTTGGTGGTAATGCTCCCTCTCAAACTGTTGTGGATGCTTTTCATTCTTTCTCTCAGGACTGCAACATGACGGATCTCGGCTTCATTGGTCCTTCCTATACATGGAGGAATGGTCAACTTGGTCCTGGCTGCATCAAAGCTAGGCTGGATAGAGGGTTAGCTAACTCTGCTTGGTTTTCTTCTTTTAAGACTTCTATTGCTCACCTGCATCACATTAACTCCGATCTTAGTCCTTTATTGATTTCTTATCATGATGCTGATACTCTTAGAAAATCTCACTTTAAATTTCTCAAAATGTGGACTAGACATAATAATTGTCTTCATCTGGTGAAATCTTGTTGGTCTCAACCTCTTCATGCTTCCCCGTTATTCAAACTTAGTGCTAAATTGAAAAGGTTGAGAGTCTCTCTTAAGACTTGGAATAGAAATGTCTTTGGTAATATCTTCCAGAATGTTATATAGGCTGAAGAGAAGGTAAACGCATTGCAAATCATTGCTGACAATAATCCTTCTAACCAATCCTTTGATGATCTTACTACAGCCAAGAAGGATCTTGATAAGCTTCTTCTACGCCAAGAAATCTATTGGAGGCAAAAATCTCATCTCAAATGGCTTAAAGAAGGCGATCAGAACACAGCTTTCTTCCACTCTATAGTTAATGAAAGACGGAGGAATAACTTCATTCACTCTCTGGTTAATGATCAAGGCGATGAGATATCTGATCAAAACACTTTACTTTCCATGACTATCTCATATTATCAAAATATGTTTACTTCTGAGCCCCCTACCATGAATAACAGTGGTCTTTTGCAATACATCCCTTCTATTGTTTCTGATGCAGATAATCATGCTCTCATGGCTACACCAACCCTTGAAGAGATCAAAGATTCTGTATTCTCTTTAAATCCTGACAGTGCTCCTGGACCCAATGGATTCTCTGGTGACTTCTTTACCTTTTGCTGGGATATTATTTCTTCTGATATTTATGATGTTGTGGTCGAATTTTTTTATGGTGGCACCTTGCCTAAAGCTTACACTTCCACGCACCTTGTCTTAATCCCCAAAGGCGATTCTCCCAACACCCTGATGGATTTTAGGCCTATTAGCTTGTGTAATTTTATTTACAAGATTATCTCTCTCATCATTTGTAAGAGGCTCTCTCTCGTGTTACCTACTCTTGTTTCACCTCTTCAGGGAGCCTTTGTTAAAGACAGAGATATCGTTGACAATATTGGCCTTGCTCAACAGCTCACTCATAGTATTTCTAAGAAAGTTAGAGGCCATAACATTATTCTCAAGCTGGACATGATGAAGGCCTATGACAGACTTGAATGGTCTTATTTATTTGATGTTCTCCATAAGTTTGGGTTCTCACGTGACTGGATCAATCTCATTAAAGGGCTCTTCACAAACTGTTGGTTTTCGGTTATTCTAAATGGTAATGTTGGCGGCTTCTTTGCCTCATCTCGTGGCCTTAGGCAAGGCGACCCGCTTGCTCCTAGCTTATTTATTCTTGCAGAAGAAGCTCTTAGCAGAGGCCTTCAGCACCTGACTCAGAGAGGGATCATTACACCTTATTCTACTTTTGTTGAGGGCCCTATTATTTCACATCTCTTGTTCGCTAACGATACTATTATCTTCACTAATGGCTCTCAGGACTCTTTAAGGAGACTCATGGCCTTCTTGAAAATTTATGAGAATTGCTCAGGTCAGAAGATCAACACAAACAAGAGCTCCTTCTGCATTGCTGGATACACTCCAACTTGGAGAATCAACCAGATTTCTGCCAGAATCTCCATTCCTTACAAAACTTTTTCTATCACTTATCTGGGAGCTCCATTATTCAAGGGTGCAACTAAAGCTGTTTACTTCCAATTCCTTCTGGACAAGGTGAGAAAAAGACTTGCTTCCTGGAAAGCTAATCTCCTATCGACAGGGGGTAGATTGATTCTTATAAAACATGTTTTATCTTCCATCCCTATACATCTTCTTGCTGTTCTCACCCCTCCTAAGAGTATTCTTCACTCTTTAGAGAGAATTTTTGCTGCTTTCTTTTGGGGCTCGACTTCTACAGGAGCACGCAGACATTGGATTGCTTGGAAGCACCTAGCTAGGCCTACCTCTGAAGGTGGTATTGGTATTCGATCTCTTGTAGAAGTAGGTGCTACATTTAAAGCTAAACTGTACTGGAAAGCTTATTTTAAGACAGGCATCTGGGGTAAGTATGTCAATCAGGTTTATCTACACAAACATCACATTTCTACTTGCCCTATTACAGGTTCGCCTCACTGGAAGAAGGTTCTTCAACACAGACACTGGATTCTTGACAATACTTATTGGCTAGTTGGTCAGGGCCAAATCTCTCTCTGGCATGATGACTGGACTGGCCATAGTCCTCTAAAGGACCAGCTTTCAGAAGACCAATGGACTCACATTAATCATGCTCAGGGATGGTTGGTTCATGATATAATTACCTATGGTCAACAATTATTGCATACTCTGCCAACGAATATTATTTCTATTATCTCTGATCGCATTGGCACTCTAACCACTATTTAAGGTCAGGACAAGGTTATTTGGAAACCTAATTCTCATGGCTACTTCACTACAAAATCAGCTTGGCACATTGTGAGAAATCAGATTCACCCCCTTTCAATTTCTAAATGGATCTAGTGTGCTCAGATTCCCAAGAATATTTCTATATTTGTCTACAGGGCTCTTATCTATAAATTGCCGTTTGACCTCAATATTCAAAGAATTGGTATTCCCTTTGTTTCTAAATGTAGTTGTTGCCATGCTCCTTCCGGGGAGACCCTTAACCATGCTCTGGCACAAGGGAATTGGGCTACACACTGTTGGACCTTCTTTCAGAATACTTGCAGAATTTCTATCCAGATGAGCTCTTTTCAACATATTTTTAGCTCCTTCATTGCCCTAGCTACAGGTACATCTCTCTACTCTTTTATTATGGGCATAACTCCTACCATTGTTGCCTAGTTCCTATGGAAAGCTAGATGTTCTACCAAATTTGATGGCACTCACTCTAGTAAGGAAAGCATCCTATATCAGAGTCTTTATCTTATTCGTGAACTTGCCGCAATGTATCGCCCAAAATCTTCTTCTACAACAGTACAAAGATCTGTTTTACAAACATTGGGCGTTGTTGACAGTTTTTCTCCCTCTCTACCAGTCATTGTTAGATGGACTCATCCTCCCACAGGTAAATTTAAACTTAACACTGATGGTTGTAGTAGAGGTAATCCTGGTATTTCTACAGGTGCTGCTATCCTCAGAAATGATATAGGTAAATTCGTTATGGCAACTTGTGCTTTCTTTGGTCATACTCACAGTATCATTTATGAACTCAGGGCTATTATCATTGGTTTACAGATGTGTCTCCAACGAGGTTTTACATGTTTGATTGTTGAATCTGACTGCTTGGCTCTTATCACTCTTATGATCTCTGCTAATCCTACTATCCCTTGGATGTTGTTTCCTTGGTGGTTTGAGTTTTGCTCTCTCAGGGACGCAATGGACCTTCATCTTTGCCACACAGTTAGAGAAGCCAACAAAGCAGCTGACGCTCTGGCCAACCACTCCTGCGACCAGCAGCTTGATCAAGACTTTCTAGATTCTTCCTCTTTGCCTGTTCTTGTAAAAGGGGAGATCACTTCTGATAAAAGTGGTCTACCCCATCTGAGGATTTGAGGGCTTTCTTTTTTTGGGGGCTTTTGGGGTTTATTGTTGTACTCACTCAGGGGTAAGGTGGCATGTCCCCCCCATGTAATCCTAAATTTTGCGCAATAAAATACCAAGGGCCGGCCCAGGGTCCTAGATAAGTTCCTAGGTTAAAAAAAAAAAAAAAAAAAAAAAAAAAGAAACCCTATACCCTAAACCCTAAACCCCCCTAACCCCTAAACCTTAAAACCCTAAACCCTAAAAAACCTAAACCCTAAACCCTAAAAACCTAAACCCTAAACCCTAAACCCTAAAACCCTAAACCCTAAACCCTAAAAACCTAAACCCTAAACCCTAAACCCTAAAACCCTAAACCAAAACCCCTAAACCCCGCCGCCCCTCTCTCTCTTCAGTTTCTACTGAGAGAAGCTCCGGTTTCTCTCCTTGGCCTTCGCCGGCCATGGCCGGCCCTGAGGGGGGTCGCCGGCCCCCCCCCACGATCCACACCTCTCCACCCTCCCCCCCTGTCCAGCCAACGCCCTCGCCCGCCCCCTCTCAGCCCTGCGTGCTCCAGGACCAGGCCCCAGCTTCCCTCCTGGCTGGCTCCAGCGCTGAACAGGCTGCTGGCCTCCCAGCTGTGCCGCCCCCTCTGAGCTCCGCTCCCCCCGCACCTCGCTCGTCCCAGGCTCCGGCTTGGGGCTCTGGGAGCTCGAAGTCGTTCGCTCAAGTGCTCAAAGATCGCAAACTGCTCCCGGAAGTCGACCTCCTCGTCCACGATCCAGCTTTCACTGATCTGGGCGAGCCTGCCGTTTTCTTCACCGAGGTGGAGATCGCCACTGCGTTGGTCCCTTTCAGACTTGCGCTGGTTGCCAAAACGCCTTACGGTCGCCCTCCTTTCCCATATATTAAGCACCTTCTCACTCAATGGCTCGGGCTACAACATGACTTCATCATTAGCGCACTGGACAACTGCCATCTCCTCCTTCGAAGCTCTAACGAAGACGATTACTTGAAGATCCTTCTCCGCGACCAGCTCTTCGTCAAAGGCTACCTATTCCGTTTCCTGAAATGGATGCCGGATTTTGAATGCGGAATGGAACCCCCCATCGTACCTGTGTGGGTGGAGCTCCCCGCCCTTAAGCCCCACCTATTCCATGAGGCTTGTGTGAGATCTATCGCTAGCAACCTCGGCCGTGTCCTCCAGGTGGCCCTCAGCACCTCCCAGATCACCAACACGTCTTCAGCGCGTGCCTGTGTGGAGCTTCACATCCTTCAGCATCGACCACAACGGATCTGGATCGGCATGGGTGCTGCAGGTTACTTCCAGGAGGTACGCTACCCCCCAATCCCACCCTACTGCACTGCCTGCAGGATCATCGGGCATACGGCCTCGGCTTGCCGCCGGTCTTCCAAGAAAAACGCACCCCAGGTGCCTTCGAAGCCCAATGCTGATAGTCCCTCGCTGGAACCTATCCCTGCCACGGAGCCTCAACTTGAGCATCAATCCCTTGAAGCCCCTCCACCTGTTTCTCAACCTCAGATGGAGGCTACCCTCGGCAGCTCACACGCGTCACACCTGAGGCAGAAGACACAGGCCCTACCTGCGCTCCAAGGCGACATCCGGTCCTCTACAGCACCCCCCAAACTCCCCCCCGAACCAGGTAAAAACTCTAAACGATGGGTATCCAAAGCTCCACCTCGGCATCAGGTAATGTTAGCCAACTCTTTTGATGCCCTTGGGCATGCTACCGATCCTATGGACACTCTTCTGGAGGGGAACCTCACCGCCACTCTCCCCGCCGGCACCTCCCTTCAACCAGCAACGCCGGCCACCGGAGAGGGCGAGCCTGATCTGTCTCGCTCAGCTCCCATGAGCACCATTGCCTGCCTGACGCCCAAGATCCCGGCTACTGGATCTGAACACTTACCTTCTTCGTCTATGGGGAACCCCGAGGTGCCAGACCAAGCAACCCCTTTACAGGCTTCCACTGTGCCTACCTTGCATATGGGTCAGGCGATGCAGTCCACGTTGACGCTACTTTCTGCTGCGAGGTCTATCTCGGCCAACCAGGGTTCCCAACCCTCTCCTATGTTATCTAACCCAGGCTCTGCTGGGGCTTGTCCGTCGGGTCCAGCCAGCTTCGGAGACTCCCAAGTCATCTCCATGGATCCTGTGCCAGCTCCCGTTATGCCTCCGCCACCAGACACCTCAAGGATCGCTTGCAGCGCCTTGCACAGGCCTACGCCTCTGCCATTGACAGCTACTGTCCCTCCCCTAGCTGGGTGCCTCCAGAACCTCCCTCCACTTGGTGGACCACCAGGTGCATGCAGGGTCGTTGGCTCCTTTCCGCAGGACACCGCGATCTCCGGAGATGGCCAGGAAGCCCCCACGGGCCCTACACCTGTCCGCCCTTCGCTGTCGACAAGCCCAGTTATGGAATCTGCGACGCATCTGCCTAGGGCCATGCATGGCGCCACGCTATCGCTTCTCACGCTAAGAGTCTCCACTAACGATGAACACTCCCAGAGCTCTGTGTTTCCAGGCGGCCCACCAGACGTCCGAGCGCTGTCCCCCTCGCTGGACGAGGAACCCTATTCTTCGGCTCGCGCCCTTGCTCCTACACCCACGACCCAGATCCCGGTCTACGGGCCTCCTAAGAACCAGCGGACTTCAACTATTGGGCCCAAGCTCACGGAGCAGACACGCCCCCCTGGCACCTTACTGCCTTGCGCTAACGAAGCCCAACACTCTCACCCTGCCAATGGGCCGAGCCCACAACTTGTCGCCTTGGACGATATCCATACTGCCCCCACGGGCCCCACGCCAGCTTCACCTCCTCCTCCGTTGCTGACTACCCCAGGTTTGGACTTCCTAAAGGGTGCTACCTCTCCCATGCCCAGGAACACTTCCAGCGATAAGCACAGGCCTACGCCTCCGCCTATGACAGCTACAATCCCTCCCCAAGAGAGGCACCTTCAGGCCCTCCTTCCACTTGGTAGCCCGCCAGGTGCTCACAGGGTCGATGGGTCCTATCTGCATGACAACACGAACCTCGGCGATGGCCAGGAAGCCCCCACGGACCCTACACCTGTCCGCTCTCCGCCGTCGACAAGCCCTGTCCTGGAACCTGAGACGCAGCTGCCCAGGGCCATGCATGGCGCCACGCCATCTCTTCTCACACCAGCAGCCTCCGCTATTGAAGGTCACACCCAGAGAATTGTGTTACATGGCGGCTCATCCGACGTCCGAGCGAAGCCCCCCTTGCTGGACGAGGAACCCCTCTCTTTGGTCTGCGCCGCTGCTCCTGCACCTCTGTCCCAGAGCCCGGCCCATGGGCCCACGAAGAACCAGCGTGCTCCTGTAAACGGGCCCAGGCCCACGGAGCAGACACGCCCCTCCGACATTCTATCGCCTTGCGTCTATGAAGTCCAACAGCAACACCGGGATCTTGGCCATTTGTGCCCTCAGGACCGTGCCTCTCCTCCTACTATTGGGCCGAGCCCACAACTTGCTGCCTCAAGGCCCACCCGACAAAAGCCCTTGACCCACGCTGTCACCAATCACACACAGCAGCCCCCTTTAGATGAACAGGTCACCAACGGCAGAAATCATGGTCCTAAGTTGCAGATGCCTACTGCTTCAAGTGCCCTGCACCCACTGCTGCAAGACCCGCCTACCGAAGACCCAGCTACAACCTGCCCAAAACTTCTTTCGTCTCCAAACGCCAAAGCTGCTTCTTGCACAAGCCCTGCTGCGCCTCTGCGGGCCTCCACAGACGAGACGGCTCACTTACAGGCCCAAGCCCACAGTGCCCACAGCCAACCGCCTGCTGTCATCGGGCCCAGCGAGTCTACTGCCCCTATGTGGATCGGCCCACAGGATAATTGTTCCACTACTCACGGCCTCAAACCGACTACATTGAGCATTGATAACCAGGTAATACTTACTCCTCAACCTTCTTGCGAGCTAAATCTGGAAGACACATTCCCCTTTCAGGTAGTCCTACAGCTAATGCACAGGACAACACTATTATCGAGGCCATTTCGACAACTCACGAAGCCGATCCTCTATCCTCACAAGTCAACAATCAGGTGACATCCCCCCTTTTCTTACCTAATGAACATTGTCTCACTGATGCTTTTCGATTACATCCTCATTCTGTGGGCCATGCTTCCTTCTTGGAGGCTCTTAACCTGGACAGCTCTGCTCATAGGGAGGACCATAAATGCTTACTGGATATCCAAAAATTTAAAGACTCTTTTGCCTCTTCTGAGGACTCTCATGCTTCTAACAACACAGGTATACAAGACTCACATCCTATCAAGTCCATGGCCAAGCAAAAGAGCACCATGCTCACCCGTGCTCAAAAGAAGAAAGCAACGTTTTAATGGTTGAGATCCTTGTGTGGAATATTAGGGGAGTTGGTAACTCTCCCTCCAAACACAGATTTACCTCTCTTTGTAGAACTAACAAAGTGCAGATTGCTGCCATTCTGGAGCCCATGGTGCAAAACTCTTCTATGGTTGCCTTATCTCTTAAAACTGGTCTCCCTCATTACTTATCTAGTGGTAATCCTTTGGGTAAAGTTTGGCTCTTCTGGCATGCTTCCATCTCAGTGGATGTCATCACAATTCATGAGAATTTTATTTCTATTAAAGTTGTTGGCAGCACTATTCATTATATCACTTTTCTTTATGCAAGTTGCCACCTTCAGGACAGAATCCACATTTGGGACACCATAACCTCCTTGGCTGTCCCTGACCCTTAGATGATTGTGGGGGACTTCAACTCTGTCCTCTACTCTCATGAAAAAATTGGTGGTAATGCTCCCTCACAAACTGATGTGGACGCTTTTCATTCTTTCTCTCAGGACTGTAACATGATGGACCTCGGCTTCATTGGTCCTTCCTATACTTGGAGGAATGGTCAACTTGGTCCTGGCTGCATCAAAGCTAGGCTGGATAGAGGTTTAGCTAACCCTGCTTGGTTTTCATCTTTTAATACTTCTATTGCTCACCTGCATCACATTAATTCTGATCATAGTCCTTTATTAATTTCTTATCAAGATGCTGATACTCTTACAAAATCTCACTTTAAATTTCTCAACATGTGGACAAGGCACAATAACTTTCTTCATCTGGTGAAATCTTGTTGGTCTCAACCTCTGCATGCTTCCCCGTTATTCAAACTCAGTGCTAAATTGAAAAGGTTGAGAGCATCTCTTAAGACTTGGAATAGAAATGTCTTTGGTAATATCTTCCAGAATGTTATACAGGTTGAAGAGAAGGTAAACGTATTGCAAAACATTGCTGACAATAATCCTTCTAACCAATCTTTTGATGATCTTGCTACAGCCAAGAAGGACCTTGATGAACTTCTTCTTCGCCAAGAAATCATTTGGAGGCAAAAATCCCATCTCAAATGGCTTAAAGAAGGAGATCAGAACACAGCTTTCTTCCACTCTATAGTCAATGAAAGACGGAGGAATAACTTCATTCACACATTAGTTAATGATCAAGGCGATGAGATTTCTGATCAAGCCACTTTACTCTCCATGGCAATCTCATATTATCAAAATCTATTTACCTCTGAGGCGCCTACTATGAACAACAGTGGTCTTCTGCAATACATCCCTTCTATTGTCTCTGAGGCAGACAATCATGCTCTTTTGGCCACACCAACGCTTGAAGAGATCAAAGATTCGGTATTCTCTTTAAATCCTGACAGTGCTCCTGGACCCGATGGATTCTCTGGTGACTTCTTTACCTCTTGCTGGGACATTATTTCTTCTGATATTTATGATGCAGTAGTCGAGTTTTTTAATGGTGGCACCCTACCTAAAGCTTACACTTCCACACACCTTGTCTTAATTCCTAAAGGCGACTCTCCCAACACTCTAAGGGATTTTAGGCCCATTAGCCTGTGCAATTTTATTTACAAAATTATCTCTCTCATCATTTGTAAGAGACTCTCTCTTGTACTACCCACTCTTATTTCACCTCTTCAGGGAGCCTTTGTCAAAGGCAGAGATATCGTTGACAATATATGCCTCGCTCAAGAGCTCACACACAGTATATCTAAGAAAGTTAGAGGCCATAACATTATTCTCAAGCTTGACATGATGAAGGCCTATGATAGACTTGAATGGTCTTATCTATTTGATGTTCTTCATAAGTTTGGCTTCTCAAGTGATTGGATTTACCTCATTAAAGGTCTTTTCACAAACTGTTGGTTTTCGGTTATCTTAAATGGTAATGTTGGTGGTTTCTTTGCCTCATCTCGTGGTCTTAGGCAAGGAGACCCGCTTGCTCCTAGCTTATTTATTCTTGCAGAAGAAGCGCTTAGCAGAGGCCTTCAGCACCTGACTCTGAGAGGGATCATCACACCTTATTCTACTTTTGTTGAGGGTCCTATTATTTCACACCTCTTGTTTGCTGACGATACTATTATCTTCACTAATGGCTCTCAGGCCTCTTTAAGGACACTCATGGCTTTCTTGAAAATATATGAGAACTGCTCAGGTCAGAAGATCAACACAAACAAGAGCTCCTTTTGCATTGCTGGATACACTCCAACCTGGAGAATCAACCAAATTTCTGCTAGAACATCAATCCCTCACAAAAATTTTCCTATCACTTACCTGGGAGCTCCATTATTCAAGGGTGCAACTAAAGCTGTATACTTTCAATCCCTTTTGGACAAGGTGAGAAAACGACTTGCTTCCTAGAAAGCTAACCTCTTATCGACAGGGGGTAGATTGATTCTTATAAAACATGTCTTATCTTCCATCCCTATACATATACTTGCTGTCCTCACCCCTCCTAAGAGTATTCTTCACTCTCTAGAGAGGATTTTTACTGCTTTCTTTTGGGGCTCGACTTCTACAGGGGTATGCAGACATTGGATTGCCTGGAAGCACCTAGCTAGGCCTACCTCTGAAGGTGGTATTGGTATTCGATCTCTTGCAGAAGTAGGTGCTACTTTTAAAGCTAAACTTTGCTGGAAAGCTTATACTAAGACAGGCATCTGGGGTAAGTATATCAATCAAGTTTATCTACACAAACATCACATAGCTACTTGCCCCATCACAGGTTCGCCCCACTGGAAGAAGGTTCTTCAACATAGACATTGGATTCTTGACAACACGTATTGGTTAGTTGGACATGGCCAAATCTCTCTCTGGCATGATGACTGGACTGGCCATGGCCCCTTAAGGGATCAAATTCCAGAAGATCAATGGTCTCACATTAATCATGCTCACAGATGGGTGGTTCATGATATAATCAACTATGGTCAACAATTATTGCATACCCTGCCATGGAACATCACTTCTGTTATCACTGACTGCATGGGCACCTTAACCACTATTCAAGGTCAGGATAAGGTTATCTGGAAACCTAACTCTCATGGTTATTTCACTATTAAATCAGCTTGGCACATTGTGAGAAATCAGATTCAACCACTTTCAATTTCTAAATGGATCTAGTGTGCTCAGATTCCCAAGAAGATTTCTATATTCGCTTACAAGGCTCTTATCAATAAATTGCCGTTTGACTTCAACATTCAGAGAATTGGTATTCCCTTTGTTTCTAAATGTGGATGTTGCCATACTCCTTCCGGGGAGACTCTTAACCATGCTCTGGCACTAGGGGACTGGGCTTCATACTGTTGGTCCTTCTTTCAGAACACTTGCAGAATTTCTATCCAGATGAGCTCTTTTCAACATATTTTTAGTTCCTTCATTGCCCTTGCTACAGGTACATCTCTTTACTCTTTTATTATGGGCATAACTCCTACTATTGTTGCCTGGTTCCTATGGAAAGCTAGATGTTCTGCCAAATTTGATGGCACTCACTCAAGTAAGGAAAGCATCCTATATCAGAGCCTATATCTTATTCGTGAACTTGCCGCAATGTATTGCCCAAAATCTTCTTCTACAATGGCACAGAGATCTATTTTACAAATTCTGGGCGTTGTTGACAGTTTTTCTCCCTCACTACCAGTCATTGTTAGATGGATCCATCCTCCTACAGGTAAATTTAAACTTAACACTGATGGTTGTTGTAGAGGTAATCCTGGTATCTCTGCAGGTTCTGCTATTCTCAGAAATGACAAAGGTAAATTTGTCTGGGCAACTTGTGCTTTCTTTGGTCATACTCACAGCATCATTTCTGAACTCAGGGCTATTATCATTGGTCTGCAGATGTGCCTCCAACGAGGCTTTACATGTTTGATTGTTGAATCTGATTGCTTTGCTCTTATCACTCTTATGAATTCTGCTAATCCTACTGTCCCTTGGATGTTGTTTCCTTGGTGGTTTGAGTTCTGCTCTCTCAGGGATGCGATGGACCTTCATTTCTGCCATACAGTTAGAGAAGCCAACAAAGCTGCTGACGCCCTGGCCAACCATTCCTGCGACCTACAGCTCGGTCAAGACTTTCCTGATTCTTCCTCTTTGCCTACCAATGTAAAAGGGGAGATCACTTCGGATAAAAGTGGTCTTCCCCATCTGAGGATTTGAGGGTCTCTTTTCTCTGTAGGGGGTTTCTTGGGTTTATTGATGTACTCTCTTAGGGGTAAGGCGGCATGTCCCCCCCATGTAATTCTACTCTTTTGTGCAATAAAACACCAAGGTCCGGCCCAGGGTCCTAGATAAATTCCTGGGTTAAAAAAAAAAAAAAAAAAAAAAAAAAAACCCTAAACCCTAAATCGAACCTAGCGAGCAAAGGGCCCTGGGGAGACCTTCATCCATGCCTCTGCACACTCTGCCTTTGCCTCCTTCGGCCACCCAGGCCCTTTCCGTGCTGCCCTCCTCGGATAGTAGGCCCTCGGTCGACGCCCAGGCTACCCCCACGAGCCACGCTCCTGTTATACCCTCGCCGCCTTCCGCCCCTTATCCGACCCACCTGACAGGTGTCACTCTAACCCCATCCTCGAGGCCCACCTCCGTCATGCATGAGGCCAAGTTTCCGCTCATGGCTCCTGCAGCCCCTCCAATTGACAGGTGCCCTCAGATCGACCCCCTGAGGCAACATGCTGCCACCACTGTTACTCGCCAAACGCCCTCTCAGATCATCGAGGGGTCTACCCCGCCTTCGTATGGTCCTTCGGGCGCCTCCACACACACCATGCAGAACCGCCTGCCCATTGCCCAGCCGCCGGACGTGTTCGCTGCCCCTCATCGCCCTCTGGACCCGAACCAGGGGTCCTTAAGGCTGCTCACTGGCCATGCTGTAGACCCGCCTCCTGCCAACTCTCCTTCCATCGAGCCTCCCTCTCTGATACCTCCCAGACAACCGACTACTACTGCGGCCTCTACCCACCCTCGTAGGCCCACAGCTCTGCAGGACGACCCCTCAAAAAATGTTGGTGAAGGTGGCTACTCGGCTGGCACGCCTACTCAGGAGCAAAATCTGATCACGGGCTCGCATGCCTGCACGCCAAGTTCTCGTCTGCTGTCACCCCGGCTTACTGAGGTCCAGCACACCTCCTCTGTGGGGCCCACGCTCCAGCTGACTCGGACTACTCCTCTATGTGGCAAGACGTTGAGCAACAACCAGCCAGCAACTTCGTCGGGTGACTGCCTGGTGGCCCAAGCCCAACAGCAGGTTCAGTGTTACAGTTGCAAACCGGGCCCAACAATCATCCCTATTATTGGGCCAGCCACCCTGCACTGTCAGCCCCCATCCGTGGGCAACGTTACTCAGCAGTACACCAATCACCACTCCCCACCCCACGGCTCGCTGGTAAGTTCTCCCACAGGCCCAATGGTAAGTCACACTACTCCCCAGACCTCTACTTCAATTAGTACTGCACTCATCCCTAATTTTGTGGATATCTCGGATTCCATCTCTCATTGCATGACTAACCTTGAAGATCCAACCATCCCGCCACATGATAACCCTTTTAATGATGTATTTAGCCCCCGCCCCAATTCTCTTAATGCTAATGAGTTTCTTGCTGAAGTAGAGACTAATGCACCGAATGAGGAGGCTGTCAACACCCCTCCCCCTATAGCTCGAACATCTCCATGTACTGACAAACAGGTTGTACTCTCTCCTTACTTGCATGCTGAGCAGCCCCCCCATGATATCATACTCTCAAATTCTCATGGGGCAAGACACGCCTCCCTGCTTGAGGCACTCAACCTTGACAGCTCTGCTCACAGACGGGAAAATAAACTATTATTGGACATTCAAAAATTTTCCAACTCATTCGCTCCAGTTGATTTTCCACAGGACTCCAACAATCATGGCCGACAGGACACTACCTCCACCAAACCCACGGCTCAGCAAAAGAGCACAAGGCTCACCCGTGCACAAAAGAAAAAAGCCACGTTTTGATGGTTGAGATCCTAGTATGGAATATTAGGGGAGCTGGTAACTCTCCTTCTAAACGCAGATTTACCTCTCTTTGCAAGACTAACAGGGTGCAGGTTGCCGCCATTTTGGAACCCATGGTGCAGAACTCTTCCATGGTTGCTCTTTCTCTCAAAACTGGTCTGTCTCATTTCTTATCTAGCGGCAATCCCTTGGGTAAAGTATGGATCTTTTGGCATGCTTCCATCTTAGTAGATGTTATTACTGTTCATGAAAATTTTATTACTATTAAGATTGCTGGCAGCACCATTCATTATATCACTATCCTTTACGCCAGCTGCCATCTGCAGGAAAGAATCCAAATTTGGGATACCATTACTTCCATGGCTGTCCCTAACCCTTGGATGATTGTGGGGAACTTCAATGCTATCTTCTACTCTCATGAAAAATTTGGTGGTAACGTCCCCTCTCAAGTCGCTGTTGACGCTTTTCACTCTTTCTCTCAGGATTGTAACATGATTGATCTTGGCTTTAAGGGTCCTCCCTATACTTGGAGGAATGGTCAAAATGGCCCTGGCTGTATCAAAGCCAAGTTGGATAGAGGTTTAGCTAATCCTGCTTGGCTTTCTTCCTTTAATACCACTGTTACTCACCTTCATCACATTAATTCAGATCATAGCCCTCTCTTGGTTTCTTATCAATCTACTGCTAATCTTAGAAAATCTCATTTTAAATTTCTCAACATGTGGACTAGGCATACTAATTTCCTTTGTTTGGTGAAATCTTGTTGGTCTCAACCTCTTCATGCTTCCCCCCTATTCAAACTTAGTGCTAAATTGAAAAGGCTGAGAGCGACTCTTAAGACTTGGAGTAGAAATGTCTTTGGTAATATCTTTCATAATGTCATACAGGCTGAAGAGAAGGTAAACTCCTTGCAAATCATTACTGATAATAATCCCTCTAACCAATCTTTTGATGATCTAGCTACAGCCAAGCAGGATCTTGATGAGCTTCTCCTTCGCCAAGAAATCTTTTGGAGGCAAAAATCTCATCTCAAATGGCTTAAAGAAGGAGATCAGAACACTGCTTTCTTCCATTATATTGTCAATGAAAGACGGAGGAATAACTTTATTTACACCCTGGTTAATGATCAAGGAGATGAGATTTCTGATCAAGACACTCTACTCTCTATGGCCATCTCATATTATCAAAATTTGTTCACTTCTGAGCCTCCTATTATGAACAACAGTGGTATTTTGCAATATATCCCTTCTATTATTTCTGATGCAGATAATCAAGCACTCATGGCTTCTCCAACCCTGGAGGAGATCAAGGACTCTGTATTCTCTTTAAATCCCGACAGTGCTCCTGTCCCCGATGGATTCTCTGGGGACTTCTTCACATTTTGCTGGGATATTATCTCTTCTGATATTTTTGATGCTGTTACTGAATTTTTTCATGGTGGCAATCTGCCTAAAGCTTACACTTCCACACACCTTGTTTTAATTCCCAAAGGCGACTCCCCCAACACTTTGAAGGATTTTAGGCCCATTAGCCTGTGTAACTTTATTTACAAAATCATCTCTCTCATCATTTGTAAGAGACTTTCCCTTGTGTTACCTAATCTTATTTCACCTTTACAGGGAGCCTTTGTCAAAGGTAGAGACATCGCAGATAACATTTGTCTTGCCCAGGAGCTTACACATAGTATATCCAAAAAAGTTAGAGGGCATAACATTATTCTCAAGCTTGACATGATGAAGGCCTACGACAGACTTGAACGGTCTTATCTATTTGATGTCTTTCATAAGTTTGGTTTCTCTCCTAACTGGATTAACCTCATCAAAGGCCTCTTCACGAATTGTTGGTTCTCAGTTATCCTCAACGGCAATATTGGCGGCTTCTTTACTTCATCTCGTGGTCTCAGGCAAGGAGACCCGCTTGCTCCTAGCTTATTTATTCTTGCAGAAGAAGCACTTAGTAGAGGCCTTCAGCACCTGACTCTGAGAGGGATCATCACACCTTATTCTACTTTCGTTGAGGGTCCTATTATTTCACACCTCTTGTTCGCTGACGATACTATTATATTCACTAATGGCTCTCAGGCCTCTTTAAGGAGACTCATGGCTTTCTTGAAAATATATGAGAATTGCTCAGGTCAGAAGATCAACACAAACAAGAGCTCCTTTTGCATTGATGGATACACTCCAACCTGGAGAATCAACCAAATTTCTGCCAGAACATCAATTTCTCACAAAAATTTTCCTATCACTTACCTGGGAGCTCCATTATTCAAGGGTGCAACTAAAGCTGTATACTTTCAATCCCTTTTGGACAAGGTGAGAAAAAGACTAGCTTCCTGGAAAGTTAATCTCCTATCGACAGGGGGTAGACTGATTCTTATAAAACATGTTTTATCTTCCATCCCTATACATATACTTGCTGTCCTCACCCCTCCTAAGAGGAGTTCACATATTTTGATCTTGTGATGGAGAAGATGAAGCCTGAAGAGGAGTTCACATATTTTGCCAACAGATGGAGGGCAATGGCTTCTAGGGCGGAAGTGGCAATCTCCGAATCTCAAGCTATCACAATGTTGGTCAATAACGCTACCCCGCAGCTTCGGTCTATTCTCATGCTGAACGAATTTCACACATTCGCACAACTTTATAATCGAGCTCGGGTAGTTCAATCTCAGATCGGGAATTCCACTTTACCATCCTTCCTTGAAAATCAGAACAGAAATAAGAGGACTACACAAACTCCACCAATAGAGGGAGTGGCAATCAATGAACAGGTGAGTGCCTTGGGGCAACCCTTCAGGTCACCCAGTCCTATGTCCAGATCAGATAACCAATCCAATCAGAGACCATATTCAGCAGTTCCCCCTTTCTCCAGTGCCAAGATCAATTGGGGGCACATGAAAGAGGCTGTTGAAACCTTGGAAGTCAAGAGCCCTCCGCCCTCTTATCAGGTGGCTCAAGATCCATCTAGCTCTCTAGAAAGGGTGAGCACCCTTGTCAAAAATTTGGAACCAAATGTCGATCATAGAGGACAGTACTGGGAGTATGAAGAGGTTGGGATATGGCGTGAGTGCCCTACTAGGACGACCAAACCTAGAGAGCCGTTGCAAGGAGTCTCCACTATCATCCAAGACAAACCTTTGGTCTTGATACGATCTAGGGAACAACCAACAGCCATCAACCCAGTTACTCTGGTCCAAGTTCCTTCAATTTCAATCAGAGAACCTCCTACATCCATCTTGTGTCCAACACCAAAGCCAGGTCCGGTAACCCAATTCTGCCTGATGAATTCACCACCAGTTCAACCACTAAAGTCAGATCAGGCAGTGGACCCCAGTCCGATTGGTGTTACCCTGAGAAATCGCGTCATTCCCCCAACAAGTCAACCCTTGGACTCTCAAGAGGATTCAGATCTGTCTAAGTATGACATCCTACAACATCTAGGGAAAACTCCTGCTAAGATGCCAGTCCTAGAGTTGATTGGGAGATCTCCTACACACAGGGAGACATTGTTCAAGTTCCTCCAGCGCATTACACTCAATGAAGATCTTCCTATCAGGGGGGTCACCAATGCCATTCTCTCAGTCACCCAGACACCTACCATATCCTTCACAGGTAAGCATCTAGCTCCCCCTGAATGCCAATCCCTTCCCTCATGCTTAACTGCAACACTCAAGGGTCACTCATTGGACTCCATCATGTTGGATACCGGGGCATCAATCAATGTCTGTCCACTCAAGACCCCCAAGAAAGTAGGGATTGATCCAGAAAAGAGTGGGTCTACTTCTATGATGGTCTCAACCTATAACAATTCTCAAAGACCAACAAATGGGAAATTGGGAATTGGCCCAGTAGCCATGATCTTTAAATTCTACATCCTTGATGTTAAGCCCATATACAATGCCATTTTGGGAAGGCCTTGGATGGACCAAACCCTGGCAGTGGGAAGGCCTTGGATGGACCAGACCCTGGGAGTGCCCTCCACTAATCATCAGTGCTATAAATTCCCATACAATGGGAAGATTGCCAAAATGAAGGGTACCCCTTATCTTGAGTCTTTGGACTCAGTCTCGACTGAACAAATTCCATCCATGGTCACTTCTGGAAAAGGGGCAAAGCCCATCCTTTCATCGATTGACTCTCAGGCCAAGCCCCAACCTAGCATAGGTTGGCAGCTTATGGACAAAATGGGGTATAGTTCGGGATCTGGGTTAGGCAAAGAAGAGTAAAGAATTCGAGAGCCTATCTTTGAAAATCTGACCATTAGGGGATTCAGATTGGGTTACCTACCAACCAAACCAACTGAGAAATCAAGAAAATGGAGTCTCTTGGATCACTTTGTGAAGGAAAGTCAAGAGGTACTCAAGATACACTATCTTGAGGATGAGTTGAAGGAAACAAGCACTGAAGCTCAAAGAGAAGATGCAGAAGATTTCTCTACACAGTTGCTGTTCTATGAACCAACCACTCAACAAGAAGGAGCCTCCTTAGTGAGAGATGAACCGGTACCCACTGCTCTCATTCCCTTACTATTCTACACACCTGCCCTTCTCAGGCTCTTATCACCGGTGATAGCCCACTCCTGGGGCAATTCTGCCATCATTGGGTCTGTGTCTCAAGGACCCACCTTTGCAACATGTCTGACTCACTCTCTGAGTCTGGTGCATAATCGTTTAGGGATTGGATAGCTTCCTCTTTATCTACAAGTTGTAGAGGTAAGTAAGTTCTTTTGTTTCTAGTTCATGAGTTAGCAAATAA
Source organism: Zantedeschia hybrid cultivar (assembly GCA_030544215.1). Lineage (NCBI taxonomy): Eukaryota > Viridiplantae > Streptophyta > Magnoliopsida > Alismatales > Araceae > Zantedeschia > Zantedeschia hybrid cultivar. Next base: position 56,586,171 of record JARZZO010000011.1, on the reverse strand, counting down.
GTGTAAATATTTGAAAAAAATGTTTTCCTTTGGATAGGAGTCTATCTAAAAATTCTACTCTTTAAATGCAAAAAAAAATCAAAAATCTCAAAATCTCAAAAAAATAGAATATCCAAAAAGCATCAAAAATATTTGTAAATATGTACATACTTTAATGAAAATGACAAAAAAAATCAGAAAAGACACAAAATCCAATTGTCTGGTGATTGCCATATAACCCCCTGTCTAGGTCTAGTTGCATGATAGATTGGGTTAACATTGAGGTTTGGTTAAGACTTTGGTCCACCAGAACCTTGGACGTATCTACTTTACTTTCATACAGATCCCTGTGATCATCCTGAGATGCACACACTTACACGTTCTTTCAAAAGAGAACCTGTTTAAAATGAGTTCAAAGTCTTTAGTATACTGTCACAATGCAACCTTTGCTCTTCGTCTCTCGACCGATCAGGACAGTTGACGCCCTTAAACGGTCGAGCTCAGCAAATTGCGGTTCCTCAACAACCTGATAGATGTAACCCCTCAAAAAAGGGCCCAAAATTGAAATGTAAAAGACCAGAGCACGTGAAGAGGGCAGTGTCCCCGCAGGCGGAATATCAAATAACCCAAAAATGTCAAGAGCGGAAAAGAAATACAAAAAAGAAAAAGGGGTTCAAGCAATCATGAAAAAAGCCTGGTCGTGACCGTGCCTGGCCATGAAATCCAATAAAGGCCTGAAAAGTCAAAATAGGGACATCTAAGAGGTCAAAAGGAGTCCGTTTTGTCACAGCTTGTCCTTTTAACGGTTTTGTCAATCCTCCTTTGAGGTTTATCTCCAAAATTTCTTCACTTTTTCCCCCACAAGGTTAGCACGAGATGGCTATCTAAAGACTGAACATCATTTTAAAATGGTCCGTTTTTTCAAAAATCGTCACATGCTCACATGATCACAGGAATCCAAAATGGGTGAAGAGTAATGTCGATGTTTCTGGTGAACTAATTTCTTAACCATAATCTCAATGTGTACTCTCAAAGACTTCGGGCTTAGGTCAATGCATGCGCGTCACCAATGGGTGCGACGGCGTCTGATTCCGGGTCAGCGTCGCGCGGTTGACCGTTAGGGTTCCAAGGTGTTCCATCATATACCTTCTAGATTGTGAGGAAAGAGACCTGGGTTGGGCAAATCATTTACCTCGAAAACTTTTTGGGCAAACTTGGTGGTCGGAAGCAGCTGGGAGCCTAAGCATGGCATGACGGTATTGTCATCAGTATAAGTCGTAGCCGGTCAAGGTTAGTTTGAGGAGTCTAGAGGCCCAAATCAATCTAGATGTGTGCTTAAGATACCTGGGAAGTTGAGTGTCCATTTCCCTTTCATCATTCAACCAGCCTAAGTTTGGGCAGTCACCAGGCAGGCGGAATCAAAAATATGTTTTCATCACACACTCCACTTGTTAATATCCGCTATCATTTGCATATTTACTTCTTGCATCAGTTTCGATATTCTTCCTTTTGTCTGGTTAGTAACACGGCCCCTTGACCCTATGCGAAGGCTAGGGAAAAGGTAGTTGCTATTTTGGGCAAGGGGCCGAAAACAGATACTACTAACTGTTTCCCCTTCATTTTTGTGCATACAGAAAAAGGGATTATGTCCAAAAGGTGGACACTTTTGCTGTCGAGTCGAAGCCAAAAGCAGCCGGATTGGCATTCTACTTTGAGAATGGCCATATCTTCCGCGCTGGCTTCGACTCAACAGGGACCTTTGTCCCTCGTTTCCTTGCAGCTTGTCATTAAGATATTGTGGATCATTGATTATTTACGTTTACTGATGTGCGTTCTTGCAGCTGCAGGAAATCCGAAGCAAGTAGGATTGAAGACACAGGAGGCTAATAACTTCGGGCGTATAGACTCTGAGTTCCTCTTTAAACAAAACAATCAAGAGTCTATATTCTCCAAGTTATTCGATTGGCCAATAAATCCCTCCTGTTTGCATTAGGAATTTGTTTTCTAAATTTTAAACCAACATACATTGCATAAGCATCATCCACCATTCCCGCCCTAAGGGCAATGACCATAATTCATCACTCTGCTTAACCCATCGCTGATCTGTGAGTCTGGCAGTTGTACGTTTGTTAGCCCTTTGAATTGCAAGACCTCTTCCTCTCTTTTTTTTCAACACGTGTGCTTGAGATTCTCTCACTTGGCGATCCCATGATGCGCCAGGCCACCGCGCGCCCGTTGTGTTGAGAGTTCTTCAAGTCACACTCCTACACCTTTCATGCTCGAGATCCCCTTGGGCCAGATCGCTATATCCTGGTACGCCAAGGCCTCGCGGTTCCAGCACCCGAGGGTCCCACGGACTGTGATTCTCTAGTACTGAACTTTGTTCCTTTTCTTAAACCACTCTTGCAACTCGAATAGCTAGCTTTCATGCATTTGCCGCACTCTCATACCATCTTTGGATATAGCTCATCCTTTCTTCGGGCTGTCCAAAATCTGGTTCGATTTCCGGAACACCTATTTATCATTCTGTTCCACTCCACTGCAAAACAGGTGTCCCGGAGGGGCATTTGTAGACACCGATTTTGGACCACCCTTTTGGTCATAAGTCTCATCCACCATTAGCCCTTCATCACCAAAATCCCCTCATTTTAGCCATCTCATCCCACTAACAACTAGGCCCATTAACCAAATCCCGACTCTAGCCACCTTTTCGTGGAAGGCCAGCCAGTCCGCCTTCCACCCCCTTCGAAGGCCACCCCTTGCCTTCTACCCCCTTGGAAGGCCAGCCACCTTGCCTTCCACCTTTTGGCCACCTTTTTCACTTTTCACCACCTTTTCGTAAAAGGCCAGCCAGTCCGCCTTCCACCCCCTTCGAAGGCCACCCCTTGCCTTCTACCCCCTTGGAAGGCCAGCTACCTTGCCTTCCACCTTTTCACCACCTTTTTCACTTTTCACCATCTTTTCGTGGAAGGCCAGCCAGTCGGCCTTCCACCCCCTTCGAAGGCCACCCCTCGCCTTCCACCCCCTTTGAAGGTCAACCGGGCCGCCTTCCACCACGAGATTAGAAGGCATGTTGCCTGGCCGTCCACTCCCTAACCACCCCCTTGACCTCGTCTTCCCCACGATCTCCTCTACTCGCCGCCCACGTCCCCACTACTCCGATCACTCCCTACTCCGGCGACTGCCGCGCGCACTACCTCCGACCCTTGACCGCTTCCTATTGGTTGAAGGTTGATTTACAAGGATTTAGACCCCTATTTTCCCCTATTTTTTCCTTCATCTATTTAAACCCCCCAGATTCCCTCAAGCAAGGGGGGTTGGAAAGGGGATTAAGAAGGAGTTTCTTTCTCGGAACGGATCGGCTTTGAGGAGTCGAGCGGGCAAAGAGTCAGAGGGTTGTTTCAGGAGGAACGTCACTCCAAATGGGCTTGTCTTCCTAACCTTCTCTTTACTTTTCACCTTTTTCACTTCATTGCATTTCCAATTTCCGTCAATGCCGTAACATTCTCCCTCTTTCACTCTCTTTTCACCTTCAACACATCATTTCACTTTTCACACACGAACACTTATCTGCATGCATGCATCCTATAATGACTTAGCAATTCCTATTTACCCCCAGAGGTTTCAAACAAAAAACGGGAGGTGGGTGGCCATAACATATGGTCACCTTCCCTCCCAAACACCCATCCGGTGCGTCTCCCTCTAATTTTAGTTAATTTTTACGTTTGTATGAACGGATCCTACATATCACAGTTCTAATCGGGCTATTTCTTTTCTTTGTCTGTCTTTTCTTTTCAGGGGCTCTTACCAGATTCTGCGCGCGGACTACCGAGCTCTCCTCCTCTGGCCGGCCGGAGGAAGAGAAGGGGAAACCACCATCTCCCGCTCCCACAGAACGCGATCACATCCTGCGGAGCACAGGGACCGTAAGGTAATGCTCATGGCGATCACATCCTAATTTCTAACCCCCCCTTAAATCGCCACAGTGCTAAGACGAACGGAGGAACCCTCGCCCGAAGCCCGCAGCGGCGGCGGGGGACGTTCCGGGCGCCTACATCTGTGAGCAATAAAATCCTGGACAATCCAATTATGAGTATGAGTAATAGTGTACCACTGATCTGAAGTTAAGAAATCCCTGAGAGGACCATGTCCGGTCCAATTATCATGCCAGAAAGAGAGAGTACCAGTTCCAACCTGCCAACAAGTGTTGTCTAAGACCCAATGTCTGTGACGAAGAGTCATCTTCCAGTGGGGAGATCCTGTAATGGAACAATGAGAAAGATGTTGTCCCTGCAAGTAGGTGTTATGAATATAATCACTCCAAACGCCTTTGTGAGAATAAATCTTCCAACAAAGCTTGACCTTTAGGGCAGTACTGACATCAGATAGAGATCTAACCCCAATCCCACCTTCAGTAACAAGTCTGGCCAGATGCTTCCAAGCAATCCAATGTTTTCTTTGACCCACACTAGAAGATCCCCAAAAGAAGGCAGCAATAGTTTTATCCAAAGCATCCAAAACACTTTTAGGGGGAGAGAGGACAGCAAGAATATGTATAGGAATAGAAGATAACACATGTTTTATCAAAATAAGTCTACCACCAAGGGATAAGAACTGAGTTTTCCAATTACCAAGTTTCTTTCGCACCTTGTCAAAAATTTGCTGGAAATAGGAAGCTTTAGTGTAAGGATCGAGACTTTCGGATCCGGTTTTCGGGGTCGGACCCTGTAGTTCTAGCCCTAGTGGGGTCTGAGGCTCTATGATGTTTCGCGTCGAGCGGGCTCGATGCGGTTTGAACGGCGTCCACCGTTGCGGACGCGTTTTAGGTTGTGCCACGTGGGCTGGCTTTGGGCCGCGAGAGTACGGCTCTGTCGTGTCTTCTGAACGGCGTTCGCATGGGACGACGCCTTTCAGATTGCGACTCTGGGATTGTCAGAGTACGGCCCTAACATGTCTCCTGAACGGCGTCTGTATAGAACGACGCATTTCATAGTCCTGTCAGAGCGGCCGTCACGTCACTTGATAGGCGTCCGTCTATGTCGACGCATTTTAGCCAGTATCTGGTTAACCCCGCGAGCCCTCCTTCTTTCCCTCATTTTCTTCCTCCTCTCTTTCTCTCCTCCCTTCCGGCAATCCCGACGGCAGCCCCTTCTCCTCCCTCTTTTCCTCCCACCATTTCATCTTTCCCTCCACTCCATCCCATACCTAGCTCCCACCACTACCACCTCCACTTCCACTGCGGCGTTTTACTCTCCGGACGGCGGCTGTAACGACCCGCCACCCTATAATCGGGGATCCGATTACTAAATGGGTACCGAATCATTAATTTGGGACCAAACCAGGATCTAGTAAGTCTGGGAAATAAATAATAAACTAAGCTAAACATTCACATCGCATTGACTTGAAATAAAAGTGCAGGAATTAAAATTATTACAATGCGACTCGATACAGCAAATAATTACATTCTCCAACAGAAGGAAATAATTAAACATACAGGCCAAAGATAAATGACAACTACATCGGGGCATACCCCGGAACAACTGCCGAAGACGCACAACTCACGGCTGCACACGCTGCTCTAGGTCTGCTGGGAGTCCTCACCTGAAAACCGCAGGGGTGAGTCTCAAGACAAGACTCAGTAGGGATCCTTCGATCCCCACTGCCCACGCACACACCCACAAGTGTAAAGTACAGCTAACGGTAAAGTAACAAGTGTAGTGGCAGGTACAATATCTAATTCTCTACGTGAGAACACATGCAGTCGAAATATAATAATCATGCACATTTTAAACCAACCGTTAGAAAATCCACAACTGTAGTCTCGATAGAACCCGCCGACCGTACAAACAACGGTGGGAAAAACCTCGACCCACTGAGACCAAGGAGTAGCCCCTCGGATAGCACGCTCGCTACTCCGGCCCAACCGGCTCAGGTGACTACCCCTTCCCTCAGCATGAGTGACTCTCCGAATGTACCACTCCGACACCGGTACTAGCTGACCCCGGGGTTCACCAGGTGACCCTCTCTCACTAGGCGTCACCCCGCCCACGCCCCCATCGGCGCTGTGCTCACGCCCCCACCAGCACAGGGTGATAAATCGCTACAATGTCACCCCAGGTCCACAGTAACACAAAACCACCAAAACTCAGCACTGTACGATCCGGTCACGTGAAAAGTCCGCGATCGTATAACACACATGTGACACCATCCGGTCATGAAGAATCCATCTCCACCGGGTACACTAAAACATGCACTAACCATCATCTAACAGTATGAACACATTTTACTGGCATGAATTAGTGGAATTCTGTCTTGAATCGCGTCGACCGAGGTCGACGCCATTCAAGCTCCATGTACAGGTTCATATAAATCAGTCTTCAGAATCTGGCTTTGAAAGGCGTCGACCCTCATGGTCGCCTTTCAAAAGGCGTCGACATCCCCAGACGCCTTTCAACACGAAAATCCGGAATTCCCAAGGCCTTAACCAGGGGATTTCTGCCGTTAAAACGCGTCATGGATGCCCGACGCCGTTCAAAAACGCGTCGTTTACCCATGACGTCTTTCAGCCACAGAAATTCCAACCGGGCAGACTGTCTGTCAGTCAATCCCTGTCTAAAAGGCGTCGTGATGGCCCGACGCCCTTCAAAAAGGCGTCGTCCATGCACGACGTCTTTCAAGCCCAGGAACCAGGAACGCCCTAAACCCGAGGGCTCCCTTTCCAATCCCAAATAACCCCAAAAATCATTCAAACTGGAGGGAAACGAAGAGCAAGACAATTCATAGGCAAACACTCCCATAGAATTCCTAAACATGCTCATTATAACCCCCAAAACCGAAGATCTACCACATGCATATTGAGGAAAACGTAATCTTGAACACAGTGCCACGGGGAACGTCACCCTACCGGACACTCGAACGCCTCCGAGCTTCAAGCCGTCCGCCTGTCTCGCCCCACGCCGCCGCTGGTACCGCCGAGGTCGTCCTAGCCCCACCGTGACGTCGGCCGCCGTCCGGAGAGTAGAACACCGCAGTGGAAGTGGAGGTGGTAGGGGTAGGAGCCAGGTAGAGGATGGAGTGGAGGGAGAGGCGAGATGGTGTGAGGAAAAGAGGGACGAGGAGGGGATCGCCGCCGTCGCCGGAGGAGAAGGAGAGAAGGAGAGTAGGAGAAAAATGAGGGAAAGAAGGAGGGCTCGCGGGGTTAACCAGAAACTGGCTAAAACGCGTCGACATGCACGGACGCCTATCAGGTGACATGACGGCCGCTCTGACAAGATTCTGAAACGCGTCGACCTTCACAGACGCCATTCAGATAACTTGTCAGGGCCGTACTCTGACACACCCAGAGTCGCAGTCTGAAAGGCGTCGACCCATACGGACGCCGTTCAGACGACTTGACAGGGCCGTACTCTCGCGGCCCAAAGTCAGTCCACGTGGCACCCACGTGGCAGAACCTGAAACGCGTCTGCCAAGGTGGACGCCGTTTAAACCGCGTCAGAGTTCCAGACCCCACTAAGGCCAGAACTACAGGGTCCGACCCCGAAAACCGAATCCGAAAACCTCAGTCCTTACAGCGGCCGACGTCACGGTGGAGTAAGGACGACCACGGCGGTACCGGCGGCGGCGTGGGGCGAGTCGGGTGGACGGCTTGAAGCTTGGAGGAGTTCAAGTAACCGGTAGGGTGACGATCCCCATTGTGTTCTATGTTCAAATCATGATTCTTCCTCCTAAAGCATGTTTTAGGTCTATGATTCTGGGGGGGTAGAACAAGCATGTTTAGGAGCTCTTCTTGATATAATGGGGGATTTCTATGAATATGGATTCGTGATGGTTGTGTTTGCCTCTCTTTCCCCTCCGTTTTGGGTGATTTTGGGTGATTTTAGGGGTGCAAAGGGGAGCCCTCGGGCTCATGACAGGCCTGGTTCCTGGCGTTGAAAAACGTCGTGCATGGACGACGCCTTTTTGAAGGGCGTCGGGCCGTCATGACGCCTTTTAGGCAGGAATCGTCTTACTATGGCTCTGTCAGTTCGGAGATTCTGGGACTAAAAGACGTCATGGGTGGACGACGCGATTCGAAATAGCGTCGGGTAACCATGACGTCTTTTAAGGCAGAAATCCCCTGGTTAATGGTTTCTGTAAATTCTGGATTTCTGTGTTGAATGGCGTCTGAGGATGTTGACGCCTTTTAAAAAGGCGACCGCTGGTGTCGACGCCTTTTAGGCCAGATTCTAAGGTCGCTATTCTATGAACCAGTACATAGAGCTTGAATGGCGTCGGCCTTGAGCGACGCGATTCAAGACAGAACTACACTAATTCATACTAGTAAAACGTGTTCATATTGTTAGATAGTTGGTTAATGCATGTTTTAGTGTACTCAATATAGTTGGATTCTTCATAACCGGATGGCACTGCGTTGAGTGTCATGCGATCGTAGGCTTTTTACGTGACCGGATCGTACTGTGCCGGGTTTTGTGTTACTGTGGACCTGGAGTGACAGTTGTAGCGCTTTATCACCCTGTGCTGGTGTGGGTGGAGCACAGCGCCGGTGGGGGCGTGGGCGGGGTGACGCCTAGTGAGAGAGGGTCACCTGGTGAACCCCGGGGTCAGCTAATACCGGTGTGGGAGTGGTACATTCGGAGTGTCACTCATGCTGAGGAAAGGAGTAACCACCTGAGCCAGTTGGGCCGGAGTAGCTAGAGTGCTATCCGAGGGGTTACTGCTTGGTCTCAGCGGGTCGGTGTTTTCCCACTATTGTTTATGTGGTTGGCATGTTCTATCGAGACGGCGGTTGTAGGTTCCCGAGTCGCCTGGTTTAGAAAATATGCATGTTTAATACATCTCGACTGCATGTGATTCACATTATGATTTAGGAATAGTGATTACCATTGTGCTTGTTACTTTACCGTCAGCTGTAGTTTACACTTGTGGGTGTATGCGTGGGCAGTGGGGATCGAAGGATTCCTACTGAGTCCTGTCTTTGAGACTCACCCCTGCGGTTTTCAGGTGAGGACTCCCAGCAGACCTAGCGAGGAGAGTGCGGCCGTATGTTGAGCGCCATCAGCGGTTATTCCGGGGTATGCCCCGATGTAGTTGTTATTTTATTTCTGGCCTGTACGTTTAATTATTTCCTTTCTGTTGGAGTATGTAATTATTTGCTGTATCGAGTCGCATTGTAATAACTTTTAATTCCTGCATTTTCATTTCAATTCAATGCGATGTGAATGTTTAGCTTAGTTTATTATTTATTTTCCAGACTTACTTAGATCCTAGTTTGATTCCAAATTAATAATTCGGTACCCATTTAGTAATTGGATCCCCGATTATAGGGTGACGGGTCGTTACATTTAGCAATACCTTTATAGAGAGGAGCCCCCAGATAAAGGATAGGAAAGACCTTATGAGGCATCTGAGTAACCGCAGCAATTTGATTGATCCTTTGGGTGATGGTAGAAGGGGCCACATAAAAGGAGCTTTTATCTTTATTAACCTGCTCACTAGAACAATTCTCGTAAATAGAAATGAAAGCAAAGAGTCTGCGAAGTGAAGCCTGAGAGCCATTGGTAAAAATAACAGTGTCATCAGCAAATAACAAGTGTGATATGATAGGACCATCCCTATATGTGGAAAAGGGAGTAACCAGGCCTCTAGAAAATAAGCTGTGAAGGCCCCTGCTGAAAGCTTCTTCAGCCAAAATAAAAAGACTCGGGGCTAAGGGATCACCTTGTCTGAGCCCTCTAGTAGAACTGAAATAGCCTCCAAGCTGCCCATTAAAAATGACTGAAAACTAGCAGTGAGTAAATAGATTTTTAATCAAACCAATCCAGAAACTAGAAAAACCAAATTTAGAGAGCACATCGAACAAGTAGTTCCATTCCAACCTATCATAGGCCTTCATCATATCTAGCTTGAGAATAATATTGTGACCTTTGGTTCTTTTAGAAATATTGTGTACCATTTCCTGAGCCAAGCAAATATTATCACTGATATCCCTTCCTTTAACAAAGGCACCTTGGAAGGGAGAGATTAGTCTTTGCAAGATGAGTGATAACCTCTTACAAACGATCAGAGACAAAATCTTGTACGTAAAGTTACAAAGGCTAATGGGCCTGAAATCCTTGAGAGTAGTAGGACTACTACACTTTAATCCAGATGTGTAGAAGTATATGCTTTTGGCAAGTTACCACCTTTAAAGAATTCAATAACCGCAGCAAGAATGTCATCAGCAATAATATCCCAACAATGAGTAAAAAAATCACCTGAGAAGCCATCAGGACCTGGGGCACTATCAGCACAAAGAGAAAATACCGACTCCTTAACTTCATCTAAAGTCGGGATAGTCATCAAGTTAACATTATCTTGGTCAGTAATAATAGTGGGAATGTACTACAGCAAACCACTGTTATTCATAGAAGTAGGCTGTGAAGTAAATAATTCTTTATAATAATCAATAGCCATAGAGAGAAGAGTGTCTTGGTCAGTGACTTGATTACCATTAACATCATATAGGGAGTGAATAAAGTTCCTTTTCCTTCTCTCAGTAACAATGGAATGGAAGAAAGTTGTATTCTGGTCTCCTTCCTTGAGCCACCTGAAATGAGATTTTTGTTTTCATAAGATTTTTTGTCTGAGAAGTAATTCATCAAGATATTTTTTGGCGGCGGCAATAAGATCATTAATAGCATCATCAGAAGGAGAATTATCAAGGGTGTCTTGCATGTAAGCAACATTACTTTCAGCCCGTAGTACAACATCAAAAATATTACCAAAATTGTCCTTATTCCACTGCTTAAGAGTAACTCTCAATCTTTTGAGCTTGGCACTGAGTTTATATAAGGGGGAAGCATGCAGAGGCCGGACCCAACAATTTAAAGTGACCATGATGAGAGACATTGCTATAATTGTATTCAACAAGAAGAGGATTGTGATCAGAGCAATTATGGTGCAAATGAGAAATAGAAGTGGAGAATGCATCAAACCATAGAGTATTGGCCAATCCTCTATCCAATCTAGCTCTGATACAATTAAGCCCTTGCTGACCAGTGCGCCAAGTATAGCTAGATCCACTGAACCCAAGATCACTAAGTCCATAGTCCTGCATAAAAGAGTGGAAAGCATGGACGGAAGCAGGGAGAGGAGCATTGCCACCAAGTTTCTCATAAGAATATAGAACAGTATTAAAGTCTCCAATCACCATCCAAGGGAGATTAATAGCAGAAGAAAAGGAAGCAATATCATCCCAAGTGATAATTCTGTCCTACAGATGGCAACTAGCATAAACAAAGGTAATCATATGCTTCATTACATCTTTCACTTTAAGAGTAATGTAATTATCATTGGTATGCAAGACAATATCCACAGACGAATGCCAGAAGATCCAAATTTTTGCATTATCCATATTAGAAGCAATATACTTATGGAGGCCCAACTACAAAGAAATACGCTGCATGGAGGAAGTGTTGATCATGGGCTCAATAATAGCAACAATTTGAATATTGTTAGATTTGCAAAGAGATATCAGCCTGCGAAGAGAGGAGGAGCTACCAACTCCTCTAATATTCCAAACAAAAGACTTAATCATTGAATTTGATTTTGTTTTTCTGCGACCTCGCGAGCCTTGTGCTCTTACGCTGAACCAAACTAGGAGAATTAGACCCATCTTGCATGTCCGCATTAATATTGTCATGAGCGTTAATCGTGGAAGAGAATGCTTGTTTAAATTTGTGGATTTCAAGTAATTGCTGATTCTCTTTAGTCTGAGACGGATTTTCTAAATTTAGAGCATCCAGATCAGGGGCATGGCCCTGAACATGGTGAGTGGATATCACCTGATTCTCGACACTAATAGACGTTTTAACTTGAAGGGGATTCAGTTGAGTAATCAAGTTTTCCATGGTCTCTTGAGGGGCAGTATCAGAACCATCAATGGAAACAAGTGCAGAACCATGGCTATTAATCATATAACAAGAGTAAGGAGAGGGTATCATAGTATCCTCCGAGTTGAGCATGCATGGAATATTAAGAGTAGAGGACACCTGTTTCTCGACGTTAAAAGACGTAGGGACTTCCATGCGCTCCTGAGCTTCAATAGAAAATTGTTGCTGTTTGGCAGTCAGCTGTAATCTGTAGACACGCTAATTTTGACATCATTTTGAGTAAATTTCATATCATATAATAATGCCTCAGAATGGTCTGATATTTAATCATTGGTTAGTTTTTATTGATTTTTTGGGTTAATTATCTAAAAAGTGTCGGATCAAGCAGACATGATTTAAGTTAATTAATTAAATTAATTTTAACTCAAATTTTAATTAAAATATGAAGAAGTCTAAAAGACGTCGACTAGTGTGGACGCCATTTAGAATTTATTCTTATTTTGATGTTTAAATTTGAATTTTAATTAATTGATTAATTAGCTAATAGACGTCTGCATGTCACGACGCCATTTAGGTTTCCTAAGTTGTTTCTAATTCTCTTCCGGATGTTTATCCTTATCTTAATTAGTTTAAAAGGCGTCTGCAAGTGGCAACGCGTTTTATCTAATTACAGATAAAGATAAGTTTTTCCCGGATGTTTATCTTTATCCTAATAAGTCTGAAAGGCGTCTTCAATGGATGACGCGTTTTAGATAATTACAGATAAAGATGAATTAATCTGTATTTATCTGTTAGTTAAAATGGATAAATCTCAAAATTTCTCCATGTAAATCCGCGGACGCAAAGAAGTCTATAAATACCCCGCCTCTTGAATGGGTGACAGAGTTAGTGATTGAAGTGATATCAGAGTGATAATTGAGTGAAAATCGAAGCAACGACGTCCAAACGCTGAAGTGCTGCTTCCAGAAGTTGGCGTCCATTCTTCATCCATTCTTCATCCATCCAAGACCAAGGCTTTCCAGGGGCCATCCATCATTAACCTTCAATTCAATTTCTGCACTCTTTTTCATATTTTTCATCTCATTAGTCTTACATTCTTCATCACATCACTCCATGCAACACACACAACACTAGCATCATTTTTAAAACCTATTTGATTAAAGGGTTTAAAAGACCACTCAACAAGTGAGTTTTCTGTTTAGTTGCATGTTTAAAACTTTGTTTGGAATGGATACTACTTTTGCCTGAATTCTCATTATTCCTTCTTCTTTCTATTTCCTGCAAGATACAAAGAAAAATCAAAGGGAAGGAAATCAATAGCAAACAACAAAGACTTTGGACGATCCTCAAGAACTCAACAGCAGCCAAAGCAAAAACAAAGACAAGAAAGGGCTATCTTTCTTTAGCCGGCTGAAGGAGGGGAACCAAGAGCTCAATATCTCCCACGTCCAAACAGGTAGGCGATCAAATCTTCTTTTGAAACTTTTTAGTCAAAAGTTTATGGCGATCACATCACTTAGTTTCTTTTAATAGGTTTATTTTGCACTTAAACAACATAGTTTTTTATGATAATCACACACTCATTTTAAGCACTCACATAATCGAGCTTGGGACTCGCCAGGAGGATCCGCCAACATTGAATCATGCAAACGAGAACAAACAACATTTAAGGTAGGCTGAGTGAGTGTTGTAAAAGTCATATCAGAAGTGGAAGAAGGGCTCACCAGGGACCCCTGGTGCTGGGGGCATGAGATATCATCCACTGGGATAAGCAGTCGCACCCCAGCACCAGCAGCCGGCCCAATAAAAATAGGCGATGGGTTAAGCCCATTAACATTCAATTGATCTTCCGATTGGGCTTCTTGGGCCAGGGCCCGTAGGATGTTCCCGGCATGAGCTTGCAAGGCCAGCGGAGTAAGCATTCCAGCGGTCAACGGGAGACCCTCCTGAGGTAACGACAAGGCTGGCACGGCATCCGAGGCATGCAAAGCTTGGGCCTCCAGAGACAGGGAGCTCTCTTCCTGGTTTATGGTTGACGGAACACTCGTCACCGGGTTAGAGCTGTACATGGGTTCGGTAGCCAGAGGAGTGACATCTATGTAAACATCAACACCCGTCCCCGTAGCATGTTGCATGGTGCGAGAGGGGCAGGACAACACCTTACCAGTCAGCTGTGTGACCAGGTTATGAGCAGGGGCAGCATCAATGATAAAGGATGGCTCAGGCACATCCTCCTCAACCTCTTTAGGCGCCAACGAAGAACCAGCCACCGGAATCGAGCGTGGGATCCCGGCACCAGAAACCGGCTTCAAAACAGGGTTCCCAGGAGGGTGCTGCGGCGCTTTGGCGATATGGGCCGAGGGCAGTTGGTGCTGGAGGCTTGAGGTAGCGTGCACCGTCAAACTAGTGTTATGCATCGCGGCACCAGTAGCCTGCTCTTCTTGGGCGGTCATGGCCGCCTTCAGCGTACTGTTATTATGTTCATCAAGCGATTGCAGCACAACTTCGCATGGGGATGAACGGAGGGCCTCGAAGACGTTAGCAATAGAGATACTCTGAGGCGCCTTAGAGACCCATTTGAGGTTAGGCCTTCCCTGACTAGTCAAGGCCTTCTGGAATTTCTTAGAGGTATCCTTGGGCCGAGGTGCAGGCGGGCATGGCATCGAAGCCGTCATCGGCAGGGCGATGGAACTATCCGGCTGAGAGCTAGGGGGCGGATTGGCATCATCAGGCTTGCGCGGAGGGTCCTGGGGACCTCCCTTCTTGGACGTGCGATGACACTCAGAAGCTTGGTGCCCTAAAAGTCTGCAAGTAGTACAATAGTGGGGGATAGAAGGGTACCTGATCTCCTGATAGTAGCCTGATTGCCCCATGCCGATCCAGATCCTCGAAGGCTTGGGCTTGAGAACGTCCAGTTCGACGCAAGCTCGCGCGGAAGAAGCATTAGTTATCTGTGTTGTACGCAGAGCTATTTGAAGGACTCGCCCCACGTTCCCAGTGATAGATCTAATGCAGGCTTCGTGGAACAGGTGAGGCTTCAAGGCAGGAAACTCGATCCACACAGGGACTATGGTAGGTTCCGTCCCACACTCAAAGTCGGCCGTCCACTTTAGAAATCGGAAAAGGTACCCCTTGATAAAGAGTTGTTTACGAAGAAGGATCCGCAGGTAGTCTTCCTCAGTTGTGCAACGTATTAGAAGGTGCCTGTTGTCCAAGGCGCTGATTACAAACTTGTGGTGAAGATTAAGCCTTTGCGAGAGGAGCTCCTTGATATCTTGAAACGGTGGACGTCCATATGGAGTTTTCCCAACAAGAGCAAACTGAAAAGGAAGATGCGCCGCCGCTATTTCTTCAGCGGAAAAGAAGACAGCCGGTTCTCCTAAATCTGTGAAAGCAGGTGGATGCACCTGAATGTCCACCGAGGGGAAGAGCTAAGCTTCCTTCAAAACCTGAGCGAAGGATTTCGACCCCGGTTTATTATTCCACGCCAGCACAGGAGATGGATGGGGAGAGTTAGATGCAGGCTGCATGGAAGATGTTCCTGTGGGTTGCTGGGGTGCAGACACGAACACCTGAGACGGAAAGGAAGAAGAACAAGGGTGGAGCAGCTGTTGATGGGTGGCAGACAGGAGCCGAGGCTGTGCAGAGGGATGGGTTTGGGGTTCGTGGAACGGAGGGGGGGGCCAGCGGCCCCCCTCAAGGCCGGCCATGGCTGGCGGCGACCAAGGGGAGCCGCAGAGCCTCTCTCTCTAGGAAAACCTAGAGAGAGAAGGGCGGCGGGTTTGGTTTTGGGTTTTAGGGTTTAGGATTTAGGGTTTTAAGGTTTAGGGTTTAGGGTTTAGGGTTTGGGGTTTAGGTTTTAGGGTTTAGGGTTTAGGGCTTAGGGTTTTAGGGTTTAGGGTTTAGGGTTTCTATACCCAAAAATTTTCTATATCTCCCCACCTACTGCTGGTGTGGCCAAGGATGTTCCGTTGCAAGTTGGCAAGTGGGTCAGCACGAGTGATCTCCTTGCCGTGCCTCTAGATGATTTTCAGCTTATCCTCGAGATGGAATTCCTACGGAGCGCGAGGGCGGTTCCTATGCCATTCCTTGAGTCTGTGTGCATGATGGGCGATGATGCGCCCTGCATTGTGCCGGTGACCCGAAGGCCAAAAGAAGGGGTTGAGCTGCTATTAGCCTTGTAGGTGGAGCGAGGCCTACAGAAGGGTGAGCCCACCTTCCTAGTGACGATCGTAGCTGCTACGACTTCGACAAGTCAAGCTCTAGTGCCCAAGGCCATCCTTGAGGTACTGAAGGAGTTCGAGGCGGTGATGCCTCCGGAGTTGCCCAAGATGCTACCCCCTCGGCGCGCCATCGACCACAAGATCGAACTGGCTTCGGGAGCCTCCCCGCCAGCTCGACCGCCCTACCGCATGTCTCCTTCGGAACTTGCGGAGCTAAGGAGGCAGCTAGACCAGATGCTTGATGCGGCCTTCTTGCGTTGCACCAAGAGCCCTTATGGAGCTCCGATCCTTTTCCAGAAGAAGCAAGATGGAAGTTTGCGAATGTACGTCGACTATCGTGCTCTAAATAAGCTCACCAACAGGAACAGGTACCCTCTTCCCTTAATTGTTGACTTGTTCGACCAATTGGGGAGTGCCTGGTACTTCACTAAGCTAGATCTTCGATCTAGCTACTATCAAGTTCGCATTGCTGAAGGTGATAAACACAAGATGGCATGTGTGACCCGTTATGGGGCCTTTGAGTTCACCATTATGCCTTTTGGCTTGACGAATGCCCCTGCTACATTTTGTACTTGGATGAATAACTTGTTCCGAGAGTTCTTGGACAAGTTCATTATTGTATACCTTGATGACATTGTGATCTATTGCAAGACTCTGGAGGACCACATCGCTCACCTCCGGGACGTCTTTCAAGTACTTCATGACAACTAGCTCTATGTGAAAAAAGAAAAGTGTTCCTTTGCTCAAAGTCATATAAAGTTCTTGGGACACATCATTGGAGGTGGCACCATCTGGATGGACCAAGAAAAAGTTCAGGCCATTCAACAATGGAAACCCCCTTCAAATGTGTGCGAGTTCCGCTCGTTCCTTGGCCTTGCAAATTATTATCGTCACTTTATTGTAGGGTACTCTCACAAGGCGGCCCCATTGTCTGACCTATTGAAAAAAGATGTGCCGTGGGAGTGGACTCTCAAGTGCTAGGCAGCATTCAAAGGCTTAAAGAGGACGGTGACGGAGGACCCCGTCCTGCGCTTGCCGGACTTCAGCAAGCCCTTCGAAGTTCACACTGATGCATCAGACTACACCATCGGCGGGGTCCTTGTGCAGGAAGGACACCCGGTGGCGTACGAGAGCCGGAAGTTAAACAACACCGAAAGGCATTATTTGGCTCATGAGAAAGAGATGGCGGCCATTATACACTGCTTGCGGACTTGGAGACATTATCTCCTGGGGTCCCGGTTCGTTGTCAAGATAGATAATGTAGCTCTTAGTTACTTTCAAACCCAAAGGAAACTTTCTCCCAAACAGGCCCGTTGGTTGGACTTCTTGGCGGAGTTTGACATGGAGTTAGAGTATCGGCCCGGTCGTCAGAACCAAGTTGCCGATTCCCTTAGTCGGAAGGTGGAGCTTACGGCCATACAACTCCAAAAGCCCCAAGTTGTCAGCCGTGTGCATTCAGCCCTCCGCAACAGGATCAGAGAGGCAATGGATTCCGATCCCTTGTCCCGCAACTTGCTCAGCATGGCAAAAGAGGGGAAGATACGGCGTTTTTGGCACCGCGATGGGCTCCTCTTCACCACTAGAATCCGGTTTATGTACCCCATTCAGGAGACTTGTGAAGGGATCTTATGAAAGAGTGTCATGATACTCTTCGGGCAGGTCACCCCAGCATCAGACGCACTTTTGCTTTGCTCCAGCGTCACTACTACTGGCCGAAGATGTGGATGGATGTAGAGTAATATGTTCTGACTTGTCTCATTTGCCAGCAAGACAAGGCAGAGCAATCCAAGCCCTCAGGGTTGCTTAAACCATTGCCTATACCGCGACGACCATGGGAGAGCGTCTCGTCAGACTTCATATCGGCTCTACCCTAAGTGGGGGAGTTGGGTTTGATCCTCGTAGTGGTGGATTGCTTCTCCAAATATGCTACCTTCATCTCGGCCCCACTACATTGCACTGCCGAAGAAGCTGCCCAGCTATTCTTGAAGCATGTTGTGAAGTACTAGGGTGTACCTCAGAATATGGTAAGTGATCGCGACTCACGGTTTTTGGGGCGTTTTTGGACGGAGCTATTCTGTCTACTTGGGTCGAAGCTTCACATCTCCTCTGGCTTCCATCCACAAATTGATGGCCATACTAAAAGAGTTAATTCGTTACTGGAGCAGTACTTGAGGCATTTTGTCAGCACCAACCAAAAGGATTGGGTCGACTTGCTCGATGTCGCCCAGTTCTCTTACAACCTACATAAGAGTTCTTCTTCCGAGAAGAGCCCCTTCGAGCTCGTGATGGGGCAACAACCCTCCACTCCGGAGGCCATTGTAGTCGAATATGCAGGAGCCAGTCCTGCAGCCTTTCGGCTAACTCAAGATTGGCATCGCCAGCGGGAGTTTGCACGCAACTACTTGGAGAAGGCCGCTGAAAAGATGAAGAAGTGGGCTGATGCAAAAAGAAGGCCTGCCGAATATAAGGTTGGCGACATGGTGATGGTGAAGCTCCTTTCAGCACAGCACAAGTTCACCCGTCGCGTCCACAAAGGCCTTGTTCGGAAATATGAAGGCCCGTTCCCTATCATCGAACGGGTTGGCAAGGTTGCATACAGGCTGAAGCTGCCGCATTGGTGCAAGATGCATCCCGTCTTCCACACAAGCTTCCTCAAGCCCTTCCACATCGATCGCTACGACTTGGCGCGTGGGCTGTCTGTGAGGCCGCCGCCAGTTGTCTCAGCCATTGAGAAGCGAGTCGAAACTATCTTTGCGGAGCGGAGACGACGCCTCCCTAATGGCGTGGAGCAACTTGAATATCTGGTTGTGTGGAAAGGACTGCCTGATTCTGAAGCTAGCTGGAAGGCCGAACAAGACCTACAAGGTAGCGAGGACATCCTACGAGAGTTCAAGCGCCAGTCGATGAGGGCATCAACATCTTTATTAGGGGAGCCTGTCACGGCCGTTATGTCCAGCGTTATTCGCATGGCCATAGTCCGTGCCCCGTCATGTACAAAGTCTTCTTTTTGCCTAACCTCTCCAAGAGATCCTCCTAACCTCACCCCAAAAAAGCCCTCTGTTGGAAAATCTTATGTTCGGACATAGAGGAGAGGGAGATCTTCTTAAAGAATAGTAGGAGTTGAAGAACTTGGTGATTATCAAGTAGGGCCTTGGTGTGCATGCTAAGCTTGCTGTCATTTTGGCCTAAACTTATCCCCCGAGTCGTCTACTGTCTCTTGTAAAATGCTCTTACTTGAATATATAGATTGTTGTCTTGTTGGCTAACCTCCCGTGCCTCACTCTTGTACATTGCTTGTGGGTTGCGTGTTTGTGTTTGTATTATTCGTGCAGGTGTAGAGCTGCATGTTGTTGGCTTGCCCGTAGCAGCCCATTGCACGGGCGCCGCACGGCCTCAAGTTCCACAACGACTTGAGACCGTGACATTATGCTTTGCTGTTAAAGAGAGAGAGAGAGAGCGAGCGCGCGCTGTAGGTACTAGTGGTAGTAGGGGTGGGTAACCAACCGCTGGTGGTGTTTTGTCGGTTGACTTCAGACGACGCAATCGACACGCCGCCGCCCGAGCTCTGCCTCCGCCGTGATGCCTGTCGCCTGGCCTCTCCCGGCCGCTCCTACTCCCCTGTCCCATCCTTCGGCTTCCTCCCGGCTTCTCACGCCGCCGCGGCGCTCTTGCCGTCGCCGGCCCCACGAACTCGTTACTGCTCTCCGCCTCCCCCGGATCTCCCCCTGATATCGGCCATGCGCGCGCCCCCCACGCCCGCTCCCTTGTTCTTCTCTTCATAAGAGTTTTTGTTTGCCCCGATCTGGAATCGAAAAGATTTCCGATGGGCCGCCATCGGAACGGAGCGATGGGCCGGGGAGGTGGTGGCTGCGACGAGGAGGAGGAGGAGGAGGAGGAAAAGGAAGAAGTCGGCCATCGCCCCGCCTGTTTGGTAGGCCGCGGTGAGGCCAGCACCAGTAGCAGCCGCTGCCCCCAGCACTTGCTCGACCGTAGCAAGGTCAGGATCCTTCTCTGTGATGGTGACCCCAAAAGCTCAAGGGAGGTCTTTGAGCTCCTCTGCAAGTGCTCGTACCAAGGTACAATATAGAACCCCTCCCTTTCCCACAAGTCCAGTCCAACAACAAGGAGAAAAGAAAAACAAAGAAAGAATCCCGTTTGTTTTTCCTCAGCTCAGAAGTTGATTTAATGTGCATATCTTGTGCGCGCGCGTGCTCAGCAACCGCTTCGTTTTAACTGTGCCTTCTTTTATTACAAATTCCTATCTCTACTGTGCACATAGCATTATATCCTGTGCCAGTAGGATTACTATGACTCCCTTTAAACGCACTAAATTAATTTGATGGATGATGGTTCTTATGAAATTGCTGTGTTTCGAAGGCATCATATTACCAGTGAAGTCTTTCTTTTCTTTTTGTGTGTGTGGAAATGACGGTCACTCTACATTGTTTCTCTGCATCAGTGACATCAGTGAGGACTGCCAGACAGGTGATAGATGCCCTCAATGCACAGGGGTCCGACGAGATCGACATCTTGCTTTCTGAAGTTGACCTACCCGTTGCAAAAGGCCTGAAGATGTTGAAATACATAATGAGAAACAAGGAATGGAGACACATTCCTGTTGTCAGTAAGTCTCTCCTTCTATTTCCTTTTTCCCTTCTCTTCTACTTTGTTCTCAAGTTGATTATTTTCCTACAATTGTCAAGTCGATTTCACCTGCATTTAATACAAAGAGAATCCTGGCACTACTTGCTCTACTGACTTCTATATTTCCTAGTGATGTCCGCAAAAGATGAAGTTTCTGTTGTAGTCAAGTGCTTGAGACTCGGAGCAGCTGACTACCTTGTGAAGCCATTGCGCACAAATGAGCTGCTGAATCTGTGGACACATGTGTGGAGGAGGAGGCGCATGGTATGACCATCTGTTACTGATTTAAGGGATTTTTCTTCATTACCCTAAATAATGAGATCTCTTAGCTATAAATTGTGAATATAAAATACCTCCTCAGATGAGTGGTTGAATCATTAACTTTGGTGCTCTTTTAGCAGCTTGGATTGACAGAGAAGGGCATTCTGAGTCATGAGTTTGACTTGTTAGTCTCAGACCCAAGTGATGGAAATACAAACAGTACGCTTCTCTCAGATGATACAGACGACAGATCCAAGACTTTGCTTCTAGAAACGGGCATGTCAAATATCCAAGAGCTTCAGGTGAGAGTGAACGACGTCTAGATCCATGCCATACTCTTTTTTAGCCTGGAAGTAGTCTCATAAACACTTGGTCTCTCTTCTTACTTATTGGGGAGGTTTAGATACAGAACTCTAAAGAAAATCGGTAGGTCTTCTTTTTCTTCATCATCATCATCACATTTTCTCATAGGCTGCTAGGTTTATGTTGCTTGTACTTTTTCATGTTATCATATACGCTCTGGAGTTTGGAATTGTTAGATCGACTATGTTGGAACTAGTGGACTAATATTTTGAGGAGCTGTCACCGTTATTTTTTTTTTCTTTGAGAGAAGTTGCGAGTGTCCCACCAATTTTATTACTAAAGGAGAGGTAGTACAAGCAAAGAGTTCAGGAGTGATTCCTCCACCACTGAAAAAATATGATAGAAAACTAATCCTCTTTAAAGAGACATTACACTTTTTACAAAAATTTATTGCCAAGAGAGCACCAACACCTTAAGGTTAAACCTGCTCCAATTATAAAGAAGGTGTGATATATGAACGCAAGCACTTTATAAATTCTACTTCCCTGGAAAACTGCTTCATTGCGTTCTTTCCACAGGCTCCAACAAACAGCATGGTGTAGAAGAAAGACCACCTTCACTTTACCTCCATTTCCCAACTGAGATCTAATTTGCTTAAAACTGCACCACATCTCATATACTGAAGCAAAACTCAGTCTCAACCCTGTCAAGTGCCCATGTGTTCCAGACCTGTCTTCTTTTGCCATTGATTATATTTCATTTTTTTCTGTTCTTTCTCTTACATTGATCAAGAGGGGATGGCTAATTCTAATTCTCCAAGGTAAATTGTTCTTCTAGCTAACAATGATCCATAAATTATTTAGTCACAAGCCTCTCTCCTGTCAAAAGTCTCCTTGTCCAGGATCATGATCTGAAGAATCATTTTAGTGCTAATGGTAAAAATTTGTTTCACATTTTCAAATTCTTCATTGGATGCTGACAGTTGAAGATTGATTGAAAAGAATATTTCTGTGTGAGAACAGTGGATGTGGAAGGGAAAGTGACATGCTAGATTTGCCATGACTTATGATACCTCTTGTTTCCGTTGTCATTGTCAAGTCCGAGAATTCAAGATGCCAAAGATATCGACACCTATGACATAGCTCTTTAGTAATCTTGTTTCCAAGTCTGTCCTCAATTCCTTAAATTTGATGGCTCACCTCCTTCTCTATTCTTTCATTGGGTATCGCATCATGCTATGGATTGTCTTAGAGAATAGAGATATGCCCCTGCTACCACCTGGGCAATAAATGTGCCAATGGTTGGACTTCATGTGAAGAAGTGAATGTTCAGTATTTTGCCCCATCGATTTGGGGGTGGGCTTAGTAGTTGAAAATCTGGAACTCAAAGGACATGGTCAAAATTTTCTCGTAGATTATTTGAAAGCCTAGGCTAAGTATTTGCAGATGCTTATATTGAACAACCTTCTGTATCAGCACTCTGGATGAAGGTATCATACTACAGGATAATCTATGCCTAGATTCAAGCCATGAAGGATGCCTAAATCTGCTTCAGAAAAAAACTGGGGAAAGGAGAAGGTGCAGCGGGTGTACAAAAGAAAATTGGTCTTAACAGAGTATAATGATAATTCACCTCACTAAGTTGGGAGTGACACCATGCAGGCACCTAGGCATATCATGTTGGTGTAACATTAGGTAGTACTCCTACATTTACAGCTCCTCCATTCTCACATGGTTTGAGCAGCTATGGAGGAAAATATCAAGATGACGATCATTTTGCAAGGCCTAATATGGACAAGGAGGTGCAGCATATTGGGAAATATAGGCTGCTCAACAAGGGGGAGATTTGAGTTGACCCTTGTCCACATTGTCAGCAGTTGTCTGACATTGTTAAGGCATGGGCAACCTCATTATGCTGATGATAGGTTCTTGTGAGGATGGGATCAAATGGATTCTACATCATTTGGACGTGGCTATGCATCTTACATGCAACATCATTCAACAAAGCTTAGAAAATCCCATGATGGTGAAGGGAAGGACCTTCAAGTTGTCCACATCTACATTGGACAATATTCTTACTCTTAGTTGCCTCCACATGGTATAAAATTCAGTAGTTTGGAGCATTCTATAGTCTTATTGATTGATATTTTTATTGGGTTAAATGTTGAATGTTTGATGCGGAACAAGGTGGTGGAAAAGGCCTTCATTATAACACTGGTGGCGAGATAATGGCCTCCGGTGTCACACCGGCGGTTTGGGTGTCACACTTGGCCCCATTGCAGGGTAGGTTCGACCCTGTCATAAGGTCGTCTTCTCCGTCGCAGAGAGGAACTTAGGAAATTAACTCAAAATTTACAGCAATATTGATTGAAAAATAAAAATATGTCTTACAAGAGTATTTACAAAGAAAACAAACCCTAATGACTCCTTAAACTTTACTTTAGACCAAAATATCTTTAACATGAAAAAAATAGTGCGAAAATCACACAAAAAATTCTTGAAAAATAGAAAAGGACCTAAACAAGCCCTAAATGAGCCAAACAAGATATTTATAGACTCATAATCCAAAATCCAATGCATTAAATACCCTCTGGTACGTCTTCGAGGCCATTTTGAGATTGGGACTGTCGGATGTACTAGATCATCCTCAAATTACCATGTAAAATGTGTCGGATCTGGATCCCCTTCATTCTCCTCCGGTTCAAAAAAACTCGCCCTCGAGTTTTGTAGTGTTAGAGGATCATGATAGTAATTGCAACAGGTGAAAACAACATTGCAAATCTAGAACTAATAATTGCATTGAAGTGTGTAGAGTATTGCTTTGCATGATCAGAAAATTCACACACTTGATCGAAAACATGCGGTCTAGTGGCGAGGTTCCTGTCTGTAGGGATGGTCGGTTGAACCTGCTTATCCATCGGCTCTGTGAATAGAGAATTCTTCAGCAAATGAGGACCAACCACAACCATGATAGATTAATCCCATACAGGTGGATCCGGTGGAGGCAGATGGGCCACTACAATTGATGTGTTAAGGGAAGCATCAAGGTTTGACTTCATAGAAGATAAGGGTAGATATAGTGATGATGCACTGTTGATGGTATCGAAAGAACCTGAATTTGTTAGGATAGTTGTCGAGTCAGCCTCACATTTCGTGCCTTGCTTGAATCTTCAAGTTGGGATGTTGCCATACTTGAAAGGTACTTAATTGGAAAAATGAACTTCTCTTTCAAATGAGGCGGTTGAAGGGTAGATCTTTGTCGCTTATGATCTACAGTGTCACGTCGTTCCTCCATCAAATCTCTACCAACTCTAATATACGGCCCTGGTTTGGGAAGGATGGTACATCATGCCCCATTAATGTGAAAAACACCCTTGAAATGACCATAGAATTACATAAACGTTCGGCCACCATTTAGTACAATTTCTTTGGTCTTGGAGAGTAAATCAACAATTGTCTGTGAAATAAAATTCTCCTCTAGTCCACTATTAAACACGAGGGTAGTACGTACCTTGTTGGGCAACATAACCCCAATGTAGAAGACTGAAGAAGTCATGGCTACGGAAGATGTATGAAGGTCGACAGTAAGGGCTGCCGGCAGCGGCGGCAGCAGTAGAAGCAGATGGCTACAGCAGCACACAACAGTGTTGGCTACACTGGCGTCAACCCGGGCTTGCTTAGGCGGCAACGTCGGTGACAGCGATGTAGATGGTGGAGTTGCTGGCAGCGGCGCTAGCTGTTGGGGTTGCCGGCGGAAGGTGTTTCCTCCCTCCCTCTTCTTTTTTTCTGCTTTTTTTTTTTTCGGATTGCAAATTAGAGACCGAGAGAGAGAAGGAAGGAGAGGGTCGTACGAACAATACTGGTCACGTGAAACAGTATCGCAGATACTGTTCACCGTGAACAGTAATCGTGGTTACTGTTCATAGTGAATAGTAAGCATGTTTTGTTTTCTTTTTTTGTGTGGTTCCGATAAAAGGACAGTTGAAAGGGAAAAAAAAAGAGATGGGGGGAAGAAAGAGGAGGAAGGGTATGACAGCAGTGGCGGTCAGTAGGATGCTGTAGCAGGGTGGCAATGGATTTTTATTTCTATTGCTTCATTGCAGTGAAGCAACAACAATAACACGCAACATCAACCACGTATAAGGAGGGACATATGAGAACTGAGAGGGGGAAGTGTGACGGGTAGGAGAGGATGATGAATAAATATTAATCATCATCATCATCAAAGGCTTATCCCATCTATTTAGGGTCGGCTACATGAATCATGTCCTACCATCTTAATTTATCAAATGCCAAACTTGAGGTAATATATAGCAATTGTCTTTTTTAACAATATCAAACCATCTCATCTTAGGTCTTCTTTTATGTCTTCTACCTTCCTCCATTCTAATTCTATCACACCTCTTAACTGGTGCTAAACTTGGACAACAATGTACATGACCAAACCATCGCAATCTATTCTCCGTAAACTTAACGTCAATAGGAGCTACGTCTAAATCCTTATATATATATATATATTTGTTCTTAATTTTATCTTTTTTAGTCTTACCACATATCTACCTTAACATCCTCATCTCAGCAACGCATAACTTTTGCACATAATCCTTTCTCGTAGTTGTTGGAAGCCTTTTAAAAGAAAAAAGGGGAAGGGGGGGAGCCCCCCCCACCGGTTGCCCAAACCGATGGGGGACCCCCCCCACTGGTTCCCAAACCGGTGGGGGGGAGGGACCAACCGGTGGCACCCCCCACCAGTTGGGAATTGGTGGGGGTGCCCACCGGACCCCCCCTCCTCTCTAACCTCTCTCTTCTCTCACCCTTCTTGAATAAAAAAAAAAAAGAGAAAAGGGAGGAGAGAGAAGCAAAACAGTGGGTACCCCCCACCTCAAGATCCAACGGTGGATATCCCCACCGGTTGAGGCCCTCATGGCCTATAAATACCCCCCAAGGAGTAAGAAGAAAGGCATGCCCATTTGGCCCAAAATTTCATAGGGGAAACTCTGCCAATTTGAAGATCAAATCCGGTACTCTTGCCCGGGTTTGCTGCGATTTGGAGGAGATATTTTCTTGGAGGGCTCTCTTCCTAAGATTTATTCCTAAGGGGAAGTTCTACCAAATTTATGTTATAAAATCACCGTTCTACAAGACGAGATTATGCCGAAATAATGAATGAAATGCCATTGTTTGTTCTTTGAGCATATGTGTGTGCATGTGTGTTCATGAATCTACTACTTAAGTAACACTATGTTATTATATTTTCACATGCATAATTAATTAGTTTAATAACTAATTAAAATATATAAATATATAATTAAATATTCTAAAATATCATTGGCCTCATCTTGTACATAGCTAATCTTAAACTCATAATCAAAACTTAATAATGAAATATTGAGACATAAAATAATATACTTAAGTTAAAAAATGACTTAAATACTCCTCATGCTTAATTAATTAATAAAATATGCGAAAATTATTTAAAATCAGTAAAATAAATATAAAAATCAGAAAAATTCTGTAAAAACCAATAATACTCAGTAAAAATCAGAAAACTAAATCCGGAAATTACATAAACTCAAAAATATGACTTAAATATCCTTCATATATCTAATTAATTAATAAAAATCAGTAAAATTAATAAAAAAATCAGTAAAAATCAGTAAAAACCAGTAAAAAACAGAGAACCAAATCTGAAAACATATAAAATTTCCGAAATGACTAAAATACCCCTAGAACTTAATACAAATTACAAAAATACTCTCATCCATGATAAAAATCTGTAAAAATCACAGAAAATTCTTAAAAATATCAAAATCTCTCTTATGCTCAAAATACCTCCAAACCTTAATAAGATGGGTAAAATTATCAAAATACTCTCAATATGATAAAAATAAATAAAAATCTCAGAAAAATATAAAAATAGACTATAAGTCTAATAAACCCAATTTAAGGTAAAATTACCAAAATATCCTTACAACCCAAACACACTTAAAATAACTCTAAAATACCTCTTAAGGTTTCGAAACCTTCCTAAAACATTAAAACTCATTTCACACACTAAAGTGACAATAATACCCCTATACCTTCCAACTTGGCATAATTACAAAAATACTCTTATGGGTCTAAAATATTTGGAATCAATCCAGATAACTCAGAGTCAATCCAAAACATTTTAAAAAGTCTCCCAACTTGGGTGAGGCCAAGAGCTTAACCTAAAACATATCTTCATATGCATGTGTTGCTTGTAGTAGTAGTGTCGCATGTTATAAGGGCATCAACAGACGGTTAATCAAGGGTTGTTGAGCGGTTGCTTGACGTAATTAACACTGACTGAGGTCAGTGGAGAGAGGTCATATACTCAGATCTTCGCCTGATCCGAAGTCCCGGACTCCCTGAGGGCTAATCCTAAGCTTTCATAGTTCAATAAATAAAATACATAAAACCGACCTATATTCCTCCAGATAAAAACAAAAACGATATAGATTTTCAAATAATCCGATAGGAGAGACATGCTAGGTCAGGTCCCAAACAGATGGCACGCCCAGTGTGACCTCTCTTTCCCTTCATCTCTCCGTCCGGTGATGCCCTCACCACAACTCTACTACTAACTTTGTCATGTCTTATGCAGGTGATCGAGTTTCTGCTTAAAAGACGACGATGGCGGCAAGGGTCACGTATGGCCCACTTGTGGTGGCGACCCACGCACGGTGTGGATATCTAACCACACCAACATGCTTCGGGGACTTCCCCGCGGTGATTAGATCTCCATACTTTCTGGGGGTCGTTCCGGCACCGGAGCTTGCTCCGAAAAAGAAGAAGAAGAGGTGCGCTTCTCGCGCCAGAAGAAGCAACAACGGCGGCCGATATAGGCGAGTGCTCGCCGTGAATACCATCACGGGAGGCAGATATATCCCAGAAAAGGCCAAATGTTTCCTTTTCGCCTATGGGAGGCATTGTATCCCAAAATTCAACTAATTGTCTCGCGCCCCCGGGAGGCATTGTATCTCAAAATATTCGGTCTTCGGGAGCCGTTGTATCCCAAATCCACGGCTACCTAGAGCCTCCGTTTCTCGAAAACTACAGATATTTCTTAGCGGCTCACAGGGAGGCCTCAGTTCCCTACATATATTTCTTATCGGTTCTCAAGGAAGACTCAATTCCCTACGTATAATTTCTTATCGGCTCACAGGGAGGCCTCAGTTCCCTACATATATTCCTTATCGGTTCTCAAGAAAGACTGAGTTCCCTACATAAAATTTCTTATCGGTTCTCAGGGAAGACTCAGTTCCTTACATATAATTCCTTATCGGTTCTCAGGGAAGATTCAATTCTCTACATATAATTTCTTATCGGCTTACAGGGAGGCTTCAGTTCCCTACATATATTCCTTATTGGTTCTCAGGGAAGACTCAGTTCCCTACATAAAATTTCTTATCTCTTCTCAGGGAAGACTCAGTTTCCCACAGATATTTCTTAGTGGCTCACAGGGAGGCCTCAGTTCCCTACATATATTCCTTATCGGTTCTCAGGGAAGACTCAGTTTCCTACAGATAATTCCTTAGCGGCTCACAGGGAAACTCAGTTCTCTACATATATTTCTTATCGGTTCTCAGGAAAGACTCAGTTCCCTACATATATTCCTTATCGGTTCTCAGGAAAGACTCAGTTCCCTATATATATTCCTTATCGGTTCTTAGGGAAGACTCAGTTTCCTACAGATATTTCTTAGTGGCTCATAGGGAGGCCTCAGTTCCCTACATATATTCCTTATCGGTTCTCAGGGAAGACTCAGTTTCCTACAGATAATTCCTTAACGGCTCACAGGGAGACTCAGTTCCCTACATATATTTCTTATCGGTTCTCAGGGAAGACTCAGTTCCCTACATATATTCCTTATCGGTTCTCAGGGAAGACTCAGTTCCCTACATATATTCCTTATCGGTTCTCAGGGAAGACTCAGTTCCCTACATATAATTCTTTATCGGTTCTCAGGGAAGACTCAATTCCCTACATATAATTTCTTATCGGTTCTCAGGAAAGACTCAGTTTCCCACAGATATTTCTTAGTGGCTCACAGGGAGGCCTCAGTTCCCTACATATATTCCTTATCGGTTCTCAGGGAAGACTCAGTTTCCTACAGATAATTCCTTAGCGGCTCACAGGGAAACTCAGTTCTCTACATATATTTCTTATCGATTATCAGGAAAGACTCAGTTCCCTATATATATTCCTTATCGGTTCTCAGGAAAGACTCAGTTCCCTATATATATTCCTTATCGGTTCTTAGGGAAGACTCAGTTTCCTACATATATTTATTAGTGGCTTACAGGGAGGCCTCAGTTCCCTACATATATTCCTTATCGGTTCTCAGGGAAGACTCAGTTTCCTACAGATAATTCCTTAGCGGCTCACAGGGAGACTCAGTTCCCTACATATATTTCTTATCGGTTCTCAGGGAAGACTCAGTTCCCTACATATATTCCTTATCGGTTCTCAGGGAAGACTCAGTTCCCTACATATATTCCTTATCGGTTCTCAGGGAAGACTCAATTCCCTACATATAATTTCTTATCGACTCACAGGGAAGTCTCAGTTCCCTACATATATTCCTTATCGGTTCTCAGGGAAGACTCAGTTCCCTACATTTATTTCTTATCGGTTCTCAGGGAAGACTCAGTTCCCTACATATATTCCTTATCGGTTCTCAGGGAAGACTCAGTTTCCTACAGATATTTCTTAGTGGCTCACAGGGAGGCCTCAGTTCCCTACATATATTCCTTATCGGTTCTCAGGGAAGACTCAGTTTCCTAGAGATAATTCTTTAACGGCTCACAGGGAGACTCAATTCCCTACATATATTTTTTATTGGTTCTCAGGGAAGACTCAGTTCCTTACATATATTCCTTATCGGTTTTCAGGGAAGACTCAGTTCCTTACATATATTCCTTATCGGTTCTCAGGGAAGACTCAATTCTCTACATATAATTCCTTATCGGTTCTCAGGGAAGACTCAATTCCCTACATATAATTTCTTATCGGTTCTCAGGGAAGACTCAATTCCCTACATATAATTTCTTATCGGCTCACAGGGAAGCCTCAGTTCCCTACATATATTCCTTATCGGTTCTCAGGGAAGACTCAATTCTCTACATAAAACTTCTTATCGGTTCTCAGGGAAGACTCAATTCCCTACATAAAATTTCTTATCGGTTCTCAGGGAAGACTCAATTTCCTACATAAAATTTCTTATCGGTTCTCAGGGAAGACTCAGTTCCCTATAGATATTTCTTAGCGGTTCTCAAGGAAGCTTCAGTTCCCTACAATAATTTTCTTAGCGGTTCTCAGAGAAGCTGTAATTCCCTACCGAACAAAAAAAAAAAGAAAAGAAAAAAAATGGAGCTTAAAAACGAGGTGCTCCGACGGACTTAATCGATCTCATCCTCAAAGGGATCGGTTAAGGGTAAAAAAGTCTTATATCCAGTTAAGGTGAAAACCCGAAAGGACACCTTAGGCACAATCGGGTAACCCTGCTGTGTGAAAACCTGTAAGGACGCACAGGCAAAAATAAGAGAGAGCTAATGCTGGTGAAAACCTGAAAAGGCGCTAGTATTAGTTAAAAAAAAAAAAAAAAAAAAAAAAAAAAAAAAAAAAAAAAAAAAAAAAAAAGAGAGAGAGAGAGATAAAGAAAGAAAGAGAGAATACATGCAACATATAATAAATGGTCCGTACCACTCAAGCTTAGCATTCATCTTCAGGAGAACATTTGGAATACACTGGAGCAATGTCGGAGGTCGAGATGAACATGCAGAATAGTTCGAGTTCTTCAGCAAATGGAAAACTTCAATCCTTTTGACGAAATTCGGCTCCATCTCCGAAATATCAGTCGAAGCGATGTTCGATGGCCGCCACAAAATGGGAGTTCTCCCTCCAGTGAAGCTTCAAGAATATATGCATGCTGACGCAGAGCGGCAATATGGGCGTCTGCGGTACTAGAAAGGACGATATCCTTCTGATATGGGAGCCTAGGAGTCTCCGCAACCCGAACTGCATAGCCTGCCTCGATAGTTTCAATCTCAGCTCGCTTTGGCGAAGAGTTACTCGACAATTAGCAGGAATAGGATATCGTTCTCTCCATATCCTGCCATAGGAGAAACTCCCATGAAGGCCATGAAGACAAAGACAGCAAGCTACAAGAAGATAAAGAGATGAAATCAGCGTCAGAGAGCTGCAATAAAAGTCTCGAAAAACAAAAATCGACCAAGTCCTAATAAAGTCATGGGACAAAGTCAAATTGCTATGAACTAGATATTAGGCCAGTCCAGAACGCTTCGTGCGGAGCTCCTGGAAATGCCAATATAAGGTACTGATACCCCAAGATAGAGCAAATGCCGGAAGAATTAAACGACTCGCCTGTGTATTCTTAAGGAGTCTCTATGTCGTGAAGGCCAAGAGATCTCCAAGAATTCAAGTAAACGTCGAAAGATTCGAGCGGCATCAACTCTCGGGGAACCTCTAAGTCATGAAGGCCAAGAGGATTCCTATAATCAAAGAAGTTGGACACTTCCAAATATATCCGAAAAGTCAAAAAGTTATGAAAACAAGACTTCCTGGACGTATTTTGAGGTGTCTATGTACCAAAATTGAGGGTCATCAGGACCCAGATAAACTCAGATGGAGCATATGCATAGCAAGCCGAAGCGATATGTCGCCTGGCATATACGAAACAGTGCTCGACTTCCCCCAATAGCCGCGAATACATAAGGCGAGACACGGGAATTCATCAAGACAATACCGGCATGCTGCATCTGAGAACTCCTCAAGCATGCAAAATGATGATTCTTGTAGCCAAATGGGGCACGGGACATGCACCGTCGTCTTCACCTCCGGCACATGTCCCGTAGGGGGCATTTGTTGGAATCCTTTTAAAAGAAAAAAGGGGAAAGGTGGGAGCCCCCCCCATCGGTTGCCCAAATCGGTGGGGGACCCCCTCCACCGGTTCCTAAACCGGTGGGGGGGGGGGGGACCAACCGGTGGCACCCCCCACCGGTTGGGAACTTGTAGGGGTGCCCACCGGACCCCCCCCCTCCTCTCTAACCTCTCTCTTCTCTCATCCTTCTTGAATAAAAAAAAAAGAGAAAAGGGAGGAGAAAGAAGAAAAACGGTGGGTACCCCCCACCTCAAGATCCAACGGTGGGTACCCCCATCGGTTGAGGCCCCCATGGTCTATAAATACCCCCTAAGAGGTAAGAAAAAAGGCATGTCCATTTGGCCCAAAATTTCCTAGGGGAAATTCTGCCAATTTGAAGACCAAATCCGGTGCTCTTGCCCGGATTTGTTGCGATTTGGAGGAGATATTTTCTTGGAGGGCTCTCTTCCTAAGGTTTATTCTTAAGGGGAAGTTCTGCCAAATTTATGTTGTAAAATCACCGTTCTACAAGACGGGATTATGCCGAAATAATAAATGAAATGCCATTGTTTGTTCTTTGAGCATATGTGTGTGCATGTGTGTTCATGAATCTACTACTTAAGTAACACTATGTTATTATATTTTCACATGCATAATTAATTAGTTTAATAACTAATTAAAATATATAAAATATATAATTAAATATTCTAAAATATCATTGGCCTCATCCCGTACATAATTAATCTTAAACTCATAATCAAAACTTAATAATGAAACATTGAGACATAAAATAATATACTTAAGTTAAAAAATGACTTAAATACTCCCCATGCTTAATTAATTAATAAAATCTGCCAAAATTATTCAAAATCAGTAAAATAAATATAAAAATTAGAAAAATTCTGTAAAATTCAGTATACTCAGTAAAAATCAGAAAACTTAATCCGAAAATTACATAAACTCAAAAATATGACTTAAATATCTTTCATATATCCAATTAATTAATAAAAATCAGTAAAATTAATAAAAAATCAGTAAAAACCAGTAAAAAATAGAGAACCAAATCTGAAATTTTTGAAATGACTAAAATACCCCTAGAACTTAATACAAATTACAAAAATACTCTCATCCATGATAAAAATCTGTAAAAATCACAGAAAATTCTTAAAAATATCAAAATCTCTCCTATGCCCAAAATACCCTCCAAATCTTAATAAGATGGGTAAAATTACCAAAATAACCTCAATATGATAAAAATAAATAAAAATCTTAGAAAAATATAAAAATAGACTCTAAGTCTAATAAATCCAATTTAAGGTAAAATTATCAAAATACCCTTACAACCCAAACACACTTAAAATAACTCTAAAATATCTCTTGAGACGAAGCGAGACTGGCGACCCCTAAACTATGTAGAAATTGGTTGACATCTGTATTTGAAGCCTCGAAGTATTTTGACGACTCGATGGTATCTCTCGTGGAGCGACTCTCACGGCTCATCGATCATCGTTCGTCTACGACGTTGGCTCGAGAGGCTTTGACTCATGGCACACCATTCCCATAATGTGAGAATGGGCTGAGAGGCTTCGACTCAACGGCTCGCCACTGCCACATAAAAGCGCTGATGGACCAGGGAGGGTTACCCTGGATGGTAGCCACTATCACGTGGAAGCGACGATGGGCCGACAAGGTCTTCAATCTTCATAGGACTTGGAAAAACAATTGGGCTATGTCATCAGGGCTTGGCGATGTATACGTTGGTGTTTGGAACTTGACCTAGGCATGTCTTTCTTATTCGGATTATTTAAGAAAATCCATTTTATTTTTGTTTTTATCTGGAGAAATATAGGTCGGTTTTATGTATTTTATTTATTGGACTATGAGAGTTTGGGATTAGCCCTCAGGGAGTCCGGGACTTCGGATCAGGCGAAGATCCGAGTATATGACCTCTCTCCACTGACCTCAGTCAGTGTTAATTACATCAAGCAACCGCTCGACAACCCTTGATTAACCGTCCGTTGATGTCCTTATAACATGCAACACTACTACTACAGGCAGCACATGCATATGAAGGTATATTTTAGGTTAAGCTCTTGGCCTCACCCAAGTTTAGGATGGGTTTATATGATTTTGGATTGATTCCAAGTTATCTGGATTAATTCTAAGTATATTGGATTGACTCCAAGTATTTTAGATCTATAAAGGTATTTTTGTAATTATGCCAAGTTGGAGGGTATAGGGGTATTATTGTCACTTTAGGTTTTTTAACATTTTAGGGAGACTTGAAAACCCTTGGGATGTATTTTAGGATCATTTTAGACATATTTAAGTTATAGGGGTACTTTGGTAATTTTACCTGAATTGGATTTATTAGACTTGGAGTCTATTTTTATATTTTTTTGATATTTTTATTATTTTTTTTATCATATTGAGGGTATTTTGGTAATTTTATCTATTTTATTGAGGTTTTGAGGGTATTTTGGGCATAGGAGAGATTTTGATATTTTCAAGAATTTTCTGTGACTTTTACAGACTTTTATCATGTTTGAGGGTATTTTTGTAATTTGTATTAAGTTCTAGGGGCATTTTAGTCATTTCAAAATTTTATATGTTTTCATATTTGGTTCTCTGTTTTTTACTAGTTTTTTACTGAATTTTACTGATTTTTTATTAATTTTGCTTATTTTTATTAATTAATTAGATATATGAAGGATATTTAAGTCATATTATTGAGTTTATGTAATTTCCGGATTTAGTTTTCTGATTTTTACTGAGTATTATTGGTTTTTACAGAATTTTTCTGATTTTTATATCCATTTTACTGATTTTAAATAATTTTCGCAGATTTTATTAATTAATTAAGCATGGAGGTATTTAAGTCATTTTTAACTTAAGTATATTATTTTATGAGTCTAAGTTTCATTATTGAGTTTTAATTATGAGTCTAGATTTAATTATGTATGGGATGAGGCCAAGGGTATTTTAGAATATTTAATTATACGTTTTATGTATTTTAATTAGTTATAAAACTAATTATTATACATGTGAAAATATAGTAACATAATGTTACTTAAATAGTAGATCCATGAACACACATGCACACACATATGCTCAAAGAACAACATGGGCATTTCATTCATTATTTCGGCATAATCCCGTCTTATAGAACGGTGATTTTACAACATAAATTTGGCAGAGCTTCCCCTTAGGAATAAACCTTAGGAAGAGAGCCCTCCAAGAAAATATCTCCTCCAAACGCAGCAAACCTGGGCAAGAGCACCGGATTTGGTCTTCAAATGGGCAGAGTTTCCCCTAGGAATTTTTGGGCCAAATGGGCATGGGGCTTCTTCTTACCCCTTGGGGGGGTATTTATAGGCTTCAAAGCCTTAACCGGTGGGGGTACCCACCGGAATGCTTGAGGTGGGGGGTACCCACTGGTTGGCTTGAGGTGGGGGGTACCCACCGGTTGGCTTCTCTCTCCTCCTTCTTCCTTTTTTTTTATTTAATAAAGGTGAGAGGAGAGAGTGGGAGAGAGCATAAAAAAAAAGGAGAGAGAGAGAGAGGGAGGGGGGGACCGGTTGGCACCCCCACCGGTTCCAACCGGTGGAGGGGGTGCCACCGGATGGACCCCCCACCGGTTGGGAACCGGTGGGGGGTCTCCCCACCGGTTTTGGGAACCCGGTGGGGGGGTTCCCCTCCCCATTTCTTCCTTCTTTTTCTGCTTTTGGGGCTCATTAATGAGCCTTAATTTTCAGATTTTGGGGGTTTAGCCAATGTGAAAAGGGTTTAGACCCATTAAATCCAGATTTGGCTCCATGTGAAAGGGGGTTTTAGGATGAGTATTAAATAGGGTTCACATGGGATTCTTAACCCATGTGTGAATGGGGTTAAGACTCCCCATTAACTCCCTCCATCCTAATTAATTCCCCCCCCCCCCCCCCCCCTTTTCTTTGAATTTTAAAATGGGAGAGAAGGGAGGGATCCTCCTCCCCCCCCCACCGGTTTCCCTCTTGGAACCGGTGGGGGGATTCCCCAACCGGTGGGGGGCTTCTCCCCCTCCCTTTTACTTTTTTTTTAAAAAAATGGTTCCAACAGTTGGATATGTCGCTAAGGCTTCACAACGTACACTTTTACCTTGGGGGGGGGGGGGGGGGAGGGAAGAAGAGTAAAAGTAGTTCTCCTCCTTTTCCTTTCACTTTCTAACCCATCCAACCATTTTACAAGGGTGTATAAGGGGTGTATTTATAGAGTTATACACCCAATGAAAATATGCCAAGTGGCATTACATGATTGGTCTTGAGATTGGGCCTTGCTTAGGTGGCAAGTGTCATTGGTCCAAGTTTTCCTCTTCTCCGATTGGTCCATTTGGCAATGACGAAGCACAAGATGGCGTTGACACGGCAATGATGATGAAACGATAAAGAGTCACATGCCTTCTTACCATTTGGCCATGTAAGCTTAAGTGGGCCCATTATTTTATTATTTTCCAACAAAAATAATTTTTTTATAGGCCGAAGGCGAAGGAGACATCGCCATGAGGAGGCGACATGGCTGGGGGCTGCAGCCCCCAGCCAAGTGCTGCTGCCCATAGTGGGCGGCAGACCCAAATGAGATGGGTCTGCTGCCCATCGGGGGCAGCAGCACCAAAGGGGTCTGCTGCCCACTATGGGTGGCAGCCCCCAAGAGGCTGCTGCCTTGGGCAGCAGATGGGGGAGTTTGGGGGGGGGGGGGCATTTTGTAGTTTTTCCCTCCCTTATTTTCTGATTTTGGGTGGATTTTGGGGTTTTTTTTATTTCTTTCTGGTTTTCCAGGGTATTTCAGGTATTTTTCCTAGGGAATGTTACCTAAAGACCCTTCTTACTTTGCATATTTGGCCTTCAAATTTCCCTTGGAATGTTTTTTTCTGCCCACATGGGGTTAAAACATTGTGCATCAAACAAGAAGCTTATAGAAAATATGGATAGTGATTTGATATCTTGTGGAACTAGGAGATTTGGGATGAATACAAAAAGTATAGGGTGAAGGTATATTCTTGCCACCCTAACTAGAGTATGGAGATGATACTAGGTCATTATCTTTGATTGAACAAGCTAGCTCAGCCTAGGGGTTCAGTCTTCACCACATGGTGACTCAGTCCTGTCTGAATTTAATGGATGCATGCTTCCTCAAGACTATCATTACTCATTTCACCCTTCACTTTTAGGGCAGGCCTTCAGTCTTTGGAAACCATAGTTGTCAATACTGCCCTGGCCCCTGACCCATTTTTCTAATGGGATGGGACATCTAGGTGTCCTGGACAATTTCCGTTCCGGAATTCTTTTCATACATATTCCGACAAATATAAAGTATATATGCAACAAGTAATATCAAAGTAAACATAACACATGGAAATTACACAATTAATGCAATAAAAGTCTTTATGATGGATTTATGGGTTTATAAAAGGACTATGTTCAGGACATACCGAGATGGCCAAGTTGGGCTGGGACAGGGTGGGACACTCATTAGGATATACAAAAGTGTCCCATCGTGTTTTCTCATTGGCTCAAGAATGTGGAAGGCATCACACCCATCATGAGAAGGTCAACTTTCTCCAACAAGCATTGTTAGCCCTGGATGGGTGTCCACTCATATTTCTAATATGAAAATTACAATAATGCTGGCTTTGTCCTTGCAACCGTAGTTTCATGGTACTAACATTAAAAGAATGACACAAAATATTGCTAATAAATTAATATTAGTAAAATAAAGATTTTTTTGACATCGATCCCTATAAGCATAATGGATTTGAAATAAGTCCCTGTATCATGACAGGCTGCAAATCATGCACAATTTCCATGCAACCCATGCCCATCATGTGGCTGTAATACGCCCATCAAGATCTTTGCACACTTCCGTCAAAAAACTTGTGTTTGTGCTCCCGCATCACGACGCCAGAGTGGAATTGTTTGCTGGGTCATGGAATCTGGAAGCACGAGGAGACCGCAAACAGTGAGATTCACTGTGGTAAAATTTTATGCATTCCATTTCATCCTTTTTTGGCTTGGGGGCAACAAACTTCCAGGCAAATTGTAAGTTTGGGTTGCTTAGGGACTCTCAAGGGCTGTAGCCTTTATCAGATAGTGGAGACGATGTTGATTGGCTTGGAAGGAGGTGATTACAGCCTTAGATGTTGCAGGGGTTAAAAAGATTCTGCATCAAACAAGAAGCTTACAGAAAATAAGGATAGTGATTAGACATCTTGTGGAACTAGAAGGAGCTTTGGGATGAATATAAAAAATATACGGTGAAGATATATTCTTGCCACCCTAAGATGAGACCGGTTCATTATCTTTGATCGAACAAGCTAGCTCAGTGACTAGGTGATGGGGTACAAGGGGAAAGAGGGGGGAAATGGGAAGGGCTACTGGCGTCACACCAGTAGTAGTGGGGATCCTCGGCCTCGCACCAGAGGATCGGGGAATTCCCCAGCGTCGCACCGGGGATAGGTTTCTTGGCGTCACCGAGAAAGAGGGGGTCTTCTCTGTCACAGAGAACCGGCTCGCACAAACACTTAATTTTTTTTTTCTCTAAAAAATCATCTTCTCCTTTTTTTCTGAATGAGCATACATATTTATAGAGACTCGATCTGTAACTCCTCCTGACTCCAAGACTTCCAATCCGACTCTAGGACTTCCCGTCTCTATCTACGTTTCTAAAATTCCTAGAAATAAAAAAAAAAGCATAATGGGCCATAAATAGGCCTAATAAAAGCAAATAAAGGTGTCTCCAGGCCTCAAATAGGCGGCTTCAGGCCCGATAGACGCTTGATTTGTGTTGTCCATGGACCCACTCCTGCATCAATCTCTCCTAGTTTGAGAAAATTCATCCTCGAATTTTAAAGTGCGCCAGTATGAATATATCTGGACGACTGGATCATCTGTGGGAGTCTTCAAGTAGAGGATCATATCAAGAATCATCAACTGATTTGCTGCATGTAAATCATAAAAGGTCTGCCATATCATATCCACTGGAGACTGTAGCAAATCATACATATCTTTGTGTAGGGTAGCTATCATCACACCCTCAGTAAGTGTTGGACGAGGTTTTGAGTTTGCAAAAACATCATCACTAATAAGATATAACCTTGCATCAACAAATAAATCCTGATGCCATGAGATAATAGGAAATGGTGCAGTATCAAGTGGACCATCGCTAAACACATCATCAGATATGCGATCCAATCTTGATTGTCTAAACAATGCATAATCCCAACTGTCAACCATACATGAGACATCAACCTCAAACATTGTATCAGCAATCATATGTAGTCTAGAAGCAATGAACAAGTCGTGATCCCAGCCAGTAATAGGTGATGGTGCCACTTTAGCTAAACAAGCTAAATACAACTATTAAAGCTTCTCCCTATCATGATAAGTAGAATTGAGAATACAAAAGGACGTATGGTATCCCTCGAGTTGTAAAAGACAATCCCACCCAGTGGATTACAACTTGTCGATTGTCCATCTATTCTTTGCCCAAGCTAATATATGAACCATGTGGTGTAACTTTGCACCATACATCATCATAATATCTGACAGATCGGGAAGTGCTTTTGCTCTTTAGAAGATGGGAAAACTGTACACAAGTTCGGTCTCCAGAGACAACCATGTAGTCCGTATGGGAGAGAGAATCCACAATAGATTGCGAAATAAAATTGCCGAACGGACTTGCAGTAAGAAACACTGTAACTTGCATGGAATTGGATAGGTCCACCTCAAACGTAAAATCCATGGTGAGCAAGCGTACCTAGGATTCTGACTTGTAAGAACAAATCCGTCCGACTAGAGCAGATGGCGTGCAGATCAATGCATCATTGGCTGAAGGAGCGCTGGATGAAGTCCGCCTCGCTACAAGGATGCCAACAGTACGATTGGCACGTGAAACAGAGCAAGAAGGTGCCTTCGAGTGACCGACACGGCTGTAGGAGTTGGGCACGCAAAACGAGACATCGTCGTAGCTGTCGCACACTGAATCTAGGTTGGTCTTGCAGTGACGAAATCAACGTCGCTGACGACACTCAAATTAAGGTCTGGGACGACTTCGAACGGCGAGTACAAGCGCCCTTGTAAAGCGTACAAGTGTGGCATGCAAAATGAGGCATTGCCAGCAGACAGGATGTGCAACAAAGTCGGTCTCGCTGAGATAATCCTAATGGCATAAACGGCTCGTAAGTCGGAGCACATACGAGATCGTGGTGCTGCGGTGCGATAACGACTCCAGTTGCACCACCCGTTGCACCACCACGAACCAGGTCGGACCTGGCTTGGACCTGATCGAGCCTAGCTCGGACTAGATGGTTTGGACCACCTGGCTTGTTAGAACCTGGTCAGATCAAGTCACTATTTAAAGCCTGGATGGGATCTTTAAGCAGGGTGGCTCGGACCGGTGCACCTGTGGCTCGGGCGGACCGGGTCAACCCAGTTGACCGGTTCTTACTTAACTAGGCACGTGCGTTCTTCTTCCTCCTCCCCTTCTTCAAGACGTCCAGATTCGGAGGAAAAAAAGGGTAGGGCACGTAGGGAGGTGGGCTTGCGGGGCCGGTGAGCACGGCGACGGCGGGGAGAGGCGGCCACGTCGAGGGTGTCGACGGCGCTGGCTGGCAAAGGCGGCTGCGGGGAGGAGAAAAGGCAACGACGGTGCGGTGGTTCAGGGGAGAACAGTGGCGAGGGTGGCCAGAGGCCGCTGCAGGCGATTGGAGATGACACATCCGGCAGAGATTGGTGACAACACCAAAGGACTCCGACGGCGGGCCGGCCTGCAGTCTTCTCGCCTCTTTTTCTTCATCTTTCATAACCGAGGGATAGAGAAAAAAAATAGGGGGGGGGGACCTGCAGCAGGGACACGCAGTTTGATGCCGGCGGTGAGGACGACTACGGAGAAGGAAAGGAGGCAGCGGCGGGGAGGCGGAGGTGGGGTCCTGTCCGGCGTCGCCCCGGAGCAAGGGAGGACGCTGGTGACGGTGGTGGCTGCTGCGTAGGGTGGCAACAATTCCGTCAGGGGACAGGGGTGGCGCACAGGACTTGGATTGTGAGGACGGCCCAAAACCTGGTTCTGATATCAATTTGATGGGGGACAATGGGAAAGAGGGGGGAAATGGGAAGGGCTACTGGCGTCACACCAACAGTAGTAGGGATCATCGGCCTCGCACCAGAGGATTGGGGAATTCCCCAGCGTCGCACCGGAGATAGGTTTCTCGGCATCTCACCGAGAAAGAGGGGGTGTTCTCTGTCGCAGAGAACCAACTCGCACAAATAGGTATTTTTTTTTCCTCTGAAAATCATCTTCTCCGTTTTTCTGAAGGATCATACATATTTATAGAGACTCGATCTGTAACTCCTCTTGATTCTAGGACTTCCAATCCGACTCTAGGACTTCCCGTCTCTATCCACGTTTCTAAAATTGTTAGAAAATAAAAAAAATATAATGGGCCATAAATAGGCCTTTTAAAAGCAAATAAAGGTGTCTCCAAGTCTCAAATAGGCTCTGCCTCGTCTCCAAGCAACAGGGACAGCTTCAGGCCCAATAGACGCTTGATTTGTGTTGTCCGTGGACCCACTTCTGCATCACTAGGGGTCAGTCTTCAGCACATTGTGACTCGGTCCTATCTGAATTTAATGGATCCAAGCTTCCTCAAGACTCTATTGTTTCACCCTTCACGTTCAAGGCAGGCGTTCGGCCTCTGCCAACCATAGTTGTCAATCATGTCCCGGCCCCTGTCCCATTTTTTGTATGGGATGGGACATCCAGGTGTCCTGGACAATTTCTATCCTGGAATTTTTTTCCATACATATTCCAACAAAGGCAAAATATATGTGCAACAAATAATATCAAAGTAAACATAGCACATGAAAATTACACCATCAGTGCAACAAAAGCCTTTGGGATGGATGTATGGGTTTATAAAGGACTATGTTCAGGACAGACCAAGATTGCCAAGGTGGGCTGGGACAGGCTCGGACACTCATAGGATAGACAAGAAAGTTTCCATCATGTTCTCTCATTGGTGAAAAATCTCATTCTAGAATATCAAATTCTGGTTGGGACGGATGGATATGGCCAAGATGGGCTGGGACAGGCTGGGATACTCATTAGGATAGACTAGAAAGTGTCTCATCATATTTTCTCATTGGCATGGGATGTCCCAGCCAATTCCAGAAAGGATGGGATCTACTACTGCTTTGACTGGTGACTTGGGCACATACTTGATGGCATCAGCTTTGGGGTCTGAGAAGTAGGGTATGGAGCTTGAGCTATGAAACTTGGTTGAAGATGAGTTGAGCAGGTGGAGTATATTGAATCTTTTGTTAGTCATCTTGTAGCTGAAACCCTAGGCGAGTGTGCCTTGGGAGTTCACCTTCTCGGTCTGCTGGTGGAAGATCCCTTATTGGAAGTTGCTAAGCCTGTGGGAACTTTGGAAGAAGCAGCTTTGTGCGGAGGCGATGGTGACTTGTAGTTGGGAGGGAACAGGTGTCATTGTTGCCTGCTGCTTTTCCCTTAGAAGTTGTGATGTCAATCCAGCTGCAGAGGGCAGGAGCCAGGAGAACATGAGGAAGGAGTAATGGTGGCATCAGATAGGGTTGTGCTGAGGTCTGGTCTGTTCAATGCCCTCATTGGAAATGATGAAGTCCCCGGAACAGAGGGCTTTGTATTTGATGCCGGAGGGGTGGTTTTAAGGTGTTCGCAGATCTGGGTTGGGGTCTTTTGCACCCAGTGATGTTTGGCTTGCTTTCAGCAAACTGTGTTTTTTCAGCATCATTCTTGGAGCATCTGTCTTTGGTTCTCTGACTTGAGGTCGATTATTGTCATGTAGCTAATAGGGTCATGTTTCATATGGTATTTGTTCATGAACAATCAGATTTTGATGCTTCATCCACTGTCTTCCCTCAATAGTCATAGGCCAATAACCATGTACTGTATGAGTTTCCATCTTGTAGAATGACTTTTCTACCTCCATAGACTATCTTCTAGATGACAAGGCATTGAGAAGGTGCAAAAATCCTTGGTGTTCAGTTTGATGGTGAGGTTTGTCAAGTTAAGGCAACTTGGAAATTGCTGGAAGATGAAACTACTTAGACACGACACTTAAAAATGTAAGGAAAAAAAGGTAGGAAATTAAAAAAATTTCTCGGAGTCTTTAGCTTCAAAATCAGTTATTAAAGTTGGAGCTTCTGGGGAAGGGTAAAGGGCTCCCAATTGGGAATCAGAAGCTTGCTTTTTGGTGTTATCTCTGGGATTACCTCTCTTTTTCTGTTCATCAAGGGGTGTTCTATGTAACTTCTTGCATGAGAAGTGTTTGGCTAGTCAGGGTTTGGATTCTATTGAAATGTGGTGCGTTTATGGATGAGTCTCTTAGGTAATGTGTTTTGTGTTGCCTGTCCACATGGCCCGCTCATCTAGGAACATCCTAGATGGCAGTTCAAACCAGAGCCAGCATCATAAGCCTTTCTCAGAGATGTTGGGTTGTTTAGATCAAGTAAAAAATACAAAGGTTTCACAATGTTTCCTGCATGCCTGCCATGGCTGGAGTCAACCCCAAGAGTGGTGCAAACTACCTGGTCAAATTATCTTTTAAAGAGGGTCTGTCCAACTTCCTACAAGATCACTTAGTGCGTGGAAAAGCATTTCTTGGTTGCAGTTTAGAATATGTCAAATGTTCCCTTAGACTTTGAGAATGGTCTACACTCTATAAACGAAGTGAACTGTAGGGATGTGTAATTTTCTCTGGGGGAACCATTGCCAATGAATGAATGAAAGATCTACTATAATTATTTGATTTCATTTGTCCTTTTGCTTGTTTATATCTTATCTCATTTTAAATTCTAAAAGGTACTTTCCTTCATATCCAGTTTAAAGACTCTGCTGTGGAGGTCGAACATGATAAGTTATTGGAACATGAAATTGATGTCCCTGAGGGTAGGGATAGGTCAGGTGAGCATCTTGGTATATTTCTAGATGTTAAGTGTTTATTTACTTCTATTGTTTTCAATTTCTTTATTCTTCCTAACGTGAAACTATATTACATTAGCATTTTTAGGAAGGATCCTTTCATGTCCAAAGAAAAGCGAA
The DNA here is from genome assembly GCA_030544215.1 of Zantedeschia hybrid cultivar. Taxonomy (NCBI): domain Eukaryota; kingdom Viridiplantae; phylum Streptophyta; class Magnoliopsida; order Alismatales; family Araceae; genus Zantedeschia; species Zantedeschia hybrid cultivar. The sequence goes on along the minus strand of JARZZO010000011.1, from coordinate 56,541,881 downwards.
CTGAAGGTTGGAGAATCCTCAGCCTTTTTTACATATGTCAAATCAAGTACACATACAAAACAGTTCAATAAGCTTGGGCCCCCCGATGTTCCTTTACAATCCTCAAGCAGCAAAGCGAAACATCATGTGCCCTGTAAACAGGTAGATGAAATTGATAGGCATGGAGCATCATATAAATGTGATGGAAGTGGGTTGGCTAACAGTGATCACGAAAATGTTAACTCCCTTTCGGAGACATTGCAACTTTCTGCAGGATGGCACTTATCTAAAGGACAAACATCTTATGCGGCACAGCCACAAGCCAGTGATTTTCAAGTTGATGCTTCAGGTGTTTCACCAGTTTTTCATGTTCCCTATTACTTTCCAGGAATGATGAGGCAAAATGTTATGCATTCTTGTCCATCACTATATCAAGGGGGCCTTCATGATGTACCAACGCAAGGCTCTTCAGCATTATCTCAGTACAATCCAGTACCGACGCAGGTGCCTGTACTATCTTCATTTTCTTACTATCCTGTTAATCTAGGTATGCAACCAGAGCAAGTTCCTTCTCTCCCTTTATGGCCATCCGTCCCCAATTCATCTACGCTGGAGGGGAAATCTGGTCTAATTGAAAGAAGGGAAGCAGCTCTTATCAAATTTAGGCAGAAAAGAAAAGATAGATGTTTTAACAAGAAAATCAGATATGTGAATCGAAAGCGGCTGGCAGAAAGGCGACCAAGGGTTCGAGGCCAGTTTGTGAGGCAATTGAATGGTGTAAATGTTGATCGTAATGGGTGTCCTGCTCTTGATGGTGATTTTGGAGATGAGGACGATGAGGAAGAATCTGTGCCTACAGACGTTGGACTTCATTCTTCACCTGAGCATGATGCCTCCGAATTTTGACTCTCGTGGAGAAGCTAGCATCATCAATTGCTTTCCAGTTTGTTTCACCAATAATCATAGTCTGTAGATGCTTGCTGTTTTCTACAATGCCTATGAAGAGTGGTCCAACGGCTAAAGCAGACATCTCAAAACATTTAATGACTTAATCATACATATTTCGCATGAATTTTGAAATATTCATTTGTTATATTTCTTCTTTGCTTTGACATTCTTGGTGTTGGCTTTTGTTCTACAAATTTGGTTAGTTAAGTATGGAAGGAATTGGTCTCCAAGTGTCATCCGAGTGGTCAGATAATTTACTCCCAACAACAACTGTTACCATCTTTAGGGTGGTTCCCATTTTCGGTACTTTAATCTTTACCGACTAATCGCGAAAGTCAATTGTAGTCGTCCAATTGAGCGTGCATCGAAAAAATAGTGTTTAAAAATGTTAAAAATAGTCCAAAAAAAAAAAGTCAGATTATTCCTTAAGGTTAATCCTATGTATTGGGATTTTAGATTTGATTCCTAATGAAGGATGCATGTAATTGGATGGTTATGATTGAGTTTTTCAATTGGATAATGAAAAGTAAAATTCTAAGGAGTGGGAACAAGCCTAAGAAGATGAGAGGAGGGTTTAATTGAATATGTTAAAATTTTGGATGCTGTAGGGAGGAGGGGGAGGCATGCACATGTAAGTTAAATCAGCAAAATTTTTGAAATATTCAAATATCTTCTTTTAGGTTGTTTTTCATTCTTTGAGATTTGATTTTTTCCGTTGAATTGAAAAATTAATTGTAGCTGTTTAATCAAATTGATTATTGTTTGAAAATCAAAATTAAAATTTTAGGGGATCAAATTAACCTTAAGAGCTAATTTGACAATGTTTTATTTTTTGATTATTTTTTAATGTTAGACGTTAATTTTTGATACTTACTAGATTGGACGACTCTGGTTGATTGTCAAGATCGGATGACAAAAATTAAAATTTTGAAGATGAGATCAACTTTAAGAAGTTTATTTTAATATTTAAAATTTTATAAAATTTTTGTTTTCTTAAATTAGGGGAGAATGAGTTTTCGGGGGGGGTGAGAGGTGGGGAGGACGCATCTAACTTAGATGCGCCCAGGGCACGTATATGTAAGAGATGCTACTATGCGGCCGTGCAGTTGGATTGCACGGCCATTTTCGGCCCCTTTACCATGTTAACAAAAAGTAAAAGTCATCATATAGTTTAAATATTCAACTTGTCCTTTAGGGTTGTTCCTATTGTTGGGGCTTAATATTGAAATCATCTAATCATGAACTTTAACCACAACAGTACAATCAAATGCCATTCTTGATTTTCATGGTCGGAGGGTCTAAATTTTTTGAAAAATAATTAAAAAATAGAAATTGATGTCAATTTCCTTAGGGTTATTCCTATCCTCTGGGGTTTTAATTTTGATCATCGATTACATAATTCAAACTTTGTGCGGTCCGGATCATGGTCCTTGCCATAGCATTGCGACCCTCTACAATGCCTATGGCTAGATCGCACGCACTGTTTTAGCTCCCTTTCCTATATTAAAAAATAAAATAAAATACATCATAAAATTTAAATATTCAATTACTCTTCTTAGGATAATTTACATCCCTTAAAATTTTATTTCCACCGTTCGATCGTAATTCGTTATTGAAGGTCGATCTTAGTCGTCTATTGGGCACATGTAAATCTTAATTTTTAAAAATTATTAAAAAATAATAAAATATTAAAATATTAATCAGATTATCCTTACGATTGTTTTTATCTCCTTAGATTTTAGTATTAATTACCAACATATTCGTACAATATTAGACGGTTATAATCAAATTGGATATGATCCAATAGTTATATATATATATATATATATATAAAGAGAGAGATGCTACTGTGTGGCTAGGACCTCTCATGCGGCCTGGCCGCACAGCAGCGGAGCCATCCGATCATGACATGGTAGGCGTTTTGAAACAAAAAGAATCAAGGGAACTGCGGCTGTTTAGAAAATAATTGAAAAGGGCCCTGGGCACGAACACGTGTGGGCCATCAGATCTTGATCCAAGGGACATGCGTGTTTGCGCGCCCTGCCCTGACACGGATAGTTCTCGTGCTGACCGCGCCAAGGCTTTGCATGCCCGTCAGATCAAGATCCGACAGGCAGCGCATGTTCTCGCCCGGGGCCGCTTCCAAACTTTTTTGAATGCCCGCCGAACCCGAGTTCTTTTGTTTCTTTTTTTTTTTTCAAAATGCAAGCCATCCTATCATTGAGTTGTATGGTGCGCTACATGGGAGGGACTAGCTGCTCGTAGCATTTCTACCCAATAGTAATGCTTGATGTTACTGCGCATGCGTACAGTGCCGTCAGATCCTATCTGACGGATCAGACAGCAATGCATTAAGCTCGTTTGATTTTTTTTGTATTTTTTTGTCAGATTTTTATTTATTTTTTTGAAACGTCCTGTCACAAATCTAACGATACATTCAAAAAGTTTAGGCCGATCCAGAGCCGACGGTATATTTTTTTTAAATAAGACTTTTAGTACCCACCTTCATTTGCGTTTAAAGATTTTTTTTTTTTTTTTAAAAATAGTCGACTCCGAGCCGATCCGAACTTTTTGAATGTACTGTCAAAATTTTGATCGGACACTCCAAAAAAATTAAAAAAATGTGACAAGAAAACAAAAAAATCGAACGAGCTCATGGAGCTACAATCTGATCTACCGGATCGGACGGCACTGCATGTAGCAGTGCAGCAAGTATTACTCTTTCTATGCACACATGCGCGTGCAGTCATTTACTAAGTCGCCATATGGTCTGATCGCATCAAACATTTGGGTGTTTAAACATTAGTGATCAAAATCAAAATATAAGAGATGGAAACAATTTTAGAGATGAACTGAAGTAATTTTTATCTTTCATGACTTTTTAAAATTTTTCCACCATTCGATTATGAACTCATAGCTATTTTATTAGATGCACACAAAAAAATAAAAAAATATAAAAATATGGTAAAATATGAAATTCCTCTAATTAATCTCTAGCATTGTTCTCGTTTCTTAAAATTTTAGTTTTGATGACCAATTAATGGGTTTAAACCTCCAAAAGTGTCATGCAATTAGACTGCTGGCCGCATAGTAGTATCCCCCCCCTTTGAATCTTTGATGCGAACTACCCAAAAACCTAAAAAATCATTTGTGCTCAATTTTTTATTTGTCATATTACTTTTTGGATTGTTCTATCATAGATTGGATTGCATGGGTATGTAGGTCGGATTGTGGCCCACCTAAAAAAGTTATTTTTTAAAATGGAAAACACCATCAAGTGACGTGGAACTACCTAGCAATACAACAAGTAAAATATGGTTCACCGGAGTATCTTCTTAAAATGAATATCTTTTACGAAGAATCTTTCAAAATAAAAGCTTCCATTTTAATAGACTTAGAAAATATGCATAGTATTGTGAGCATAGTTATAATTCAAAATAAATGTATCAATTTCAAGTTGAATAAAATTGCTTGATTCATTTTCTCATTTGATGTTAAAAAATATTATTCGTATAGTTATAATTCAAAATAAAATTATAAATTTTAAAATTGAATAAAATTGCTTGTTTCAATTTCTCATTTGACGTTAGTAAAAGTGTGAAAGTGAATATATGTGTTATGATGATCAAAGTTTGTTTATGTTATACTTTGTACTTTTACAACTATTAATAAATTTAATTCATTTAAATTAAATTAATTAATTAATTGTAAGAATCTATGACTGAGTTTAAGTAATTTAATTTATTCTAATTAACTCAATTATGAAATCTCAACAGTCTAATTATATTACTAAGAATAGTCCATTAATTTGGTTCAAATTCTGAGTTGATATATTAGACAGTAACATAGTAAAATAATGATAACTTTCTATAGAAAATTCTGATTAACGCATAAGTGATATCCTTGGAAAGAGAATAAAAATATATATAGTTGTGTAGAAGACCATTGTTACTAATTCAGATATTTTAGAGGTCAAAAATACCAAAGCTCAGTTTTAGAAAGAGTTACCTACAGAGAACAAGTCCTAATCACATTAGGATTTGAATTAGAAAATAAAAGATGGTATAATTAATATTAATCACGACCTAAAAAGTTATATATAACATATTTGACTTAGATTAGAAGCCAAAGATAATAAACTTGAATATACTTAAGATTCTAATTAATATGTAGAAAATCATAATTTGAATCTTACTTGGACTAGGATTATGTACATAGATTTACTTGACATAATCCTAGTATTTTAAGCATAACTCTGTGTATAAAATTCTAAATTAAGTAAGAAAACTTTCATTAGAATGATGACTCAAAGTTCTAGAAGTTTTATGAAGATCATATATTTAAAATAAGTCGTTTATTAATTTGAATCAGGATATCTTGATATGCAAAAAAAATCTGTCAGATTTCTGAGTTCTGAACACTCATAACAACATGTTAGTAAAATAGACTTATCGTTTTGTACAGATATCCAAAATAATGAAATTAGAGACATTGAAAATATAATAAAAAGTTCTAAAACTTTGTAAAAGGACGTTGTTCTTAATTCGGACGTTTAAGGGGTTGAAGTTAAAGGTCTTCAAAAAAGAAAACTGCAGGTAGCGTGAATAGAGTCCGATTTGCACTAAGAAGTGACTTTAACTTAGAGATTAAGTTCGAGTCCAGCAAAGAGATGAAGTATTGATGGTTATATTAGGAGAGTAAATAAGAATAAATAGAGCCTTGAGATCGTGCTCAAAGCTCTATTACATGCAACTCTCTTCCAAGGATAAGTTCATATAGTGCTCTTGAGATAATGGAGTTGTCTATGGTCATTTATTTTGGAGGTTTGATTCTAATCAATGTTTTGTGTTATTGGAGGCTTAGAGAACATAGGAAAGAGCTTAGAAAATATGAAAAAGAGTTTAAAGGAAGAAGAAGACATTGATAAATAGCAAGGAAATTATAGGGGAGCCAAGAACTGATCTTTCTAACTCTAAGCATGATCTATTTTATATTAAAAAGTAGATTATTTTTAAATATTTTTAAAAACTAATAAATTTATAAGAAGTTTGATCTATATATCTAATTCATGATTATCAAATTTCAGATTTTTGTGATCTTCTTTACTATTTATTTCATAATTATTATTTCAGCCTATGCAATCTATCCGTTCGATCTGTTATGTTTCTAATTATGATCACATGAGTTACAGATATTTATTCTCCTTTGTCCGATGTCCAATTGAACTGAAATTTGAACAGAAGTCTATTTTCATGTTATATTTATGTCCAATAAATGTCATAATTTTTTGAGTTCGTTTGGTATGTATTCCGTAATATTATTTGCAGACTATATAATTTGTTCAGATTGTTTTGAAATCTCAACTTGTGAATCTTATATCTCATTTGATTAATGTTCAAATCATATCAAATTTTGTAAAGACCTTTGTTATATTATCCTTGACTTCTCTGTAAAGTTTAAGAATTTATGACTCCGTTTTCTATTCAGTTTGTCTTCTGTTTTGATTTGCTTAAATTCTATTTAAGTTGGATTCCCCGAATCAAAGTGAGAATCCAAAATTATATCAAACTAATTTAGAAATTAATGAAACTTTTTTCACATTTTAAATATGATCTTTTTGACATGTTCTCCAAGTTTGATAATTTTTTTAATCTGATTGATATTATTCAACATATTTGTTAATTTGTTAGCTCTTAAAATTAGTTTTGATGGCCGAAAAATATGTTTGTTATTTCAAAAATTCTAAGAAAATTTCTTTGACTATAGTTTCTATCCAACAACTTATTTTGATTAGATTTACTCTGATTATATATCTATATGACCACGTTGACTCTTTAAGTAACTATTTTGTATAAAAAATATATATATTTTAACTCTTATATATAAGTATCGCTATGTCAAATTAATTTTCAGATCTATGATCATTATAAAATCTGTGAAAAGATTTTTATTCCATATTTGCTTGATGTATATTTCGACATCGCTATCTTAAGGAGATTGAAGCTCATTCTATAAGCGTTCGTAGTTGAGTTCTGCCCGTGGGCAACGGAAAAACTCGGATGATTGTATTTTGTTTGCAGTTATCAGAGGTAGAACTATAGACTCTCTGGTCATGTATGTGCTATGACCTTAGTATACTTGCCTATATGCTCTGGTATTTGTTTGTTCGGCTCCTTATATGGTAGTTAGATGCATGTCTATTTGATATGTTTGGATTTGATTTATTTGGCAAATAATTATGAAACATAATTTGTTGTTTATATCTATTTGATTTAGCTTATAATCTACTCAGTTTATTCTTTTGACATCTACACTATATTATTTTGATCTTAGCCCATTTGATTAAAAATTTATGTTCATTCTGATTAGTTGTTCTGATAATATGAACTCTGATTTGATAAAGCTACCCTGCTATGATAAATTTTCTATATGATCAGTTCGATATGTTTAGTTTGATATGTGATATGTTCTAGTCATTGCTAGTAGACTTATTCAGTTAGATAAGAATCTGATCATGTCATATATGTTATATGTTAGTCAATCCATTCATGCTATTAGAAAACACATTTTATTTGATAGGCTTATATTTTACCATATTTTGTATCATGTTCTTATTTGAGTTATATGTACAATTGTGTAAGATCATATTTATTATAATTATATAATATGATTTGTAAAATTTACTATATGTTAAGTCATGTAGATGGTTTGAAACCTACTGAGTGGTTGTACTCATAAACCCTATTAATATTTTCAGAGTATGAGAAAGAAAATATGAAATTTGAGAAGACTTTTTATTGAGGCATTTGACATCTTCAAGAGATTATTTAGATTGAAATTTATAGTTTGCTTAGACTTTATATAATAGGAAAATGAGAAATTGATGTGTTTTTCTTTATTTAGTAAGATTGAGAATTTATATACAATTGATGGATATTATAATTTGTGAACTTTGGTATTGGCTATATTTGGATACTTTGGATTAGTTGATGGTTATGACATTTATTTTAATCGCCTTGTAGTTGTTTAGCTCTCATATCTATTTGTTATAATGAAATTTGTTATGAGATTACGTAGTCGGACTCCGATGTTTAAAAAAAAAATGAACTAGATCTGAGGCGTAACAGTTTAATTTTTATAATTTAAGTACAATAAAATGTGAGCTGAGAAAATAAACAATAAAAATACCTCATTTATTTTTATTGGGTCAAAATCTCATCCACTATGATTAGAGCCTTCGGTCCAATATTGAGAGGCCAGGGAACAATGGACCTGCAAGACAGAATACCATTAAGGGCCCTCGGTGATGATCAAAGGTCCCCCTCCGATGCTTAAGTTAGAAAGTTGGGATTCAAGGAGAACATAGGACCAGTTGGGTCATGAAGAGCATCCCTGGTGAGGTCGAACCAAGCGTCTTTATATAGTAGTCCTTGGGCGGCTAACGAGCTGATTACGACCAAGAGGAGTAGGTCCTGGCCAGGCCTCCTCATAGAAACTACGGCGGAGGGGGCCATTTTTGGAAGGCAAGATCTAGGACAGATCTCCAAGTTCATCGTAATCCTTCTGAGATTGGAAGGGGTTGCCTTGAAGAGTAGGACTCATATCCAAGCAGGTTTCTAGATTCATCTGAATCTGCTCCAGGTCGTGGTCGTATCAAGATGAGGAGGTCAGGATCTTCTTGCAAGGAGGGGTTTTGGTCAAGTTGATCCGTGGATATCACCAGGGAGAGGACTCGGATGCCTCCTTAGCGGGCCATATAAGATGGGCTGAGAGCTTTTAGTGGTAAGGCTTCCTAGGCCCAATCTTGGGCCTTCTCGATTTGGATCCTGGATTAAGGGCCTAAGCGATATTGGGCCTTGGTGGAGCTGTACTTGTCAGCTTGGGATCACACTGCTGGGCCAGCCCACTAGCAGTTTGGGCCAACCGAAATTCTCATCCTTCCCTTGCCCCTCACTCCTTGGCACACTTTGTACAGCGAGGAGACGGCTAGGATTCTGTTGTAGCTGTATTTCAGTCACCCGAGGTGTAAGGACTGAGGTTTCGGGTTCAGTATTCGGGTCGGGTTCGGGCCGGATCCCCTGGTTTGGACCCTTGAGGGGTCTTGAGATTCTTGGCTGAATGGCGTCAGCACTGCTCGACGCCTTTCAAAAGGCGTCAGGGTGCCTGGACGCCATTTAGGTCTGTTGGTTGTTGTGCCACGTGTGCGCCACATGGGCGGGTTTCGGGCCGCGAGAGTACGGCCCCTGTCATTTCGTCTGAACGGCGTCCAGCTTGGTCGACGCGATTCAGACTGCGACATCTGCGATGTCAGGGTACGGCGCCAGAGCGTTGACAGTACGGCCTGTCCTGTCGTCTGAACGGCGTCCGTGGAGGGTGACGCGTTTCAGACCGCTGTCAGTACGGCTGTCCTGTCAGACTGAATGGCGTCTGCCTCGATCGACGCGTTTTAGCTGGATTCGGATTGACCCCGCGAGCCTCCCCTTCTTTCCCTCATTCTCACCTTCACTCTCTCTCTCCTCACCCTCTCCGCCCTCTCCGACGCTCTTCCTTCCTTCCCTTCCTCTTCTTCCTCTTCCATCACTCCATAACCTCCTTACCTCTCACCTCTACCTCCACCACCTCCTTCGCGGCGTTCCCTTCTCCGGACGGCGGCCGACGTCCCGGCGGAGTGGCGGCGTCCTCGAGGGTACCGGCGGCGGTGTGCGGTGTGGCGGGACGGTGGCACGGAGCTTGGCGGAGTTCAAGAACCGGTAGGGGGACGAAACCTTGCATGTGTGCTCGTTTGCTTCTTGGCGTGATGTGGCGTGTTTGGGGTTAGATTGAGCATGTTTAGGGGGATTCCTTGTGGGAATGGCGGTGTTTGTGGACGTGGTTTCATAGCATGATCGTGGTGCTCGACGTTCTCATCTTCCCCCTTTTGGTTTTGGGGCTTTTCGGGTGCTTGGGGTTCAAGGGAAAAACCCTCGGGTTGAACCAGGAAACCTGGTTTCTGGCGCTAAATGGCGTCATGACTGGTCGACGCCTTTCCGAAAGACGTCGGTGTAGACACGCTAATTTTGACATCATTTTGAGTAAATTTCATATCACACAATAATGCCTCGAAATGGTATGATATTTAATTATTAATTAATTTTTATTAATCTTTTTAAGTGTCGGGTTTAACAGACATGTTTAAGTTAATCAATTGAATTGGTTTTAACTCAAGTTTGAGTTAAAATATGAAGAATTCTAAAAGACGTCGACACAAGTGGACGCCATTTAGAGTTTATTCCTGTTTTAACGTTTAAATTTGAATTTTAATTAATTAATTAATTAACTAAAAGGCGTCTTGTAATGTCGACGCGTTTTAGGTTTCCTAGGCTATTTCTACTTCTCTTCCGGATGTTTATCCTTATCTTAATTAGGCTAAAAGACGTCTACACAGGTAGACGCGTTTTACCTAATAAAGATAAAGATAAGTTTTCCCGGATATTTATCCTTATCTTAATTAATCTGAAAGGCGTCAGCTAAGGTGGACGCGTTTTAGATAATTACAGATAAAGATGAATTAATCAGTATTTATCTGTCGGTTAAGATGGATAAATTCGGGATTTTGCAATGTTAATCTCGAACGCAAGAAATGCCTATAAATACCTCGCATGTTGAGGAGTTAAAAAAAAAGAAAAGAAGAGAATTGAGTTGAGTTGAGCCATAGCGTTATAGCGAGTTGAAGATCGAAGCAACGTCGTAACGCCGGAGCGCTGCCATTCCTAGAAGACGGCGTCCCTTTCAAGATCTTCATCCTTTCAAAGTTTCAACCGACTGGGCATAAGTTTTTCATTACTGCATTAGCATTTTCATCTTCATTAGTTTCATTCTTCACATTCACTTCATGCAAACACACACCACAGCATAATCTTTCAAAAACCTACTTGATTTAAGGGGTTTCAAAGCCATTTAAAAAAGTGAGTTTGCTGTTTTAAATATGCTTAACATCATGATTAGTTCAGATACTGCTTCTACTTAAATTTCTCATCATCATTCTTCTTTATTCTTTCTCTGTCTCTGCTGCACTCAACAATAACGAGAGATCAAAAGGGGGAAATCAAGCACAAAGCCAGAAAGACTTCTGGACGATCCTCAACCTCAAATTCAACAGCAAGAACAAAAAGTAAAGAAAGGGCTCTCTTTCTTCAGCCGGCTGAGGAAGGGGAACCAAGGACTCAATCTTCCGCGTCTGAAAGGTAGGCGATCATATCTCTTTTGAAACTTTTTAGTTAAAAGTTTCTGGCGATCACTGCACTTTAGTTGCTGTTTTTAATAGGTTAGTTTACACTAAACAACCTAGATATTTCATGTTAATCACACGGTCATTCTAAGCACCTACAGCTTTTTTGGCGATCACGGTGGGACTTGGTCTCGCCATCTTTTAGTTTCTTTTTGTTCTTGCTATCATCATATCGGGCACCCACGGTGCACCATTTGTGTCTCTGGACACGTCCTCACCAATTGGTGAGTGTTTAGTTTAATTAATTTCCCTCGTGCACCTCGTGCACACCCCAGTGGCAAGATCTTGCCCTCCCCTTGATTAATTCAAAAAGCTGTTTTTGTGATAAAAATGATGTGTGATTGATTGTTTTTCTAGTTGTTTAGTTAGTAAATCATCCTGTTTAAAATCTGGAACTAAAAAAATTTACATGAGTCGATTGTTTACTGCCTTTTACCTTGTTTGAGGAGGATTCAACCCAGAAAATCCTCCTGGAAAACTGTTTTTGCGAACTGAAAAGCGTCCAGGATCGCTGACGCGTTTCAAAACCGCGTCAACACCCCTAGACGCCTTTCAGGCTTCACAGTTTCTCTGCTGTCTGCATCTGCTTCTGCGAAAAATTAAGTTCTGTTTTGAATAGCGTCGACTACCATCGACGCGATTCAGACAGTTTCTTATTTTTTTCAGTTTCCAGATTTCTGTGTTTTGAGTGCTAGCTACCTATTACTTACTAAGCATTAGAGGCCATCCAGGCCACAGGACATACGCATTGAGGCTAATACCCTCCTCTTCTTAGGAACACATTACTCGACGTCAGCAACTCTCTCTGATTGGGTTGGTCCCTTGATCAGACTAGAGAAGTTGACGTTGAGACCTCCATAAGTCCCCAAAATCAAGGTATTCCTCCTTGATCATCGGGCTGGTTGTACCAATTGAAGTCCTGGTTAGATTCTGAAAGCGTTGTGAGAGAAAGCCTTAGAGAATAACTGTGGAAATTGAACTGAAACTAGGATCCTTTCCTTGAGAGAATTTGAGGTTTAATTGAATCCAAATAACTCAACAAGGAATCCTAAAATCACGTTAAGCATCCACTTGTTTGATTAATCTCTGTACAACTTGTTTGATCAAATCTTTGAAGAAAAAGAATCTAACATCATGTTGCTACGATCAGGTAGGGACTTGAGTGTGGCTCCAGACGCCATGGTTAATTACGAGGGAGATGCTAATGCCCCTCGGGATTCTGAATACAACTATGAGAGTGGGAGAGATGCTGATGCCTCCCGTAGTTCTATTCCCATTCCTTATCGTCTAGATGGGAATGTTCGGACACCTCTTTTGCCTCCACGTGATCAATATCCTGATCCTCTTCTGCATGAATATGCGATCCCTAATCCTGATCTTGAGGGGGACATGAATCAGAATGATCCCTCATCCTCTGATCCTACGGATCTCATCAATGCTCTGGGAGTTCTTGCCTCCCGACTGGACCCTCAACAGTTCGAGGCGATCCAATCTATTTTGAAGGGGAAGGCACCCATGCAGCCTGCTGAACCGAACCCTGTGGCTCCCCCTGCTGTTCCTCAGCAACCTTCTTTTCCTCCTCCTTATATCCATCAGGCCGTGGAGGGCCTTCATATTACTTCTCGGCCAGCTGGGCCGCAGCTTTCATCATCTAGGCAACCGGCTAGACCGCAAACGCCTGCTTATCAAAATGCCCTCGGGCATGGCGGAAGCTCTGCCGGACCTCCCCTCTATTGTCCACCCTGCCCAACATACTCTAGGCAGCAGGCCTACCAAGTACCTCCTCCTCCTCCTCCTCCCCAGGCAGATCTGACCACACAAACGCTGCTGGCTAAAATGGAGCGTATGGATGAGCAATTTAATAACCTCCAGAAAATGATGGGGGTCAAAGCTGTGCCAGAAATCAGTCTACCGAGCCTGCCAGTATTCCATCTGCCACCCTCTGAAATGCCAGTGTACCGAAAGTACAACGGTACTGGTAACCCCTTTACACACCTGAAGGAGTTCATGTATGAATCCTCTTTCTGGCAGAATGATAAGAGGTCGTTGGCCTTCTTGTTCAGGAGATCTCTAGAGGGACCAGCCCTCGAGTGGTTCTTTTCCCTGGAACCCTCAGAAGTAGAGGATTACGGTATCGTTTCACGCAAATTCATTCAACGGTACCAGGACAGAGTTGCACCCTCCTTGTCTATCACGGACCTCATTGCAGAAAAGATGAAACCTGATGAGGAGTTTGTCAGTTTTGCTGACAGGTGGCGGGGTCTGGCTGAAAAGGTGAAGGATCACTTGTCCGAATCTGAACAAGTGAAGATGTTAATTTCTAATGCCACGCCCCAGTTCAAGCTCGTCCTCTCCTTGAACAATTTGACTAACATGGCAGAGCTCTATGAAAGAGCACGGTACTGCCAGAATGCTTTCAAGGACGCTACATTCTCTAGCGTCTTTGATCCTCATAGACCTAGCAGGCCTCCGCCTCGGAAGCCTGCAGTGCCGAATTCTCCCAGCACAGGTCCGACTACTGAGGGCACGCTCTCTCATGAGCAAGTGAGCACCATGAACAATAACTCGCCCCAGTTCGTGAGGAGTCAGCAGCAGTACCAGAGGCCACAGCAGCAAGGGTACAGACAGCAGCAGAACCCCCAGTACCAACAGCAGTATCAGCGGCTCCAGCAGCCGAATCAGAATCAGAATCAGAACCAGCAACAGCCGCAACGGCAACAGCAGTACCAACAACCCCAGCAACAGCAGTATCAGCAGCAACAACAGCCACAGTACCAGCCACGCGCACCGCCGGCGTACCACAATGTCCCTCCTCCTGGTGACTACAACCAGCAGAGAAGACCCCCAGGCCCGAAAAGGGCAGAATATCCGGCTCTCCCAGAATCCTTGGCTGATATCTTCAGTGCTTTAATGGCGGCTAACGCCTTAGTTTTGCCAAGGGAAAAGGCCGTCTGGCCTCAAAATGCCGATACGTCTAGGTATTGCTACTTCCACAGGCAACCTGGGCATACCATTGACACCTGCTTCCAGTTCAGAGATTATATTCATGATCTCAACGAGCAGGGCGGCATAGACTGGGAGGAAATGAAGAAATATATATCAGCCCTGAAGGCGAGGAGACCGCAACAGCAGCAACAGCAGCAGCAAGCAAGACCACCGGCGCAAGCAGCAGTACCACCCAACATGGGCATAGTGCAGAATCCACTCCCGGAACACCAGAACCAGAACCAGGTTGCTCCCATTCTGACGAACAGCCAGTCTGAGGCTGGTCGTGGGCAACAATGGAGGATAGAGGACTCTTCCTCTCTCTATTCGACGGGTCACGTTCAGAGTACCGCAGAACGACTACCACGCCGCACCATCCACATACCCAGACCACAACCCGTTACCATTACCCCTCTACCTACACCCACATATCACTCGCCCTCACCCAATAACCCACTACCACTACCCACCTTCCTTAGACCCATTACGCCCCGCACTCCTACGCCTCCATCATATACCCCTCCGCAAACCAATAACGCGCCCCTTTTACCATCTAGGCCATTACTACGCGTACCATTTCCTACTTCACCCATTACCACTACCACCTACCCAGATATGCCCCAACCATCCAAACCGCTATTACGCGTCCCATTCCCCACTTCGCCAACCACTTACTCACCTACCATTCAACCCTCTAGGCCTTTAATCCGCACCGCGCCATCACCACCTAACCCTACGCCATCACCACCTAGCCCAACGCCACCACCTACGCATCAACCCTCCGCACCGCTTACGCCACCCAACTCTGCGGTACTCAAGGTGTCACCCGGATCCTCCACGGTCGAGGAACATGCGCTTCGGAGTGGAAGGATTTTCAACAAGGTCTTTCCTCAGTCCACAGTCCGAGACGGCCCATCACAGCCAACTGAGGAAGCCCATAATGAAGAGAGTGCACCAGGCACTCAATATGACTTGTTGAAACATCTAGACAGAACGCCGGCACGGATCACTGTACTTGAATTGATTAAAAGGTCCAAGATTCACCAAGAAGCCTTGATGGAATACCTACAGAAGGTGATGGTCAACGAAGACGTGCCGGTAGAGAAAATTGCAGCACTACTAGTTCCTCAGGGGGATCAGCCCTCAATTACATTCCACACATCGGAACTAGCACCGCCAGCCGTCAGAAGCATGGCTTTGAGCATCACGGTCAATATCTGCAAAAAGGCCGTGGATGCATGCCTGGTTGATACAGGGGCTTCAATTAATGTTTTACCTCCGAAGACCCTGGAGTTATGCGGTGTGCCCAAGGAGAAATGGCTGCCTAGCCCCATCTCAGTTACGGCATATGACAATTCTACCCGTTCCCCTCTGGGAATGGTTTATTTAAAGGTGGAGCTAGGTCCAGTAAGTCATGCAGAGGTCGAATTTCATATTCTAGAAATCGACCCTTCCATAAATGCCATTCTGGGACGTCCTTATATCAAAACTCTTGAGGCGATTCCTTCTACGAATCACCAATGCCTCAAATTCCCTTACAAAGGACGAATTATTAAAGTGACGAGCATGCCGATCCTTGCTGCTGCTCATACATTGAATATTAAATCTGCTGTTTTACCTGGCCGACAACCTTTTCTGTCGGTATTACAGGTTTACCGTCCAGTGGCTGATCCTTTGAAAGCCGCTACCATCTCTCCATACCCATTAAATGCTATCAAAAGGGGGAAGTGCATGAGTACCCCAGGATGGAGGATCATGATGAAGAACGGCTACGAGCCTAGGAAAGGTCTGGGCACACAGTTGCAAGGCAGGACCACTCCTGTTAGAGATCATCGGGCAGTACCCGGAAGCGGTCTGGGCTATAGGTCGA
The DNA here is from genome assembly GCA_030544215.1 of Zantedeschia hybrid cultivar. Taxonomy (NCBI): domain Eukaryota; kingdom Viridiplantae; phylum Streptophyta; class Magnoliopsida; order Alismatales; family Araceae; genus Zantedeschia; species Zantedeschia hybrid cultivar. The sequence goes on along the minus strand of JARZZO010000011.1, from coordinate 56,525,832 downwards.
GGAAACTGAACCAAGACAGGGTTCAGCAAGAAGATGGTCAAGAAATCTTGGAAACAATGTCTACACCACTGAAAGAAGGCCGAGATCCCTTAACATGGACCCTATATACACACTTTGTGAAAGGGCCCATACTTAGTCACGACAACACGGTGGTCATTACTTCATGTTTTGACTTCCATGACATATATGGGAGGGACTTGGCCAGACATTGTTCCGAATTACTTACGTACCAATCCTTGGAGGCTCTGCGGCCTATGAAAAGGAGGAAATTCCATGACCCCGAATTTGAATGGTACAGATGGTTCGACCTGAGGGACCTATACATAGCACTGAACATACTATTTCTGGATCCTGCAGAACCCAAGTGGCCACCGCAGATCGACGAGCTAATTGAGAGTCCTGGCGCAATCTTTGACAAGCGGATACTGCTATCCGAAGAAACTGATGAAGGGGAGCCAGATGACCCCTATGAAGCTGGTTATACAACAGATCTGCTCTGGAGGGGGACCTATCCTTCACATGTCCTAATGCTCCATACTCTTTTTCGTACACTACTCTTGACCCCGACTTGGTCACGGGTCATAACTGAAGACATTCCACGGGCTCCGCCCATTGTGATTACTCTGTCCCCTCGGGACTTTATTCCACAACCTCCTCTTGACCTAGAGAGGATGTATGATCTAATATGGGACATATTGCTATATGATCCCCCTAATCCTTTGGCCTTGGTGCCGCTTCCTCCGTCTGATTCCCCTTCCATTTGTATTCACTCCTGCTTCATGTATAATTCTTCCGATATCCAAAAAAAAACGCCAATTTTACAACAAATTCTTCCCAAATCATTATCGAGGAAACATCTTACTTGTCCGATTACACCCCACCGCGCGGGTCCGTCGGTCAAAATTCTCTCCTAGATCTACTCTGTCCCTCCCCACGGGAGGATTCCCCTGTATTTCCACTTGTATCCCAGGATTTTCATCCTGCTTCATCTTCATTAGGTTATGATAGGCAGTTTAGTGAAGTTAGGAAGTCCAGTTTTAGGCAGGTTAGTCAGGTTAGGAAGTCTAGGAAGCCTAAGGGTAGGCAAATTCCAGAAAGATACCTCCAGGATTTGGCTGATAAATGTTCCTTTTGCTCTTTAATCCCTCAGCTGTTAGAAGATCCAATTCAAATGCCAGAAGATTATACAGATGATGAGTCAGTCAATGATGGGTACGGGGTATATGAGTTAGTGCATGAAAAGGACCCCATTGTTGAAGACGAGGAAGATGATAAGGACGTGGCTGAGGCATATGCCAGTGGAGTGAAAAGATTTGACGAACCCTCAGCTGCCGTAGAAGAGCCCACCAAAGAAATAAACTTAGGGACTGAAGACGAACCTAAGGTTGTCCTCGTCAGTAAAAATCTTTCCACAGAGGATGAGAAGGCAATGGTACAAGTGCTTAAGGATTATAAGGACACTTTCGCCTGGAGTTATGAGGATATGCCGGGGTTAGACTCATCTTTAGTTGAACACAAGTTAACATTAAAGGATGGGGCTAGTCCGGTCAAGCAGAAATTAAGGCGATTCCACCCACAAATGGCTTTAAAGATGAAGGAAGAGGTCGACAAATTACACAAAGCCAAATTCATTAGAGTTGTCCTTTATCCACAATGGGTGGCCAATATAGTCCCGGTTATGAAAAAGGACGGGATGGTCAGAATTTGCATTGACTTCCGCGATCTGAACCGGGCGTGTCCTAAAGACGATTTTCCATTGCCTCATATTGATGTACTCATCGATAACACTGCTGGCTATGAGACATTATCGTTTATGGATGGATTTTCAGGATACAACCAGATTAAGCTGGCAGAAGAGGATCAAGAGAAGACTTCATTCACTACACCTTGGGGAACATATTGTTATGTCGTCATGCCATTTGGATTGAAGAACGCTGGAGCCACTTATCAGAGGGCCATGATGGCAATATTTCATGACATGATGCATATAGATTTGGAAGTGTATGTGGATGACTTATTGGTTAAGTCTAAAACGAAGGCTGAGCACGCCAAAGTTTTGGCAAGGGTATTAGAGAGATCGAGAGAATATCAGTTGAAGATGAACCCCAAGAAATGTATATTCGGAGTATCTTCAGGGAAATTGCTTGGATTCATTGTCAGCAAACGGGGAATTGAGATCGATCCCAATAAGGCGAAGGCTATCAGAGAAATGCCACCTCCCAAAAACTTGAAAGAGTTAAGGGGATTAATCGGGAGGTTACAATTTATTCGCCGTTTTGTCTCCCAGCACTCACAAAGGTGTAAGCCGTTTTACGAGCTTACCAAGCCAGGAGTCAAATTCAATTGGGACGATAAGTGTCAGGAGGCATTTGATGGATTAAAGGACTATTTGGCAAGTCCTCCTGTTTTGAGACCACCATCTCCAGGCAAACCATTGATACTTTATATTTCTGTCCTGGATGATGCAGTGGGGGATGTCCTAGCACAAGAGGATGAAGAAGGAAAAGAGAGGGCAGCCTACTATCTCTCTAAACTTCTCAACCCCGCTGAACAGAGATACACGGCGATGGAGAAAACATGTGCAACATTAGTTTGGGTTGTGCAGAAATTGAAGCATTATTTTCTGGCCCATGAAGTCCATCTCATCGCTAGGATGAATCCGATCAAATTCCTTCTAGAGAAATCTGTTCTTACTGATAGGTTAGCGCGATGGCAAAGCTTTCTATCTCAATTCGATATTATTTACATTCAACAGAAAGCGATCAAGGGCTATGCCATAGCGGAACATCTCGCTCATCATCCCCTTCCTCGATTTGATCCAGTGCGATCAGAGTTTCCGGATGAGGAACTGATGTCCGTAAATCAAATCAGAGATGATATGTGGACTCTGCATTTTGACGGAGCTCTGAATTCTCATGGAAAGGAGATCGGAATCGTTCTGTTATCACCTGAAGGTGTCACCATTCCACAAGCCTTTCAGCTTGACTTTCCAGTCACCAACAACATAGCTGAATACGAGGCACTTCTTGCTGGTCTCGAGGCTGCTCATTTTCAGGGTGCCACCAAACTCAGGATTGTAGGTGATAGCCAATTAATTCTTCGTCAAGTGCTGACCAAGTATCGAACTCTTGATCCTAAGCTCAAGCCTTATCAAGAACTTACTTCTGCTTATTCAAAGCTTTTCACAAAATTGATCTTTGTCCATGTCCCTAGGAATCAAAACATCTTAGCTGACGCTCTAGCTTCACTTGCATCTTCCCTTGATTTTCCTATCAGCAAGCAATCCGAATCAATCATAGTTCATAGGCGTCTTTCACCCGCCGTGAAAGATCCTTCATTTCTTAGAACTAAGGAGAAGTTGCTGAAGAAATTCAAAGATGGAAGTATTGTGGAAAAAAGAGAAATTATGTTGATGGAGCTGTTAGAAGAGATGGATGATGAACAGAAGCCATGGTATTATGAAATTGCAAAATATTGTGAAGATCAATCGTATCCTGAAGAAGCTACAACTGAGGAAAAAAGAGCTATCAGGAGAGTTGCTCAACGATACACCCTAGTTGGGGGAGCACTATACAAAAGAGGTTTTGATGGAGTTCTTCTGAGATGTTTAGACGAGGATGAGCTTTGGAAGGTTATGGAAGGAGCTCATAGTGGAGTTTGTGGTGGCCATGTCAATGGGCAGATGCTAGCAAAGAAGATCCTTAGGCAAGGATTTTATTGGCCAACTATGGAAGAAGATTGCGTAGGATATGTCCGTAGGTGTGCCAAGTGTCAACTTCACGCCGACAAAATTCATTCTCCTGCATCTTCATTCCATCCTGTTTCTTCCCCATGGCCTTTCTCCATGTGGGCTTTCGACATTATTGGACCTCTTGGTAACCCAGATTCCGGCATCAAGCAAAAATCTTTCATTCTCACGGCAACGGAATACTTCACCAAGTGGGCAGAAGCTGAAGCATACGTGGAGATCAAAGCATCAACCGTCTGCAAATTCATAATGAAGAACATCATCACAAGATTCGGAATTCCAAGTACCATCGTCACTGACAACGGACCGCAGTTCGTGTCACAGGAATTGAAGGACCTCTGCAACAGGTATAAAATTGCATTGCATCATTCATCTCCTTATTATCCGCAAGGCAATGGCCAAGCAGAGGCAACTAATAAGACTTTGATAAAAATTATCAAAAAGACGTGTAAATCTAACAAATTCGCAGATTGGCCAGAAAAATTGGTTGAGGCTCTATGGGCCTACCGAACTTCAATCCGCACGCCTACTGGGCAGACTCCTTATTCCTTAACATTTGGAATGGAGGCGGTAGTTCCATATGAGATCCTTATACCGTCATTAAGAGTACAATTGAACAAGGAATTCTCCATTGATGAACATCGTTCAGCACTCCTTGCTCAATTGGAACTTTTAGACGAGAAAAGATGGTCAGCTGCTAAATGCGAAAGTTTATCAAAACAGATTAGCACGTTTTTATCAAAAGAAAGTCATTGAACGAAAGTTCAAAGTCGATGAAATGGTCGTTAAAAGAATTTTTGTAAAACCTGGTGGTCCGCGTTCTAAGCTCCAACCCAACTGGGAAGGACCTTATGTTGTATCGCACGCTTTTCCTGGTAATGCTTATCGTCTTGTTAATGCAGAAGGAGAAGAACTAAATCATCCCTGGAATGGTTTACATCTTAAGAAATACTACCCTTAGGTTAAAGAGTCGATCAGTATGGTACAAAGACCAATGGAATCAGAAAATTTATAAACTCAAATTTCTTTGTTAGTCTGAATAATTTAACTTCAAACCTATTACTGCACACACTGACACGTTTGATTCGTGAGTAACAAGAGATGCCAAGTCCTAAAGAATATCAAAAGCTTGACTAAGAGTGTAAAGTACAAATCATTCCTTTTAAAGTAAAATTCTGTTTTACATTCAGCTCATGATGTCGGAACGAGGTTTAAAATAGACTACCAAGAATACCCGCCATCTTAGTAGGAGGCCGTCATGAAAAAAATGGGGGAGATCCGTTCCAAAGCAAAGCAAAGGAAGAAAAGAATAGAAAAAAAAAAAACAAAAGGAAAAGGGCAAAATCAAAAGGCCAATACACTACATCAAGGCCATGAAATGAAACAAGAGGGAACGCAAGGTCGATAAATACCCCGGAAAGAAAATGACCGAACCCCAACAGATATTAGGGTTGGAAAGGAACATCTTTTTAGGTCTCCGGAACCTTCTCATGGGCTTTCTAAATCTATTCTTCTTTTCCTTCTAAAGAGGTGTACTTCAAACTTAAGGAATGGCTTAGATTGACTAAAGGTCAAATCATCAAATGGGATCACGAATAGAAACACAAGTTCAAACACGAGGGGTTTTAAGTTAAGTTGTTAAAGAACAATTTGGAAATTAAGTTAATAAATGAATATGATCTTTTGATCTAAGTACTATACTGGTCTTTTAGTCAAAAATTCAAAAAAAAACGTATATGTCAAAAATTCAAAAAAATACATATGTCAAAAATTCAAAAAAAATTTGCATATGTCAAAATTCGAAAAAAATTTGCATAGTCAAAAATTCAAAAAAAGTACATATTTCAAAAATTCAAAAAAAAATACATATTTCAAAATCCCAAACAAAATGAATATTTCAAAACCACAAAAATATTTCAATTAGCATTTGCTTGTTGCATTTAATGTGTTTCACTCCTTTTATTTTCAGTGAGCATCTGTTTGCTTGCATGTTGCATTTTGCTTAAGTCTGATTATTCTTATTACCTTTGTTAATAAAGGCTATGCCCCTTGACTATTTATTCAAGGAAAAGATTGATTGACCATTTGTTTGGTCAAGCAAGGGGCTAAGTCTAAATAGATACTTAACCTGTTTGTTAAGTGTTGTACAGGATGCAAGATAAGCACAGGAACACGAAATTGGAGCCCAAAAGTTTCATGTATATATCAAAAGTGTTTTATACATGATACATGAAAAGAAAAGAAGTACAAAAGCCCTCAAGGCTGGCTCTCTCCTGCCCCCTCATCCATCTGACTCTGGGCCTCATCCTGGGCATCTGGCGGCGGAGCTCTAGGAGGTGGAGGCGGTCCCATCGCACTTGGCCCTGCCTGGCCAGATGATATGGCTATGCTGGCGGTAAAGGCACTCGCCTGACCTCGGTCGATAGCCCGCTGGCGGGCTCGCTGGTATCTCTCCTCCACCATACGGCGCTCATGCTCTGCAACCGAAAGACGGCCCTGGAGGCTCTCCATCCGAAGACAGTCGCGGTCCCTCTCCTCCGTCAGGATCTCCAGGCGAACCTGGAGTCGTGCCAGATCTCCAGTGGAGAGGCACGCCACCTGAGCCTCCAACTCGGCAATGCGAGCAGCCGAAGTCCGCGCTTCTGCCAGCTCTGCATCCCTCTGTCGAAGGGCCTCTTGAAGCTCAGCAACCTGCAGAAGAAGATTTTATTAGTCCAAGGCAATTAAGTAATGAGAATCAAATTTGGAAAAGGAAGCAAAAGGGAAGGAACTTACTCGAGTGGCCCGATCCTCCTCCACAAGAGAAGCCCGGTGGATGGCAGAGGCAAGCTGACTCTGGAGGTCAGCCAAGGCAGCGTCATGCGCAGCGGATGATGAAGATGAAGCTCCATAGGTAGGGGGAGCTGCCTGGGTGTAGACGGCTCGCTGCACCAAAAGAACACTGTCAGTGGTTAATCGCCAAAACAATTAATTAATTAAAACATGCATTCATATTCATTCATACATACCAGATCGAAGAGCTCTTTCTGGACCTGTTCGAGCTGGGCCTCAGCATCATGTAGTCGGGCCCCGAGGTCGATGATGACCGCGTCACGAGCATCCTGCAAATCACATATACATACATTCATTCACCAACATAAATCAAGATAATAATAAAATTAAAGACGCATGAATGCATACTTACATCGAGAGGTCGGAGGAGCCGCAGCTGGTCGGCATAATGAACCCGATACTGCTGGAGGTAGCCCTCGCTACTCTCCGCACGGGACTCCACTCTGATGCTCCGACGGTGCCAGTCCTCGTATTGCTCCGGGAACTTGGCACGCCAGTCGGTGAGGGATTGCTTGCCCCTCATGCTCCTCCCAACACCCTTCGGGACCTCTTCATCTATCCATTCCTGATGGAGACCCAACGTCCTCATCACGAGCCGGAGACGGAGGGGCTCGATCTCGTTGAGGCAGTGCACCCACATCTGCCTCCCAAATCGTCTCCTGCCAGCCGTCACCCACGGCTGACCTTCCTCGTTCATGCCCAGATACGGGCGCCAGATCACCTGCATATAGGTTAGATGCATTCATAAATAAATTGCATTTAAGGAATAAAGAATCGCATTTAATAAAAAAAATTGAACAAGTTAAAAACTTACCAAGAGCTCTGGATAATCTAGAAACTGACGGTGGAGGGCCGTCAGCTGATGGTGCTGCGGAGCTGTGTCCACAATTGGCTGCCAACGGCAGGCCAATGGGACGGCATCTGGACGAACTATCCGCGCTCTGCCGAGCGGGAAATAATGGTAGCTCCACACCTGCATTCATGAACATATAGGTTAGAAAAGCATCATATCATATTGCATATCATGAATAAATAATAAAACATTTAATACCTGGAGGAACGGCGAGAAGCCGCTGACAGTAGTCTCGCGGTCCGGAGTGACCGCAGATAGATCTGGAAACAGGTGGGCCAGGAGGGCCGCACCCCAAGCGTATTCCCCTAAGCTATCTAGATCATCTAACAGATACAAAAATCTACAGTGGATATGGTCGCCCTTCGTACCGAAGAGCAACCGACCGAAGAAAAAGACAAGAAAGACCCTAAGCTGTCGGTCTACCTCCTCTACCTGGCTAGGGTCCCTACAGTAGATGGCAGAGGACGACTCTGCTAGTCTATCCCTAAACTCCTCCCGGGTCTCGTCAGACCGACGCCGGGGCTCGTCTAGACCTAGGGCAGCTTCTACTTCTACCCTGGGGACCATCCTAGATTCCCTGCCCATGCTAGACACCTCTATCCCTAACAAGGCCTCTGCCAATCCTCGATAGTCGGGGTAAGTCACCCCACTCACCGGTCGGCCCTCTACCCGGAGGCCAGTGATCCTGGCCACGTCCTCTAGGGTGGGGACCATATGTCCCCACGGCATTAGGAAAGCCCGGCTTTCCGCATGCCAACGCTCCCTGAGCGCCTGCAACAAGACTAGATCGAGCCAAAATGGCTCGATGTCTAGTATCTCACCGAACCCCATCCGGCGCAGGCGCGCCTTTTGGAAATCCGGGAGCCCTCTATAAGCCCCTATAACTAGGTCCCAAGAGATCCTAGCCCTCATCACTCCCTACAAATAAAAAACAACAAAAATAGGGTCAGTAATTAATAAAAACAGGAAAATTCACTTTCTGTTTTGAAAGGCGTCAGCACACACAGACGTGTTTCAAAACACGTCCACATACCTTGACGCAATTCAAACCTATTTTCTACCTATTTTAAAAATTCGAAATTTATCTTGAAAGACGTCGACCAAGGGCGACGCCTTTTGAAAGGCGTCACCTGGTCTGGACGCCTTTCAAGTCCAGATTTCGGGTTCTTAGAAGAACCCCTTTCTTCCCCTCTTTTCTTTGTCCATTCATTCCACAGAAGACTTACCGTGTGGAGGTCGCCCTCCTCTTCCTCTTCCACCGCCATGGGCGCCGGTGGAGGGAGCTCCTCCTCCAAGAAGGCCGCCGCCTCGGCTAACGCCGCCGGCACCTCCTCGGGAACCTCTTCTTCTTGCCTCCGCCTCCTCTTGGCCAAGGTCTTCTTCTTCCTTGATCCCTCGCCGTGTTCCATGGCTCTAGAGAAGGAGTTTTTGAGAGAGATCACCGGAGAAATCGCCGGAGCTCGGTGGAGGGAGAAGAGATTTTTGTGAAAGTGAGGAAGAAAGGAGGGCCTTCGCGGGTCTGTAACGAAAAGGGTGAAACGCGTCGACTCAGAAAGACGCTTTTTAGGGCGCATAAGTTGAGGCGGTAAAGGACAGCTGTTTGAATTGATTGAAATACGTCCACATGCATAGACGCGTTTCAGGTTCTGTTCAGAGCCGTACAGAGGAAAATCATGAAAAGCGTCTTGGTTACTGGACGCATTTAAGGGAATTAAACATGGAATTAATGGCAGAATCCTGGGAAAAGTAGGAGAGAGAGTTGAAAGGCGTCTATACAGGTAGACGCTTTTTAAGCTTAAATCGAGTTTTTGAGGGATAAATTGAATTTATGGAGAAGAATTTAGTTTGAAAGGCGTCTTTCTGAGTGGACGCATTTTAGATTTTACAGAACCCGAATTGTTGAATTTTCAGGAAAAATCAGGTTTTTACTTAAGGAAAAATCATGTGCACATCACAGAAAGTTGGGGAAAGATTCTAAGACATGAAAAATCAATCTTTATTCAATGGAATCAATCTTTATTATATCAAAATCAAAAAGAGAAAGAGGACATTCAAGGGAGAATATCATGAAGACCTTTAAGATAAGGAAATTTCAATCCTTTATCTCTATCTTTAGAGGATCTTACACGATAGCTAAACCCAAGGTTCCATAGAGTAATGATGATTTGTATGGCTTCATAATCTTCATCGGACTCCAAGTCGCGCTTCTTGATTGGAAGTGTGGGAGAGAATTCAGGGAACTCACGACGAGCCAAGCTGAGTTGAGTGAGGCACCGGTGTGGATTGTATAACACAAACTCAGTGGCTCCAATTAATTTGAGATCTGCTCCTGCTGTACGGCGCACCCAAACTGGTTTTCCAACAAGAGCAAGTGGAGACGAGTCGAATATGTCGGATGTCATGAGTTTCAAATACTCCCTCCAATCGGCTCGGGTCTTGAGTTTTGGAACCTTGTTGACCATGTACTCATTGAACTTTACAATATTAGCAATGCAATGAATTGGACTATTCAAGAAGATCTGAGATGGATTCAGAGGTCTTTTCTTGCTATGCTCGAATTTGAAGTGAAGTTCAACCCACAAGGCAAAGAGTAGCATGCATCCATATGGAGGACGACCCACAGAAGCTGCAGAAAGTCCACTGTAGAGATATGCTAAGAGAGCAGTGCTAATGGATTTACCTTCGAAAATTGCGCAAATAGCACTAATTTGATCGTCTTCCAAGATGTTATCCTGTGCAGGAAAGAATAAGGCACCGGCAAGGCATGTAACGAGAGCTTTTGTTACATCCTCCGCCTCATCCTCCCTTAAATCTTCAATTTCATAAAGAGTCCACTCGGCTAGTTTTGCAAGATTGATCCCCTTCTTTGTGAGGCATCCTTTAGCTTCTGAAGGATCCTTCATGATCGACGTCAACAACTGTTGACCGGTGATTCTCTCTTTGGTCAAGGCTATCTTGTCTCGGTTGTCTCTGGTCTTTGGGAGACCCAATAGAAGTTCCGCCTCTTCTAGAAGGATTGTGCACTCGAAATCTTGGAAGAAGAACGTATGAGTTTGGGGATGTCACCACTCGATCAAGGCGCCCATAGCCGCCCAATCTACGTTCGCGCTTTTGTAATTCTTAGCAAGCACTACAAGTCCTTGAAGATCCCACTTGGATATGAACACTTGCATAGAAAGCTTAACACTTTTTGCAAGTTTACGAATCCAAGGGAAAGACGTGAACTTTCTTGGACCAGGAAACATGGGGTAGGTCTGAAAGAAAGATAAAAAGGGAGCATGATGAAGAGCATGATGAAGAGCATGAAGAACATGAAAAGAAAGTTGATTGGACTTACTTGAAGGTTGGGATTTCTTCCATTGAGGTGGTTCTCTATGTCTGCAAACTTCTCTAGAGACATCTTCATCCTCTTGTTTGAAGAATACATCTCTCTTTTTCGGAGTTCCTCCTTCTTGAAGCTTGGGAAGCTTGAAAACCTTGAAGAAACCTTGAAAATTTGGAAGAAAACTCTCCTTTGGATCTTTGGATTATGATAGGATTGCTTGGGAATAACCTAAGGGTGTTTATATAGTAGGAATTGCGATCCTAAGTAGACCTTTTCCGGATTGGAAAAGGGATGTGCATTGATAGAGTTGGAATTCGAGTAGAGAACAGTCAAGAACCTGTTTCTGTGAGTAAAAGGCGTCGAGTAGTCCTGACGTGTTCCAAAGTTGAATGGCGTCTGCTCGACACGACGCGTTTTAGCAATTCTGCTATTTTCCCGAAATCCTGTGATTTTAATGATTAAATTGAATATTTGTTTGGAATTACTAATAATTTTGATTGCAGAAAATTCAAGAAAGCCTGAGTAAAGCTGGAAATGTCAAGAAAATCCCATTGTGGAATCCAAGTCCCGACCGTAGCTAAAAAGACGGTTATTTCTACCCTTGTACTCTTCTATGTAAATCATTCGCATTATTTATTAGAGTATATCAAGGACCTTGTGGTTTTGATGAAACTGGAATTTGAGTTCCCCTTCAACAAAAACAGTGATAATTCCAGAGGATTCTTAATCGCACGGATAGGCCGTTGGATTGTTAATTAGTGGGGACGATGGTTCCACTTTTGTGAAACGGTGCGTGGATAAACAAGCTTCGGCTTAGCACTGAATTACAAGAATTGGTATCTTGACTCATTAATGACAATTTAACAATATTATCCTTGATTAATTTATATTTTATTTAACTTTATATTTTTCTTTAGCCCAGCATGCATCATGTAGGACTTTGAAATCATTGTGATAAGAATTAATTACTGATTAAATTTTAGACCATTAATCAAATAATTTCAAACATGATATGAAATATTCCATTCCGAATTGAGTATCTTGATTATCTTTGAAGTTCGCTTGAAGATATTTTTGGAATTCTATCCTTGATTGGATTCTTTATCCAATATTTCTTGTTTTCTTTTAAGATCCATCATGGCTGCAGCACATCCACATTGGCTGGCAAACGCTCCCCATGATGAAACCTACAGTGTCTACGACCTGGGGTACTTCCCACTCCGCGGAGGTTGATCGACTTTATTTTATTTCCTTGTCTACTTCATCCAGACAGGATTAATTCCATTGATTTCCTTGAGCTATCTTCATTGATAATTTTGAAAAAAAATTCCAATCATGTGATGTTAAGAGCGTGTCTCATCACACCTTGGCATCACCTTTTCAGTACATTCCATTCCATTTCACTCCCTTGCAAAGACAATGCCAAGGTGAGGCAGCTGTAGACACGCTAATTTTGACATCATTTTGAGTAAATTTCATATCACACAATAATGCCTCGAAATGGTCTGATATTTAATTATTAATTAATTTTTATTAATCTTTTTAAGTGTCGGGTTTAACAGACATGTTTAAGTTAATCAATTGAATTGGTTTTAACTCAAGTTTGAGTTAAAATATGAAGAATTCTAAAAGACGTCGACACAAGTGGACGCCATTTAGAGTTTATTCCTGTTTTAACGTTTAAATTTGAATTTTATTTAATTAATTAATTAACTAAAAGGCGTCTTGTAATGTCGACGCGTTTTAAGTTTCCTAGGCTATTTCTACTTCTCTTCCGGATGTTTATCCTTATCTTAATTAGGCTAAAAGACGTCTACACAGGTGGACGCGTTTTACCTAATAAAGATAAAGATAAGTTTTCCCGGATATTTATCCTTATCTTAATTAATCTGAAAGGCGTCAGCTAAGGTGGACGCGTTTTAGATAATTACAGATAAAGATGAATTAATCAGTATTTATCTGTCGGTTAAGATGGATAAATTCGGGATTTTGCAATGTTAATCTCGAACGCAAGAAATGCCTATAAATACCTCGCATGTTGAGGAGTTAAAAAAAAAGAAAAGAAGAGAATTGAGTTGAGTTGAGCCATAGCGTTATAGCGAGTTGAAGATCGAAGCAACGTCGTAACGCCGGAGCGCTGCCATTCCTAGAAGACGGCGTCCCTTTCAAGATCTTCATCCTTTCAAAGCTTCAACCGACTGGGCATAAGTTTTTCATTACTGCATTAGCATTTTCATCTTCATTAGTTTCATTCTTCACATTCACTTCATGCAAACACACACCACAGCATAATCTTTCAAAAACCTACTTGATTTAAGGGGTTTCAAAGCCATTTAAAAAAGTGAGTTTGCTGTTTTAAATATGCTTAACATCATGATTAGTTCAGATACTGCTTCTACTTAAATTTCTCATCATCATTCTTCTTTATTCTTTCTCTGTCTCTGCTGCACTCAACAACAACGAGAGATCAAAAGGGGGAAATCAAGCACAAAGCCAGAAAGACTTCTGGACGATCCTCAACCTCAAATTCAACAGCAAGAACAAAAAGCAAAGAAAGGGCTCTCTTTCTTCAGCCGGCTGAGGAAGGGGAACCAAGGACTCAATCTTCCGCGTCTGAAAGGTAGGCGATCATATCTCTTTTGAAACTTTTTAGTTAAAAGTTTCTGGCGATCACTGCACTTTAGTTGCTGTTTTTAATAGGTTAATTTACACTAAACAACCTAGATATTTCATGTTAATCACACGGTCATTCTAAGCACCTACAGTCGGGTCAGTACGACGCATTTTAGGGCAGAAACCTCCCTATTCGAGGTTTCCTGAGTTAGGGGTTCTGGCGCTAAATGACGTCATGGATGGACGACGCCTTTCAGAAGGACGTCGGGCCATCATGACGCCATTTAGGCAGGAAATGCCCCCGTTTAAGGGTTCTGCAATCTGGATTTCTGGGTTGAATGGCGTCTGGCGACCCTGACGCGTTTTAAACGGCGGCTTCACAGGTGGACGCGTTTTAAGGGATAATCTGGGTTTTAACTGAACCCGTCTAAGGAGCTTGAATGGCGTCGACCTCGGTCGACGCGATTCAAGACAGAAACTGTCTTAGTGCTGATTTTAGCATGTGTTCCACTGTTGGCGGTTCTATGGTATGTTTTGCGTTGTACACTGAGACTGAGGACTTCTGAGTAAATGGAATTACATCATGTTATATGTGTGTGTGTGTGCTTATACGACTGTGGATCGATATGACTGTGGTTTCCGATGTCACCATGGACCGATGGGGACAGGGTCATGGTGTCTGTGAGGCATTGTGCCGTACCGGTGAGAAGGGGTACATGTGTGTTTTACCTTTGGCTGAGGAAAGCAGGATCGCCTTGAGCCCGACGGGCCGGAGTAGCCGGTGTGCTATCCGAGGGGTCGTTGTTTGTCCTCAGCAGGTCGGGGCTTCCCTCGTTTGTCGTGACAGCTTCCGGCGTGTTTCTTGCTGTGGAACTGGTGAGAGTTGGTTTACCCTTTAGCCACTGGGCCTGATGTGACCTTTGATCAAGGTTACGAGTGGTACCCTTAGCCCTTTGGCCTGACGCAGCCCGGGAGAGTTGGGTTTGTGGGTAGTTCCTGTAGCTTCGGCTTGACGGGGGTTCGCCGGTCCCCAGGGCCCTCCTGAAGCGCTGAGGCCTAGCGTGGAGGCAATCCGGTGGTAGGACAGTAGTCTAGACTGCTTGTGTGCACACGTAGCTGGCAGTGGCGGTACACTGAGTCCAGCTAGTCCTAGTTTGGCTCACTGCCTCACCCTACAGTGCCCCGGAACACTGTAGGGGTGGACAGGCGTGAGCAGTGGTGGTAGTGTTGGGAGACGACGTTTGACTTTGGTCGATAGTGTGGTTCAGTCGCTTCGTGGGCTTTGACTATGAGACGTGACTTTGTGTTGGGTTCTTCGGGTTACTTGGTACTATTCTTATTACATTGCTTATCGTGCGTTTCATATTTGAGTTGAGTGCTATGTTTACTGCTTTACTTAATTGCCATATATTCCTGTTGTTGCACTTGTGGGTGTGTGAGTGGGAGGCGGGGGATCGGATGATCCCTACTGAGCCCATTTCTGGTGTGGCTCACTCCCTGCGGTTTCAGGTGTGGACCTCGTGGCGAGCGGAAGCGTGGTGTCTTCTTGGTGTGCGGACCAGCAGCTGTCTTGGTTCCGGGGTATGCCTCGATGTTATTGTACTTTTCTTCTGCCTGTACTTATTTAGCTTGTTGGACATGTAACTATTGTTGGACTGTATACGGACATTATTATTTTTCCCTTCTGCGCACTCGTTTATCTTTGTAGTCTGTGCGATTGTTATATTTAGCCTTGTTTAGCACTTACTCCTCCAGATGTGTTCTGTGAGATCCGGGTGTGAACCCGCAGTTAATGGGCCGACATCCATTTAGTGACCAGGTCTCCGGTCATAGGATGGCGGGTCGTTACACGAGGAGTCACTTGCCTTTTGATAATGAGTGGGAGAACAAGTGACACACAACAGTTAGATGTGAAAAGCCGGGTAGAGCATTATAACCCAGCTCAAAGTGTTTGTGATGGGACACTTTTCTCGTTGAGGAAAGTGCCAAGTCCTTCCATCGCTATACACTGCCATGAGTGGTCGCAACTTTGTACGTAGCGTCCAATCGACTTTTTCGTGCTGCTTCAGGCAATCATGCCCCCCCTGCACTGCTCGTCACTTTGTCTGCCAAGGGGTGCCTCTTTTTGGGAATCGTCCAACCGCCACTGTGCTAGGGTAGCTATTCCCTATAAGAGGCGAGGTGGAAGCCCCTATGAGGGAACCCACCGTTGCTCCCCTCCTCGAGTATGGTCTCCATCAGTTCTCCACTCTTTATGGAGAAAATGATTGATGAACAAAGTAAAAATTAGACAGTTGCAGAATTATTGAATAAACCTGGATTTGCGCAAGGCAATGATAAGGGGATTAGATTAAATGGCAAATTATATGTACCCAAATTGGAGAGACTTCAGACGGGGTTGTTAATTGAAGCATATAAGTCTAAGTTTTCTATTCATCTAGGAAGTACTAAAATGTACAATAATTTGAAACAGAATTTTTAGTGGTGAGAAATGAAGAAAGATATTGTTGAATTTGTCTCTAAGTGTTTGATTTGTCAATATGCTAAAGCTAAATATCAAGGACCAGCTAGACCTTTATGACTGTTGCATATTCCTTAGTGGAAATGAGAACATATTAACATGGATTTTATGGTTGATTTGCCCAAGACTAATAGAAGACATGACATGATCTGGATAATTGTGGATGAATTGACCAAATCAGCTCACATTTTGACTATTCAAAAGATAGTCAGTAGAACCTTTAGCTAGACTATTCATTAAAGAAATTGTCAGGTTGCATAGTATTCTGCTATTAATTATTTCAAATAGAGATCCAAGATTTACTGTTAGATTTTGAAAGAGTTTGCAAGAAGTTTTGGGGACTCAATTAAAATTCAGCTCTATATTTCATCATCAAATAGGTGGACAATATGAATAGACAATTCAGATCCTGGAAGATATGCTTAGAGCATGTAGTCTTGAGTGGAAAGGGTACTAGGATGAGTAACAACCATTGGTAGAATTTGTATATAATAATAGTTATCATGCTAGCATTAGAACGGCACCATATGAAACCCTCTATTGAAGACCTTGCATATCACTTATGTGTTGGGCAGAAGTTAGAGAAAGAAGCTTGATAGGTCCTCAAATTGTTCAAGAATGCTTAGAGAAGATTGAATTCATTAAGAATAAACTACTTACAACTCAAAGCAAATAGAAGAGTTACGCTGATAGTAAGAGAAAAGAACTAAATTTTGAAATAAGAGATCATGTATTCTTGAAAGTACCACTTATGAAGGGAGTGATGAGATTTGAGAAGAAGGGTAAGTTTAGTTCAAGATTCATTAGTCCTTTTGAGATTTTAGAGAAGGTTAGAGCAGTAGCATATAAATTAGCATTACCACTAGCATTGACTAGTGTTCATTCAGTGTTTCATGTATCAATGCTTAAGAAGTATGTACAAGATTCATCTTATGTACTAGAGTACGAATCATTGGATATACAACCAGATTTGACATATGAGGAACACCCTTTGAAGATTTTAGATCACAAGGAACAAATATTACGAACTAAAGTTATCTCTTTGGTAGAAATTTTGTGGAGAAATTGCTTAATAGAATAACCCATTTGGGAATCTAAAAAAGAGATCAAGAAGAGGTATCCTCATCTATTTGGTAAGTATCTATTAAATTTTGAAGATGAAATTTCTTTAAAAGAGAGAGGATACTATGACATGTTAAATAATTATCTGAAATTAATATTAATAATTATAACAAATTTAAATTTAATCTAGGAATTTAATTGGCCATATTATTTATAAGGAAGGTGTAGATTTCAGTTGGAAAACAATTAGTTATTTAGTTATTTAGTCAGATAACTATCTAATGCAATTTGTTAGCAGTGGCTAAGCTGATAGATTTGGTAGGTAGGATCGGATTGGGTGAGACATGTGGCAACTATTGGTGGTGTGGTTAGTTAGAGAAGTCAACAGTGAGTGTAGTGGAACAGTAAAATTAGTTGGCTCATATCAAATTAAGTTTTAATATAGGTTTGGAATCCAATCTGGGCAGGAAACTAGAAATATTTGCTCAAGTTTTAGGCGTGCCAAAGAAAATTAGAGGCTATAAATAGATCCCTAAGGCTATTAGAACCTTTTTTGGCTGGACATTTTCTTGGGAGTAGGCTACTGCATCTGTGGGGGCAAAGAGTGAGAAAGAGAACTTGGTGTTCTTAGAGTTCTTAGTGTTCTTGTGTTTGAGGTAAGTTGATCTATCTGAACAAATTTAATTTGTATAAAATTTATAACTACTTTGATTATTTAAAAAATGTTCTATGAGATACTCTTAGTTCAACCTAAGTTGTTTGAATTTGATATGTTCTTATCTGAAGTTTAGATTTGAATAAATTGATCTGATTCAAATCTGAGATGTACTAAAGATGTTTCTTATAAGCATGCTTTTGATTATTGATCCAAAATTTGTAGATATCTGATATATTCGAATTTTGCTTGGTTCCTCAACTCTATCAATAATTCAGATTTGTTCATCTGATCATCCATATATGATCATGTTCTTCTTTTTTTAAGAAGTTGATCTATCATTTTTCCTCAGTATTAGACATTCTAAGAGCTTTGATCTGTTTACCAAACTTTGGTGGTTTTGTTCAGTTGTTTTGACACATTGTTTAGTTGGAATTTCTATGTTCTGTGCTAAATTTGAGATAAGTTCTACTACATATATTGCCATGCTATTTCGTATGTATTCCAAAAGCCTTACATACAAATGCATGTGACTTGGTGCTCTGACCAGAAGCCTTAAATGTAGAAATGTATGTGGCTCGGTGCTCTGCAGACCTGTGGGCAACAAGTTAAAATTCCAGAATCCTTGCGTGCTAAGGTGCATGTGACTTGAAATTATGTAGTAGGACTAAAGACTCCCTAGTTCTGCACATGAGCTAAGACTATACAATTGTATTGCCCAGGTGCTTGGTATATGTAGTTAGTAAGATTTGATACAAAGGCAATGGGTACGTTTGAAAGTATGAAATTATGTGAAATCTTGATATGAAATACATTTGATATGTTTGATTTTAACACAAAAATTCTGCAGTCGTGGAATTTTGTTCGTTGATAATCCGAGAAGATTCTTTGAGCCATCTATTCCGTATAAAATTCAGGACTAATTCAATTCGGTTTGATCTTTAATTAGTTTCATATGATATATTTCTGTTCAGTTGTTGCTTCAGTTTGATATGTCAATTCAATTACTTTATACAGATCAGTGGATATCTCAGTTCAATTTGTCATTTCCGTTCGTATAGAGTTCTTCAGTTCAAATTGATATGAATCTATTTGGTATAGTTGATAATAGTTTAGTTAGAAAGAATCAACTTATGTTTTTAGTTATTCCATACATATGCTATGATTTGACATGTTTATATCCAGTAATTATCTTTACAAATTGACTGCATATGAGTTTTACGGCTCAGTGATATCATGTGATCAAGATTTTGTCTTGATTAGCATTAAAAAAATGGCTCAGTGATGTACTTTGTTCAGATAATCGATATAGATTTACTCACTCAATCAGAACCAGTATCATTTCAATTAATCGACTAAGACCTTGTTTTGCTAATCGAACTCATTTTGTTCTATTAACTGATTAAACTTCATTTAGTAAGTCAGATTACTCTTTAAGCAGTTAATCAATTTGGACATCTTTCAAATAATCGATTTGTCATGTTCTCATTAATCGATTTGATCTTAACTCTTAATCGATTAAACTTTGTTATGTTATCCGTTTGGACATTTGCTTAAGCAATCGAGTATTTTCTACACCCATAATTGATTATGACTTAGTTACTGTTCCTTGAGTTAATCGATTATTCCTTTCAACTAATAATCGATTGTCAAGTATTTGTTAATTGATTTGTCTCATGATCTGTTAATCGATCTAACTTTGGATTGTGAATCGAATATGCATTAAATTATCACTACGATTGTTAATATCTCTCTAATCAATTATCTTTGTTCTTGTAATCGGTTATTCTTTATCCTAATATCCGATGAACTTATGATCTTATAATCGATTTCATATGATACTTCTAATCAATTATGGAATCGAATAAGCTCTAGTTTAGAAATTGATTAATTTCATAAATTATAATAAATTTAACTCTTGTTCAAAGATCAATTATAGAATTATTCAGCTGTGATTATGCCCTATTTGCAACATCGATTATGAGTTATTTTGACAATCGATTATGCTATGTTAAGGGATTGATTATGAGACTATTTGATCTCAATTGAGCTCATCTTTGGAATACGAATCTCACCTATTTCGATTTAACTCTCAGTTACTGATCTTTTCTAGTTGAATTCGATTATGTACTCTGATATTGTGGAAGATTGAATATCTAAACTATTTCTTGGAATTTGCGTATTTTAGTTATGAATGGAGATCTAGATTTCTAAAAAAAACTGAGAATTATTCTGATTATCTGATCATCTGGATTTTTTATTGACCTTTTGGCCATGCTTAGTTATGAATGTTGGCCAAATGATGCACGCAATGATTCCAACATGAGAAGCATCTTGCCCTCTTCTTCAATCTTCTCATCTAGGACAAGCACCTCTGTTAGGGTCTTGTTGAACTCATCTAGATGTTCCTCCAGTTACGCTCGCTTCGGCATTCTAAGATTATGGAACACTTTCTTAAGAAACAGACTATTTATCATTGACTTAGACTGGTATCTATACTCCAACTTCTCCTAGACTTCCACCAAATCCTCCAAGCCGATCTTCGTAGAGTGTATTTCCATTAAGAACAGCTGTATTATGCTATTCGCCAGCTTCCACATGTCCTGACATGCCTCGACCATCAACTTCTCCAACTTTCAAGTCTTCTTTTTGAGAGCCTTCATTAGTCCTTCTTGAATGAGGATGTTCTTCATGTGTTGCTACCACAAAGTGAAATCATTATAGCCAGTAAAGGATTCCTACGAAAAAGCTCATGACCCTTCCTATCACCTTCTAATTTGTGATCTCCTTGTCTGTAATTAACACTCCCCAATTAGCCATGATCATTGTCCATTGCCTTAATTTTGTCGATTACCGCACAAACCTGCACTAATTAGTCAATAAAAGCAAAATACACTCAATCCACCTTATGAATATGGAATGCCCACAAACCTAGGAATAGACTCCTAAATTGTCCAAATCTGATATTGATCACCTTCAATCAAGCCAAAACACCCTTGGCTGTCAAATCACTATACCACCCCAACAAGTAAACTTTTGCCATGTTAATGGGTATAAATAGGATTTGTCAACATAGTACCTCCATGTAGAGCCAATAACTGTTAGTTATAGGTGCCTGTCAAGCAAACCTCATGAACATTTTATACATTCTTATTCTCATTAATAAATAATAAAAATATCATATTCATTATGTGTAATGCGTATTTAGCATTTCATATGATAAAGTCCGTGAATATATGTAATGAAGATTGAGTCATGATGATATCATAATAATGAGATCATTCTTTTTTAAACATATATTCTTAATTATTTCTAATTAGAGGATACTCGAGAAGGATATTAAGTATCCGATGAGATTAGCATAATTTATTCCTGCTCATAAGATGAGAGTGATTGGTCTCATAGTCACTTGTGTTGAGACACTAAAGAGAACCTATAGGTGCTCATTGATAAACGAGTTGACTAAACTGATCAAATTTTGAATCTTTTGATGGTCATAATACATAATTGTCAACTAAAGGGATTCACAATCACAATAGTATGGTTGGTTCTCAGATCTGAGACACCAAAGATATCTTATTAGCAGACTTATTGGTTTTGATCTTTAATCAAATATCTTTAACTATAAGATCGTGAACAATCAAGTACTCAGACTCAGTAGGATATCTTTGAAGATGATTGTGTGATCAAAAAAGAATCATTTACTCTCGGTATTTAGAGAGAGAATTCTCTGTAGAATAATACTCAAAAAGTCCCTGACCAGGACTAGATTGCATATCAAAAAATGAGTTTTTTGATGATACATATTGTAGATATCTAATCCGCATAAACGAACATGATCAAGATTTGATAGTTAAACTATACCCTAAATTCACTTGAGAGCATTGTATGAACGAAGGACTATAACTAAGCAATAACTAATGGCGATAAGGCTCCTGAGTAGATTGTTTAACCTTAATATCTTCTGGGATTATGAGGTGTTACTTAGCACCCACTATGATCGAAAGTCCAATCGATTTAATCATGAGATCATAAATCGATAAATTAATTATTAGTCGAGCGAGTCAGGTGTTACTGACATATAGGCTTAAACGGACACATGAAAAAGGTTCATAGTCGATGGAAATTAAGTAGATATTTATACAAAACTAAGGATTTTATGAAAAATCACCAAAACTATTATAAATATAAACATGAGAAAGAAACTCTGCTCTAAGCTCTTGGTTCTTAGAGTCTCTGGCCACCCCCTCTCTCTCCTCTCTAGTAACCCCCAACAATAGGGGGCACCCTTAACCTCTTTCTCTCTCTCTTCTACTTCCGCTCTCGCATCACCAGAGGCACCACCCACATGCCACAAGTATCAAGAAGAGGAGAAGAACTCAAGATCAGTCAAATCTCTCTAGAGATGCAAGGATGATTTCTCAACTGGAGAATCGCATGTGCAACTAGTGACATCACTTCATCAAAATTGAACCATGAACAGAGATCTGATTCCATGCAAGATGAAGAACTATTCTTCTTAGTTCTTTTTCTCAGAAACGGATCAGAGGAAACATACGAGAGTTGTTTATTATGCTATGTTCTTGATTTTAAATTTTATATTAGATAATAACTTGGATCCACTTAAGATGTCATGTGGATCTACTACCAGATCCACTAACAGACCCAAAATCTAGATCTTAAAGTTAAACCCACTTTAAATTAAATCCCTTTCTAATTATTTTATATTCTCTCCCTTTCTTTAACATGTATGGCCCACCTCTTTCTCTCTCTCCTACCCCCTTCTTATTCTTCTTCACAAAGCAAAAAGGACAGAGAGAAAACAGGTCACCCCAATTCTAACACAAGCATTGCTACCTTTAGCTTCCCCTACCCTTGTTGGTTACCACCACTTGCCAACACCATCTAGCACTGCCAATGTCATGCCCTGCCACTGCCACTAGTTCCCTCTCTCCTCTTTTCCTCTATTCTTCTTACATATACAAAAGTGAAAAGGTGAATTGTTGCCACTACTACCTTCTATGCCCCACATGCACCATCTACAGTGGTAAGCTACCACTTCGGATTTATCTCTATGTATATAGGGAGAAAACCCCCCAACAACCCCAGTAATATGATTCAAACTCCTACCCGAATTCTAACCGAACTCCTCTCATGGCTTTCTAAGTTCCATCACAACTCCTCTCACAGTCTCTGATCATCTCGGATTTAAGCCACCTACAAAACACATTATAACTATTGTGAATTCCTTCAATGGTTTATGAGAGAACTTGTTGATAAATACATGCTTTGCGCATATATTTCTTGAAAGGAGAATTTTTGTAGTGCTAACATCTCTGAAAACCACATTCAATATGATTTCTTAGAATAATAGGTATTGTAATATTTATTTTTTTCTAATGAAAGACATCTTTTTAATATTCTTCTATCAAAAATATTGCACACAAAAGATGCTTCACTGATTCGCAACCATTTCAAACAGTTAAAAAGACATAAGATATCTACATAAATATTTATCTCATATGAATTTGGACTTTACATGATATTTTAATGTATAGTACAAGGTTTAAGTTCAAAACAATGAATTCAATGGGTAGCCAGTTAGAATAAAAGATTTATTGATATACCTTCGTATGAACTAGTATATGGTTATAAATACTTCCAACCTTTTTAAAGAGGTTGCAGTTATCCTTTTCAATTAAAATGTCATGAAGTCCAATAGAATGTTTTAAAAAGATTCTGATGTATATAAGACATATTCGATTAGGCCCTATTTGATAGTGGGATAAGACCTGAACTAGATGGCTTATCCAACATATTTACATGTGCATTTTGATTGTGTGAATTGTCTATTCCATCGAGAATAGCTTATTCCTATATAAATTTGAACAAACAGTCCTATAAATTTCTTATTCTTCAGGATAAAATAAGAGGTGATCCATGTTATTTGTTTCATTTGATTTATTTTTATTTTAAATAAATGAATAATCTATGTTATTCTTTTCTGAGATAAATAATCTCAAATTGCTTATGCCTAATCTGTGTATCAAATAAAGCAGAGTTCACAGTATTTTGATGAAAAATAGAGCCACTGTCTTTCAAAAGATGTAAAGGATGTTCCTGGCAATGTCTGACAGTTGGGATATAAATAAAATATAAACATTCACAGGGTTATACATAAAAAAGCTTAAATATTCAAAATAGCATGAGAAATACTACAGTAAACAAACTGCAGAGCATGTTTGGAATGTATGGGGCTTGTGTGTGGAAATGTGTACCTAAGCATTAAACCGAGGTGAACCGGAGCTTAAAACTTTAAACCAGATGACACCTTAAACTGGCAGATGACACGCAAGTCATGGACCAGATGACAAAAAACCCATCAATCCTTTTCAATAATATAGGTTATAGATTTGGAAGTCTTGTATGATAACTTGTATCGATGATCCAGTCTTCTAATTGATCTGTTACCTATCCTCACAATCAATAAACGAGTTGCCTCTAGCCACATACTCTCGAAACCTTTTGTCTACTTACATTCATTAAAGTGGACATTGATTTAGTCCCTTCAGACAGTTCACATCGTAGCATGTTCCTCCTCCTTAACGGCCAATTTGACTGGGGGCTGTCAAATCATTGCACCTCCCCAGCAGGTTAACTTCTATCTTGTTAACGGATATGAATAGGATCTATTAACCTATCGGCTCCACCTGAACCCAATAATTTGGATCCACTTAAGATGCCTTTCGGATCTCCTGGATCTACTAACAGAGCCAAAATCTGGGTCCAGAACTTAAAACTACTTTAAGTAAATCACTTTTTGATTTATTTTCTATTCCCTCCCCTTCTTCACCCTATAGGACCCACCTCTCTCTCTCTCTCTCTCTTTCTCTCCATGAAGCAAATGGACAGAGAAGCCTAACGGGTCACCAATTCTGCACCGCCCTTGCAGTGCTGCCTTCACCATAGCAGTAGTGCTGCAGCTCACCCGCACTCGCAGATCCCCCTACAGCATGCCCATAGCAACGTCGCGACACCACCATGTTCTTGGAGCACTACTGCACCATCTCCTCCGCTTGTCTCTGATACCACCGTGTGAATCAGAGATACACAGCACAGGCACGAGAGAGAGAGAGAGTGATTTGGAGAAGCCAAGCTTTTCTATTAAAGAAAAACTCTACACCCTTCTCCCTAACAGCTCCCCCGCATACATAATGTCTGTGGTGGTAAGCCACCCCTTGGAGTTTATATCCTCCCCCCCCCCCCCCCCCCCAACCTTAGTTTTAACTGGACTCCCCTCATTTCCAAGTTCTGCCGGAACTCCTCACACAAAGCCACCTCCATAGCACATTATAACTACTGTGAATTCCTTCAACCGTTCATCTGAGAACTAGTCAATAATACATACTGATGTAGCCGAAACTATCACGGTCGGATTATGAGACTGGAATCCGAAGATTGGACTCGAAACTTGATCGGATCGGTGAAGAGGACCGACGGGGATCCGGAACGAGACGAGGGCGGAGACGGAGCCGAGGATCCGAGGCCGAGAGGTGCCCGGGCGAGAGCTCGCTAAGAGCGAAGCCGAAACTCCCTCGGACGATGCGAACCGGCCGTCGCAGGGCGAGGCCGAAGCTCCTTCGGACGGGGCGAACCAGCCTGCGAAAGGCGTCGAGACCGGAAGAAGAAGATCTGAAGTCGGCGGCCGAGACCGACTCGGAGAGGTCGGCGAAAATTCAAACCGAGCCCCTGCAGAAGGAGGGAAAGAAGAAGAACCAGTCAGTAAGAGTCCCGGACTTCGGCCCTAAGGAACCCCCTCCGACGGCTAAGTTAACTTCTGAAGATGATTCGATCCACAAGTCAGAGAAGAGGAAGAAGTAGCTTTAATACTTTTTGGACTGTAGTCCTTGGGGTTTCGAAGACATACCTTTGATAATAAATAGCCGTGTATTTATAGCGGAGGATAGAGGTTGCTTAATGGTAACAGCCGATATTGGACTATGTTCTGGGTTTACTGGTAAACCGCCATAGTGCCTAACCCTCCCACCGGAGTGGGCCGGATACGGCTACTGGGCCGAAGGGGGTTGGGCCGCTGATGGGCCAGATGCCGCTTAGTGAGCTGGAGCCTACTGGGCCGAGGGCTACTAAGCCGCTAATGGGCCAAAGGCTATTGGGCCGCTGATGGGCCGAAGGTTGCTGGGCCGCTGATGGGCCGAAAGCTGCCAGTAGGCATTTTACTGCTGCTGTTGGACTGATCTCAGTGTTGGGCTTGTTTTAATGGGCCGAATCGGATTCTGCCCCATCACATAGCCCCCCACTCTTGTCTTCCTCAGTTTCATGAAATGGCGAGAGTAAAGTCCGAAGCCTCCTCGGAGGAGTAACACGTCATGTGCTGTCTGAAACTTTTACTCTGTTTCGTCGTAAAAAAGGAACTGCCTTCAGTCGGCCGAGGGCTGGAAACAATTAGCTTCGTCTTAGGTCGGGTCCTCGTTATTGGTACCTTCGTCTCAGGCCGAAATTTAGCGACGGATGCCTTCATCCTCGATTGCGAAGGGACGAGTCTTCTGAACATGTCAGGACTCCTGAAAAAAGGACGGAAAAGACGTCGAGCTTCCCGTCCGAACGGTCGTGTCGTGAGAAAACACAGGACATGTGTCGTACATCTAACCGGCTTGCCGAAAGCACAAAAAGATCATGGCCGTGATTGGTGATCACGCGGATCGCGGGTCACATCGGCTCTCTGCCCAAAACTTCACTCGGATCGCCGCCTCTTCTGCTTCCGGCACGCGGATCGGAACACGCGGCGAGCATCCGGATGATCAGTCGAAGGGTTAGGCCGCGTCCGGCCGTTGATTGCTTTCTCTCGATCCGGCAGCCCGCCCGTTATCATTGCCAAATGACAGTACACGTGGCGCGCATCTGAGGGAAGCGGCGCCGAGGAGGGGGAAGATCTCGGCCGTTGATTTCGGCGGGGAATGCCTTTAACTTTCCTTATAAATAGGAACCCCTCTCCCCAGGGCACTGTTCCGCTTTCTTCTTCCCCTGCGCCTGTGCTTTCCTGCGAGCGTCTTCTCCAAGCGTTCCTGCTTCTCTGGCGAAGAGCGAGCCATCGGGGGTGTTTGATGGGCGCCCTGTCCGTCGTCGGGAAGCTCTTTGTTGCTTGGAGCTGTCGCCGGGGAACTTTCTATTGTCCGAGAGGCCGTTGGCAGCCGAGGAGACTTTGTTTGAGGGTAAGCCTCAATTCTGCTCCGTGATTCATGTCCAGTAGCTCTCCTTCGGCCGAGAGTAGCTCTTTGGCCGAAGATTATTCTTCTTGCTCTTCATCCCGGCCTCCCGAGTCTTCCTTGTCATCTCCCCTTTCTTCTAATTCCCTTGCTTCTGTTATGGCGGATGAGGCCGAGGTGTCTCGGGCTGAAGAGGCCGAGGAGGTTCCAGCTGTAGCCTAGGCTTCTACCTCCGGCCGGCATCGGGCCGAGACTGTTGCCGATGCGATCTGTACTCTTACCGACGATGGGGTCAAGACCATCGCTTCCTACTATCAGTTTCCAGGTTGGATGATTCCTTATCGGCCCGGGAAGAACACCAGGGCTAACTCCGCCCGACCGGGCTGCTTTTCTATTTATGAGCAGAGCTTCCGGGCGGGCTTTTGTCTTCCCCTTCCTTCCTTTGTTATCAACCTTCTGTGTTTCTACGGATTGGCCCCATCCCAATTCTTCTCAAATTCTTGGCGGATAGTCTACGCCTTCTTGGCTGTGAACGCTTATATTGACGCCCTCTTTTCGGTAAACATCTTTCGCTATCTCTTCAAGATACAACCGCAGGGAAAATCCGATTGGTACTGCTTCATCCCCCGCTTCGGCCGGAGTATTTTTTTTGGGAAACCTTCGTCCATTCACCATTAGAAGAAGAGCTTCCTCTTTGTCTCTCTTCCGGAGAAGGAGAAGAGCGTGTGGCCCTTCCCTACTGAATAGGCACCACTGGCCGAAGGCCTCTCCGATCCGTCTTCTCTTAATCCCGATCAGCTCCATATCGTGCACCTCCTGGAGGCCGAGGCTCCGTATGACGTTGCGGAGCTCTTCGAGGAAGAGGAGGGGCTTGTACAGACGGGGGCTTGGCCGGATCCGACGAAATCCCCTCCCTGAGTCTTTCCTTACCTTCCTCCCGAGGATGTTCCGGGGGAGACCGAAGGAGCGGCTGAGGTTGAATCTCCGGCCGAAGCTCTTCCGACCGAAGAAGGCGCTGAAGCTTCGGCCGAGGGTAAGTCGGTCTTGAGTCGAGGAAAGTTGTGTGTTGTAAGTTGCTAACTCCTTTTTCTGTCCGCAGAGATGTCTGGGCTTCGGGGACTACTCGGCCGACTCGCCAAACAGCCTGGTCAATCTCAACCGTTCCAGCCGCAGGCGGCAGGAGAAGGGGAGGCTGGAGGAGACGCGGCCCCGAGCGCTCGGGCCGTAAGGCAGACGGCGGCTTCGGTCGAAGGCTGTGCTGCTGCTGCTGCTCTCGAAAGAGAGAGGAAGGGAAAGTCGGTCGTCCGAGGGAGCGGCCGACCGGCGAAGCGGAGCCAGGCGGATGATCCTGGCGAGAAAGAATCCGCCCAGGCAGCCAAGAGGCCAGTGGCTGCCCGAGGGGCCCCTCTCTCGTCGCCTCCCGAACCACCGAGAGGCAATTCCCCTCTGGCCACGGCGGCCGGCACAGAGGACCTCTCTTTCCCCTTCGGGACGGCCAGGACGCACATGTCCCGTGAATACGGGCATGAGACCTGGGTCCCGGATTTGGGGATCTTCACAGACGAGAGCCTGGAGGACTCTCGGACATGTCTGCGCCTGATCCGCGGCTTGACCCTCCCGATAGCCGAAGATGAGATGAAAGAGCTGTCTTCGGAGGGCTTAGCTATGCAGTGCGTCCGATACGCTGTCCAGGTAAAAAGTTTCTTTATTTGTCTTGGTTTGGTATTTTCCTTAGCTCTTTTGCACTTGCTCAATTTTTCTTGCCTTCGGCTGTAGACCGCGGTCGTGTGCGGGGGCCTCGCTCGTCGCCAAGCAGCCATTTAGCAAAAACTCCGGGACATCGACCAGGCCTCGGATCAGTTGGCTTCGGGCAAAGTAGCCTCGGTGCAACGTGATCTCGAGGCCAATGTTGATATGCTCCTGAGAGCTAATGCTCGGATGCGGGCCGAGATGGGGGAGCAAAAGGAGGTGATCCGCACTACCTTCGAGGCCAAGACGAGGGCCGAGCAGGAGAGGGAGAAGGTCGAGAAGGAACTGGAAACGGCCCGGACCAAAAACACAATTCTTAAGGCCGAGATCCAGGACAAGGCCGAACAGTGGGTCACAGAGCACCGTCGCCACGCCGAGGAGGTCTCGGCTCTAAAGGCAGATATGGAGGCCAAAGCCGGCCCGGATTTCGCCGAGGAGATAATGGAGGCTCGACTCGAGGCGGCGTCGTCCGTATTCAGTCTAGGGCTGGCTATCGCCCAAAAGGCGTGCCCGGCCGTAGATCTGACCGGCATCGGCCTTCCGACGGACGAGGAAGGCGATGAGCTTCTGGCCTGGTGGAAAAAACTTAAGGCCGAAAGAGCTCCGGCTCCGGAGGAAGGCGATGCGGCCGTTCCTGATTGAGGTCGTTCCGGTCGAGGTTTCTCCTTCGGCATCTCCCGATCAGACTCCTGTTGACGTAGACGGCGACGATGCCGAGAGCTAGTACGGGGGCTTGTCCCGGTTTTTGTCTGCTTTTTGAAAGGCTGCGGCCAGATGTATAGTCGATTTTGTACTTTGTTCATATATGTATGAAAAGTATTTTGCTTCCACTCGTATCCGTGTTCTAAATGAACGACCGAGACTGGCTCTCCTTGTGATCGAGATCATGTTGCTTTTCGATGCGGCTCGTACGGCCGAAGCCACTTCAGATTCGGATTGCATGGACTTGGGAAATAATGCCGCTCCCGATACGGTTTTGCATGGCCGAAGCCACTCCCGGTACGGTTTGCACGGACTTTAGAAAATCATGCCGCTCCCGATACGGTTTGCATGGCCGAAGCCACTCCCGGTACGGTTTACACGGACTTAGAGAATAATGCCGCTCCCGATACGATTTACATGGCCGAAGCCACTCCCGGTACAGTTTACACGGACTTAGAGAATAATGCCGCTCCCGATACGATTTGCATGGCCGAAGCCACTCCCGGTACGGTTTACACGGACTTAGAAAACCAAGCCGCTCCCGATACAGTTTGCATGGCCGAAACCACTCCCGGTACGGTTTACACGGACTTAGAAAACCATGCCGCTCCCGATACGGTTTGCATGGCCGAAGCCACTCCCGGTACGGTTTACACGGACTTTAGAAAACTATGCCGCTCCCAATACGGTTTGCATGGCCGAAGCCACTCCCAGTACGGTTTACACGGACTTTAGAAAACCAT
Source organism: Zantedeschia hybrid cultivar (assembly GCA_030544215.1). Lineage (NCBI taxonomy): Eukaryota > Viridiplantae > Streptophyta > Magnoliopsida > Alismatales > Araceae > Zantedeschia > Zantedeschia hybrid cultivar. The sequence continues at coordinate 56,495,805 of JARZZO010000011.1, read as the reverse complement.
GCCGCTCCCGATACGGTTTGCATGGCCTAAGCCACTCCCGGTACGGTTTACACGGACTTTAGAAAACCATGCCGCTCCCGATACGGTTTGCATGGCCGAAGCCACTCCCGGTACGGTTTACACGGACTTACATAATAATGCCGCTCCCGATACGGTTTGCATGGCCGAAGCCACTCCCGGTACGGTTTACACGGACTTAGAGAATAATGCCGCTCCCGATACGGTTTGCATGGCCGAAACCACTCCCGGTACGGTTTACACGGACTTAGAGAATAATGCCGCTCCCGATACGGTTTGCATGGCCGAAGCCACTCCCGGTACGGTTTACACGGACATAGAGAATAATGCCGCTCCCGATACGGTTTGCATGGCCGAAGCCACTCCCGGTACGGTTTACACGGACTTACATAATAATCCCGCTCCCGATACGGTTTGCATGGCCGAAGCCACTCCCGGTATGGTTTACACGGACTTAGAAAACCATGCCACTCCCGATACGGTTTGCATGGCCGAAGCCACTCCCGGTACGGTTTACACGGATTTAGAGAATAATGCCGCTCCCGATACGGTTTGCATGGCCGAAGCCACTCCCGGTACGGTTTACACGGACTTAGAAAACGATGCCTCTCCCGATACGGTTTGCATGGCCGAAGCCACTCCCGGTACGGTTTACACGGACTTAGAGAATAATGCCGCTCCCGATACGGTTTGCATGGCCGAAACCACTCCCGGTACGGTTTACACGGACTTAGAAAATCATGCCGCTCCCGATACGGTTTGCATGGCCGAAGCCACTCCCGGTACGGTTTACACGGACTTTAGAAAACTATGCCGCTCCCAATACGGTTTGCATGGCCGAAGCCACTCCCAGTACGGTTTACACGGACTTTAGAAAACCATGCCGCTCCCGATACGGTTTGCATGGCCGAAGCCACTCCCGGTACGGTTTACACGGACTTTAGAAAACCATGCCGCTCCTGATACGGTTTGCATGGCCGAAGCCACTCCCGGTACGGTTTACACGGACTTACATAATAATGCCGCTCCCGATACGGTTTGCATGGCCGAAGCCACTCCCGGTACGGTTTACACGGACTTAGAGAATAATGCCGCTCCCGATACGGTTTGCATGGCCGAAACCACTCCCGGTACGGTTTACACGGACTTAGAAAACCATGCCGCTCCCGATACGGTTTGCATGGCCGAAGCCACTCCCGGTACAGTTTACACGGACTTTAGAAAACCATGCCGCTCCCAATACGGTTTGCATGGCCGAAGCCACTCCCGGTACGGTTTACACGGACTTAGAAAATCATGCCGCTCCCGATACGGTTCGCATGGCCGAAGCCACTCCCGGTACGGTTTACACGGACTTTAGAAAACCATGCCGCTCCCGATACGCTTTGCATGGCCGAAGCCACTCCCGGTACGGTTTACACGGACTTTAGAAAACCATGCCGCTCCCGATACGCTTTGCATGGCCGAAGCCACTCCCGGTACGGTTTACACGGACTTAGAAAACCATGCCGCTCCCGATACGGTTTGCATGGCCGAAGCTACTCCCGGTACGGTTTACACAGACTTAGAGAATAATGCCACTCCCGATACGATTTGCATGGCCGAAGCCACTCCCGGTACGGTTTACACGGACTTAGAAAACCATGCCGCTCCCGATACGGTTTGTATGGCCGAAGCCACTCCCGGTACGGTTTACACGGACTTAGAGAATAATGCCGCTCCTGATACGGTTTGTATAGCCGAAGCCACTCCCGGTACGGTTTACACGGACTTAGAAAACCATGCCGCTCCCGATACGGTTTGCATGGCCGAAGCCACTCCCGGTACGGTTTACACGGACTTAGAGAATACTGCCGGATATGATATTTTCAAAAGAAGAATTTTATTCATGCCTTCCGGCTAAATTCCGGGGGAAGTAACTTACATGAAGTAGCGCCGAAGGCGTTCCACATTCCAGGTACGAGGGAGAGGTTGGCTCGAAAGGGTTTCCAACCGATAAGCCCCTCGTCGGATTACTTCCCTTATACGATACGGTCCTTCCTAGTTTGGAGAAAGCTTTCCTGCGGCTTCGGTTGGTTTAGACGCGTGAGCATTCCTCAACACGAGGCTCCCGGTTTCAAAGCTTCGGGGCTTCACTCGAGTGTTGTGGTATCTGGCATACGCTGCTGATAAGCCGCCAGCCGAATGCGAGCTTGATCCCTTATTTCTTCTATAAGATCTAGATGATCTTTTAGGGCTTCCTCATTGGTCTCCGGATTATGAGTGAGAACTCTCGGCGAGGGAAAGCTAACTTCGATAGGAATAACGGCTTCTACCCCATAAGCCATGCGGAACGGGGTTTCGCCAGTTGGGGTTCAGCTTGTAATCCGATAAGCCCATAGAACGCTCGGCAGCTCCTCCACCCATCGGCCCTTGGCATTGCCGAGGCGAGTCTTCAATGCTTGTAGTAGACTTCGGTTAGTGACCTCGACTTGGCCATTTGTCCGAGGGTGCGCTACCGACGCGAATTTGTGGAGAATGCCGAAATTGGCGCAGTTGTCCTTAAACCGATGGCTGTCGAATTGTTTGCCGTTGTCTGAGATAATGGCCCGAGGGATGCCGTATCGGCAAATGATGGACTTCCATACGAAGTTCCATGCGTTGGTATCGGTTATGGACGCGAGGGGTTCGGATTCCACCCATTTGGTAAAATAGTCCACCGCCACAATAAGGAACTTCCTCTGGCCAGTGGCGACGGGAAAGGGCCCCAGGAGGTCAATTCCCCACTGGGCGAAAGGCCAGGGGTCTGATAGAGGAGTTAGAAGGGTTGCTGATTGGTGGATGAGGGAGCTGAACCTTTGGCATTGATCGCAGCGATGGACGAGGGCAGTTGCGTCCTCTCGGAGCGTCGGCCACCAGTATCCTTGCCTTAAAAGCTTGTGAGCTAGGGCCCTTCCTCCTGCATATGCTCCACATACCCCTTCATGTACCTCTCGCAGTGCATAGTCAGCTTCGGCCGGGCCGAGGCATCGCAAGAGTGGTCGGCCGAAGGATTTTTTATATAATAGCCCGTCCAGGAGAAGGAAGTGAGAAGAGCGCTGTCGAATGTGTCTTGCTTCCTTCGGATCGGACGGGATTTCTCCTCGAAGGAGGAAAGTGACTAGGGGAGTCATCCTGGTCTCGGCTTCAGATTCAGTCACTTGCATGACCTCGGACTCCTCGAGGCTTGGTTCGGCCAATTCTTCTACGATAATCATTCGGCCTCCTCTCCTGTCCTGAGTCGATGCTAGCCGGGAGAGAGCATCGGCTCGAGCATTCTCGGCTCTCGGGATCCGCACAATTTCATAAGAATTGAATTGAGCGAGGATCTTGCGAGTTACCTGGAGATAGGATATCATTAATGCGTCCCGGGCCTCATACTCCCCGGTAATTTGATTGGCGATCAGCTGAGAGTCGCTGAACGCCTTTATGTTCTGCACGCCGAGCTTTCTGGCAGCCCGAAGGCCGGAGATGAGGGCTTCGTACTCGGCGGCATTGTTGATAGCCGGGAAGGAGAAGCGCAGCGCATACTCCGTGATGACCCCTTCTGGAGATGCTAGGATCCATCCGGCGCCGCTACCCATGGAACATGCGGACCCATCGACATAGAGTCGTCATTCGTCCGCTAAAGGTGGAGAAACCGAAATGCCTTCGGCCACAGGTGTTATGACTTCTGGCCGAATAGCCGAGGGTGCTTCGGGAGTGAGCTCGGCGATGAAGTCGGCTAAAACTTGAGCTTTCATTGCCGTCCGCAGCCCGTAAGAAATGTCGAACTCTCCCAGTTCGATTGCCCATTTTGCTAGCCTACCGGATACCTCCGGCCGAGAGAAGACTTGCCTCAAAAGTTGATCGGTGAAGATCTTTATTGAATGAGCAAGGAAGTAAGGTCGGAGCCTTCTCGTGGAGGAGACGAGTGCTAAGGCTAGTTTTTCAAGAGCAGGATACCGAAGCTCTGCTCCTTAGAGGGCTCGGCTTATATAATAGACAGGCTTCTGAATGCCGTCTTGTTCCCGGACGAGGACGGCGCTGATAGCTGTTTCAGATACTGCGAGGTAGAGAAACATCGGCTCTCCATGGACCGGCTTGGACAGGATAGGAATGTTGGAGAGATAGACCTTCAGCTACTCGAAGGCCGATTGGCACTCGTCAGTCTAGGAGAAGCTATTGGTCTTCTTCAACAGTTTGCAGAAGGGAAAGCAATAATCGGCTACCCTTGACATGAAGCGGCTTAAGGCGGCAATCCTTCCGTTCAGCTTTTGGACTTCTCGGATGTTAGTCGGAGGGCGCATTTGAATAATAGCCGAGACCTTCGCGAGGTTAGCTTCCACCCCTCGGCGAGTGACCATATAGTCGAGGAACTTTCCGGAGGCCACGCCGAAGGCGCACTTAGCTAGATTTAGCTTCATTTTGTATCTGCGCAAAGCAGAGAACATCTCGGTCAAGTTAGCCAGATGGTCTGCAGCGACGCGGCTTTTTACTAGCATGTCGTCGATGTAGACTTCCATATTGCGGCCGAGCTGTGGAGCAAATATTCTGTTGACGAGGCGTTGATATGTTGCTCCAGCATTCTTCAGGCCGAAGGGCATCCGGATATAGCAGTATAGACTGAGATCTGATGGTAACCTGAGTAGGCGTCGAGAAAACTCAGTAGCTCGTGGCCGGAGGTTGCGTCCACCACCTGATCTATCCGAGGCAGCGGGAAGCTATCCATCGGACAGGCTTTGTTGAGGTTGGTAAAGTCTACGCACATCCGCCACTTGCCATCTTTCTTGGGCACCATCACCACATTGGCGATCCAGTCTGGGTGGTGTACCTCTCGGAGATGCCCGGCGTCCAGGCCTTTTTGTACTTCGGCTTGGATGGCCATCCTCCTTTCCTGATTGAAGGTGCGCCGCTTCTGCTTGACCGCAGACTGGTTGGGATCGACATGCAGCCGATGCTCCGCTAGCTCCGGGTCGACTTCGGGCATGTCTGTAGGAGACCAGGCGAAGACGTCGAGGTTCTCTTTTAGGAACTCGGCAAATCTTTCGGCCTCAATCTTCTCTAGGCCGGAGCCTATCATAAGAGTTCGGCCTTCTCCTCCCAGAACCGGGATGGCGATAAGTTCCTCTCTTGGGGATGCCTTGGCCGAAGATTCGATTGACAGGGATTCGGCTGCAGCCTTCCCCTTAACCGAGATCATATAACACTGCCGAGCTGCTTCTTGATTCCCCTTAGCTTCACCGATTCCATGACTGATATGGAATTTCAGCTTCTGGTGGAAGGACGAGGATACAGCTCCGATTCCGCCGATTAACCTTCGGCCAAAAATGGCGTTGTAGGCTGAATCGACCTTGACAACGGCAAAATCCGTTTCGACGGTCAGTTGCCGAGGAGCCGAACCTATAGTTACTGGGAACCGGACGATGCCTTCTACTCAGCAGGGCGAACCGTTAAAACCGAATAGAGGCCCCCGGTGAGGCTTCATATTAGCCTCATTCAAGCCCATTTTTACAAAACAATCGTAAAATAATACATTTGGGGCACTTCCATTATCAACAAAAATACGATGAACATCGTAGCTATTTATTACAGCATTAACAACGAGGGCGTCGTCGTGAGGAGTCTGAATATCGGTCAGATCCTCTTGGCCGAAAGTAATGTCTTCGTGACGAGACCGCTTCGGCTCGACATCGACCGCTGCTACTGTTGCAGAGCCGAGCTGACGACGCCTCGATCCTTCTCCCGGTCCACCGGATATCATCATAATTGACCCAGCACTGGGTCGTTGGTGTGATGTTTCTACCGAGGCCGCGGTGACCTTCGGCTGAGGAGCGGCATCTTTGCTCGGGAGTTGCCGGGGCCTGGCTATTTCAGGGATGTCCCAATTTTGTTGCTGTTAAGGCTGCTCTCGCCGGTATTGTGGCAATCGGCCCTCTCTGATGAGGCGATCAATTTCCTCCCGAAGGTGTCGGCATTCCTTAGTCGAATGGCCGACCTCCCGATGGTATTCACAATATTTGCGAGGGTCCCTTCGGCGAGAGTCAGTCTTGATGTGCTCCGGCTGCCGGAGCATATCTTTTACCTCCATGAGCATTCGGGAAGGGGGAGCAGGTAGCGGCAGGTACCACGGTTGCGGATCCGTCGCTTGTCTCAGTCCCACTCCTCCCTCCGATATCGCTTGCGGGAGGGTTCTTGATCTTCAGGTCGAAGACGAACCGCTGGAGGGGCAGGCGCCGATATTGCTTCGGCGGTACTCTTGCCCTTGGACATCATCAGGGCCTCCCGGTTGATATATTTATGGGCCCGAGATACGAGGTCCTAGAAGGTGGAGGGATGGCGCTTCCCGACAGAGCCGAGAAGCCCTTCATCCAGGCACCCGCTGATTACGGCCGAGACCACAATCGAACTGTCCAGGTTCGGGATTTGGGCAGCTTCGGCCCGGAATTTAGTAAAATATTCTTGAAGAGTCTCGGTCGGTCCTTGCCGAATGGCTAACAGACTGGCCGAGGTTTTGTACTGCTGGGTGGCATCATAGAACTGGTCGATGAACAATTGGCCCAACTGGACTAAAGAATAGATAGAATTAGGGGCCAATGTCTCGAACCAGGTTAAAGCTATTTTTTCAAGAGTGAAGGGGAAGAGACGGCAGCGGACTGCCTCAGAGACCCCTCAGACAGAGAGGTAAGTGTTGAACCTCTGGAAGTGGTAGACCGGATCTGTCATTCCATCATAGAGAGGGCCTTTCGGCAGTTTAAAGTTGAGAGGTACCTCGGTAGCCAGAAGGTCTGGCGAGAATGTAGTTTGCTCCAGAATGGTGCTAGCGAGAGGCGTTCCATACGGCCGAGACACTATTTGCTGCATCTCTTTCCTCATTGCGGTCAGCCGCCGGTCCAGGTCCGGGGTGGTTGAAATAGTGACCGAACGCCCTTCGGCTCTAGTTGGATGAAACTCAGACGAAGCATAGCCTTGCTCCGTTATGATGTGGCCGGCGCGAGGGACTCGGACAGGCGGTGTAGAGGGTTCGCTGGGTGTTGTGGCGGCCTCGTCAGGGAATACCTGCGAGGGCGTTGGCCAAAACCTTGCATCTTGAGCAGGGCAAAATGGAGGAGGCGGTACTTGTTGGGGGAGCTAGCCCAATAACCCCATGCGCTGGGCAATGGCGGACACCATGTCTCGCAGGGGCACCAGAGAAGTAACAGTGGCGGCTAGTGTTGCCACTTGCTGCTGAAGTTCCTCCATCCGATTGTCTCCAGGAGCGAGGGACTCCGGTATGACAGGAAGAGCTGAGCCTTGTAGTGGAGCAAACGGGGCGCCTTCAGAGTGAAGCGGCTGCGCTGAAGTTGCCCGCGTCTCTGCCTCGTCTTGTCCGGATCGTCGGGTCACTGGACGATGAGACATGACTTCTTGTTTGTTTCCCACAGACAGCACTTTTTTTGTGATGTAGCCAAAGCTATCACGGTCGGATTCTGGGGCTGGAATCCGAAGATTGGACTCGAAGCTTGATCGGATCGGTGAAGAGGACCGATGGGGATCCGAAACGAGGCGAGGGCGGAGACGGGGCCGAGGATCTGAGGCCGAGAGGTGCCCGGGCGAGAGCTCACTAAAAGCGAAGCCGAAACTCCCTCGGACGATGCGGACCGGCCGTCGCAGGGCGAGGCCGAAGCTCCTTCGGACGGGGCGAACCAGCCTACGAAAGGCGTCGAGACCGGAGGGAGAAGATCCGAAGTCGGCGGCCGAGACCGACTCGGGGAGGTCGGCGAATATTCAAACTGAACCCCTGCAGAAAGAGGGAAAGAAGAAGAACCAGTCAGTAGGAATCCCGGGCTTCGGCCCTAAGGAACCCCCTCCGACGGCTAAGTTAGCTTATGAAGATTATTCGATTCAGAAGTCAGAGAAGAGGAAGAAGTAGCTTTAATACTTTTTGGACTGTAATCCTTGGGGTCTCAAAGACATACCTTTGATAATAAATACCCGTGTATTTATAGCGGAGGATAGAGGTTGCTTAATGGTAACAGCCGATATTGGACTATGTTCTGGGTTTACTAGTAAACCGCCATAGTGCCTAACCCTCCCACCGGAGTGGGCCGGATACGGCTACTGGGCCGAAGGGGGTTGGGCCACTGATGGGCCAGATGCCACTTAGTGGGCTGGAGCCTACTGGGCCGAGGGCTACTAAGCCGCTAATGGGCCGAAGGTTATTGGGCTACTGATGGGCCGAAGGTTGCTGGGCCGCTGATGGGACGAAAACTGCCAGTGGGCATTTTACTGCTACTGTTAGACTGATCTCAGTGTTGGACTTGTTTTAATAGGCCGAATCGGATTCTGCCCCATCACATGCCTTGCATGTGCATTTCTTGAAAAGAGAATTTTTCAAGTGTTTAACATCTTTGAAACTCGATATGAATTTCTTAGCGTAATAGGTATCAAGATATTGATTTTTTTCTGATGAAAGACATCTTTTTAATATTCTTTTGTTCAAATTATAGCACACAAAAAGATACTTCACTCGCCATAAGCCATCCTAAACAGTTAAAGAGACATAAGCTACCTACATGAATACTAATCTTATATGAATTTGCATTTTACATACAATTTGAATGCATACGTCCCTAAATTGATAACCATCTTTCAACTAACCTAGTCTCCTCCATCCCTCGAGACCAACAGAGGGTAGTACAAGACTATTCGCCTGTTGGACTATACCTTTCAACCTGATCTTAGGCTATGACACCGTCTATGGACAAACCATGGAGAGGAATCCTTAAGTTTTCAAGACATTGGATTCTCACCAATGTTTGTACTACTCAAGCGGACGTTCTCGCTTCCGCTTCATCCACACCCACTTGCACAGTTGCTTCTATCTAAAGCTTAACATTCTCCTACTGATGCATTTCTACATCCCACAATTTCGGCAAATCACTGTAAAAGATTTAAGTTACAGAACAATGAACTAATATATTCTTAAAAATACTACTGACGTCTTTAAAAAAGTTGTAGTTTACTTTTTTGGTCAAAATGCTGTGAACTCCAACAGAACATTTTAAAACAATTTTGACTTATATATAGACACATTCGGTTAGACCCTATTTGATAGTGGGATAAGATCTGAACTAGATGGCCTATCCGACTTATTTGCATGTGTGCATTTTGATTGTGCGGATTGTATATTCTATTGAGAATAGCTTATCCCTATGCAAATTCGAACAACCAGTCCTATAGATTTCTTAGTCTTCGAGATAAAATAAGTGGTGAACTATGTTATTTGTCTTATTTAATTTATTTTTTATTTCAAATAAGATAATAATCTATATTATCTGTTCCAACATAAATAATCTCGAATTCCCTATGCCAAATATATGACTCATAGAGCCTTACGACTTCACAGCATTTTGATGAAAACTATAGCCACTATCTTTTGATAGATGTTAAGGATATATATAACAATGTTAGGATATAAATGAAATATTGGGACATAAATGAAATATACCATTCCCAGTGTTATACATAAAAACACTTAAATATTCGTTGAGATGAAGGAAAATAGCGGGAGGAATACTAGGGCAAGCAAATTGCGGAGCATGTTTGGAATTTGTGGGGCCTGTATGTAGAAATGAGTACCTAAGGATTAAACCTGAGTGAACTCGGGGTTAAAACTTTAAACCGGATGACACCTTAAACTGGCGGATAGCATGCAAACCCTGGCGATCTAGTCTTCTAATTGATCTGTTACCTATCCTCACCATCAATAGACAAGTTGTCCCCAGCCACGTATTCTCGCAGCCTTTTGTCTAATTACATCCATCAAAGTGGATATTGATCTAGTCCCTTCAGACAGTTCACATTTTAACATGTTCCTCTTCCACTTAACGGCCAAAATGATTGGAGGTTAAAGTTAATCAAATTCTATCCAATGGAATAAAGTATTTAAAGATAACTATGAATTCTCTTTGATGACCAATGGATATTGATCTAATCCCTTCAGACAATTACATTTTAACATGTTCCTCTTCTCCTTAACAGCCAGTTTGATTGAGGGTTGAAGTTAAGTCAATTCTATCCAATGGAGTAAAGTATTTTGTGGTAAGCATGAATTCTCTTTAATAACCAATGGATTAGTCTAGTGGGTTAACTTGGGACCAAGAAGATATATTTTGATATAAATATGGACAAAGAAAAACATGCATTAACATGAATGCCTCATAAAAAAGCTTTGAGAAGTGACCTTTATTCAGATGAGGACAAAGAGTGAAAGTAATTCGGATTAACATACAAGAAATATCATGGGATACAAACCTCAAAGTTAAACTTGTATTTATCCTTCTGTATTTCAGATTAGCTAAGCCACCCAATTAAATGATGTTTTCGGTTAACTTCAGAATAAAAAGGAATATCTCAGAGATAACCGTCAATCAAACTGCTACTAAGAACACTCCAAGATGTCGACTTTTGAATAGATGCTTATGCTTACTGTTGACTATATCTTTTGCCAAAGGAGCGAAACATCAGCCTATACTCTTAGCCTAATTTCCAAAATAAATCACGTTCCCTTCTTTAAGCATCGAGTCAACTGTGCCATTCCATGATTTCAGTAGCAAATAACTTATAAATGGTATACAATTCAGGTGCAATTATCTGCTTCCTTTTAAGTGAACTGAGTGGAGATCCATCCATGTAAGATGAGGATACCCAGAATCCTTACACTCGCTGAGGATGATGCCGTTGAGGAATACTCGCTGAGGATCATTTTGTTTCTCACAATTCTGGGCACATGGAGGCAATGCACCTCATGGTTCTATTCAATTTTCTAGATATTTCAATAGCTGAACCATGCCCTCCATTAGTGTCCAAAAATGGTTTTCATCTAGAAGGAACTTGGAGTTTCTATGAGCATGCCTTCATCTTGTTTGTCTCTAGTTGCTTTCATATATAATATGTTTCCAGTAACCTTTTTCGTTCAATTTTTTTTTCCTGAGTACTAAATCTCAGAATGAGTTTGTATCCAATACTCAGGGAGGTATAAATGTTATTTCTGTCAGAACATTTCATTTGTCATTCGCTAAGAAATCACTGATGTGCATGCTTCAATCAGTCCCTTCCGTCCAAGTAAATCAGATCTCACATCCCATAAAACAGGAATCGGTGGGACATTATGCATGCTTCCATTTGTTATTTCCTATCTTTTTTCCGACTGCTAGCTCAAACATATATTCAAAATGATGCAGGATTTTTTAGTTCTACAATCCATAAGCCCTTATAGGAAACTCTTTATTTACTCGTAACAACTCTGACCCAGATCTTACGTTGGTCCCACATGGTTTCATTCTGAGAGCTTGATGGACTCTGGTTTGTCATTTGTTTTTCCTCTCCCCTAACGATGCTTAACAATCCCCTGCAAAATTTGTGATTTGCTCACGTAAAGTACAAAGGTAGAGGATGAACTATACTGATCAGGCCTGTGTAAGCTCTGTCTGCACCTCACAATGAATGAGGTTTAGGTTGCTCAACCGGCTGTAGGAGGGTGGGACCCCAATATTGGCTGGGGAGCAAGGTAGGGCTGACACTAACAGGTGGATTGATGAGTCAACACCAATTAGCATCATCCTGGCCATTGTGTGGGGTTCCCATGTCCCAGGTAGAAGTCATCCAATCCCTGTCCATGACCGAGCTCCCCGATTATGCAGTCTAGCCACAAATTTGACTACTTCCTCATGCTCTCAGTCCAGGCTTGTCTAGGAAAGTTGGTACTTTTGAATCAACAGTGGACATTAAGGGATGAGTATTTCCAATTCATGATATATTTTTTTCCTGAATTATTCACAACCAGGACTAATCAAAAGTCTTATCCTAGCGATCTGGTTTGACTAGATCTAGTGAAGAATCTACAGATTTGACAAGGTTTCCCAACTTGCTACCTTCCCTGTCATCAACATTCTAATAGGTGGTGCCTTAAAGGGTAAAGCACTGAATCAAGATAGTCTTCATCAAGTGGTCTCTCTAAAGCCTAACAAGAACATTTAGGAGAACAAAAATTACTATTCTAGGTCCTTCAGACATCAAAGAAAGTCAAGATGCAGAAGGAAAGAGACAAGTCTGATGTAGAGATGCATGATCTCTCCAGGGTGATAATGACATGAGCAAATGAGACAAAATCAGCAACTTTAATTCTGTACATTTTTGTGGAAGGTGATCAACTGACCGCAATTCATTGAGATAAAGATATTTTAAAGTACATTAATCCCCTTATACATTTTGGTATTACCAATGTGGTAGCTCCCATATGGCACCCTCTCCCTAGTGGATAATAGCTAGAGAAAAGCAACAGAAACTATACATAAATCATCTTGCAAAAAATGCTTCCACCTCAGATGGGGCAGAAATTTAAATTCAGATTTGAAGACTTGCACACTACTACTTTGCTAATCCTGCACTGACCTGAAGGTCAACCAAACACCAAACATTGGTATGAAGTCACAGTTGAATCTATTTCTGTTTCTTTCCCCCCACACAGCCCACGCATAACTGGAAGCAGGGTAGACAGTCGGTTCTTCTCTGATCTCAGGGAGCGATGGGCAGTTCGCCAGGTTCCATCATTGGATGTCCAACATTCTAGAGAAGAGCCTACTGAAGTTAAAGTGCCACATCTGAGGACAAGTGGTCCACATTCCTAGTTGAACCTATTTCTGTTTCTTTCCCCCCACAGCCCACGCATAACTGGAAGCAGGGTAGACAGTGGGTTCTTCTCTGATCTAAGGGAGCAATGGGCAGTTCACCAGGTTCCATCATTGGATGTCCAACAATCTAGAAAAGAGCCTATTGTAGTTAAAATGCCACATCTGAGGACAAGTGGTCCACATTCCTGTTTTATCTCAATGAAATGGCATGCTGCTAAACGGTTTTCCAAGTCTTAACTTTATCACAAGTTTGCACTTGCAAGGCAGACTTTAATAAAAACAACTAAGATCTCTGTTGGAAGAAGTTTTGACCACACTAATTTCTACAATTGTCCTTTATATTCACCTACTAAGAAAAAAAGGCACAGCTGATTTAACTGCAACCTCTTTCTCCCATATCCAACTGCTTTTACTTTCAAGGTCCTTTTCTTTTTGAGAAAAGTTGAGTTTTACACCAATTTTGTGTTTCTAATTTACACATATGCACATAAATACACATATATATACATATACATATATGTATACACCCATATAATATATATATATATGGGAAAAAATTAAATGTGCCCCAGGGCACAACTAACATAGATGCACCCCACCCAAAATCTCCTCCATCCCGATGTCTAAAAAATGAAATCATAAAAAAAAATTAAATATTTAATTGCCCCCTAGGATTGTTCCCATTCCTTGGTGTTTAAATTTCATCGTCTAATCGTGAAACTCATGTAGCTATCTGTTCAGTTAAGGAGTTTAAACCCCCAAAACGGTGCCCGCTATATGTCGTATATGTGTGTTTTTTTTTCTTTTTTTTCTTTTTTTTTTTTTTTTTGGGGGGGGGGGGGGGGGTGTTTATATATGTATTGTGTCTGTGTATAACGCACCCGAATGAACCCCATGCTCAGCAATTCTTCCCAGTGGAATGATTCTGCACTGTGCAGAACTGGCCAGAGTCACTGATCCAGCGGCCAAAATTTACCTTGTGCATGTTGGGGAGGTGCCACCTGTGTTTTCTTTCTTTTTTTTTTCAGCCATCGGATGAAATCTAGCAGCTATTATACAGATACAGCCTGGCCCTCCACATATAAACAAATATAGGGCCATTTCAGTATTAGTCCCTATAAAATTAGGTATTTTGAAATAAGTCCTCGCATCTTATATATTTGTATATAATCCCTATATACTTAAGATTTTTGTCTTTAATCCCCACCATTTACTTCCGTTAACTTTTTTAACTTTACCATGGTTAAAATGATGGAAAAGACACTTGCCCTAAATTTTACCATGGCTAAACAAGGTTAACTTTTCCCCTTCTCTACCCATAAGCCCCCAAACCAGCACCGGAGAAGGAGATCCCTCTCTCTCTCTCTCTCTCTCACACACACACATCCCAGAACCAGTCTCCCCCCTAAACCAGCACTGGAGAAGGAGATTCTCTCTCTCTCTCTCTCTCTCTCTCTCTCTCCCTCTCTCTCTCTCTCTCTCCCAGTTTGTCCCACCATCGATGCCGTAGGGAGAGGGAAACCATCATAGCAACGAGGGCCCACCCTTTCTCTACAGTGTCAAGGGCATGCCTCTCTGGTCCACCTCCAATTCTCCCACGGATATCATCATATCCGGGCAGAAGCTGAAACCTGGCTATGAGATTTATTACGTTTCCAACCACAATGGCAAAGGTATTCAGGCTTTACAAACCAACCCTTGACGCAGATGGTATTCTCAAGCTATATTACAGAGGACCCTCTTCAAGGAAACCGTCATGGCAAAGGTTTATTAAAGAGCGACTCTTGACGGGGATCGTCTTCTCATGCTATTTCCTCTCATTTTCCACAATGATGGCAGCTCACCCACCACATCGATGCAATGGCAGAAGCCCGATCATTGTGTATTGCCAAGGGCTTATGCGGCTACTACTGCAGTACTGCTGCTGAGGGGTGCGAGCCGAGTGCCTCTGCCTTCCTCCTGGTTTCCATTTCATCGACCTAGTCAGGGTGCTTCCGAGAACACGCCCGCTTCTCCATAGCTGCCGCCATCAGCAAGTTTGCCTGTAAAACTGGGACTGTGACTTGGGCACCATAGAGTGCTCCATGAGCAATGACGCCCTGCCGGCATCGGAGGAGATCCTCACCACCCCCCTATCCACCGTTAGAAGTAAGGGTAAAAATGACTTTTTAACATTTTTCAGTTAAGTTTAACACCATTTAGAGAACATTTGAAGGATATACTTTTTTTTAAGATCAATGTTAACTAAAGGGACTTCTTAATAATAAAAGGTAACTTTTTAAGGACCAATAGCTAAGTGTGCAAGATACTAGGACTTATTCGGAATTTGTATATAGATATAGGCAATGGACTATATCAGGAAACATTAGAGTACAATCGAACAGCAGATAAAATAACAAGAAAACAAGAAAAAGGGGCAGAAACTGACCACGCACTTGGGGAGAATCCACCCCGCGCATTGGCAGCGCCCACTTCCAAGCACATTGGGGGCTGCTCCCTGCGCGCGTGGTGATTTCTAGGTCATGGATCATTTTGACCAAATGGTTATTTTTTTTCCTTTTTTTTCTTTACAATTGCTTCCCCTTTTTTCCTGCGGGCCTTATGGTCCCGTGAATTTAAGTGCCAAAGGCACCGCAACATCCCTAAAAAGTAGGATCCACCCCCAATAGACCTAAGTAGAGCCTTGGGCTCATCCAACTAAAATGCACCCCCCTGAAACTCCCTTCTATCCATCTTAAAAAATAAATAAAAATCACCATTTTTTAAAAAATATCCAACTACACCCCTGTTGAAACAGAATTTTGTTAGAAAGAAAAAAACAAAAAGAAAAAGAACGAAAGAAAGAGAGGAAGGCCACGCTGGCCTCTACCCCCCCCCCCCCTTCCCCCGGTGGTGGGGGGGTGAAAAAAGAAAGGAAAAACAAAAAGGAACGAAAGGAAAAAAGGAAATGGAAAGAAAAAAGGAGGAAGGCCACCCCCCCCCCCCCCCCCCACCGATACATGTATTGAACCCCCACCGGTGTTGGGAGGTCAAAAAAGGAAAACCAAAAAAGAAAGAGGGGGAGATAGAAGGAAAGAGAACAAAATAAAAACCCTCTTGGCCTATAAAAGGCCCCCAAGCCCCCAAAGCAAGACACACACAGAGAGTAAGAAAGAAAGAAAAAGAGAAGGCTCTGTCCAAGGATTTCTGCAAAAAAAGAAGAAAATAGGACTCCTTGTAGAGGAAATTTGTGCGTGGAATTAAAAGGACAAAGACTTTTTTTTTTGTTATTATTGTAATATGGTTAACAAGAATAAAATGTAAATGGGTTTATTTCTATTGGTGAAATAGCCCTTTTATTTCCTACTAGCGATGACGGCGGCGGCGGCAATGATTGGCGATGGCGACATGGCGGCGTCAGTAGGCGGGGGTCACCGCAATAGCAGAGGGGGGCGAACCCTAGAGCAGATCAGGAGGGAGGAAGAGGACAGGGGCATCGGGTGTCGTGCGAAATGTGAATGGGTAGGGCGTTAACTTAACAAGCGGGATTTTAATGGGCCAAACTGGACCTGTCAAGGCGCCCACAAGGCTACCAGGTGCCCTGGGCGGGCCGCCTGGGCTGCCTAAGCGAGCGCCTGGCCCACCTTTCATGGACTCAAGAAAGGCATCTGGGCACCTAGCTTTACAGCACCTTTACGCATACGCCTAAGCGGCGCCTTGACAACTATGTTCCACAGCCCCACAATTCTAGGTTGCTATTCACGGCACTACTCTATGAACAGTGTCGTAACCACCCCTCCTTCTGCTACACCTCTTCTCTCTCTCCAGGATCTCTATTTCTCTCTCTCATTGTTGTTCCCTTTCTCTCTTGGTCTATTTCCTCTCTATAGGTTCCCTCTCCCTTCGGAAACCTCTCTCTATCTCTCTCTACAATATTCCCTCTTCCCCAGGCATTCTTTCTCTCTATCCATGTTCTTCTCTCTCCATTGGTCCCCTTTCTCCCTTCCTATTCATGTCTGGATCACGTGAACAGGGGAGCAGGGAAGGCTTCCACAAGTAGGTCGACCCACCCGCACCAGTGGACCATATTCACGGGCTAGGCTCACTGAACAGGGTCTCCCGAACCATTCCTGGCAAACCCAAGTGTAATTGGGGCCCTAGCCCCTATCCGATCCTAGTTCAGAACAGGTCTACCTATCCAGCACGAACCTGGTCGCATCAGGATCTAAGGATCCAACGAGCCATCACAAGTGGTCCGAGCCAGGGACCCTCTGGTCTGCTACAGTGCATTGGGTGGTACACCGGGATATTGATATCACACCGCCAGTGCTATGACATCACGAGGGCTCAAATTCGTGCATTGAACATACTATTGGCTTCCTTGCAGCAAGTCTTGTCCGACATGTTGTCACATTAGCAGCACCTCATTTTGTGTGCCACTCCTAGATGCCTTTCAAGGACACCACCGTACTCTGTTTTATGTACCGATCACCACATCTATATAGCAAGCCCGACTCAACAAACACGCCATCATCGCAGTAGTGCCTCGTTTTGCATGCCATCCCAGCACACATCCCAAGGACATCAACGCATGTTTTTTAGGTCTGTGACAGCTGCTTCAATTTATGTGCTGACTTCTATACGACTCTGAGTACTTGGCACGCTTCTCGAAATGGTGGCCACATGCTATTCCAACACGTGTTGGGTTTCGTTAAAGAATGACCCGGAATGGATCAAGTTAAAAAATTATGAGAGCTACCTGTGCCGAAATGGTTGAACCAAAAGTAGTTTACAAGGCCGACTCGGCATTAATCGAGGAGTATTACGACTAGATGGAAGAAGTTTATAAACCCAATCTAACGCTAGCAAACGAGCATTTTGAAGAGGTCGAGTCCAAAATGTTTGAAGCATGCAATGACATCCCCCTCATTGAACCAAGGCTACACATAATTCCCGAAGTTCATTTTTAAGGTCAATACCACATTCATGGCTGAGCAGAATGAGCCAAGGAAGGAAGAGACAATTAAAGATGTGGTCGATCAGTCGAAGATCATTCAAAACACCATCGTCCAGCATGATTTTGACCACATATGGAGGGATTCTAAGTCACACTTTCCATATCAAGGCGAAGCACTCCTTGGCATGGTGATCTCAGTGGCATCAGTTGTGCTTCCTTATTTTGCTGCTCTCGTCATCTCCTCATAGATATTGCCATCATTTTAAAACTTGAGGACAAGTTTTCTTGAATTAGGGGATAATGATTTCTTGAATCAGGGGATAATGATGGGGATCTAGAAATAACGCACCATGATGGAGTGCATTTATCATCATCAGAGGGTCGTTCCAACTTTGTGTGGCTTGGAGGCTCACCAAAGCCTATTTGTTGTTAGAGAAGTCTAGATATTTTATTTGGCCCATTTGGAACCCATTTAGCATGTTTTTTATTTTTTTGAATTTTAGGTGTGATTTTTTTTTTAAAGAATTTTAAAGTGAATTTTCGCAATAATTATCTAGTTAGAGGTATTTTAGTCTCTAATTGTGTTAAGGAGTCGAATTGGAGTCGGAAAGGTCCCTAAACATTGTATATAAGCATGTAATATCTCTTTTTAGTTTATAGATAATTATTTACACAAATTTTGAGCTATTTTCTAGTATTTCTATTTGAGATGGAGAAGACAACTTTAAGACGGAATCGAAAAAGCCCTACGACGGGGCCAGGTGAGACACCCAAGGATTGCGAGATGAGATGCCTCCAATCGTTCAACATCATCAGGAAGTTAATAGGTTCAAAACATCTAGATTCTTGGCAATTATAGATGTTAATTGGCCCCTACCTTTTACATTGTCAACTCAAATACTACCTTCAAATCCCTTCTAGGCAGACCCTAACTACATAAGAATTGGGTGGTCCCCCTCTACTTTAGACCAATGCATTTAGTATGCCAAAAATGGTGAGCAACATAATGTCTCCACATATTGACATCGATCTACAGTGTACAAATGCCATTTTGGTGATGCAAACCTATATTTTCAATATACCAGAGTTTCCTCCGGCAAGGCCCAAAACAAGGGAAAGTAAAAGATAGAGGTGTCCTCAGATGAAAAAGATAGGATCACTATCACTGAAGAAGGCAACAAGTCCCATGACATCAAGGAGAAAGGGGATATTACTTTTAAAAAAGGGAAAATTAGGACTTTTCCATTAAGGTCTCAGAGGTCAGTATGACTGAAAATGCTGGCCATCAATTACGAAGGCAATACACTTAACTAGATGATCAGTTCAGGCATCTGTTTACCCCTAGAGTACCTTCAAATGATCTTCCAAAGACAAGTGCCTTTGTCAAGATATGTGAACTCTGTTTTTATGTTTTGGCCCATGTTTGTCATGCAAATCATGATTCACTAGGGAGGATCCTATATTCTCTGTATATCATGTTTAAGCCATGGTGACAATGATGGCTCATTCACTAGAGGATTACATGCTATATTATAATGCAAGTATGTCTTTATAAGGCTATGTGAAGATGCTATTGTGACATTTTGATACTTTATGTACATGTCACAATGCTATATATACATTTTGTATAAGGATGTCATGTACAAAATGAGGACAATCCTGCCATATGCTTACATCTGTCGTTTCACATAGTTTGCCATGCCATTTGTTGATATGTTAGTTTGTTGTCATGCCAAGGATTGCAACTACTCTTAACTTGAAGTACATAAACAAGAAGGCAATAGATTGGACCAGGATCGACAGACATTCAATGAGGCATAGATGATCTTAGAAGACAGAATAAAGGCATTCAAGCTGTTGTAACTAATGTATTAATTGATGACCCAGGAAATAGTACAAATTTTCAATTATGAGGAATTATGTGGCTACTTGGTTAATGCAAAACAAAACAAAAAAATTCTAATGTTAAATTTCCATTTCTTTAATACCATTTGTCTACATGGTTCTCTTCCCATTCTTCATTTTCATCTCTGGAACTCTCTGTGAAAAAGACTATGAATTGAATGTTTTACAAAATTTGCTGATTTCAATCCAAGACAACATGATTGGAAATTACCAATACTATTTTCGAAAGCAACTAAAACTATAAAGGCCATTTGAATATTGAAATTGGCAAACAGTATAAAGTATTTCTTTAAACATGTATTCTATCTTGAGAATTTATATCAAATTTTATGCTTTTTACTGTTGCTGCCATGCAGATGGCATGTTTGATGACTTTTGAGGACTCATAAATTCTCCCAAGACCACTAAGGACATGAGAGGGCAAAGGAAGAAGAACAAAGAAAAAGGAAGAAGGAGCAAGAGGAAAGAAGGAGAAGAAAAAAGACATGGGGAAGGAGCAAAAGCAAAAGAGAATTCTTCATCAGTCATTGCATCTGCTACCAACTAGCCACCATGGTCCATGTCCTCTGCCCATAGCTGCCATGTGGTGGATCTCAGGTAGCCTTCCTCCTCTTTTTTCCTCCCACCATTCTAATCATATGGACCACCTCTGTCCTGGCAACTAGGGGTGGCAACAAGACGAGCATTAGTCCACTCGGGCTCCACTAGATGAACAATACTGGAGCTAGAGCTTGAGCCCAAGACTATGTTGAGCTCATTTCATGGGCTCAAGCTTGGCTCAGTGAAAATGTACATGGCTCGAGCTTGGCTCAGTCAGATGAGCTAACTGCGTAAAATGACTATGCCAACCCAATTTAAAGTCGAAATAGCTGGCTTGGTGGTGAGAAGCAAACAAAGGAGTACAAAATTTAAACGTAAACATGGGATTTCAGATTTTTGTCTCCAATGTAGGACTAAAAATCCCAACCAGTATCCTCCTGCGGCCCAGCATCGACCACCCGATTTCTTTGGAATGTGTCTCCATCTCCTCCTCTCATGGGAAGAAGAAAACCGAAAGGTCAGAAGATCCGGGACACGTGGCACGCATCCAAGACGATAACCGAAAGGTCGGAAGATCTCGGCCGCGAATCGCCTTGCTTCGATTTTGCCGTTGCTCAGGTCATCATTCAAAAGGACGGAACACGTGGCGGACATCCGAGAGGGATGATACCAAAGGATTTGGCAATCTTGGCCGTTGATCGTCTATCAGGCCTTCCTGGGGGCTCCTATAAATACCACCCTCCCCCCCCACTCCACAGAGAAACTTTGTTTCTCGCTTCTTCCCTCAAGGTCTCAACAGCGGAGCATTTTCAGAGCCTTCCCGAGAGCGTCTTGTTAGGCGGGGGTGCTAAGACGAGCGTGTCTTGTCATCGGGGATACTCAGCTAGTCAAGGAGTAAGCTTCTACTCTTCGGCCTTCGATATTTGATGTCCCTTAGCTCCTCTCTCTTCTCGAGTAGCTCATCCTGCTCTTTTTCAAAACCTCCTCCTCCAGAACTTTCACTCACGTCAATCTTTTTGATCAACTCTTTTGCCTCCGATATGGCGGACGAAGCCGTTTCGGTTCCTCCCGCCTCTCAGCCTTCCAAGACCCACCTGGAATAGGGGTTACCCAGCCGCAAACCAGCCGAACAAGTCTCCGATGTGGCTTCCTTCCTCTACCGCGAGACAGTCGAGGAGATGTGGGGTAGATATGATATCCCTGAATGGATTCGGCTGATCAGTGCTCGGAAAACCATTCGGGCCAACACTTACCGGCCAGGGTGTTTTTCCATCTACGACCACAACTTTAAGGTAGAGTTTCGGCTTCCCCTTCACCTTTTTATCATTGATCTTCTCCTTACCTACGGTCTTGCTCCTTCTCAATTCTTTCTGAATTCGTGGCGAACAGTCTATAGGTACCTTCTTGTTTGTTCTATTCTGAAACTTACCCCTTCGGTACCCATTTTCCGATACCTCTTCAAAATCAAATCCCAAGGAAATTCCTCTTGGTTTTGCTTCACCACCAGATTTGGCCGAAGCATCTTCTCCGGAAAGCCATTGTCCCTTCACCATTAGAAGGAGGGATTCTTCTTCGTTACCCTCCCGGAGAAGGATGACAGTGTCTGGCCTTTCCCTATCAAGTGGGGGTCACTTCCGAAGGAAGTCTCGAAAGCCCCGAAACTTAGTGATGACCAACTGGCCGAGGCCCGAAAGATTATCGATTATTCTCCCATAGATGTGAACAAGATATTAGCAAATGAAGGGAAGTTGATAAACATTGGGGCGTAGCCTGATCCGGATAAGATGCCGGAACGGGAAGCCCCCTACTTGCCTCTCGGACAAGAACAAGGAGGGCATGCCGGTTGGCGCGCCTCCAAGACTGCCTCGGCTCGCAAACCGATGGTCACAGCCAATGACTCCTCTGAGTCCACTGGCTATGACCCGTCTGGCGAAGAGGATACCGCCGCCGATGCCGAGGGTGAGTTAGCATCCGATTGTTTGAGTCTGTTGGCAATCACTGATACTCTCTTGGCTTATATGTCTGTTCTTTTTGTAGAAATGTCGTCCGGACTCGGATCGTTGGTATCGAAGATCCGACTGCGCAAGAAACCTACAGCGTAGAGTATTGCCCCTCTGACGTCGGGCGTCATCCCGCCTCCGGCCGAACAAACCACGGCCTCGACGGAAGGTCGTGCCGCTACCGCCGCCATGGAACGAACCCGGGCAGAGAAGGGGAAGGAGGTCTCTCGCGGAGGCAGCCACGCCGAGAAGCGGAAGAGGAAGAATGACCGAGAGGAGTCTCGTGCTGAGAAGAGGCATGTGGCTAGGAGGGACGCACCCCTTTCGGCGGCAGCGCCTCTTGAGACCTCTCGCCTTGACTCGACGTTGGCGGGAACTACGGATTTGTCCTTCCCCTGCGGGGTCATAGGGATGCATATGTCGAGGGAGTACGCTCACAACCCCTGGTGTCCAGACATCAGCATCTTCGCGGACGACACCCTGGATGACTCCAAGACTTGCGTGAAGTTGGCCCAGGGCTACACTCTCCCCTTGATCCAAGATGAACTCGGAACCCTCTCTACCGAGGGTCTCGTGGCGCAATGCGTGCGCTACGCAGTCCACGTAAGAGTTCTTGACTCAACTTCTTTTAGCTTAGTTTCCTTCTATTTTTCTAATTGTTCTGTTCTTTTTTGTCAGACCGCAACTATCTCCGAAGCTCTCTCCTCTGCCGATACGCCTACGTCCAAGAAAGACTGTGGAACGTGGACGAAGCTGCCGACCACTTGGCCGCAGGCAAGGTTACCTCGGTCAAGAGGGACTTTGAGGGAAACATCGACGCCCTCCTGGACGTGAATGCTCAGCTTGGAGCCGAGCTAACCAGGCAAAAGGAGACGGCTCGCCTGGCGGCCGAGGCCTAAGAAAAGGCCGAAAGGGAGTCGGAAAGGCTCCGCAAGGAATCCGAGGAGCTCCGCAAGAAGTCGAAAGGCCTTTGTTCAACCCTCGGTCAGAAGACCGAAGCCTTGTCTCGGTTGCAGGAGGAGCATACGGAGGAAAAGAGAAACATGTTGATACTCTTGTTGCTGCTAAGGCAAAGGCTGAGGAGACGGAGAAAGCGGCCGATGAAAGGGTTAATCTGGCCATAGAAGTGTTTAAGTCCAACCTTGAGTTTGCCGACATGCTTCTAAAGGCCCAGGTTGATGTCTCTGAATCAATCTTCGACCTTGAGTTGGCGGTCGCACAGAAGGCCTGCCCCGGAGCAAATCTTACCGACTTCGAGCTCCCGGAGGAGCCACTCTGTACCGAAATTATGGAGTGGTGGAAGGGACTGAAGGCCGCGAAGTCCTCGACCGCTCCGGTGGTGGTCGTGTCCAGTCCCAAGCGTGTCGATACGCCACAAACTCCTTTGACCCCGGGCAACTCTATTCTTGGTTCGGATGGAGAGCTAGTCGATCAGTAATCTTTTGTATCTCTGTAACCGGCGCCTACTTCGGCTACGTTAAGTTTAGCCGATGTCTTTTTGTACTTCGGAACTCTCATATTCCGTTCTTGAAATACAAAGACCTTTTGTTTATGTGTTTGTTTTGGAATAAGCCTGCATAAGTCTCGTCCGAAATATCAACTTAGTCGCTTTTTCGTAATCTGCTAGTTTTATTGTCGCTAAAGCGAAAGTATACCCGGTAGCGTAGTCTTGGGGAATAGTACCGCTCCCGATACGGTTTGTATAGCCGAAACCACTCCTAATATGGTTTACACGGTTTTAGAGTAGTGCTGCTCCCGATACAGTTTGTATGGCCGAAGTCACTCCCGATACGGTTTACACGGTCTTAGAGTAGTGTCATTCCTGATACGGTTTGCATGACCGAAACTACTCCCGGTACGGTTTACACATACTTAGAATAGTACCGCTCCCGATACGGTTTGCATGGCCGAAGCCACTCCTGATACAGTTTATACGGACTTAGAGTAGTGCCGTTCCCGAATACGGTTTGCATGGCCGAAGTCACTCCCGGTACAGTTTACACGGACTTAGAGTAGTACCGCTCCCAATACGATTTGCATGGCCGAAGCCACTCCCGGTACAGTTTATACGGACTTAGAATAATGTTAGACATAGTACTTCAGAATAATGTACTCAATTGATGCCTTTGCATCGATTCATGTTATATGTACTCGGACTCAAGCCTGGAGGAAATTTTATACAAAATAACGCCGAAGGCGTTCCACATTCCAAGTGCAAGGGAGAGGTTGACCCGAGAGGGTTTCCAGCTGATAGACCCCTTATCGAATGACTTCTTTTACTCGGTAAGGGCCTTCCCATTTGGGAGATAACTTTCTTGCGGCTTCGGCAGGCTTTGAGACATGAACATTCCGCAGCACAAGGTCCCCGGCTTCAAAGTTTCGAGGCTTAACTCGGGCATTGTAATACTTAGCCATGCATTGTTGATATGCAGCTAGCCGGATGTGAGCCAGATCTCGTCTCCTCAACGAGATCTAGATGATCTCTCATGGCTTCATCATTGCTTTCCGAATTGTAAGCGAGGACCCTTGGCGAAGGCAGGCCGATTTCAACTAAGATGACTGCTTTTACCCCATAAGCCATTCGGAATGGAGTCTCTCCAGTTGAAGCTCGGCTCGTCGTTCAATAGGCCCACAGCACACTTGGCAATTCTTCCACCCACCGGCCTTTGGCTTCGCCGAGACGGGTCTTCAACCCTTGTAAGATGCTTCGGTTGGTGACTTCGGCTTGACTATTCGTCTAGAGATGGGCTACCGGAGTGAACTTATACAGAATACCGAAGCTTTTGCAGTTATCCTTAAATCGGCAACTATCAAATTGCTTATCATTGTCTGATATGAGAACTCGAGGAATACCAAAACGGCAGATGATAGACTTCCATACGAAATTCCAAACATTACTGTCAGTTATGGACGCAAGGGGTTCAGCCTCGACCCACTTGGTAAAATAATCAACTACTACAATAAGAAAAAAAATTTGGCCGATAGCCATAGGAATGGGTCGAGAATATCGAT
Source organism: Zantedeschia hybrid cultivar (assembly GCA_030544215.1). NCBI lineage: Eukaryota > Viridiplantae > Streptophyta > Magnoliopsida > Alismatales > Araceae > Zantedeschia > Zantedeschia hybrid cultivar. The sequence goes on along the minus strand of JARZZO010000011.1, from coordinate 56,470,723 downwards.
CCCCCATTGAGTGAAAGGCCAAGGATCTAAGAGAGGCGTCAGCATAGTTGCTGACTGATGAATAAGAGAGTTGTACCTTTGGCACTGGTCGTAGCAGCAGACAAGACTAGTTATGTCCTCACGGAGGGTTGGCCACCAGTAACCTTGCCTTATCAGTTTGTGCGCTAGGACTCGGCCCCCTGCGTGTGCTCCGCAGACTCCCTCATGCACTTCCCGAATGGCATACTCGGCTTCAACTGGGCCGAGACATCTAAGGAGTGGTCGACCGAAAGACCTTTTATATAATACTTCTTCTAGAATGAGGAACTGAGAAGAAAGCCGTCGCATACGTCTTACACCTCTCCTGCTTCGGATGGGAGCTGTCTTTGAAGAATGAAGGTCACTATTAGAGTCATCCATGTCTCGTCTTCAGAAGTATTAGCTTGCATTATTTCGAAATTATGGATGCTGGGATTTGATAATTCCTCGATGAGAACCATTCGGCTACCTCCCTCATCATGGGTAAAGGCCAGTCGAGAGAGGGCATCGGCTCGAGTGTTTTCAGACCAAGGGATACGCATGATATCAAAAGAACTAAATTCAGTAATGGTTCTTTTAGTTACATGTAGGTAGGATGCCATCAAGACGTCTTGGGCCTCGTACTCCCCGGTGATCGGGTTGACAATCAGCTGGGAATCGCTGAATGCCTTTATTTTTAGTGCATCGAGTCTTCTTGCGATCTAGAGGCCTAATATGAGGGCTTCATATTCGGCAGCATTATTGGTGGCTGGAAAGGCGAAGCGAACAGCATATTCCGCGACTGTCCCATCCGAAAATGTTAGGACCCATCCTGTGCCACTACCCAAAGAGCAGGCAGACCCGTCCACGTATAGTTGCCATCCGTTGTCGGCTACTAGAGCCGAAATGCCTTCGGCCTCCGCACTTGAGTGCGTGGAAGCATATGCTTCATCTTCTTTTATTAGAGGAGCCGGGGGTTCTACGGATGTCAACTCCGCAATAAAATCGGCCAGCGCCTACATTTTGATCGTAGTCCGCAGCCCATAAGAGATGTTGAATTCTCCCAACTCAATCGCGCACTTGGCTAGTCTTCCAGATACCTCTGACCGAGAGAGAATTTGTCACAAAGGTTGGTCAGAGAATACCTTTATAGGATGCGGAAGGAAGTAAGACCGAAACCTTCTAGCGGACGCGACCAATGCTAGACCTAGCTTCTCCAAAGCCGGATGTCGAAGCTCCGCTCCGTGGAGTACTCGGCTAGCATAATAGACTGGTTTTTGGGCATCGTTTTCCTCCTGGACAATAACAGCGTTCACAACAGCCTCGGATGCAGCAAGATATACAAACAGTTGCTCTCCTTCGATAGGCTTGGATAGAACAGGAACTTCGGAGAAATAGGCCTTCAGCTGTTAGAAGGCCGACTGGCATTCGTCCGTCCATGAGAAATCGCTAGTCTTCTTCAGCAGCTTGAAGAAGGAAAAATAGTGATCCCCCGCTCTCGACATAAAACAGTTTAGCGCTGCTACTCGTCCGCTTATCCTTCGAACTTTCCGGATATTTGCTGGTGGGCGCATTTGAAAGATGGCTGAAACCTTTGCGGGACTTGCTTTCACCCCTCAGCAAGTGACTATATAGCCAAGAAACTTCCCAGAGGCCACGCCGAAAGTACACTTCGCGGGATTTAGCTTCATTTGGTATATGCGCAAAGTAGAGAAGGTCTTGGCCAAATTGGCCAAATCGTTAGCTACGGCTCGACTCTTCACTAGCATATCGTCGATGTAGACTTCCATGTTTTGGCCCAGTTGGGAAGCGAACATCTTGTTGACGAGGCGTTGATAGGTCGCTCCAGCATTCTTCAAGCCAAAAGACATTCGAGTGTAGCAGTACAAGCCGAGGTCCGTTGTGAAGCTTGTCTTGTCTTCGTCTTCTGGATGCATTCGGATTTGATGGTATCCGAATAGGCGTCGAAGAAGTTGAGTAGTTCGTGGTCGGAGGTGGCGTCCACCATTTGGTCTATCCGGGACAACGAAAAACTATCCATCGAACAAACTTTATTAACGTTAGTGAAATCAACACACATCCGCCGCTTGCCGTCCTTCTTGAGTACCATCACCACGTTGGCGATCCAATCAGGATGATGAACCTCTCGGAGATGTCTCGCGTCCAGGCATTTCTGCACTTCGACTTGGATCGCCATTCTTCTTTCCTGGTTGAAAGTGTGTCGCTTCTGTTTGACCGAAAGATGGTTCGGATCGACGTGTAGACGATGTTCCGCCACCTCCGGGTCAACTCCAAGTATGTCCGAAGGAGACCATGCGAAGACGTCGAGATTCTCCTTCAGAAAATCGATCAGTCTTTCGGCTTCGGCTTTTTCAAGGCTAGAACCTATCACCAGTGTCCAGCTTCCCCTCCCGGGATTGGAACAGTCGCAAGTTCTTCGCCTGGGGAGGCTTCGGCTGATGACTCAATTGAAAGGGACTCGGCCGCAGCTTTCCCCTTTACTGAGATCATATAGCATTGTCAGGCAACTTCCTGGCTCCCTTTTGCTTCGCCAACTCCATAGCTGGTGTGGAACTTCAGCTTCTGATGATAAGACGAAGGTACAGCACCGATTCCTCTGATCAACCTTCGGCCGAAGATAGCATTGTAGACTGAGTCGATTTTCACAACTGCGAAGTCGGTCTCAATCGTTAGCTGTTTTGGTGCCGTACCGAGGGTCACGGGCAGTCAGATAATGCCTTCCACTCGACATGGGGCTCCATTGAAGCCAAACAAGAGTCCCCGATGAGCCTTCATATCGGCCTCGATTAGACCAAGCTTCAAGAAACAGTTATAAAAAAGCACATTAAGTGCACTCCCATTATCAACAAAGATATAATGAACATTGTAATTTTTTTAATACAGCATTTACTACGAAAGCATCGTCGTGTAGGACTTGGATGTCATCAAAGTCTTCCTGGCCGAAGACGATGTCCCCCTGACGAGAGCGCTTCGGCTCTGCGTCAATTGCTGCTACGTCCGACGATGCCTTGACGCGATGACGACGCTGCGAATCTTTTCCCGGACCTCCAAATATGACCATGATGGACCCGACACTAGGCCGCTGGTGTAATGCCTCCGCCGTAGTTGGGGCAACTTTCGGCTGAGGTGGTGTTTCTTAGGCCGGAAGCTGGGGCTGCCTTGGTGCTATTGGAGGGTCTCGGCCTTGCTGCTGCTGAGGCAACATCCGATTGTATTGCGACAAGCGACCTTCCCAGATGAGACGATCAATCTCTTCCCAAAAGTGTCAACATTCGTCTGTTGAATGCCCTATCTCTCGATGGTACTTACAGTATTTTCGGGAGTCCCTTCGCCGAGGATCGGTTCTGATGTGCTCCGACTGGCAGAGCATGCCTTTTACCTCTATAAGCATCTAGGAGGGAGGAGTTGGTAGTGGCAGGTACTGTTGCTACGGAGCCCGACGCCTATCTCGGCCCCAATCTTCTTCCTTCTTGTACCTTTTGCGGGAGGACTCTTGATCTTCGGTGCGCGGACGCACTGCTGTTAGGGTGGCAGCCAACACCGCTTCGATAGTGTTCTTGCCCTTAGACATCATCAAGGCTTCCCAATTGATGTATTTATGTGCCCGGACCACTAGGTCTTAATAGGTGGAAGGATGCCGCTTTCCAATAGAGCTAAGAAACCCCTCGTCCGTACAACCACTAATCACGGCCGAGACTGCAATTGAACTATCCAGATTTGGAATATGGGCTGTTTCGGTCCGAAACCTAGTAAAATACTTCTGAAGAGTTTCAGCTGATCATTGCCGAATGACGAGCAAACTGACTGAAGTTTTACATTGCCGAATGACATCATAGAACTGGTCAATGAACAGTTGACCCAGTTGCACCAAGAGCGGAGAGAATTAGGAACCAAGGTTTCGAACCAAGTGGAGGCTATTTTTTCAAGGGTGAGGGGAAAAGGCGACAGCGAACTGCCTCAGGAACCCTTCGAACATAAAGATAGGAATTAAATCTCTGGAAGTGGCTGACTGGGTCTATCATGCCATCGTACAGAAGGCCCTTCGGCAGCTTGAAGTTGGAAGGTACCTCAGTGGCTAGAATTTCAGGAGAGAAGGAGGTTTGTTCTAGAATCGTGCTGGCAAAGAGGTGCCCCATACGGCCGAGACACCATCTGCTGCATCTCCTTCCTCATTTCAGTCAATCTCCAATCCAGCTCCGGAGTTGTAGCAGTAGTGGCGACCGAGCGTCCTTCGGCTTCAGTGGGGTGGGTGCCGGACGAAGCGTTGTCCAGCTCCATCAACAGGTGACTAGCATGCGGAACTCGGCCTTACAGCCCATACGGTTCGTTGCGAGCCGAGATTCCTTCATGAGGAAATGCCCGCGAAGGTCCTGACTGCCCCTTCGTAGGCTGAGCGGCTGGACAGTATTGTGGCTAGGGTGGTACCGGCCTTGTCGATTGTTCCAGCAGACCCATGTGTTGGGCGATGACCGAAACCATGTCATGCAGCGGGGCCAAAGAGGTGACGGTAGCCGAGAGCGCGGCTACCTACTGCGAGAGTTCTTCCACTCAGTCGTTCCTGGGAACGACGGGCTCAGGTATCGCCGGGAGGGCCGATCCCTGTAGAAGATTGGTTGGGATTCCTTCGGCATGAAGGAGTGACTGGGCAGAGGTCGCCCCCACCTCCGTCTTGCCTTGGCCGGATCGTCTCGTCACTAATCGATGAGACATAGCTGCTTCTTTCCTACAGACGGCGCCAAATGATGTTGCCGAGGCAATCACTGTCGGATTCCAGAACGGAATCCGAATACCAGCCGGTGACCGAGAGCCGAGAGGATCCGAAGCCGAGGGGGAGGTGGAGACAAATGACCTTCCTATTGCAGAGAAAAGAAACGTCAGCAGGGTCCTGGGTCGCGGCCTGAAGAACCCTCCGATGATTAAGTCAGTCACTAATTGAATGAAAGACTCTTTATTTTGAGAAAGAGATGAAGACTTAATAGCTTATGTGTCCCTTTTCTGCAATGAACAGCACTCCTTTTATAGCGGAAGATGAGGATTCCTTTCTTGTGGCAGACGATGTAGGACTATTCTTAGCTGTTTGAGATGAAATGTCAAGAATACCCTACGTTTCGTGGGCTGTCGGCACTTTTCTGAATGGTTAAGCGGGCCAGACCCACCTCAGCCCAGTCGGCGTCAGGGTTCTGCAGGATAACCCACACTCACCTTGCCGAGTAGGCCAGACCCACCTCGGCCCAATGGGCGCCAGGGCTGAATGAGTTGTCAGATTTGGTAATTGGGCCGAGTCCATCTCGGCCCAGTACGAACATGGGCTACCGAAAGCGGATGATGGTCGTCAGGACTATGCGTGAATTGGGATTGGGCCCAGTTATCGGGCCTAGTTGGGTTTTTCCCCCATCAAGTACTATTTATAGTTACTATTTGTAATACTATTCATTGACACTATTCATCGCACTATTCATGCCACTCTACTGTGCAAAGCACTGTTCAGAAGTACTATTCCAAAGTACTACTTACAGTTACTATTTGTGAGTACCATTCATCGCCACTATTCATCAACACTATTTGCAGATATGTGAGACTTATTTCCTCTCTAGATCTCGTTCTTTGAAAAAGAGTTTGGAATTTTTGAAAAGGGAGCTTTAAAGAAATTTGGAGTTTAAAAGAAACATGTTCTTTTTTTAGATGGAGACTTTGAGAATCTGGGATCGATCCTCAAGTCTAAGATTTTGGATCAAACATGGATCCGTATTCTTGACCTCTCCCCACTAACCTTGGTCAGTATTAATTACGCCAATTATTAATTGGCAACTCCTGATTAACCGTCCGTTAAGGCCCGTTGCTAAAACATGAATGAAATAAATTACATGCGTAGGCAGAATTAAATATGCAGCAATTGATTTGAATGTATCACTTTTGACCAATCTATTGATAGGAATGAATCATTTGAGACTTAGCCACTCTACCAATGAGAGTGAATTATAACTTTATGGTCAATCCACTATTAAGAAAGAACCAAGTAACTTAATGGCCATTCCATCGGTAGGAACAAACCATGAAAGTTGAATATTAGTCACTCTATCAATAAGAGTGAACCACGCTTCATAGTCAATCCACCAATAGGAAAGAACCAAGACAATGATTTATTGAACACCTCGTCGATAAGAATGAACCAAGAATCATGATTATTGGTCATTCTACGAATGAGAGCAAACCATAACTTTATGGCCGGTCCACCAATAGGATAGAACCACAATAGTTAATGATCACTCCAAAAATAGGAATAAACCAAGAATCATAATTTTTAGTCACTCTACCAATAAGAGTGGACCACAAATATAATGGTCAATCCACCAGTAGGAAAGAACCACATGAGTTAATGGTCACCCCATTAATAAGAATGAACCAAGAACCATGATTATTAGTCACTCTATAAATGAGAGTAAACCATAACTTCATGACCGGCCCACCAATAGGACAGAACTATAAAAGTCAATGGTCACTCCACCAATAGGGATGAATCAAGAACCATGATCATTAGTCATTCTACCAATAAGAGTGAACCATAAATGTAATGGCCAATCCACCAATAAGAAAAAATCACGAAATTATGGCCTTTCAACCAATATGAATAACCACATTTTTTATTTAGCAAATAGCATGCAACTTCGGCCATTCAACCAATATGAATGAACCGCATATTTTAAAATATGTAAGTTTGGCCATTCAACTAATATGAATGAGCCACATCTTTTATTTAGCAAACATGTAACTTCGATCATTCAGCCAATATAAATAAACCGCTATTTTAAAACTTTGGTCATTCAACCAATATGAATGAACCATATGTTTTAAAACTTTAGCCATTCAACCGATATGAATGAACCAATTAGTTAACATGAGTTATAAAACTTATGGCCATTCAACCAATATAAATGAACCAATCATTAAATAAACTTGCAAGAACATAAACATAGAAACACATAGATTAGTAAACATAAAACTTATGGCCATTCAACCAATATGAATGAACCATATTTAAGGAATGTGAAGCCACATATTTATTAAGCACTCTGGCCATTCAACCAATATGAATGAACCAATCATTAATATCACTACAAGATCATCATGAAAAAAAAATATAGTGGGTCTTTGTTCTTATTGTTCTTCCACGCACAGAAAAAAATCACAAATCTTCTTCTTCACACAAAATTTCTCCAGAGCCTCCTCCCTTTTTTTTCTTATCTTCTTTTTGCTCTCTTTTTCTGTCCCCCAGTAGTAGCCGGCCCTAGGGGCTTTATATAGGAGATGGGGAGCGTTTAAAGGAGGCAAGGAAGGCAGGAAAAGGAGGAGCCGGTGGCACCCCCCACCGGGGGAACTATCCACCGGTTGGGGGGGTGGGGGGGGAGCCACCGGTTGGCTCCCTCACCCCTATTTTTTTTATTTTTTTTCCTAAAAAATGTTTAAACAAGATACCATTTATAAGTACTATTCATCAGCGTATGTGGGTCCTAACCATGATTGGGTTTATGTCAGTGACTTGGATCACATTTGGACATGATTTGATTTGCTTGTTTGAAGAAAGAGGTGTGGCACACTTATCTAGACATACTAATTATGTGTCTGTAGTTCTCGCCCAAGCCCCAATTAAGGGTTGTGCCTTGTGCACACTTTATTTGTGTATGTGAACAAGATCATGCATGGTGCTCATCTTGAGGTACTCTTTATCCATGTGGCATGCACATTGAGGCTCTCTTAGAGGCACTCGTGATGATTGAGAGTTATCCCGGCTGCTATATGACATCGCCGCATTTGAAAGATTAAGTTGGTTTGCTTTTATTAGTGTAAGCATGCATAGGATGCTTATCGAGGTGTATTATCTACCCCCAAGGAATGACTGTCCAAGGCCTGGTGTAGACACACAGCAGTACGAAGCAGTGCTTTATCACTTATATGCCTCACTCAAAATGCCCAAATTTGACAGAACATGTGAGCACACGGCATGATTTACTTGGATTCATCTTTTGAAACATATGGATGATCGGCACGCTTCTCAAGGCAACTTTAGGGGTTTTGCCATGTGAGATAATGGCCCAGGGCAGCACATTACTGCCATATAGCCAAGTGAGGCTGAATATCCCACAGTTGCAATTGACCCAACATGATTTATGAAATTTGTTTGTGTCACATTAAAAAGTATGTGTGTGGCATGGATTTCAAGGCACGATCTATGGCTCGCCAGTGTCGATAGATTGACAGACAACATCTGCCATCTATCTCCTTGGCATAGAGGAAGTATACCAGCATGCAGCATGCCGTTGTTACTAAAGGATGAGATGAAACCATGACCTGCCGCTTATCGCAGATGCGCAACATCAGACCAAAGGCCTTCACTCCATGGCTCGCCATCATCGTGCACACGGAGGTAGCCGCTAAAGGTTGTGTCCCTGATGGCTTGCCGCCATTGCATCACCATGATGATGGGATGAAAAGGGCTTAAAATGTTAAAGATTACATAGACATTATCATGTAAGGGTGAGCGCAGAAAACTTGCAGCGCAACCTAAATTTTTTATGTGTAGCAGAGATTCTGCAGTGCACCCAAATTCATGCATTGAGGAGTATGTCCTTAATGTCTCACCACTGTCACACCACCGCAACAACAGGCCAAAAAGGGCTTGATGTTCTTTCTAGTATAAAATGGCGCCGCAGAGATTCTGAGCACCTGAATTCTTCTCATCATAAGAAGAGAAAGGTCTTGAAGCTTCTTTATTAATTCACCCATTACAAAGGTTGTTGTTCTTTTTTTTTTTTTTTTTTTTTTTTTTTTGGGGGGGGGGGGGGGGGGGGGGTGTTTATTTATAGGCTTGGCCAAGGATTAGCCAGTCAATGAAATTTTGCCAACTGGCAGCTCCTAATTGGGTGTCCTACATGGCTATGCTTACATGGCCGCTCCTCATTGGTCCAGGTCTTCATCCCTTTGATTGGACCATCTGTCACTGAGGATGCAGGATGAGGCGACAATGAGGCGGCGGCATGGCATTTTTGAAGGGATCCACATGGCAGCACATGTCACTTGTGGTCCCCATTTCTTTTTCAATTTTTTCATCCTTTGTGTCTTTTTTTGGAGGAAAACTGGTCGAGGAAGTGAGGTGCTTTGTGGAGCTCTGCAGCAGAGATTAAGAGAGGCAGCAGCCCCTTTAGGGTCTGCTGCCGATAGTGACTGGCAGCCCTCAAGGGTCTGCCACTCACTATGGGCTACCACCCATAGTGGGGGGCGCCACCCCCCCCCCCCCCCCGGTAAGGGTGGCAACGAGCCAAGCCGAGCCCGAGCTTGGCACAGCTCGACAAAAAAAATTCGAGCCCGAGCCTTAATTCGAGCCCAAAACCCAACTCGAGCTCGAGTCAAATAAGTCAAGCTCGAGCCGACTTGAGCCAAGCTCACCACTCGGTTCTGGGAGGTCTGCCACCCATAGCGGACATGGGCAGAAGGAGGGGGCCATATGCAGATACCATTTTTTTATTTTTTTATCCCCTCAATTTATGATTTTTGTTGCTTTTTCATTTTGTAAAGCTTTTTGCTATGATTTCTTAGGAATCTTGGGGTAAAATGACCTCTCATACCCAAGGATGGCAGTACCGGTACTGGTACCGGTATCGGTGGGTACCGGTACCGGGCCGATACCGGCCGGTAAAATGACCTCTCATACCCAAGGATGGCAGTACCGGTACTGGTACCGGTATCGGTGGGTACCGGTACCGGTACGTACCGGTCCGGTACCGGCCGGTATCGGCCCGGTACCGGTCGGTACCGGCCCAAAACCAGTCCGGTACCGGCCCGGTACCGGTGCCATCCATGCTCATACCCTTCCTTTCTTTTATAAATTGAGGGGTAGTTTGGCCCTTATAATTTATTGTGAAAATTTACCCCAACAGTTCCATATCAGGGGATTAAAAAAATTAATGCCTAAAAAACAGTAAACCATTCAGTTTGGCCTTGCTGTAAGGTGGGCGGTGGATTTTGTCTGTAAGGAGTAATACAAATCTAAACAAATATGTTAATTATCTTAATTTGAGAGAGCTCACAAGCCGACTAAGTCGAGCTCGGTAAAACTTGCACTTGGCTCGTTAAATCAAATGAGCTTCAACTAAAGTTCAGGTTCAGCTCATTTCATTAGATTAGTCAAGCTGAGCCAATCTCAAGTAGCTCTCAAGCAGCTCGGCATTGCCAGCCTATCAACAGCCAGGATGTGGACTAATTTTAATCCCAGCTTCATCTCCAATCCCCCAAACACTGGCGTCAAGCAGCCTAATCCAAGCTTTTTTTGAAGGGATTCAGCACAAACAATCACTCTCTCACTTATATTATCTGTATGAACTTCCTTCATTTTTACAGTAACAAGGAAGAAACTTACTTTGCCATGTACTTGAGCATTTGGATAACGTGAGGATCCCCACATAGACTCAACCATGGCCACTTCCAAAGTGCAAAGATATCAAGCAGAAACAAGAGCAGAGAAAATGCTTGCAGATGCAGTCCAACTACTAAGAATGTAAAATGGTACAGCAAATGCCAATCAAGGCACTAACATTAATGAAGAACTGTCAAGTGTAACTTTTATTCATTAGTTACTCTCCCTTATGACACATGAATATACCCTTTCTCTTGGTTTAAAAAAGTAGTTGAGAATTAATTCCTTCCCCACACCTAAATTGGTCCAAAATAGTCACAACAACAAAGATTATTACAAAAATGTAATCACATATATATTGATGCATTTGTATGAAGCAGCTATACAGATGTCCAAACTCACTATATTGAATCTCAAACAATACTCAAATAATGGGGAAGGGCAATTCAGCAACAGTTCCCTAGAGATATCAGAATTCACCAATTTCACGAATAGGATAGGAGGATAAATTATGTTGGTATGTAGTGATACAATTTACAGGGAAAAGAAATGAACTGAAGGACATAATCTCTTGCTCTTTTTGCTAGATGAAGGGGACATATCTAGTACAGAAATAATAACATTTTCCACACATGTAATGCAAAGCATGACAGTCCAGGAATAAAGTACTCCTAGAAACATCAACATGAGAGGGTGACTGAATATGCAAGTAAAAGAAGCATAAGCATTACTTATGAGTCACATGAAAACAGCAGAGCACATATGAATCAGATATGTAGTACCCCATGTGGAAGTGAATGAAGATAAATCTAAAATAAGCTATGCACGGTGACCATCTCACTCAGCGAGAAGCTACTTCTGCTCTCTTTTGTGGTGCTGGATGCGCAACACCATCAACCAATTCCACAGGGTACATGTCGATGCAATCATGCCATGGATTGCTTGGAGATGGCCTCACAATACAGAGTGCCTGCCAGACAGCACTGTTGCACTTGAACCCACTACCAAATGCAATCTGCCAGACATGGTGCCCCTTCCGCATCCGCCCCTTGGCCTCGATGTATGCCAGCTCATACCAGATGGAGCTAGAGGATGTATTGCCAAACCGATGCAGGGTCATCCTGGAGGCCTCCACATGGATCGACGAGAGCTGAAGGTTCTTTTCCAGCTCATCAATCACTGCCCTTCCTCCAGCATGAATACAGAAGTGGTCAAATGCAAGCTTGAAGTCAGGTATGTAAGGCTTCACCTTGGCATTGAATAGCTTCCTAGCCAGAAGGGTTGCAAAGAAAAGAAGTTGTTCGCTGATGGGAAGAACAAGAGGCCCGAGGGTTGTGATGTTGGCTTTAAGGGCCCCACCAGCGATTGCCATGAGATCCTTAGACAGGGAGACACCAACCTTGCCTGTGTCATCCTGTTCCTGATAGACACAGTGAAATGCCTTGTCGTCAGCTCCACGGTGTGTGCGGACCACATGTAGGAGCTGGTACTTGGCCCTCCGACGGTCGACAGAGTGATTGGAAAGGAGAACGGCGGCCCCGCCTACGCGGAAGAGGCAGTTGGGTATAAGCATGGACTTGCGGTTGCCAAAGTACCAATTCTGGGTGATGTTCTCAGTGCTGACAATGATAGCATAAGTGTTGCCATGGACCTGAAGCAGATCCTTGGCGAGATCAACAGCAATGACACCTGCACTGCATCCCATCCCACCCAAGTTGAAGCTGCGGATGTTGCCTCTGAGTTTGTACCGGTTGACAATCATGGCTGAGAGAGATGGTGTGGGGTTGAAGAGGCTGCAGTTGACTATGAGGATGCCAACATCTTTTGGGCGGATAGCAGTGTTTCGAAAAAGGATATCTAGAGCGCCAAACATGACTTGCTCAGCCTCCTTGCGTGCAGCAGCCATGGATGGCTGGGCTGGCACACAGTGCATGGCCTCAGGGACATATGTCTCATCGCCAAGCCCAGAGCGCTCAAGGATCTTGCGTTGAAACTCGAGAGCTGACTCATCGAATGCACCACTCAGCCTGGAGTGCTCCATGAACTGGCTGAAGCGTGCACGAAGGGCGTCCGGTGCACGATAGCAGGCATAATCAACAAGATAGATTGTGCGGGGGCGAGTCATGTAGTAGACAGTGGAACCAAAGACAAGGAAAGTGGAGCACACAAGCACACCTACGAGGTTGTACTGTAGGCTAAGCCAGAGCTGCCGGAGGTCATCAGGGCTGGTGCGGCTGGCCTCGATGACTATAACAACCATGAGAGGAACAAGGAGGAGGGTAACCAGGTGTGTGATGAGGTAGTGATAACCCAGCTTCACATACTTGAGGTTGACGCTCTGGAGAAAGTCCGGCAGCCGCCGGGGCTGTGACCGCTGGTGGACCAGGGTGTCCCCAATACCACTTGCATCCGCAGCATCACCATTCTTCTTGCCAATGCCACCACCCGGCAGCGGTGGCTCCATTTGTGCGTTAACACTCTCTGGTCTAACTCCTGTGCCGCCACCCTCCATCCACTCCACCAACAGTTGGCCACGCCACCAAAACAAAAACAAACAGCTGCAGGATCTCTGTCAACACGACCTAGTGGATCTCCCTCCGTATTCACCTGTGGGAGGGTTAAGTGGCCGGCACCGGCACGGCTGTCCCGACCTGCCATCCAGCAGCAGCAGCAGCAGTAAGAAATTTCGTCAGCCCCTGGCAAACCAAGTATTAGGCACAAAAGGGATAACTAGCACTCCAGTCTCCCTCCCAGTGATCGACAGCAAACAGAGTAGCGGCGGAAAGAAACGGGGTATGCATGGTTTTTATTATTACCCCTTTTTTTAAGAGGAAAACAATGATGGATGGAAGAATAACAAAACAAAAGGTCGGAGGGAGGATAATATCGTTAGAGGCAATGAAACAAACAGATGACGTGCATGGGATGGACGAGGTAGCGTAATACCTGTAATCTGATGATGCAGCGGGCAGTGACGGGAAATCACCGTGGATGGGATGTGACGGTCAAGGCCCCTCCCTCCCTTCTTTTGATCAGGTCGGTCATCAAAAGCGAGCACATAAACACACACACAAAACAGCAGCAGCAGCAACAACAACAACAACAGGTCGAGGTTGTGTTTGTCTGAGTATCTGATCACTGCAGTGCCGGGTCGAATGTGGAGGGGGAGCGAAAGAGGAGACCTTGCCGACCGCTCGACCTACGGACGGAGTCGTCTGAAGCACGCAACGCAACGCAACCCACCGAGGTGGAGGTCGAGGTCGAGGTCGACTTCTTAAAGTGGCAAGTGGAAGGGGCGGCGGTGGAGGCTCGTCAACGTGTGGGCGATGTGCGTTTGTGCTAGTGCGGGGGGGTGGGGGGCGGGAAGGCGATTCAGGTGAGGCGGGAGGGGAGAAGGGAGGGGAAAGCGAGCGTATTGGTTCGGTTTGCTTTGGGTTGATCGAACTCGACAAGATCCGACCGATCTGATCTGGCTGGGGGCTGGGGACGGCGGCAAACAAGAGCAAGCAGCAAAAAGGTGAGGCGAGGCGAGGGGACGCCCGCCCCCTGGACCTCCTCCCCCTCTCTACGACTAGCAGCACAAGAGGAAAAACCAGAAGACGCCCGGGCTGCCCCCCGTCCCGCACCTTCGCCTTCGCCTTCGCCTTCTCCTTGGGCTTGTCGCCGGCGTTTGAACGAGACAACTTGAGTCAACGATTCAACACCACCTCCCCCAGTACCACTTGCTTCTCTCCGCCCGCGCCCACAGTCAAGAGTCAGAGATGCGGAACATATATATATATAGAGAGAGAGAGAGAGAAGCTTCCCTCTGGGTCTGGGCTTGCCCCTCACCCCGCGTCACCAACTATGCGCCGATCGGCGCATGACGCCAGACGGCCTACTTGTTAGAAAGAGAACCGGCCATTTTTAGGAAAAAAGAAAGAAAAGGCCAAAAACAAAATCTTTTTTTTGAGATTCTATATATATATATATACTCTAAAAATATCACATTGGCATATATATACTCCCAATTTCTACGTATTGTTTCCAATACCCCTGAAATCTTAGAAATATTGTAGTTATACCCCTCCATCAAAATAATGTGAACTCCAGTCGAATATGTCAAAAAGATTTTATAAATCTTGATAATATTAAGAGTACATATGCAAATTTGTGGTAAATTTAAGAATATATATACAAAATAGTAGTAAATTTATGGATATTATATAATATAATCTTTAGGTCTGATTGAAAGGTATTTTGATGGAAGGATATAACCACAATTTTTTTGAGATTTCAAAGATACTAAAAACAATATGAGTATAAGTACAAATATAATATTTTTCAGAGACATATATGCAAAAATCTCTTATTCCCTGATTTGGATTGATCCATCATGGAGCTGTCAAAACAGGTTTGAAACTTTACCTAATAATCAAAATAATCGACCCGTTAATTATTGTTAGTTTCCAAAAATAATTGTGTGAATCTAAATCTAAAAGTGGGTCCATTTTCAACGGCACAAGGAACAAACCAAACGCAATTTCTTTTTCAAACTGATTTGAAGTGTAATATCAGCAAAAAGCGGCAGACCCAACAATAATACTTGTTTATCCAAAAATAATTAGTGGTTTGTTTCAGGCCTGAGTCCATGTATTT
Organism: Zantedeschia hybrid cultivar; assembly: GCA_030544215.1. NCBI lineage: Eukaryota > Viridiplantae > Streptophyta > Magnoliopsida > Alismatales > Araceae > Zantedeschia > Zantedeschia hybrid cultivar. The sequence goes on along the minus strand of JARZZO010000011.1, from coordinate 56,455,659 downwards.
TAGGTCCAAGTCTACCCAGACTAGGCCTGCTTACTTATAGCCCCATCCATTCAACTAGTATTTGCATTGTGTCTATTTATTGAGAATGAGTAATGCTTGCTGCAATGTCTCCATGTTGCAATGGTGGGCATTGCAGCAAGTGAAAAGAATAAATAAATAAAAAATAAAGGCTCAAGGTGTCCTACCCATCCGTACAATGCAATACTCGATCAGATACTCTAAAAAAATAGAAAAATCAAAATTTGTTATTGGGTTCGACCTGTTAAGGATATTTTAGGTTCGGTAATAGATTTTTATGTTTTCAGTTTTTTTTGGATCGTCCAATCAGTCATTACGCTATACATATAGATAGGGCATGTCAGAACCAACGTAAAAAAATATTCAAATAAAATATTTTTTAACTTATTGTAATTCTCCCTATTACAGCATGAAGGCATTGCAACAAGTATTACTAGTTGAGAATTTTTTCTGTGTGTCACGACTTTTTAACTTATTGAAAGAGTATTCTAAGTCAAATTCGGCTATAGGTAAAACTCTACATAACTATATGGTTGTTTGGGGATACAGTTCTAGATTTATGACAATTAGCCGAGTATAGCTTTTAGTTATATGAAATTTTTGAATCATCATCCAATTCATTTATTAACTGTTTCTTTTTATATGCATTTCAAACATTTTTATAGTACCAAGCATGCCTTAGTGAGCCCTTAGTTTGCGGTTGATAACCAGGAAGTCTTAAGTCTGAAATATGAGATTATAAGTTTAAATACGAGTAGGTAAATAAAGCTGAATGAAACAGATTATTTGGTAACTACAAAAATAACATCTGAATGGGTCATATGCTTATTATTTTACCCTCCTAATTGATTTTAAAAGTAGATTCGGCTAAAATAGAAAATCTTTCGGTAACCGTCAAAAATGAAATTAAAAAATTAATAAGTTAACGTAATAAAAAACAAAAACTATTATTTTTGCATCTTGATTTTAGTTTGTATCTTAATTTTAGTTTTGATTTTACCCTCCTAATTGATTTTAAAAGTAGATTAGGGTAAAATAGAAAAATCTTTCGGTAACTGTCAAAAATGAAATAAAAAAATCAATAAGTTAACGAAATCAAAAACAAAAACTATTATTTCTATATCTTGGTTTTAGTTTGTATCGTAATTTTATTTTTTGATTTTGTTGAACATTACATTTATAAAATAATAATTATGTGATTTTTTTTTAACATTAGAGGTGATGGGCTGAAATCTTATCCACCACGATCAGAACTTTTTGTCTTCAATTTAAGAGACGACGTCAGATGGTCCCTGCAAAATATAAAGGGCCTTTGGCGACAGTCCCCCTTCCGATGCCTATGTCAGAAGGTTGGGGATGTTGCAGGAAAGACTAGGTAGCTTAGACTATGAAAATATACCTTTGTTGGTTGGACCCCATATAAAGGGAATCATAAAAACCTTTTTCCTAGACGAATTCCGAGACTTGGTTATGTTCACAAGTCTGCACATCCAAGGACCTAGAGCCCCTAATTCTGATCAGAATAGGGAGATCTTGCCTTAGCAGGAGAGTCCTGATTAGGATCATGTTCGGACTTGAGTTTCCCCTAGAACTTTTGGCTTGGGTCGTCCTTCATAGTATTATGTCCCGCATCTTTAGAACTTATTAATGAATTGAATTAATTTAAATTAAACTAATTAACTAATTATAAGAGTTGATTAGTAAGTTTAAGTAACTTGATTTAGTCTAATTCTTAAGAATAGTCTACTAACTTAGTTCAAATTCTGAGTTGATGCATTAGACAGCAACATAGTAAAATAATGATAACTTTTTGTAAAAAAATTTGATTAAGGCATAGTTGGTATCATTGGGAAGAACATAAAAAAAACTATAACTTTATAGAAGAGAATTTTTGCTAATTCAAATATTTAGAAGTCAAAAATACCGATGATCAGTTTTAGAAATGACTGCCCATAGAGAACAAGTCTTAATTGGATTAGGATTTGGATTAGGAAATAAAAGATAATATAATTTAAGTTAACCATAACCTAAAAAGTTATGTACAACATATGTAACTTGAATTAGAAGTAGAACATAATAAATTTAAATATAATTAAGATTCTAATTAATTGATAGAAAGTCATAATTCGAATCCTACTTGAAGTAAGATTTTGTACATAAATTTTTTTGACACAGTCTTAATATTTTAACTATAACTTCGTGTATAAAATTCTAAATTAAGTAAGACAACTCTCATTAGAACGATGGCTCAAAATTCAAGAAGTTTATGAATACTCTATATTTAAAATAAGTAGTTTATTAGTCAAAATCATGACATCTTTGGGCGAGAAGGAAATCTACCATATTGTTGGATTCGGAGTACTCAGGACAGCATGTCAGTAAAATAGGCATAACATTTTGTACAAATACCCAAAAATAGTGAGATTGATGGCATTAGAAATATAATAAAAGATTATAAAACTTTATAGAAATTTTTTTTCTTAATTCGAACGTTTAAGTAGTTGAATTTAAAGGTCTTCAAAAAAGAAAACTGCAGATAGCGTGAACAGAGTCCGATTTACATTTAGAAGTGACTTTGACCTAGAGATTAAGTCATGAAAAGTAGAAGTTTGATTCCACCAAACAAAGGGGGTATTAGTCGTTGTATTAAGAAGGTAAATAAGTAGAAATAGAGCATTAGGGTCGTGCTTAAGCTCTATTGCATATATCTCTCTTCCAAAGATAAGTTCAGGTGGTGTTTTTGAAAGAATAAAGTCGATTCATGGTTATTTATTTTGAAAATTTAATTCTAATAATTATTTTATATTATTAATAGTTTAGAAAATATGGGAAAGAACTTAGAGAATGTATAAAAGAGTTTATAAGAAGAAGAAATTATGGATAGATAGTAAGGAAGCCATTGGAGAACCAAGAGCTGATCTTTTTTCAAGAACTAAGTAGATAATTCTAAACATGATCTATTTTGTGTTAAAAATTATATTATTTTTAAAAGATTTTAAAAGTTAAATAAATTTATAAAGTTTGATTAATATGTCTTCTTCATGATTATCAAGTTTTATATTTTTATGATCCTATTTACTATTTATTCTATTATTACTCTCTCAGTATATGCAAAATGTCCATTCAATCTATTTTATTTTTAACTATGATCACATGAGTTATAGGTGTTTGTTCTCCTTTATCTGATGTCCAATTGAACTGAAATTTTAACATAAGTCTATTTCACATGTTACAATAAATTTTATAATTTTTTGAGTTCTTTTGATATTTATTCTGTAATATTTTTCTTAAACTATATAATCAATCTTGACAATTTTCAAATCTTAACTTGTGAATCTTATATCTGACTTGATTCATATCCAAATCTTACCAAATTATATGCAGATCTTTGTTATATTATCCTTTACTTCTCTTTAAACTTTGAGAATTTTATGAATCAATTTGCTATTTATTTTGTCCTCTGTTTTGATTTGCTGAAATTCTATTTAAGTTAAATTTTCGAAATCAAAGTGGGAGTCCAAAATCATATCAAACCAATCTATAAATTGATGAAACTTATTGCACACTTTACATATCACCTATTTGACGTGTTCTCTAAGTTTGATAATTTTATGAATCTGTTTGATATTATTCGGCCTATTTGTTAAATTTTCAGTTCTGAAAATTAGTTTTGATGGCCGAAAATATGTTTGTTATTCCAAAAATTCTAAAAAACTTCTTTTGACTATCTTTCCTATCCATAAACCTATTTTGATCATCTTTACTCTGATTATCTATCTATATGACCATGTTGATTCTTTAAGTGACTATTTTGTATATAGAAGCATATATTTTAACTCTTATATATAAGTATCACTATGATGGAGAGACATTAATTTTGACTTCACATTCAATAAATCATGTTACATTTATAATGTCCCGAAATAGTTTGATTTTTAATTATTGATTGATTTTTACCTATTTTTCTCGAATTTTCCTAATTAGCGTCGCTTATGGATGATGTCGTTTAGATTTCTACCTGAAATTAATTTTGACTCAAATTCTTTAATTGAGAAGGATTAAATTGAATAGCTTCGCCTATGGTCGACGTCTTTTAGCTTCCTAATATTTTCCGATTGTCCATTTGACTCTTAATCAATTTCCTATTTATCTAAATAACGTCTTTCGTAGTCGACATATTTTAGAGATCATAATTATCTTTCCTTTTTTGAAATTATCTTTCTTATTTTGGCCCCTCTAAAGACATCTGGGTTGGTCGACGCCTTTCTAATTGGTATCGTTTGGAAGCGACGTGTTTCAGTGAAGTCATGATATGAGCGATTTAGCCGAGATTATCTTGTTTCCATAGAGAAAATGTTTCTAATTGATGGTAATTCTTTGCGGCACTTTGAGGGCCGAGGTAGAGACTTTTAGGGCTTAAACTCCTCCAAAAAGTGCTCTATATATGTGTTACCTCATTGAGCCTTCAAAGAGATTAGCCATTACATGATTTGAAGCTCTTCTCAAGGTGAAAGGAGGAGCCTATTGCTGAGAACATGGACAAGCATTGAAGCATCATCTTCTTCCTTCAAGTTCTTCCCTTTGGAGTGTAGAAGGATGATGACTTTGGAGGGAGCAACCTTCTTCTTTCTTTCTTTCTAGTTTCTTGACTAAATCATTGATTAGATCACTGTTTTTCATTAGTTTATTAGAATATTCACCATCACTACTATTTCACATACACACTTCATTAACATCCACCTATTGCATAGGGATTTTTAAAAGAGCATCAAACAAGTGAGTTTTCATTGTTGAAGTCACATGATTTCATCATCATTAGAGTAGATACTACACTCTTCTCATAGCTCTAATCCTATTTTTCTTTCTCTTGTTTTCTTTGTCTTTTTTGCAAGGAATTAGAAGAAGCAAGGTAAAATCAATCAAAGAGAGTGAATAAAAAAGAAAGCTTTTTCTCTTCGGCTAACCGAAGAGAAAGAAATAGAACATTCCGCAAAATCTCCCATCTTGGAAAAGGTAAGTAGCGATCACCCTTTTTTATTGTCATTAAGATTCTCGATCTCTGGTGATCACGATTCATGTTTTTATGTCAATCATGTTGGTATTTAATTCATGATATGATAACACACTAATTAATCACTCACAACTTTTTGACGATCACGGTGGGACCTATTCTTGTTGTTTCTTCTATTTTTACTCTCTTTTATGTTAGGATCTGAGCGGGACGCGAAGAACGCAACGGAAACGAAGAACAAAAATTAATCCCGCTCGATTCCTGCTGATCCGATTCGGAACGAAAAAGTAAAACCGAAAACTAACGGGAGTAATATGATTACCGTGCGCGGATTCGAATCCGCTTCCGTCTCGGTTCTGTCGAGGTGATGCCGCAAGCCGCACAAGCGTCCGGCCTCCAGCGGTATCCACGCGATCCTCCGCAGTGGTTCGTCATCGATCCCTCGTCCGTATCAGCTCGCTCGCTGAAGATCCGTCGCCGCAAGGATTGCCGAAATCACGCCGGCGGGAATTCCCGACTTTCGGGAATCACACGCGGTGGAGACAGAAACTGTTCTGGCGCATGGAACGGGGCGCCCAGAGGAGGAGAGAGAAAGGAGGGATGACGGCCAGCAAGGGGAAATCCTGGAGCTTGGCCCAGGGTTTCTCAACAGCGCGTATATATATATTAAGTCGGCGCGACTTTTCACAAAAGTCCCCGAGTTAATATAAATCCCACTTATGTACCACTGACTAAGAATCTTATTGCGTGTGACCCTCTAGGCCCATTTACCAGTCCGATTTTCAACCCGTTAAGTCTAATAACTAGTTATTGACTTATTATAATTAATTAATATCTAGATATTAACTAATTACTTAACCGAATTAACATCGCATGCAAATTCAGTCGGACTTCTGATCAAGTTGGGTGCCAAGCAACACCGCATGATCCCGGAAGGTAATGGGGTTCAGCAACCCACTCATGGAACCTGTCCATCCACAGTTACCGCGTGGCTATAATCCTTCGTTCGCACAATGCTCTCGAGTTAACCTAGGGTATGGTCAACTGTCAAACCCTAGATGGTCAACTCACTTGAATCAGACTCCGCTGTACAATATCCGAAAACCTATTTTTTGATATTGTTTCTGCTCTGGCCAGAGACTCCTGCAGATCTATTCTAGAGCATTCTCTCTCCAGTTACCTAAGAGTGAACGATCCTTTATTGAACACACAATCACCTTCGAAGGTCTTCCGCTGGACCCGATCCTTGACTATTAGAGATCCCGTGGATAGGGATTCGTAGGTCAAGGTCAAAGTCCAGAAGTCCACCGACAAGGTGTCTTTGGTGTCTCAAGTCCAAGGATCAACCACGCTACTGCGACGATGAATCAAGCCGATTGACAGTCAGGTAAATTACCATTCGGCGATTCATATCGGATCAGTTCAGTGAACTCATTCCCCAATGAGCACCTACAGGTTTACCATTGTGTCTCCACACGAGTAACTAACGAGATCAGTCACCCTCATCATATGAGCTGGAATAACCTATACTAGTCTAACCGGATGTTTGATGTCCTTCTCAAACATCCTACGACTAGGAACAATTGAGAATATGTGTTTATAAGTCATCAGTCTCATTATTATGATCTCATCATAATCTGATGACTATTGCACATATTCATGGACTTCATTATGCGCAATTATAAATATGCCAATCTACATAATGAATTTAATGCCATTAATTAGTGAACCAGATTGAAATAGGTGCCTTATGATTGGCTTAGAGGACACCTATATCCATCATTTTATACTTAGCATCCTTGTGTGCACCCTTTGGCACCCTTGTGTGCATCCCTTTTGTGCCCCTCGGGTACCTTTGGTTGGTTGGTTGTTCTTCACTCTTTGTGCTCCTCGTGTACGTCCTTGGCGACAAGTTTTGGTCTCCCTCTTAATTGCCTTACGCCCTGTTTGTTTCCTGTATCAATAGGCTATATTAGTATCACTTTTAATATTGGTATTAATATAGGTAATTTAAGGAGATTGGTTGTTCTATATCAAATTTAAAACTGCTTCACAAAAAGACTCCATATAGTATCAGTTCTAATACAGTCATAACCCTGTACTAAATTTGATACAAAGCACACGACGTTTTGCGAAGTGATCCACCCTCCACCCATCTTCCTCTCTCCCAACTTCTACCATCGCCATGTCCACTGTCGCCATCGCCATCCTCAAGCAAGATCCACTGCCATCACCATCCTCAAGCTCCGAGGCAGTGAGAAGGAGAAAGCGAGCAAAATAGACACATCAACACCAGGGAAGGAGAGGGAAATGGATGCATGGATGCCATTGCCCTAGCTAGCTTCGCTATCTGGTGTTCTTCTTTACCGCAAAAGGTTCTACCTGTGCACAGTAGCGGAAGGTTTTCTTGCTTTCCCGGCTGGAATTGGTAGCCTTTTCGAAGATTTGTATGCAAAAAATTCCCGTTTCATCTTTCTCTAGTCTCTTTCTTGAGATTGTTGTTCGATCCGCTTGGCAAGGGGCAAATCCTTGGCTTATGGCATTCTGATTCCTGGGAAATATGCGGATAGATCCAATACAGGAAGGTGGGGGGGATTTGTGTGAGATTTTTCAGAACTGGGGGTAGGTTGCTTGTGGATCTGGGAAGAGCTTGGTGGGGGGGGGGGGAGTTTAGGGATCCCGGGGGCAATGAATTTGGACGATTTTGAGGCGGTGCTGGGGAGGCTGGGGGTGGAACTGTGGACGGTGATCGAGACCGCCATCTCCGTGGCAGCTAGGGACCATGGGAGGGAGCTCAGGGCAAGGAGGGATGGCATCGTGGAGCTGCTATATGTGGCGTCGGACGCTTCCCAGTGCCAAAACTGCAATGGGGAGGGCGGCTTGGAGGGAACCTGTGCGGCAACGGCTAGTGAAAGGGACAGAATGCAGTCCAAATGCGCAAAGGAGGAGAAGGAGAAGCTCGTGAAGGAAGAGAGGAACCAGGGTCCTCCGCCGATGGCGCAGTCATCCAAACAACTCATTCATTAACCTATGTAACTTGATAATAAGAGTCATCCAAACAACTTTTTTATTGTTTTTGATATTGTTATAGTTTTAACCAAACATATAAATATTGTATCATATCAATTTTGATATTGATACTCAATATCATAAAGATATAAATATCAAAATTGATATTATATCAAATTTGATATTCTAACCAAACAGGGCATTAAGTTGTGATTGTGAAAGATTTGTGCTTGAGTTGATTTAATTGATAATTGCATGTTATTTACGGATTCGGGTGATTTTGAATAGTCTACTGTTTCCCTCCATATTCTGTCTGGTTGAAGGAGAATGCCCTTTGGTGATTTATGTTATAGGTGTCAAATTGCGTCCATTCAGAGCGACGCGTTTTGTTACATGTCATCCATAGTCGACGTGTTTCAGTCGATCATCTTGTTGTCTGAGGAGTATCTGTCTGGAGGCTTATTGCGGTGAATCACTTCGACACAGATTGATGCGATTCATACAGCAAGTCTTTCTAGCCAGACGCCTTTCGGATCATTGCTCATCATTGTTAATTTCCTGTTTATTGCATTAGAGACTACCCTGGTCACAGGTCATAAGCATTGGGAGTCCACTCCCTCTTTCTAGGGATCAGACCCTTCCTGACACTCTCAACTCTCTCTGACTGGGGTCAGTCCCTCTTGGTCAGACTAAAGCAGTTAGTGTTGAGACCTCTATAAGTTCCCAAAAGCGAAGAATTCCCTCTTTAGTCATCGGACATGTTGTACCATTGAAGTTCCGGGCTAGTCGTATCATTCATGGTGAGTCGAAACCGTAGAGAATAATGGAGGAAAATCAAACTGAAACTAGGAATCTACCCTCTTGAGTGAATTCATCCTTAAAAACTCATTTAATGTCAACAAGAAATCCTCAAGAAGTGTAAGCATCCACTTGTTTGAAATTTTATGCAAAATTATTTGAGCCTCTTTGTTGATTTATCACAATGATGCTACGTTCAGGTAGAATCATTGGAATGGCTTCCTATGAGTACGACAACCTGTTTGACCACGAGGAAGATGCTCATGACCCTCAGATCCATGTTCAGTTCTGGAGGAACCTCAGTATGATCAATACAACCCCACTACTGGTTTTCATGTCCATTCACAGGTTCATGCCGTGAGATCTGAATTCAATCCTACATCTAGAGAAGCTCAGGACCAAACTGAGCCTTCATCTATGTCTACTCCTAATTTGGTTTCTACTCTCGGAGTCCTTGCTACACATGTGGACCTTCAATAGTTTGAGGCAATCCAGTCAATACTAAAAGGGAAGGCTCCCTTGAGTTCCTCTGAACCAGTCATTCCCTCTGTTCCCACCTCTCATCAAGTCCCCACCTAGGCAATGGAGAGCCTTCATATCTCCACCCTGCAGCAGGCGGGTTAACGACAATCTACCACTCGGTACCCCTCGAGGCCTAACACTTCCATTTCTCCAAATGCCTTTAGGCATGGCGAAAACTCTGCAAATCCCCAACCGTATTGTGCACCTTGTCCCAGCTACTCTAGGAGGTAGGCTTTCTATACATCTCCCCCACAGCACCAAGGCCAAAGGATTGGGGGGATCATACAGTAGCATGTCCCATATCAAATCATAAATCCTCTCTAGATTGAGAGGAGGTTGAGGGATAAAGTCCCATGGGGACAGAGTGATCAAGATGGGTGGAGCCCGTGGAATATCTTCAGTGATGACCCGCGACCAAGTCGGGGTCAGAAGCAGAGTACGGAATAGAGTATGAAGTGTGAAAATGTAAGAGGGGTAGGTTCCCCTCCAAAGAAAGTCAGTTGTGTGACCAGCCTCATAGGGGTCATCTAGCTCCCCTTCATATGTTTCCTTAAACAGCAGAATTCTCTTGTCAAAAATGGCGCCAGGCCCTTCAATCAGCTCGTCTATCAACGGCGGCCATTTCGGCTCTGAAGGATCAAGAAATAGTCTGTTTAATGCAATGTACAGATCCCTCAGGTCAAACCATCGGTACCATTCACACTATGGATCTTGGAATTTTCTTATTTTCATCGGCCGCAGAGCCTCCAAGGACTGGTACGTCAGCAATTCTGAGCAGTGCCTGGCCAGGTCCCTTCCATAGATGCCATGTAGGTTGAACTGGGAAGTGATTAGCACCGTGTTATCATTATCATGACTGATTATGGGTCCCTTGAAAAAATGTGTATGCAGGGTCCATGTCAGGGGATCCCGACCTTCTTTACATGGTGTAGTCATTGTTTCCCAGGCCTTTTGGCCGTCTTCATCTTCTTGTTGCTGCACAATGTCATGCCTGACTTTTCTTGGCCTATAGCCCAGGCCATTACCAGGTGTCCTTCTGCTGTCTTTAACGGGCGTAATTCTGCCCTACAATTGCGTGCCTAGCCCCTTTCCAAGCCTATAGCCACCCTTCATCATAATTTTCCAACCCGGGGTACTCATGCACTTCCCCCGCTTCATGGCATCAACAGGATAAGGACTAAGTGTGGTAGCTTTCAAGGGATTAGCCACAGGACGGTAAACCTGTAATACCGACAACAAAGGTTGTTGGTCAGGTAAAGAAGTCGGCCTGATATTCAAGGAATGAGTAGCTGCAAGGATTGGCATGCTCATAACTTTAATAATACGTCCCTTGTATGGAAATTTGAGGCACTGATAATTTGTAGAAGGAATTGTCTCAAGGGACTTAATATAAGGGCGGCCAAAGATACCCTTCAAAGATGGATCGATTTCCAAGATGTGGAACTCGACCTCGTTGTGACAAACATGGCCTAATTCTACCTTTAGATAAATCATTCCCAGAGGGGAACGGGTAGAATTGTCGTATGCTGTAATAGAAATTGGGGAAGGCAGCCACTTCTCCTTGGGTATACCACACAATTCAAGGGTCTTCGGTGATAAAACGTTGATTGAAGCCCCTGTGTCAACCAGACATGCGTCTACGGCCGTCTTACAGATGTTGACCATAATGCTCAAAGCCATGCTTCTGGCTACTGGTGGTGCTAGTTTCGAAGTATGGAATGTAATGGAGGGCTGGTCCCCTTGAGGAACTAACAGTGTGGTGATCTTTTCAACTGGTACGTCTTCGTTGACTATAACTTTCTATAGATACTCCATCAGAGCCTCCTGATGGGTCTTGGATCTCTTGATCAACTCGAGCATGGAGATTCGTGCTGGTGTTCTGTATAACTGTTTCAACAGGTCGTATTGAGTGCCTGGTACACTCTCATCATTATTAGCTTCCTCTGGCAGCTGTGATGGGCCGTCTCTGACAGTAGACTAAGGAAAGACCTTGTTGAATATCCTCCCGCTCTGGAGCGTGTGTTCTTCAATGGTGGAAGGTATAGGTGACAGTTTGAGCACTGCGGTGTAGGTGACAGTTTGAGCACCGCAGTGTTGGTGGGTGGTTTAGATGGCGTGGGGGGTTGGTAAACGGGTGATGGCGTGGGGTTGTTTGGTGAAGGCGTGGTGCGGATGAGGGGTTTAGATGGTTGGATGGTGGAGGGATAAGCTGTTGGTGCAGGTGAAGTGGGGAATGGCATACGGAGTAGCGGTCTGGATGGCTGTATGTCACTGGGGTAAGTGGTTATGGTAGGTGATGTGGGAAATGGCATGCATAGTAATGGTTTGGATGGCAGTAGGGGGGCATAATTGGCTTGCAGATGGTTATTTAATGGTGGCATAGTAGTGAATGGCGTAATGGGTGTGGGTAGAAGGTATGCGGGTGTTGGTACAAGTGTAATGGTAACGGATTGTGGTTTAGGTATGCGAAGAATGCGGCATAGTGGTTGGTCGGCGGTGTTCGGTTGATAGCCTGTTGAGTAAATAGAGGAAGAATCCTCTACCTTCCACTGTTGCCCTCGATTAGCCTCAGACTGGCTATTTCTCAAGATTGGGGCAATTTGATTTTGATGCTGGTGCTCCGGAAGTGGGTTTTGCACTATACCCATGTTTGGAGGTGCTGCCGCCTGTGTTGGCGCTCTCTGTTGTTGCTGTTGTTGTTGCTGTTGTGGTTGCTGTTGTTGTTGTTGAAGTCTTCTTGCCTTCAAGGCAGATATGTACTTCCTTATCTCCTCCCAGTCAATGCCTCCTTGATTGTTGAGATCATGGATATAATCTCGAAATTGGAAGCAGGTATCTATTGTATGTCCAGGTTGCCTATGGAAGGCACAATACTTGGAAGCGTCCGTATTCTGGGGCCAGACTGTCTTTTCCCTGGGCAAGACTAAGGCATTAGCTGCCATTAGGACGTTGAAAATATCCAGCAAAGACTCTGGGAGTATTGGATATGTCGCCCTTTTAGGGCCTGGAGGTTTCCTTGGCTGATTGTAATCATTTGGAGGAGGTACATTATGATATGCCGGTGGTGCGCGCGGCTGGTACTGCTGCTGGTTCGGGGGCTGCTGCTGTGGTTGATACTGTGGCTGCTGAGGTCTGTAACCCTGCTAGTTCGGAGGCCTATAACCTTGTTGGTTTGGAGGTCTATAACCCTGCTGGCTTGGTGGTTGCTGGTTTCTTGTGAACTGAGGCTGATTCTTGTTTATGGTGCTGATCTGCTCATGAGAGAGCGTACCTTCAGTTGTCGGACCCGTGCTAGGAGGATTTGGCACGGCAGGCTTTCAAGGTGGAGGTCTGCTGGGTCGGTAAGGATCAAAGACATTGGAAAAGGTAGCATCTTTGAAGGCGTTCTGACAGTAACGCGCTGTCTCGTAAAGTTCTGCCATGCTGGTCAAGTTGTTCAAAGCTAGGACCAGCTTGTATTGAGGGGTGGCATTAGAAATCAGCATCTTGACTTGTTCAGATTCAGACATATAATCCTTAATCTTCTCCGCCATGCTCCTCCGTCTATAAGCAAATGTGATGAAGTCCTCATCGGGCTTCATCTTCTCAGCAACTAGATCAATGATGGACAGAGACGGTGCGACTCTGTCCTTGTATCGTTGAATAAATTTTCGGAATACGATACCGTAATCTTCCACCTCAGATGGTTCTAATGAGAAGAACCACTCGAGGGCTAAACCCTCTAACGACTTCCTGAACAGGAATGCCAACGACCTCTTGTTGTTCTGCTAGAAAGAGGACTCGTACATGAACTCCTTCAAATGGGTGAAGGGATTACCAGTACCGTTGTATTTTCTGTACACTGGCATTTCTGAGGGCGGCAAATGAAACACGGGCAGGCTAGGAAGACTGATCTTAGGTGCAGCCTTAACTCCCATCATTTTCTAAAAATTGTTGAACTGTTCATCCATATGCTCCATCTTCGCGAGCAGAGCTTGAGTCGTTGGATCAACCTGAGGAGGAGGTGGTGGTGGTACATGATAGGCCTGCTGCCTAGATTATGTGGGGCAAGGGGGACAGTAGGGTTGAGGTTTGGCAGCGCTTCCGCCGTGCCCAAGGGCATTTTGATAAGTTGGCGTGAGCGGCCTAGCCGGTTGCCTTGAGGAGGATAGTTGTGGCCCAATTGGCCGAGAAGTCGAAACTTGAAGGCCTTCCATGGCCTGGTGAATGAAAGAAGTATGGTGGGGAGGAGGTTGAGGAACGGCAGGGGGAACCACGGGATTCGGTTCAGTAGATTGCATGGGCGTCTTCCCCTTCAAGATGGATTGGATTGCCTCAAGTTGTTGAGGATCCAGATAAGAGACCAGAACTCTCAGAGCATTGACTAGATCGGAGGGATTCGAAGATGAGGGCTCATTCGGGTTCATGGTCCCCTCAAAGACAGGATTAGAAACCGCATACACATGCAGAGGAAGATCAGTGCCAGAATTATGCTGCTCATGAGCCAAAGGATGAGGGATTTGGTGGTTTCTCTCATGCTGAAATGGATATGAATGGGGATCACGGGGGGCATTAGCATCTCCCCCGTTTTCATAGTGATAATCATATTCAAGAGGGGCATTAGAATCTCCCCTATTTTCATAGTGATAATCATATTCAAGAGGGGCATTAACATCTCCCTCGTAGTTGACTAGAGCATCTGAAGCCATGCTCAAATCCCTACCTGATCGAAGCAACATGGTATTTGATTTTTTTCAACAAAGATTTGCAGACAAGTTATGCAGAGATTAGACAAACAAGTGGATGCTTAACGTTGTTTTGGGATTCGTTGTTGGATTACTTGGATTCAGTTAATCACAAATTCACTCAACGGGTAGGATCCTTGTTTCAGTTTAGTTCCCACCGTTATATTCTAAGGCTTTTTCTCACAACGACATGAAAATCTAACCAGGACTTCAATTGGTACAACCAGCCCAATGAACAAGGAGAAATATCTTGATTTTGGGGACTTACGGATGTCTTTAACGCCAACCACTCTAGTCTGATCGAGGGACCGACCCAATCAGAGAGAGGTGAAGGCGTCAAGAAAGGTGTTCCTATGAGAAAAGGGGGGTGTTAGCCCCAGTGCATATGACCTGTGGCCGGGATAGCCTCTAATGCTTAATATGTAATGGGTAATAGCAAGCAAATCAGAAATATGAGAACTGAAGAACAAAATAAGAAACTGCCTGAATCGTGTCGCTGTTCCTCGACCCTATTCAAACCAGAACCTTATTTTGCTCGCAGAACCTCAGGCAACAGACAACAGAGAAATTTTGCCTGAAAGGTGTCGGGGATGGGCGACGGGGTATGAAACGCGTCGCTGTTCCTGGACGCTTTTCAAGTCGCAGAATCAACAATTAAGAAGGAATTTCTGGGTCAATTCCCCCTCAAACTAACAGGATAAAGTAGTAAACAATCGGCTCATGCGAATCCTTTTTTTTAAAATTTTTAACAGGATGATTTATCATGTAAACAACTAAAACATTCAATCAATCACACATGCTTCTTATCACAATCACAACTTTTTAATCAATCAAATGGGGATGGCAAAATCTTGCCACAAGGGTGTGCACGTAGTGCACGTGGGAATAACAATTAAACTAAAAAGTCACCGATCGGTGAGGGCGTGTCCGAGAGACACAGGTGGTGCACCGTGGGTGCTCGATTGATAAAAGTAAGAACAAAGATTTAAAAGATGGCGAGACCAAGTCCCACCGTGATCGCCATAAAGCTGTCAGTGCTCAAATTGTGATGTGTGATTATCATGAAAATTTTGTTGTTTAAGTGACAAATAAACTTATTAAAAACTATGTGATCGCCAGAAACTTTTAACTAAAAAGTTCCAAAAGAAAAAAGATTGATTGCCTACCTGTTTTGGACGTGGGAGATGTTGAAGTTCTTGATTCTCCTCTTTTAGCCGACTGAAGAAAAAGAGCCATTTTGACTTTGTTCTTACTTTGAATGCTTATGGGGCTTTGAGGATCGTCTAGATTTCCCTTTCTTATTGATTCCTTCCTTTTGATCTTCTTTGTACCTTGCAAAAAAGTAAAAAAAGAAAGAAAGAGAGAAAAAACGATAAGAACTCAAATAGTGGTAGTATATATTCCAATAATAATTCTAATCATGCAACTTAAACAAATGAACTCACTTGTTTGTGGTCTTTGAAACCCCTTTAACATATGGATTGAAAAATAATGCTAGTGAGTGTGTGTTGCATGGAGTGATATAATGAGTGAAATTATGATGCTAACGTGATGAAAATATGAGAAAGTTAATTAAGAAGAATTGGGTTAGATGGCCCCTGGAATGTCTTGGTTCTTGAATGGATGAAGAAAAGACGAAGAAAAGACGAAACTTGCTTCAAGACTCCTGGAAGTATTAGCCGCCTCGATCCTTCAGCGTTTGGACGTCATCTCTCTCAAAGATTTTCACTCTTTCTCACTAACCTTTTAAAAATTATCACTCTAATAATCACCAATTATCACTCAAAATTATTACTAACTTTTTAATGGCCAAGGACTTGGGTATTTATAGACTTAAGTTATGCATCCGTGGTTACTTGCAGATTAATATGAAGGAATGTGAAGCCAATCCAACTAAGAAACAGATAAATACAGCCTAATTCATCATTATCTGAAATTAACTAAAACGCGTCGTCCATGGGAGACGTTTTTTAGCTTATTTAAGATAAGGATAAACATCGGGAAGAAGAAACAGAAACAGTTTAGGAAACCTAAATGGCGTCGTGAATGGCATACGTCTTTTAGTTTATTAATAAATTAATTAAAAATCAGATTAAAAATCATAATAGCGTCTTCATAGGTAGACGTCTTTTAGAATTTTTCATATTTGATTGAATCAAAAATCTGAGTTAAAATAAAATTTATTAATAAACATAAATGATGTATGTCTGACCCAATGTCATTTAGATAATTAATCTAGAAAAATAATAAAAATTAACCAATGATTAAATATCAGACTATGTTGAGGTATTATTATATGACATGAAATTTATTCAAAATGATGTCAAAATTAGCGTGCCTATAAGGGCTTTTGTTCAGGTTCTTAGGGATTACAAGAACACTTTCGCTTGGAGTTATCAAGATATGCCGGGGTTAGACTAATCTTCGGTAGAACACAAATTAACTTTGAAATCCGTCCCTCAGATAGCTTTGAAGATGAAAGAAGAGGTTGACAAATTGCATAAGGCTAAATTCATTATAGTTGTCCTCTATCCTCAATGGGTGGCCAATATAGTCCCAGTTATGAAGAATGATAGAAAAGTCAAAATTTGCATTGACTTTCGGGACTTGAATAGAACATGTCCTAAAAATGATTTCCCACTACCTCACATTGACGTTCTCATTGATAACACAGTTGGATTTAAAACTTGGTCTTTTATGGATGGCTTCTTAGGGTATAATTAGATTCTCTTGGCAGAAGAAGATCAAGAAAAGACATCGTTCACCGCACCTTAAGAAACTCATTGTTATGTGGTTATTCCATTTGGATTGAAGAATGCTGGCGCCACCTACCAAAGGGCCATGATGGCAATAATTAATGACATAATGCATGTTCATTTGGAGGTATATATAGATAATTTCTTAGTAAAACCTAGAACTAATGCTGATCATGCTGAGGTCTTGGCTAAGGTGTTGGAAAGATCAAAGGAATATCAATTGAAAATGAATCCTAAAAAGTGCGTATTTAGTGTTTCTTCAGAAAAGTTGTTAGGATCTTTTGTGAGCAAACGGAGCACTGAGATCGATTCCAACAAGGCAAAAGTCATCATAGAAATGTCACCTCCCAAGAATTTGAAGGAATTAAGAGGATTAATAGGAAGGTTACAATTTATCTGTTGTTTTGTCTCCCAACATTCGTAGAGATGTTTTACGAGCTTACCAAGCCATGAGTCAAATTCGATTAGGACGGTAAGTGCTAGGAGGCATTCAATAGACTAAAGAAATATCTGGTAAGTCCCACTGTCTTGAGACCACCATCTTCGGATAAACATTTGATATATTTCTGTCCTGGATGATTCGGTGGGAGTTATTTTAACACAAGAAGATGAAGGAGGAAAAGAGAGGGCAACCTACTATCTCTCTAAACTTCTCAACCCTGTAGAGCAAAAGTACATAGTGATGGAGAAGACTTGTGCTGCACTAGTATGGGTGGTTTAGAAACTGAAGTATTACTTTTTAGCTCATGAAGGCCATCTGATCGCTAAGATGAATCCTATCAAATTCATTGTTGAAAGATCTGTCCTTACGGATAAATTAGCACGTTGGCAAAGCTTCCTTTCTCAATTTGACATCACATACATTCAGTAAAAAGCAATTAAGGGCTACATCATAGGAGAACATCTTGCTCATCATCCTCTTCCCAGATATGATCTAATTCGCTCGGAGTTTCCGGATGAGGAACTGATGTCCATAAACAGATTAACTCATGACATGTAGACTCTGCATTTTGACAGAGCGTTGAATTCTCATGATAAGGATATTGGCATTATTCTCTTATCACCATTCATCAGACCTTTCAGCGTGCTTTTCCTGTGACTAACAATATAGCTGAATATGAGGCTCTCCTTGCCGTCCTCGAGGCCGCTCATCTTCACGGTGCCACTAAATTGCGAATTATAGGTGAGAGGAGAAATCATAGAAACATGTTGTTAGAATTGTAAGAAGAGTTGGAAGATGAGGAGAAACCATAGTATTATGACATTGTCAATTATTGTGAAGATCAATCATATCCAAACGAAGCCACTGTAGGCTTGGTTCACACAATTCTTGCTCTTCTTAAGAACATTATCAATATGAAGATTGCAATAAGAAACATCTAAAAGATATAGACTGTTGACTAAAGATGCCGAAGCTATTGATTTATTACCATAATAAATCAAACAACTTCTATTTTCAATAGTCAACCTATATCCTATCTTGTCCAAACAAGATATTGATATGATGTTCTTTATTATGCTAGGAACATAATAACAATCTTCTAATAGTAAGGCGTCTCTTGATGGAAGCCTGGGTTTACTGTCCCAACAACAACTGTCGCAACTTTTGCGTCGTTTCCTAGCCTCAATTCCACCTCGCCTTGTCTCAACTTGCGCTTACTTGTCAGCATCTGCGCATCATGACAGATATGAGAAGCACATCCGGTATCCAATACCCAAGATGTGAAATTTCTAATTGATAAGCTGATATCTATCATATAGATATCTGAAGCTTCATATAGCTTCACCTTTCCATGAGCTTTATCTTTAAGGAACTCCTTGCAGTTCCTCTTCCAGTGACCATACTGCTTACAGTAGAAGTAGTCACCCTTTACTACTCATTTGCCTTTGTCCTTCGATCTTATATTGTTAGCTATCATCTCTACGTCAAAGACATCCAATGCCGGTTCAGCAGGAGGATCAACTCCAAGGACATAGTCAATGTGTTCAGATCTGAAGACATTCTTCAGGTTTCTAAACCAATCCGAGTAGTATAGGCTAGTCAAAAGGGCATCAAGTATGCCACGGAGTGGGTTATATGACGACATAATTCCCAACAGAAGATGAATAAAATCTATTTAGCAGATGTTCAATTATTAATTTTTAAAACAAGACATGGTCTTTTGTTCAAGTTTTAACTCCCACTAATTTTCGACGGACTGTACAACCCTCAGTTATATAGAATGGAAGACGCCGACAATCTCCTAGTGGAGATAAGAATCTCAATGACTTGCAGTACAACCTTGTGGATAGCACAACAAACTGTAACACAATCAAAGAGCACCCAACTTATGGGACTTACAACTCCTTGCAATATATGATCATAGCTTCGGTCCCCAGAGATTTAATGGCCTCGTGGAAAGCACAACAAACTATTAATTCTGGTCTAAGCTAACCATCGTTACGCGATGAGCATAGATTTGCATGCAGCCCTTGTGGATAGCACAACAAAGCTATATGGTTCCTCTACCCTGATCATATAGGCATCTAATGCCATAGCCATAGTTTTTCCTCCAAATTAAACAGGCATTGTGGATAGCACAACAAACCTGTCTAAAGTGATTCGAATCCTATGACTATAACGATGGTGGACCACGCGGTAAGTTCTTAATTACTCGCGTTACAGCTTAGAGTTTATCTGAGGGTATTTAGATAACTTTTATCTTGGTCTCTCCTAGGTGATAGTATATAAATATATCGTATATATTTACTAAATACTATACCTGCTATAATTCATAATCAAAAGAAAAACAATGCATCACATACATGTCTAGTGTGGTCATGGATAGTACAGTGGGTTTGATTGGAGCCAACAGTCAAACGGACACACAATCTAACATAACATTTACATTAGATAAACCTGCAAACATAAAGGCAAAAGATCTCCATCGTATCACCTTCTTGATTGCAGCTGTAGATCGTCCTCGTTCCTTCCTCACTTGCCTCGATCAGATTACAATAATTCTAGAATTACATGTAATTAGAAGAGAGCCTTATGGCGAGTACAAGAGAGAGGGAGGTAGAAATACATCGGAGAATGAGAGAGGGAGAGATACGCAGATCTCTATTTATTAACAATTTAATAAACATCCATCATTCATCTACGATCCACACAAACACATCATTCATCACATGAATAATTAAATAAGTGCATATCCATAACCACGGTGTGTTTTAAACATCCCACACATGATTCAGCGCATCACATGGCTAAAATAAAAGAGTTTTCAAAACTAGATAACTTTGGCTTTCAAAAAGTTAGGATCCAATCAAAATTTGTATTTGAATTTCGAAAACACTATTAATTAATTTAACATGCAATCAATCTAATTTAAAAGCATTAAAACGCACATCACATGTGCACACACTCCAAATTAATAATTCTAAATTATTCCATACAAATTAGAACATTTTGAATAATTAAAATAATCTACATTTAGATTAAACCACATAATAATCTAATAATTAGACTATTAATCACTAATCTAACTCTTAGACTAGTCCAACAAAGTTAATTAATAATTTAACACTTAAATTAATAATCAACCATAATTAATTATTAACTACTAACCTAACACTAAGATTAGTCAATTAATATTAATTATTAATTTAACTTTTAAATCAATAATTAACATTAATTAATTAATAATTAATTAATCTAACTCTTAGATTAGATAATTAAAGTTATTATTAATTTAACTATTAACTTAATAACAACAATAATTAAAGAAGGACTACATATTTAACATTTAAATCAGTCATTAAAGTTAATTATTAATTTAACACTGAAATTAATAACTAACTTACAAATAAATTAACAATTAGTTGAAATAATAGTTATTATTAATTTAACTATTAACTTAATAACAACAATAATTAAAGAAGGACTACATATTTAACATTTAAATCAGTCATTAAAGTTAATTATTAATTTAACACTGAAATTAATAACTAACTTACAAATAAATTAACAATTAGTTGAAATAATAATTAATAATCTAATTGTTAGACTAATAATTATTAATTACTAATTTAACCATTAAATTAGTTTTATTAAGATTAATTATTAGTTTAACCATTAAACTAACAATTAACATTAATGATTTAACAAGTAAATGTTAATCAAAATTGATGAAAAAATCATTAATAAGCCCATTTAAATTAAAACTAAATAATAATATAAATATTTCAAAAACAAATTTTGAATTTAAATTAAAATCCAATAATATTTTAATTGGGCTAATTTTGGGGTTCAAAATTCAAAAAATTAGGGAAGGCCCAAACGGGCTCAGCGAATAGAGCCAACTAGCTCGATCCACTGTCGAGCCTGGGCTCGGCCAGGGCCCGAGCCAGGGTCCCTGGGCTCGAGCCAGGGCCCGGGCCCCTGGCTCAGGGCGTCCCTGGCCCGGCCAGGGTGGGCGGTTCGGGTCCCCGCTCGGGCCCGGTCTAGCCCCTCCTTCCCTGCCCGAACACCTGCATCAACTGAAACCCTAAAAGGGTTTTGCAGGTTGGTGGCCGACGGCTGCCCAGTGCAGCGCCACCCAGCGGCCGGGCCCCTGACGTCGGCCGGTCACTCCGGTGACCCCCCCAACGCCGGCGGGCTCCCCGGCGCCGGCGAGGGCTTCTAAGATATGCTGTCCGAAGCCCCGAAAGCCCAAAATTTCTGGTTTTCTCATAGGTTTAAAAACCCGATTTAGGGCTTGAATTTATAGCCCTCCATGGGCACTTCGGCGGCAATGATACCCAGTGGGCAGTGGTGACTATCACCTAGAGATCCGGGGATCTTGCCCGCCATCCCAACGTCTGGGAAGCATGTATGAAGCCGCCGAAAACCCCCGGTTCATCATCTCATGAAGAACATCGAAAACTCCAAAATAAATCCGAAAAATCACAGAAAAATAATCTAATTATTTGTGTTCATCTTATGAACACTATTCCATCATTTTAATCGGATTAAATGCATGGAATAACTCATGGGAAAATTAATTCGGAGATCGAAACAGGACGAGAAACAGTAGAACCTGGCTCTGATACCACTGTTGGGTTTCTCGGGTTTCTCCGGATCTCCCGCGCAGCGGAAATAAAAATAAAAACAGAGATCCGTTCCCATTTCGAAAATTGGAAAATCCAGATTATCGGATAATTAGTTCTTACCGTATGCGGATTCAAATCCGTAACCGTTCGGTTCTGTCGTGCGACACTGCAAACCGCACAAGCGCCCGGCCTCTAGCAAAGTCCACGCGATCCTCCTCACAACGGATATCCTCACATTCCTCGTTCTTCGCAGCCCACGAAACCTCCGTCGGTCGCCGCAACGATCGCCGCAACGCGCGGACGATTTCCTGTCGAACGGGAGTCAGAGAAATGGCGGAGCAGATGTGGATCTGTCTGGGACGCCAAAGAGAGAGAGAAACAGAGGAGGGGCGGCTAAGGTTAGCAGCAGCTTGGCCTGCTCAGCCCGTTCGCTATGTTTTATACTAACCGCGCGGTTTTTCATAAAAACCCCCGGTTTATATAAAACCCACTTATTTATCCATCACCTTGAGAATCATTTGCGTGTGACCCTCTAGGCCTAATTACCAGTCCAGTTAATAGCCCAATAAGCCCAATGACTCTTCACTGTCTTTATTAATCAATTAATAATTATTTATTAATTAATTAATCAATCGAATTGATGTCGCACATCAAATTCGATTGGGCCTCCGATCACGTTGGTTGCCAAGTAACACTGCGTGAACCCGGAAGGTATCGGGGTTAAGCAACCCACTTTTGAAACCTTTCCTCCAACAATTATCATGTGGATATAATCCTTCATTCGTACAATGCTCTCGAGTCAACTCAGGGTATAGCGTGCTGTCAAACCCTAACCGGTCGACTCACTTGGATTGGATGCCACTGATAAATATCGTAAAACTCCTTTCCCGATATTATCGTCCGCCCTAGCCAGGGACTTCCGCGTATCCTTCCTAGAGCATTCTCTCTTTAAGTACCGAGAACGAATGATTCCTTATTGACACACAATTCCCTTCGACGATATTCCGCTGTACCCAATCCCTGGCGTTTTAGAATCCCGTGGTTAGAGATTCGTAAACCAAAGTCAAAGCACAGAAGTCCACTGACAAGGTATCCTTGGTGTCTCAGGTCCGAGGACCATCCACGCAACTGCGACAATAGAATCAAGCTGGTTGACAGTGAGGTACAATACCATCCCGCGATTCAGTCGGATCAGTTCAGTGAACTCATTCTCCAATGAGCATCTACAGATTCGCCTTAGGGTCTCCACACAAGTGACTTATGAGATCAGTCACCCTCATCATATGAGCAGGAGTAATCTGTACTAGTCTAACCGGATATCCGATGTCTTTCTCGGATATCCTCCGATTAGGAACGATTAAGAATATGTGTGTTTAAGTGATTAGTCTCATTAGTATGATCTCATCATAATCTGATCACTATAACACATATTTACGGACTTCATTATGAAACGATAATTAATGGGATTTATACATAATGAATATTAATGCCCTTATATTAATAAATGAACGAGATTTACATAGTCAGATTGGCATGTAGGTCACCTAAAACTAACATTCGTAACCTACCCCAGATCTGATCGAGCGAGCCAGCGTCGATTGTGGAGGCCCTAAGAGAGGCCCAATCCGCCAACACCCCTCAAGCATAGCCTGAGGCCATTGCAGCCAAACAGAAGAAGAAGCTACAAAGAGGAAGATTACTTAAGTTGTTATGGCTCAGCCCTTTCCCATGCTATCCTTTTTATAGGCATGAAGCGGGGCGCCCTTGCCAGTAACTGTTCGATAGTAAAGGCAAAAAAGCTGTAACCAATCTTGACTGACTCCAAAAAAGGAAAGAGTCAAAGGTACACTCTGACAAGGTACAAGTAGTGAAACGACATTGTATTAATCCAGATAACTGGTTGTGTACTTGCGATACAGAATAGAAGCTCTGACGAGCCAAAAAAAAAAAAAGGAATGGAAAAAGAAATAGAACCTAAGGCGGACCGACCATCTCGTCCCCTAACAGGACCCGAGTTACAAAATGTGATTGGGCTAGCATAACTCAGATGGAGGGTTGGTTGCATTTTTTCTTTGACAAGGCAACCTGAGTACCGATTACAACTTCCTGCCGGTCGGGGGTTCGGAGAAGCAATCTAAGGATCAACGGCGGCCTCGACGGCAGGATCTTGGGAGTCGGTCGGAGAACCAGCGGGATCGATCGCTTTAGAAGCCTCTCCCTCCTCAGTGCCTTCCCCCGAGTCCTCGAGGTCGGAGCGGTAGGCGAGGTCGCCCTGCTCCAGCTACGACAGGGCTTCGACGTCCGGGCACAACTCCCTGGCGCGAGCCACTGCCGCCCAAAAACTGGCCGAGAACCCCCTGGCAGTACCCTGTCATAGCTGACGGTGTACTACTCGAGGCTGAACTTGAGCTTCTCGTCCAGGTACTCGGGAGAAGACTTGAACTGAGTCAAGACCTCGGCTGCCGCTGTCTCCAGCGATCGAATCCGAGCGTTGGCGATCTCCAGGTCGTCCTCCACCTTGCTCTTACGCTCCTCCGACCCAGCCACTTGGGCTAGGGCAATCTTGAGTTTGCCACTCAGGTCCTCTTTTGCCTTGGTCGCCTCCCCCAAAGCCCGCTCCAGCTTGGCGCGCTCCTCTTCGGCCTGCTGCCGATTGCTATTCGGTTCGACGAGTCGCTCGGCAAGAATGTACGTTTAGGCGAGCATCCTCAGGCCGGACTGCAGTGCCCGAAGGGAGAGCTCAGAGTCGTTCCTCCGCTCCTCCCTCTCCCGCTTCACTAGGATGCACATAGCCAAGGCCAGATCGTGCACCACATCCCCATTGGAGAAGGTGCTATCTGGGTACACCCTCCACATGGAAGGCTGCCATGGCTTTGGCTCCTGCGGAGGAGGGGGGCTCACTGACATTTTTGGCTCGACCAGGGCCCTCCTGATCATGACCCCCTTAGAAGGTCGGGGAGTTTCGGCCGCGATTGTCATCTTGCCGCAGAGCATGGGGGCCTTCCCCGTATCTGTCCGTCGTCTGCTTCGACGGGTGCTGCCAACTGTGGGCGCCTTCGGTTGTTGAGGCCAGTTGTCGGTGACCTGTTTCTTCTGGTGCATCTGCTCCAGTTGAGCAGAAACGTCCGCACTGCCAGCCATGACCCCTTTTAGCGGAACGCCCTTGCGGATGTCAAGGAAGGACGCGTCGAGACCGGCGTCCAACGCAAAAGCCTCAGCAGGAGGTGGGCCTGTGGACGCTTTTTCGCCGATCTCCACGCCACCCTGAGCTGTAGAGGCTCCTCCTTCGACCTCTGCGTTGCCCCGAGCAACTTTTTTTGCAAGCAAGGCCCAGATGATCGTCTCGACTGAGAAAAAAAAGTTAGGAAAATCACCAGACCGTCAGAAAAAAGCAACACAAGCTAAGGTGGGCACTCACTCCTATCCCGCGGAGCAAGGCCGACCGCGATCTGGAAAACCTCAAGGTCGGTATCATCTATGACCCCCACCCGGAGGGTCACCCTTCAAGTCCACATCAGAGGGGATCTGACGAGGCAAGGGGTCCTCCCGTATAGGGGTAAAGTTAAAAGCAATATGGAAATCCCAAGGAGGGATAACCCTGGGGTCTCGGGTCACAAAGAAGAAGTGGTTCTTCCACGATTTGTGGCTTGAAGCGGAAGAACTCAATCAAAGGAACATATTACGAGGTTGGGCCTTCACAAAGAAGAGCCTGTCATCGATCAGGGTGTGAGGAAGACGTTGGAACATGCAGCGGAACAACATGCGGTGGGCTCGACACGCCGCTCATGGCAAATGAGAAAAACGGAGATGTAAAACTAGGCGTTGGACGTCAACTGTGCCGGTGCCAAACGATACTGGACTAGAAGGCTACATACAAAACGAGGCACCAGGAGTTGGAAGCCAGCCAAGAACATCTCCCGGTATGCGACAAAAGAATTGGGGGCCTCAGAAGAAAGTCGGTCATCGAGACTGACTCCAACAAAACGATACCCGTGAGGCATTTTATACTCTTCCATCATCCGCCTTAGCTTGTCTTGCTTGATCAAGCTTCGACTATGGTGAGCCAAGCCAGGGGCCCTCCTCTCGGAGTGGCAGGAGGAACTAGAGACTTCTTCCGAAGCCAGTAAAGGGGAGGAAAATCAGTCGGTACAAGAGAATGTCCTATTGGAAGGGAAGGCATAAATCCAGAGGCCGAAAAGCAAGCCCAAGAATAGGGTTGAAAGGAAGAGAGGCTTCGGAGGGGGCCAAAAGGACACCAGGATGGGGGGCCAAGATGAACTCACCAGGAAAGGTGGCGAAGCACCGGACATCACAAGCACTCTCCCTTTACAAGCTTAGCAGGCAGGGAAGAGCTCAGAGACAAACGTAGAAGCAAGTCTGCCTCCTCACTCACCTGCCAGCCTTTGTAGGGGAGGACAACAACTCTGTCTGTGCCTTTCCCACTTGGGACCTCGAGCGCCGCCAAGGTGTCTCTTCATAATGGCTCCCCAATCGATCAACGTAAAGGGGAAAGGGCGCGCCCCGCAGCAACGATCTTCAAATGTCCAATCATGCATGTAGGAGCGCCACGTGGACGAACTGACTCTCCGTACGTATGGGGCTCACAACGGGGAAGTGACGCTATCCTTCTCCATAAAGAGCCATCATCTTAGAAGATAACTGACACCCACAGGGATCACTCGGGGATTACGAAGCGACGCTAGTGGGATGCCCTTTCAAACGATGGACTCTGCTATACGGTGAAAACTTCTTTTTGTTGGGCCTCCTGCGCAACTTCACTCCCACATTCGAAATTCAGATAAGGGAGTGAGGGGGCTAGTGACGTGGGGAGATTGGGTCCGACCCAATTGGGCCCATTGAGTCCGCAGGCCCAGAGTCCCACGGCCCATCGGAGACAGCTTAAGGTGACACGTGACACTCAGAATCCTGGCCCGCATGATATGTTAGTATTAGATGGTCTTAAAGTCAATCCGATACTATGTACATATTCAGATTATTAATAAATGGCAATAATTCATTGTGTGTAATTAATTCGATCTGTGTTTATCGTATCACGATGAAGTCCATGAACATGTGCAATAGTCTTTGGATTATGATGAGATCATAATTACGGGACCGAAGACTTATAAACACATGTTCTTAATTGTTCCTAGTCATAGGATGTTTGAGATAGGACATCGAACATCCGGATAGACTAGTATAGGTTACTTCAGCTCATATGATGAGGGTGACTGATCCCATAAGTCACTTGTGTGGAGACACTATGCTGAACCTATAGGTGCTCATTGGTGAATGAGTTCACTGAACTGATCCGACTATGAATCGCTGGATGGTAATCACCTCACTGTTAACCAGCTCGATTCAATTGTCACGGTTGCGTGGATGATCCTTGGACCTGAGACTCCAAGGATACCTTGTTGGTAGGTTTCTGAGCTTTGACCTTGACGAACGAATCCCTAACCATGGGATATCAATAAGTCAAGCGATCGGGTTCAGGGAAATGCCCTCGAAGGTAATTGTGTGTTCAATACGGGATCATCCGCTCTCGGTTGTTTGAGAGAGAATGTTCCGGGAATGATGCGCTTAAAGTCCCTGGCCAGGGCGGACTCTGTAATCGATAAGGAGTTATCGGATTCAGATTAGCAGCATCTGATTCAAGTGAATCGACTAATTAGGGTTTAACAGTAAACCATGCCCTAGGTCGATTCGGGAACATTGTACGGATGAAGGATTATATCCGCGCGCTAACCGATGACAGAAATGTTCCAATAGAGGGTTGCGATAACCCCAGTTCCATCCAGGATCACGCGATGTTGCTTGGCATCCAACCTGATCGGCAGTCTGTCCGAATTTATTGTGGGACATTAAATTCGGCTGATTAATTGAATATAAGGATATTAATTAATTCAGTGGGTCAGTAAAGGGTTACTGGACTTAATGGGCTATTAACTGGACTGGTAATTGGGCCTAGAGGGTCACACGCAAATGTTTTTCAAATCGATGGATAATCCGACAGGATTTCGGATAAGTCTGGGTTTTTGTGAAAAACCGCAAACTGACTTTTTATAAAAGAACGGATTCTACGTCCGGGGCCAGCAACCCTGACCTAGCCGTCATTCGTTCTTCCCCACTTTCTCTCTCCTCTGGGCGTGCCGTTCCCAACTGCTCCACTTCCCGTTCGACGGGGATTCTGGATCAGCATGTCGCGGCGGATCACGCGCAGTTAGACGGGATCTTCGAGCGCCGCAGCGAGTGAGGAAGAGAGGACGATCCATCACGAGGAGAACCGCGTGGATACCGCTAGAGGTCGCGCATCTGCGCGACTTGCGGCATCGCTCCGACGGAACCGGAAAACGGACGCGGATTCGAATCCGCGCAAGGTAAATCGATCTACATCGGTTTTTGTTTTAACGACCGAAACGGGACAGATCCGATCCCGAACTTCTTTATTCCGCTGCATTTTAGGATCGGATCCCGACACAGCGATCCCAACAGTGGTATCAGAGCCAGGTTCTACTGTGTTTTCGCCGTTTCGATCTCTTTTTGATAATTTTGTAATTGATTCCATGCATATGATGCGTTCATGAGATGAACACAGCAAGTTTAAGACAAACTGTAAGCATTAAAATTTTATTTTTTCTGCAATTTTCGTGTGTGTTCTTCGCCGGACGAAGAACTACTCGTATCGGATTGTTCACGGGCATCCCAAGCGTTGGGAAGGGCTCGATGGAGCATGGGATTCCTTCTATGGGGTCGTGGATCGAGATTCTGATCTTGTATCATGACCGGGAGGATCATAAACCCCTAGATTTATTTTTATTTTTCAAAGATATGGGGTTCCTAATTTTTTTTTTGCAGAAAACGGATTTCGGGGGGGGGGGGGGGGTTTGGAAGCTCCCCACCGGCAACTAGGGGTTGCCGGCGACGGCACCGGTGCCTCCAGGCACCGGCGACCGCCCCACGGCCGGGGCCCTGCCGGCCGGCACCTGCGGGGCAGGTTGCCGGCGGCAGGGAGCCGCTGCCCCCCACCCTGCGCGCAGCTAGGGTTTCCTAGCTGCGCTCGGGTGGGGGGGGTGGGCCCGACGGGCCTGGCCGGGTCCCCGGGTCCGAGCCAGTCGGCCCTGGACCCGAACCAGGTCCGCGCCCTTGTGGGCGGACCTGGGTCCGAGCCAGGGACCGGC
Organism: Zantedeschia hybrid cultivar; assembly: GCA_030544215.1. Taxonomy (NCBI): domain Eukaryota; kingdom Viridiplantae; phylum Streptophyta; class Magnoliopsida; order Alismatales; family Araceae; genus Zantedeschia; species Zantedeschia hybrid cultivar. The sequence goes on along the minus strand of JARZZO010000011.1, from coordinate 56,426,567 downwards.
TGGGCTCGGCCCAGGTCCGGTCCGGTCCATTGGACCGCTGCCCCCTTTCCCCTTTATTTTTTTCTTTGTTTTTTTTTTTTAATCCTTAATTAATATGTTTTTGTTCCAAATTAAAAAACAGAATTTAATTTTCATTTGTAATGAAATTTTACAATAAGATTGAGCTTTGTTTTTAATTTTATGGTCCAATAATTAGATTAATATGGATTAAAATGGTAATTAACAAGTTGTTATTAATTCAATCTAATTGTTAGATTAAAGGAAATAATTGGGGAATAAATTTAATTGTTAAATTTATAATTTAATGCCAGTTAATCTTATCTGCATGGAATGTTACAATCTTGTCAAATTAGAGTTTAATGTGCATTTATTTTAATGATGTGCATTGGTTTGCTTATTTAAATTAGATTTAAATTGGCATGCTTAGTCTTAATGAAATTTTTTCGAAAAATCCTAAATCCAAATTTTGTTTGGTCCCTGGTTTTATGAAACCATAATTATTATTATTTTCGAAAAATTTTATTTAGCCATTTGATGCGCTATTCATGTGTGGTTTGTTTAATAAAACACATGGTGGTCATGGACGAGCATTAATTGTGGATGTGGAATGTGATTGTGTGGTTTATTGTGTATTAATAAATAGAGGTCTGCGAACCTCTCCCTCTCATATTCCATTGTACTTCTATCTTCCACCTCGATGTAATCGCCATAAGGCTTCCTCTTTTGAATTATCATGTAATTGGGAATTACGATGTAATTTGATCGAGGCGGATGCGCGCGGAGCGAGGATGATCTACAACTGCTGACCAGATGAAAATGAAGGAGTTCATTGCATTCGTGGGTTTGCAGACTCATGATATAAGTTGTTATATTGTGTGAATGTATGCGTTTGACTGTCTGGCTCAAGTCAAACCGCAGTGCCGTCCATGACCACACTAATGACATGTATATGATGCGTGTGCTTTATATTTGCTAGGTTATTAGTATTAATAAATATATTCAATATATTTAATACTATCACCTAGGATGAGACCAAATTAAATAAGTAAAACCTTCATTACAAAGTCTAAGCCGTAGCGCGAGTCATTGAGAATGTACCGCATGGCTCTCCATCAATATGATTGATAAAACTTAATTCGGTGGTGGCAGATACTATGTGTTTACCCGAGGTCTGCCATTAACTGATGAGAGGACTGTTGATCATGGCATAAGATGCCTTTGGATAAGAGTAGAGGAACGATATAGGCATCCACGTGTTTACCCGGGAACTATATTTCTACTTTACTCTGTCACGTATTGATGGTAAAGCTTAGACCGGGGATAATGGTCTACTGTGTTTATCCGGGACCATTAAAACTTGGGAGCCGAAGTACGATCGGATATTGCAAAGAGTTGCAATTATCATGAGATGATTGCTCTGAGATAGCAATATGATACTATGTGTTTACCCGAGGTCATACTGTGATGCTTGGAGATTCTGATCCCCACTAGGAGACAGTCGGTGTCTCCCGTTCTGTATATCTGAAGGTTATACAGTCCGTCGAAAATTAGTGGGAGTAAAACTAGATAATAAAAGACCATATCTTGTTTTAGATAATCTGAATATCTGCTAATTATCAATTAATTATCTCCTGTAGGCGAGAATGTCGCACCATAACCCGTTGCGAGGCATACTTGATGCCAACCGTTTGACAGGTACCAATTACTCAGACTGGCTCAGAAACCTGAAGATAGTCCTCAGGTCTGAGCAGATTGCCTACGTCTTGGATACTGAAACTCCTGCTGAACCAGCATTAGATGCTCCAGAGGAGGAAATGATAGCGTATGAAAAATGGAAGGAGGATTCCACCATGGCCCAATGCTATATGTTAGCCTCTATGAGCAATGAGTTGCAGAGGCAACATGAAGAGATGGATGCTAGATCCATCATGCTCCATTTGAAGGAGCTCTTTGGTGAGCAGAACAGAATCGAACGATATGAGATATCGAAGAATCTGTTCAAAGCTCATATGGCAGAGGGAACTTCAGTACAGAATCATGTGCTGAAGATGATTGAGTGGGTGGAGAGGCTGGATGCTCTTGGGGTTACACTTCCCAAGGAGATGCACACAGACCTTGTGTTGTCTTCACTTCCACCTTCATATGCTCAGTTCATCGTCAATTTCAACATGAACAAGATCTAGGCCACCTTAGCTGAACTGCTGAACATGTTAAAGACTGCTGAGGGGAACCTTGTGAAGGATAAACCCCAAGTCCTAATGGTTGATAAGACCAACAGAAAAAGACTTGCAGTCCAAGCTTTTCGAAAGAATAAGAACAAGGTTCAGAGAAAGGCAAAGGTTGTCAAGAAAGACAAGGGTAAAAGTGCTGAGAAAGGTGATTGCTTCTACTGTCACCAAAAGGGGCATTGGAAGAGGAATTGCAAGGAATACCTTAAGGACAAGGCTCAAGGAACTGTGAAGCAGCAGGACGCTTCAGGTATCTATATGATAGATATAGACTTGTCAATAAGAGATTGTACATCATGGGTATTAGATACTGGATGTGTATCTCATATCTGCAATTCTGTGCAGGCACTGACAAGAAGACGTAAGCTGAGGACCGGCGAGGTGGAGCTGAGGCTAGGTAACGGCGCAAGAGTTGCGGCGATCGCTGTGGGGACAGTGAAGCTCAAGCTACCATCCGGAGACACATTTTTATTAGATGATTGTTATTATGTACCTAGCATAATAAGGAACATCATTTCTATTTCATGTTTAGATAGAATTGGATACAATTTAAATTTTGGGAACAATAGTTGTTCAATTTATTTCAGAAATAAATTAATAGCTTCAGCTATTTTGTCCAATGGATTGTATCTATTGAATGTGTCTCATGATAATTTACATATCGGATCTTCGATTAAAAGAAGTAAGTATGAAATGAACAAAGCCTACTTGTGGCATTGTAGGCTTGGACACATTGGTGAAAACAGACTCCAAAGGTTGCATAAAGATGGATATTTGGATCCATTTGATTATGAATCATTTGCAACCTGTGAGTCATGTTTAATGGGTAAAATGGCTAAGTCTCCATTTAGTGGAACTGGAGAACGAGCCAAAGGCATATTAGAACTCATACATTCAGATGTATGTGGTCCTATGTCAACCCAAGCCATTGGTGGTTTCTCATACTTCATTACATTCACTGATGATTACTCAAAGTTTGGATATATATACTTATTGAAGTATAAATCTGAAGTCTTTGAAAAATTCAGAGAATTTAAGAATGAAGTAGAAAAACAAACAGGAAAGAGTATAAAAACCATCCGATCTGATCGGGGTGGTGAATACTTGAGTACTGAGTTCATTAAATACTTAAAGGATAATGGTATCATTTCTCAGCTTACACCTCCTTATACACCTCAGATGAATGGTGTATCAGAAAGGAGAAATCGCACATTAATGGAAATGGTGCGATCTATGATGAGCATGTCCAAATTACCAGTGTCCTTATGGGGATATGCACTTAGCTCGGCTATGTATATCCTGAACAAGGTACCCAGCAAATCTGTTGAGACCACTCCATATGAGATATGGAATGGAAGGAAACCAGACCTTAAACATGTTAAAGTCTGGGGATGTCCTGCTCATGTTAAAAGACATGATGTAGATAAGCTGGAATCCAGAACTGACAAATGCAGATTTGTGGGATATCCAAAGAAAACTTATGGATATTACTTCTATCATCCTGGCGAACAAAAGGTGTTTGTGGCCAGGAGAGCTGTCTTTCTGGTAGAAGATTATATTCTCCAGAAGGACAGTGGGAGTAAAGTAATTATGGAAGAAGTTCCAGACCTACAAACTGGCAATGGTTCATCAGATGAACCGTCAGTTTCTGAACCTGTTCAAAATGATACACAAGAACCTCGTAGGTCTGAAAGAGTACCTAAACCACCAGAAAGATATGTGGGACATATTAATTTGGATGATTCAAGGATATTCTATAATGAGGATGATGATCCCAAGACTTACCAGGAGGCCATTGAAAGTCCAGAGGCCGGAAAATGGCGGGAAGCCATGAATTCTGAAATACAGTCCATGTACATCAACCAAGTTTGGAACTTGGTGGATTTACCTGATGGTATAGTACCTATCGGCTGCAAATGGATCTTTAAAAGAAAGATCGGTGCAGATGGACGTATTGAGACTTATAAGGCAAGATTAGTGGCAAAAGGCTATCGTCAAAGACATGGTGTTGACTATGATGAAACCTTTTCACCCGTTGCTATGATTAAGTCCATCAGAATTCTTCTTGCCATTGCTGCCTACCATGATTATGAAATCTGGCAGATGGATGTGAAGACTGCCTTCCTCAATGGAAACCTTGAGGAGGAGATGTATATGATACAACCAGAAGGATTCACATCCAAAGAATCTCCAGACATGGTATGCAAGTTGCAGAGGTCCATTTATGGACTGAAGCAAGCATCCCGAAGCTAGAACATAAGATTTGATGAGGCGATCAAATCTTATGGCTTCATTAAGAATGAAGATGAGCCCTGTGTATACAAGAAAAACAGTGGGAGCGCAATCACATTTCTGGTTCTTTACGTTGACGACATCCTACTCATTGGGAATGATGTAGGAATGATGTCATCAGTAAAGATATGGCTGTCAAAGAACTTCTCCATGAAGGATTTGGGAGAAGCATCTTACGTATTGGGAATACGGATCTATAGAGATAGATCAAAGAAGATGCTGGCTTTAACCCAATCCATGTACATATAAACCATTGTCAAAAGGTTTGGCATGGAAAATTCCAAGAGAGGTCTCATACCGATGAGACATGGAATTTCACTCTCTAAAGGTCAGTCTCCCAAGACACCTGAAGAGAGGGCAGTGATGGATAAAGTCCCCTATGCTTCTGCCATAGGGTCCATCATGTATGCCATGCTATGTACCAGACCTGATGTAGCATATGCTCTAAGTGTTACGAGCAGACATCAGGCAGATCCAGGTGATGAACACTGGAAGGCTGTGAAATGCATCCTTAAGTACTTGAGAAGGACTAAGGATCTATTTCTAGTCTATGGAGGAGGAGACTTAAAGCTGCAAGGATATACTGACTCGAGTTTTCAGTCTGATCCTGACGACAGCAAGTCAACATCAGGTTTTATTTTCACACTTAACGGGGGAGCAGTGAGCTGGAAAAGTTCCAAGTAGGAAACCAATGCTGATTTGACAACGGAAGCCGAGTATATTGCTGCTGCTGAAGCTGCCAAGGAAGCTGTGTGGATGAAGAAATTCATCGGCGATCTTAGTGTGGTGGAAAGCATATCTGGTCCCGTCCCACTGTTGTGTGACAACAATGGGGCGATTGCTCAAGCGAAAGAGCCGAGGTCTCATCAAAAGTCGAAGCACATTCTGCGGCGCTTTCATCTGATCAGAGAGATTATAGCTCGAGGAGATGTCGTGGTGGAAAGAGTTCCCTCAGCCGACAACATAGCAGATCTACTTACAAAGCCTTTGTCTCAAAATGTTTTTGAGCGTCACTTAGAGAATATGGTATTCTGTATAAAAGTGATTGGCTTTTAGTCCAAGTGGGAGATTGTTAGTATTAGATGGTCTCAAAGCCAATCCGATACTGTGTACATATTCAGATTATTAATAAATGACAATAATTCATTGTGTGTAATTAATTCGATCTGTGTTTATCGTATCACGATGAAGTCCATGAACATGTGCAATAGTCTTTGGATTATGATGAGATCATAATTACGGGACCGAAGACTTATAAACACATGTTCTTAATTGTTCCTAGTCATAGGATGTTTGAGATAGGACATCGAACATCCGGATAGACTAGTATAGGTTACTTCAGCTCATATGATGAGGGTGACTGATCCCATAAGTCACTTGTGTGGAGACACTATGCTGAACCTATAGGTGCTCATTGGTGAATGAGTTCACTGAACTGATCCGACTATGAATCGCTGGATGGTAATCACCTCACTGTTAACCAGCTCGATTCAATTGTCACGGTTGCGTGGATGATCCTTGGACCTGAGACTCCAAGGATATCTTGTTAGTAGGTTTCTGAGCTTTGACCTTGACGAACGAATCCCTAACTATGGGATATCAATAAGTCAAGCGATCGGGTTCAGGGAAATGCCCTCGAAGGTAATTGTGTGTTCAATACGAGATCATCTGCTCTCGGTTGTTTGAGAGAGAATGTTCCGGGAATGATGCGCTTAAAGTCCCTGGCCAGGGCGGACTCTGTAATCGATAAGGAGTTATCAGATTCAGATTAGCAGCATCTGATTCAAGTGAATCGACTAAATAGGGTTTAACAGTAAACCATGCCCTAAGTCGATTCGGGAACATTGTACGGATGAAGGATTATATCCGCGCGCTAACCGATGACAGAAATGTTCCAATAGAGGGTTGCGATAACCCCAGTTCTATCCAGGATCACGCGATGTTGCTTGGCATCCAACCTGATCGGCAGTCTGTCCGAATTTATTGTGGGACATTAAATTCGGCTGATTAATTGAATATAAGGATATTAATTAATTCAGTGGGTCAGTAAAGGGTTACTGGACTTAATGGGCTATTAACTGGACTGGTAATTGGGCCTAGAGGGTCATACGCAAATGGTTTTCAAATCGATGGATAATCCGACAGGATTTCAGATAAGTCTGGGTTTTTGTGAAAAACCGCAAACTGACTTTTTATAAAAGAACGGATTCTACGTCCGGGGCTAGCAACCCTGACCTAGCCGTCATTCGTTCTTCCCCACTTTCTCTCTCCTCTGGGCGTGCCGTTCCCAACTGCTCCACTTCCCGTTCGACGGGGATTCTGGATCCGCATGTCGCGGCGGATCACGCGCAGTTAGACGGGATCTTCGAGCGCCGCAGCGAGCGAGGAAGCGAGGACGATCCATCACGAGGAGAACCGCGTGGATACCGCTAGAGGTCGGGCATCTGCGCGACTTGCGGCATCGCTCCGACGGAACCGGAAAACGGACGCGGATTCGAATCCGCGCAAAGTAAATCGATCTACATCGATTTTTGTTTTAACGACCGAAACGGGACAGATCCGATCCCGAACTTCTTTATTCCGCTGCGTTTTAGGATCGGATCCTGACACAGCGATCCCAACATGATAGAGGCAAGATTTTGAGTTCACCAAACCCAGATCGTTGGATCTCCTGGCTTGGCACCCAACCATTATTTCTAAGACCCCCCAGGATCTCGGCAAAGCCCCCCGAGGGGCGACTCATCGTGCTTCAACACCATCAAGCGGATCCTACGGACCCAACTGTCTACTTATGGTAGGTCCGTACGATCCGCCTCATATAGTTGCGGGTGAATCCTGGCTTATCCAGTATCTCACGATCTCCCTAGATCAGGGGGATGCGATCGTGGGCAAATGACCTCCTAAAGAAAACCGCCTCTGGGACGTCTTGAGGGGGGAGACTATATAGCTACTGGATCTTCTCCGGTGCAAGGTACGCCATTCTGACCACGAAAATCTCTAGTAAGATCTCATCTTCTAGCACCTAACTTAGGTATCGGAGGGTTTTGCTCCCCATCAGACTGGAAAGTACCCCTTGACGCCTCTATCCATCCTCTTGCAGGTTCTACCCTAGACATTTCCATCCAAAACAAATTATGTCGAGTAGTCGGGATCTTCGATCGAACGGTCATAGTAGTCCGACCAGTTTCTGACCGCTACACTATCAATTCTCATATTTATAAAGTATATTAATTCTCATATATTATTTAAAATTACTTTGTTAAATTAATAAATAATTATCAAACCATTGATTCCTTAAGGCCCTGTTTGATAATGAGATGAGACCCGAATTGAACCGCCTATGTGACTTGTTGAGGCACGTCCACTTTAGTTATTGGGCGAGAATCGGTTGCTCTAGAATAAACTAGAACATAAATGTTTTATGTAATTATGTACTTTTTAAAACTTCTAATTTTATAAAACTATTTTTTGTTAAATAAAGTTTTCTTCGCAAACCTTTAACTCTAACCCACGCTATGACGGGGCGTCTTCTGATGTTGAGCAAAGTCATCTCTAATCTATCCGGCCTTCCCTGGCGTTGCGTTTCGCAGACGAAGACGAATTCCTCGACCCCACCGGCCAGGGGTGCCGCCCTCGCTTGTTACTAATTTGTCAGCAGATGGTCGAGTGCAACAACAGAAAGAAAAACCAGTGCGATTTCTTGTGGCGTGGGTTACAAACTTACAACCCACAATTAATTAGACGGTGGCGGCGGTGTTGACGCTCCTTCGTCCAGGGATACTCCTCTGGTTAGCTGGATGTAACTTATATTATATATAAACAAGAAGCAACTCCTACCCCAAGTGGCTCATTGTTAATTACTAGTTGCAATACCCTGCAATACACGGAGAATTAACAGATTTGAATAAAATAATTATAATTAATATAAATAAAACTATTTTTTTATTCTTTGTGAAAGAATGAATAAATAATTACAGAAAAACATATGTTCAGAAATACTAACATTTTTTTTTATGAATATTAAGTTAGTTGTTTGGTAAATATTAAAAGTTCAGAACTATTGTATCTAATAGAAATATGGATTGAGAAAGAAAATTAAAAAGTGTACTGAAGGTTATTATTATTATGCCATGAGATTATCTCAATAAATATTGTGTTGAAACATAGATTGATAGAAAAATGAGAGAGAGATTGGTCTCGTTAATAACGAAATTAGTTATTATTATCCTATTAGACTATCTCAATAATGATAATAAATATTATTATCTTAATAGAGTGTCCCAATACTAACAATAACAACAATAACAACAATAACAATAATAACAACAACAACAACAATAATATGAGTGAGAAAAATAAGTTAACAGCAACAACAATAATAACAATAATAATATAAGTGAGAAAAGTGAGACAGAGACTGGTCTCATTAATAATAATAATAACAACAAAATTAGTAATACTTTCAAAAATAATAATAATATCAATTAGTTATTATTATCTCATGACACTACCTTAATAATAATAATAATATAATATCAAAATTAATTATTATTATCCTAAGAGATTGCAATAACAATAACCACAACAACAACAATAATAATAATAATATAATAGGAAAAAAATAGGAGATAGAAATATCAATAGAAGATAAAAAAATGTGAAAGAAGAGAAAGAGATATATAATAATAATAATAAAGTAAAGATATAATAATAACAAAATATTTTTTTTAAAAAATAATAATATTTAAATAAGTTTTTATTATCTCATGATATTGTCTCAATAATAATAATAGTAGTAGTAATAATAATAATAATAATAATATCGAAGTTGATTATTATTATCCTAAGAGATTGTAACAACAACAACAATAACAATAATAAATAGGAGATAGAAATATTAATAGGGAGAGAGAAAATGTGAAAATAGAAAAAGAGAGTTAACAATAATAATAATTATAATATCAAAATTAGTTATTTTTATCCCATGGCGATGGTGTTGATTACTAAAGGTAATGGGCTGTAATGTAAACGGCCCATGTGACGAGGGATACTCCTCTGGTTAGTTGGATGTAACTTATATTATATATACACAAGAAGCAACTGCGACCCCAAGCGGCTAATTGTTAATTATTCTTGGGAGCAGAATAAAACGAACAATTAAAAAAGAGATAATTTTATATTAGCCACTCTCATATGCACGCTTAGTTTGGACGACGTCATACTTACCCGCATCTTATCTTACAAACCCTTTCAGACTATCATATTTATAAAATGTACCATTTCAACTGTATATGCAAAATATTTATGCAAGAAGAACATCTTTACCCCTATTTATTGGGAGGCTTTTGATTATTTAATCAAGAAGGCTTGTTGAACGCATTGATTATAACAAAATAGAATCGAAAGTGACTTCAATAAAAAAATAACTCTAGATGAGCGTAACATATGAGGTGCTGAAGAGTATGGTGCGATAGTGTTCCTCAATCGAATATGTTGTCATCGTGACCATCCTTATGCATATTAGGAGTAGATGAAAGATAAGCAAATAAGCGTAATATTTTTAAACTCATCATGCATGCAAGAGTGGTATCTCATGAATAAACGCCGCCGGGTTGGAAAAACCGCAGTTGGTAATAAACTAATAGATTGATTACAGGGACCATATCCGACGAAGCGCTGCTCTGCGCCTGCAGGTTGGGAAGATAGGAGTAATAACAAAGCGGAAAGGCTCATTGACCTTGTTGCCGATGCCAGTTTGTGCGAATGGACAGACCATCCCGTCATATAATATGATATCAGTCCCATCAGCACACCCTAAGCAGGTGGTAGACAGCTCACCCTCCCATTCCAAGCTCCAACAAGATGGATAAAAATATTGAGGACTTTGTCACCTTGAACCTCAAATCGTTCTGCTCGGGAACTAAATCCTGTAAGGAAGAAGAATGATGTAGACTGGATCTATCACGACCGGATTCCGAAGTTGGAATCCGAAGTTTATGGATCCGGAGCTGGGTCGGATCGGTGCAAGAGGTCCGACGGGGATCCGGAAGACGATGGAGGCAGAGACGAAGCCGAAGGTCCGAGGCCGAAGGTGGCTCGGTCAGATGCTGGCTTGTCTTCGGAAGGCGGGGCCGAGGCTCCTTCGGTCGGAGATGCAGCCGGCGCACGGCGTCGAGACCGGTGGGAGGAATCCGAGGTCGGCGGCCGATACCGACTCGGAGAGGTCGGCGATGATTCGAACCGAACCCCTACAGGAGGAAAAGAAGAAGAAACCGGTCAGCAGGAGTCCCGGACTTCGGCCCTTAGGAACTCCCTCCGACGGCCAAGTTAACTTCTGAAGAAGATTCGATTCAGAAGGCAAAGAGTAGCTTTAATGCTTTTTGGATTATAGTCCTTGAGGATCTCGGAGACATCGAATTGCATACCTTTGGTAATAAATAGCGGTGTATTTATAGCAGAGGATAGAGGATGGTTAACGGTGACAGCCGATATAGGACTATGTCTGGGCTTACTGGTAAACCGCCATAGTGCCTAGTCCTCCACCGGAGTGGGCCGGATTCGGCTATCGGGCCGAAGGGGGTTGGACCGCTGATGGGCCGAAACCTGCTGAGTCTGAGGCTGCCGGTTTGCTACCGGGCCGTGGCTGATGGGCTGCTGACGGACCGAAGCTTGTTGGGCCGGGAGCAACGGTGCCGCTTACGGGCCGAGGGCTGTTAAGCCGCTGATGGGCCGAAAGCTCCCTGAAGGCCTTGTACTGCTGCTGCTGGGCTGAACTGAGTTTGAACTTATTTTAATGGGCCGCATCGAATTCTGCCTCATCAAAGAAGAAGGAGCGGCCCTCCGGCGATGAGTTAGTTCGAGCTTGGACCGAGGAACCAAGCGGGTCTCACTTAATCTTCTTCATTCACGAGGACTAGTGCAGAATGCATCATTGGGTGAGAATAAGTGGGGGCAGCCAGGAGAGCGGTCCTGGCTAAGAGTGGCCTCCAGCATGGGATGGGCCGGAGGCGGTGGACGGCCAGGTAAGCCCCGGGGTTGACGGATGCACCTTACAGGCATCGGGCCTGCCTGAGCCAGGCTATTGTGCTACCTTACTACTACCGGGTCGTGCTGATGGGCCGCATCACTATTTTCAGACCCTTGGGGAGGCAAGGAAACCTCACGAGGCTATTTGGAAGAGGAGAAATATTTGCTGCAGTGGATAAAAGAAAAAAAGAAATTTCTTTTTTTAAGTTGGCTTTCAGATCTTTTATTCGGTCGTGTAATGTAATGTCCGATCGAACGATTTAATTTTTTTTAAAAAATTAAAAATAAATTTAATGAACAGTAAAAATACTAGTCAATAGATTAAACTCAATAATAATTTTTAATTTTTTTAATTTTTTTTAAATCATTCGATCGAATATTATACTATACGGCCCTATAAAAGACTTTGAAAATAATCTAAAAAAATTATTATTTTTTCTTTTTTTTCACTCACTACAATACGTTTATTGTAATTTAGAGGGACATTGCAAGACCAACTGGAGGGTCGAGTCATAATGGCCCCTATCTTTTCACGTCCCATCCGTCATGCATTAGTTGTTGGACGGTGTCGAGCGTTCTCAAATGGTGGGCAAAGGCCTATATTAGCACTTGTACGGAGGCCTGCCATTGCTGGAAATGCGAGAGCGACGTGAAGCTGGGGTACAAGGTCGGGAGAGTGCTTCGTCTAGGTGTCCGGAGCTCAAGCGACCAATGTCCAGTCGCTAACCCATTTTGGTAAGGCCCTTCTCCGACGTCTTCTACTTCCACTACCACTGATTTGTCATCTCAATCCACCCTAGTAAGGAGGGTGAGGTGGACAAAAACACAGGGACACGCGTAGGGGAGGAATCGTGGGTGTCAATGTCGGTATCCAACCGTGAGGCCTTCTAATTTTCCATAAGGCACTTTGCGAATACATTGGCGGTCGCAACCACTAGGCATCCAGCTCCAAGGGTCCACGAGGCCTCGCCATCCATGAGTACAGGAGAGACTCAATTTCTCAAGCTAAGGTGTCAGCCCTCTCCTGTAGATTTCCTACTTGCCCTTCCTGCCTGTCGAGTTGATGATGTTATGAAGAAGGCCTTCTGTTTGTGTGAACAAGTGTTGAAGGTCGATCTCTGATTTCGCATCCTGCCCTTCATAACCAAGCTGTTGCTACAGTACTCGATTTCCCCAATGCAACTTATGCCCATTCCTCGGAGAGTCATTTCTTCTTTCATTGTAATTTGTTACTCAAGAGAATAGAGTGGAGCGTCATCCTCTAGAAGATTGGATACCACGGTATCCAACCTCTGACCAATGATTCGAAACCGACCTTGATGAGCCCAATCTGACTTGCCGAGGTGTTGTATCGGGCTTACCCTCATGTCCAATTTGGACTATTGCGTTGGGTGCGAGGACCTTGTCAAGGTGAACGAGCCGAGGAGAAGTTCTGAAGCTCCCTAGTCCTACTGAACTATGGAGAAGATGTGATACCTAGGTGATCCGAACTTGAGTGGTCCCCATAGACGAGCTTAGGCCGACATACGACGGCCTGGATAGTGCGGCTGAGGATAATGAGTCGAGCTTAATGAGGTCGAGCTACTTGGGCCTACAAAACAGAATGGTCAAAGGGCTCCGGGAGTGTTACATCTCGGATTCGGTCTATTTTTTATTTTTTTAACTCGGAGTGCGGATATGTAATCTCGGAATAAATTTTACCAGAACAACTAGATATGAGAGCTAATCAATCACAATACAATTTAAATAAATGTCATAACCATCAATTAATTTAAAATATCTAAATATAGACAATATCAAAATTCACAAATTACAATATCCATAAATTTGTACATAAATTCTCAATATTACAAAATAAAAAAAATATATCAATCTTTTATTATTCTTATTACATCAAATCTCAAAAAATTATAAATTTAAATCTAGATAACTTCTTGAAGATGTTAAATACTTTAATCAGAAGTCTTCTCAAAATTCAGATTCTTTTTTTTAGACTCTGAAAATATTAATATGTTTATGAGTACAATCACTCAGTAGATTTCAAACCATTCACATGACTTAATATATAGTAAATTTTACAAATTATATTATACAATTATATTCAACATGATTTTACACAGTTTTATATATAACTCGAATAAGAATATGATACAAAGCATGGTCAGATATAAGGTAATAAAATCAAATGTATTTTTTAATAGTATGAATAGATCGACTAACATATGACATATATAGTATGATCATATTCTTATCTAACTGAATAAGTCTTCTAGCTATGATCAGAACATATCATATATCAAATGAAACATAATGAACTGAACATATAACAAATTTATCATGACATGATAACTTATCAAATCAAAGTTTATATTGGCAGAACAATTAATTAGAATGAACATACATTCTTAATCAAATAGACTGAAATCAAAATCACTAAACGTATATGTCAAAATAATAAATTAAGAAGATTATAAGCTGAATCAAATAGATCTAAATAGCAAATTATATTTCATATTTATATGCCAAACAAATCAAATCCAAATATATCAAATAGACATACATCCAATTACCATATAAAGAGCCGAACAAACAAATATCAGAACATATAGGTAAGTATGCTAAGATCCTGTCACATGCATAGTTAGGGAGTCTATGGTCCGACCTCGGATGACTACAAACAAAATACAATCACTGGAATTTTCCCATTACCCACGGACATAACTCATCTACGGACGTTTAAAGAATGAACCATAATCTCCTTAAGATGACAATGTCTAAACATATATTAAAAAAATATGGTACAAACATATTTTTACAGATTTCATAATGATTATAGATTTGAAAATTAATTTGACATAGTGATATTTACATATAATAGTTAAAATACATATTTTTATATACGAAATAGTCACTTAAAGAGTCAACATAATCATATTCATAGATAATTAGAGTAAATCTGATCCAAATAGGTTTCTGAATAGAAAATAAAGTCAATTTTTTTTTTTTAGAATTTTCGAAATTTTTGGCTATTAAAACTGATTTTCAAAACTGAAAAATTAAGAAATAGGCCGAATATTATCAAACAGATTAATAAAATTATCAAACTTGGAGAACATATCAAATATATCATATTTAAAGTGCGAACAAAATTTTATTAATTTTTGGATTGGTTTGATATGATTTTAGACTCCCACTTTGATTATGAAAATCCAACTTAAAAAGAATTTCAACAAATCGAAATAGAGTTGCAAAATAAATAACAAAAAGTGTCATAAAATTCTCAAACTTTACAGAGAAGTCAAGGATAATAAAGAAAAGGTCTTCACATAATTTTTTAGGATTTAGATGTGAATCAAGTGAGATATAAGATTTACAAGTTGTGATTTCAAAATTGTCAAGACAAATTATATAATCTGAAAAGAATATTACCGAATAAATATCCAAAGAACTCAGAAAAATATAAACTTTATTAGATATAAATATAATATGAAAAATAGACTTATGTCTAAATTTCATCTAAATTGGAAATGAAACCAAGGAGAACAAATATCTGTAACTCATGTGATCATAATTAGAAATAAAACAAATTGAATAGACAGATTGCATATGTTGAGTTAATAATTATGGTATAAATAGTAAAAAAGATAACAAAAATTTGAAACTTGATTATCATTAAGTAGACATATAAATCAAACTTTTTACTAATTTATTAGTTTTTGAAATCCTTTAAAAATAATATATTTTTTAATACAAAATAGATCTTGTGTAAACTTATCCACCTATTTCTTGAAGAAAGATCGACTCTTAGTTCCCCTATAATTTCTTTGCTATCTATCCATAGTTTCTTCCTATTCTAAACTTTTTTCTATATTCTTTAAGTTCTTTCTCACGTTCTTTAATCTTTCAATAATACAAAATATTGATTAGAATTAAATTCATAAAACAAGTAACTATGAATCAACTCTATTCTCTCAAGAACATCATATGAACTTACTCTTGAAAGAAAGTTGCATGTAATAGAGTTTTGAGCACGATCTTAAAACTCTATTTATATTTATTTTCCCTCCTAATACAACCACTAACACCCCTTTTTTTTGCTGGAGTCGAACTCTTACTTTTCATGACTTAATCTCCAAGTCAAAGTCACTTCCTAGTGCAAATCGGACTCCGTTCACGCTACCTGCAGTTCTCATTTCTAATGACCATTAAATTTGACTTCTTAAATGTCCGAATTAAGAAACGCTTTCTTCTTCAATGTTTTATAAATTTTTGTTATCCTTCTAATGTCACCAATTTTTGTTATCTTTCCTTTTCTAAAGACCATTAAATTGACTTCTTAAATGTCCGAATTAGGAAATGTTTTCTTCTACAACATTTTATAAATTTTTGTTATCTTTTTAATGCCACCAATCTCATTATTTTTAGACATTTGTACAAAAGGATATGCGTATTTTACTGACCTGCTGTCCTGAGTACTTCGAATCCAGCAATCTGGTAGATTTTCTTTCCGTCCAAAGATGTCCATATTCCGACAATTGAACAACTCATTTTAAATATGTGGTCTTCATAAAACTTCTAAAATTTTGAGTTATCGTTTTAATGGGAGTTGTCTTATTTAATTTAAAATTTTATACACGACGTTATATTTAAAACACTAGAATTGTATCAAGTAAATATGTGTACTAAATCCTAGCTCAAGTAGAATTCTAATTATGACTTTTTACTTATTAATAAGAAAATTCGGCCTGAGAGCTCTCAACTTTTGCCCAAAACTTGATGTACTTTAAAAATTTTTTTTCAATGGAAAATCATTCTTTTAATGCAATGAAGATCTTTCTTTATTTTTTCATTTTTTTCGGAATTTTTCCTTAAGGAAAACAACTCATTTTCCTCAAAATCAGTGTTTCGGACTCATTAATTCAAATCGCGTCCACTCAGAGTGACGCCTTTCATTAAAATTCAATTTTTGAAAATCAGAATTATTCCTAAAAAAGAGCTTGAATCACGTCGGGCATAGTCGACGCCTATCACTTCTCTCTCTTATTTTTCCAGAATATCCGAGGCATTTAATTCCCTGAATCACGTTGCCCATGGTCGACCCCTATCATGATTTCAACCGTACTTCCAGTAAAATCAGCGCATTAATTCTTCTGAATAACGTCGCCCATAGTCGATGTGTTTCAATTATTTCCAAAATTTTCGTGGTACAGCTCTGACTGATAAAGGCAGTAATTTTTCAAATGGCGTTCTCCATGGTAGACGCCTTTCAAGAATTTTCAAAATTCAAACGTCGTGTCAAGTTATGTGCCACTAAATGGTATTGTCTAAGTGCGATGCGTTTCAACTTCTTTTTCCTGTTGCGTCCGAGCCCGAGCCCTCCTCTCTTCCTCATTTCCTTCTCACCTTTCTCTCTCCTCTCTCCCTTCTCTTCTCCGGCGACCGTGGCGGTTCTGACGGTCTCTCTTCCTTCTCTAGCCAGCTTTTCTAGCTCCTCTCCATCATTGGCCCTCATCTTTCTCACTCTCCCTCTCTCTTCCTCTCTTTCTTGTTCTCTCAACCTCTCTCACACTCTCTAGCTCTGTCGTACATTTTTTTAAGAAAAAATGCACTTGATCTTGATTTTTTGATTTAGATTTAGATTTGTTATTTGTGCGCTCTACCTGACTTAATCAGATGATTGCGTAGTTCTTCGACCCGATCCCGCTACCCATAAATGGAATAGCGTTAATTACATCCTCCTAAGAGGAAAACCCTTGATTAATCGTCGGAAGATTAGAATAACACCCTTTAAAATGATATAAACAAGATATACAAGATTGTATTCGAAAAATGAATGAATTTCAGTTTTTATTTGAGAGGAAAACTCATTTTTAGTTTTTGAGTTGAGTCTGCACAAGACTTGATTTATTGATTTTTATTGATGGATAATGATGAAAGACATTTTTTAGTCTTTTTGGTTTGATTTATGTGGATGCATTGAAGATTTATTTGGAATTTTTATGTTTGGAAGTGAACATGAAGTTGAGTCTGCGCAAGGATGCGCAGACTCATTTGTTACTAATGAGAATGCTTGTATTTATTTTGATTTTTTATTTTTGAGAGGAATGAAAATCTTTTTTATGGTATTTTAATTGAAGTGGATGACATTTTTTATCAAGAAAGTCTAATAAACATTTCTTATTGTGTTTTTTCAAATTTGAAGTGAAGAGACTTTGGATTTGATTTGGAAGGTATGGAAAAGTGTTTTTTATGTTTTCTTATTTGGTTTGAGTAAAAAATGCTTCAAGGATTTATATTTTTTATGTTTTGAATGTACAAATTTTTAAGGATAAGTAAGATGTGCAAATTCAATTGAAATGAGATTTCTTTTAGGTATTTTTTATGTTTTGCAAAAAGGCAAATTTGAGTTTTATTTGAATTTTTGATTTACAAGAAGTATTTTATTCTTATCTTGGGGTTTTTGATTTAGTTTTAAAAGAATTAAGGTTGAAAAATTGAATTTTAATAATTGGGGGTCGAGTCTGCGCAGGGTAGCGCAGACTCATTTGTCACAAGCCTATTTTTTCAATTTTTTAGGTAATTTCAAGGAGAAAAGTTATCATTTTTGTTTGGGTTTTGATTTGTGAAAAATATAATATTTATCATTACGATTTTGATTTGATGTGAGGGAAATTTAATAGCCAAAATACCAGATTTTAAGAATTTAGGGTTGAGTCTGCGCTATAGAGCGCAGAATCATTGGTTATCAAAGTGTTTAAGATTTTTTTGTATTTTTTGTAAAAGGATTTTTAAGCTTTTATTTATGTTTTTGACTTATATGAAGTATAAAGTTTTTATGTAAATTTTTGGGTTTAATTTGGAGGGAATTTAAGGTCAAAAAGGCCAATTTTGGGAATTCAGGGTTGAGTCTACGCAGGGTAGCGCAAACTCATTTGTCACCAATTTGCTTTGAGTTATTTTTTACATTTTTTCAAGAACAACTTGGTGTTTTTATTTGATTTCCTGATAGATAAGAATAAAATTGATTTTTAGAGAATTTTAGATCATCTTGAAGTGGTCGGAAAGTTGATTTTTTATTTTTTGTGAATTTCAGGACTAAGTCTGCACCAGGACGCGCAGACTCAAGTCTGAATTGTGGATTTTTTGTTTATGAGTTGTTTTATTAGATTTTTGGTGGGATAATTTGATTTTTTGTTTTGTTTGGTGATGATTTACAGATTTGGAGCTGCGGGCATGATTTGGAGGCCAAGAGATGAGGTTTTGACCTTGAGATTGATGCGCAGACTCAAGTTTAAAGAGGATTTTGAGCAAGGTTCTTAAAAAGATGGAATCTCCTGAGGTTGAGGGGAATTTCAAGACTTTCAAAGTGCTGGGGAGCTCAAAGATCAAGGAGACAAGAAAAATGAGTTTGAGTCTGCGCAGGGGGTGCGCAGACTCAACTGAACTTGTAATTTTTTATTTATTTGAGGAGATTTGGATTCTTTTGATAAATGGATGTTTATTTTAAATGAAATGAAGTATTTTATATATGATTGCAAATGATTTGAACAATTTGATTTATTGTTTAGTTAATTTTTCATTTGAAATGAGCTTATGAAAGGTGTGCAGACTCAACTTGTATTTTGAAGTTTTGTGTTTATTTAAAAGGGAGAATGTCCATTTTTTAACCTTTTCTGATTTAAATATAATCTAAATTTAGTTATTTTGAATCATTTGAGGCATAACCAATGTCCTTGGTCCAAGAATAGATCACTTGACAGTTTTTGGGTTGAGTCTACGCATGGGTGCGCAGACTCAAGTCTGAAAATGGTTTTTAATGTTCTGCACAGTTCAAGTTGCATTTAAGTAGTTCAAAAGGTTAGTTTCAACCAATAAAGTTAAAATATGAAATCCGGAGTGGAGAAAAATAGATTGTATCCCATTCCCAATCGAATTTTCATGGTTATAGGTGCGCAGACTCAAAACCTGAGCATAATTTCAGGTTTATACTTCTTTCAACTTGAAGTGACCCAAGAATCACCACAAATTTGGGGAGGATAACACTGAAAAATCTCAGAAGTTGAGTATGGCTACATAAAGCCTTTTCAAGAAGTGGTTCTTATGTGGATTTCTTCAAATGACATGATTTCTTCATGTTTATCCCATTCTTCTTGGATCACTTTATAAAGCATTAAAATGCTTAATATAATGATTCCAAGTTGAATTTCAACCTTTCATTAGGAAAACCCAATTAAAGGTTTAGGATCTTCATGAAGGATCATGGCATGAAGGTGTTGGGATTTCTCGGGTTTCTCCGAATCGCTCACGTAGCGGAAAATAAAATAATACAACGATCCGTTTTCCCGTTTCGAAAAACTAAAAACTACGATTATCGGATAATCGATTCTCACCGTGTGCGGATTCGAATCCGCAACCGTTCGGTTCCGTCGGTGTGACACCGCAAGCCGCGCAAGTGCCCGGCCTCTAGCGAAGTCCACACGATCCTCCCCGCGACGGATATCCTCGCGTTCCTCGTTCTTCGCAGCCCACGAAACCTCCGCTAGTCGCCGCAATGATCGCCACAACGTGCGGACGATTTCCCATCGAACGGGGTTCGGAGAAGCGGCGGAGCAGATATAGATCTGTCTGGACGCCAGAGAGAGAGAGAAACTGAGGAGGGGCAGCTAGGGTTAGCAACAGCTTGGCCTGCTCAGCCCGTTCGCTATATTTTATACTAACCGTGCAGTTTTTCATAAAAACCCGCGGTTTGATAAAACCCACTTATTTATCCATCACCTTGAGAATCATGTGCGTGTGACCCTCTAGGCCCAAGTACCAGTCCAGTTAATGGCCCAACAAGCCCAGTGACTCCTCACTGGCTTTATTAATTAATTAATAACCCTTTATTAATCAATTAATCAATCGAATTGATGTCGCACATCGAATTCGACCGGGCCTCCGATCACGTTGGGTGCCAAGCAACACCGCGTGAACCCGGAAGGTATTTGGGGTTAAGTAACCCACTCTTGGAACCTTTCCGCCGACAGTTACCACGTGGATATAATCCTTCATTCGTACAATACTCTCGAGTCAACTCAGGGCATGGCGAGCTGTCAAACCCTAACCGGTCGACTCACTTGGATTGGATGCCGCTGATGAATATCGAAAAACTCCTTTCCCGATATTATCATCCGCCCTGGCCAAGGACTTTCGCGCATCCTTCCTAGAGCATTCTCTCTCTAAGTACCGAGAGCGAATGATTCCTTATTGACACACAATTCCCTTCGACGGTATTCCGCTGTACCCAATCCTTGGCGTATTAGAATCCCGTAGCCAGAGATTCGTAAACCAAGGTCAAAGTACATAAGTCCACCGACAAGGTGTCCTTGGTGTCTCAGGTCTAAGGACCATCCACGCAACTGCGACAATAGAATGAAGCTGGTTGACAGTGAGGTACAATACCATCCAGCGATTCAATCGGATCAGTTCAGTAAACTCATTGTCCAATGAGCACCTACAGATTCGCCTTAGTGTCTCCACACAAGTGACTTATGAGATCAGTCACCCTCATCATATGAGCATGAGTAATCTGTACTAGTCTAACCGGATATCCGATGTCCTTCTCGGATATCCTCCGACTAGGAACGATTAAGAGTATGTGTGTTTAAGTGATCAGTCTCATTAGTATGATCTCATCATAATCTGATCACTATAGCACATATTCACGGACTTCATTATGAAACGATAATTAATGCGATTTACTCATAATGAATATTATGTCATTATATTAATAAATGAACGAGATTTACATAGTCAGATTGGCTTGTAGGCCACCTAAAACTAACAGAAGGGACCTGAAGGACCAACTCCCTTAAAGGGATATGCAATGGCTAATGGACCATAGGGATGGTTGTAAAGGGGGGCGTGCCGAACATCCAACCAGTCACCTAAAGGGTGCCCTTAATGCCTTCAAGATGTAAGAAAAATCCACAAGGAGTAATCCTAAGCATCTCTACATTTGGGGAGCAAGGAACTCCACCAATTTCCCTAGAGGATCACATGTAGCCATGAACCATAGAGGTGGCTATAGAGGGGGGCGTGCCGAGCATCCAACCACTCACCCAAAGGGTGCCCTTAATGCCTTCAAAATGAAAGGGTTATCCACAGGGAATCACCCATTCAATTTCTACATTTGGGGAGCAAGGAACTCCACCAACTCATTGGGACTTCGGGACATATCATCTAAATGAACCCATAGAAATGGGAATACAAGAATGATGTTTTTTGTGTGAGGGCCCTTGATGGGTTACCCAACATTAGATTGTTGGCACCCTTAGATTGGAACATCATTGAGAAACATCGGAAGAAACTTAAAATCTTAAAACATATGGCAAAATTTCGGTTTGAAACATTAAGAGCTTAACAACCCAAAGTCCAAGCCATTTAGGACCTTCATTGGGCCTCAAAAAGACAGCCCTAGGTCTAAGGAACCTTTGGATAACTTGGGGGGAGGATCAAAGAATCACCTCAAGCCCGAAAACTAAGCTGAAAGAGGCGCAGACTCAAAAAACTGCAATTGGCGCTAAGTCTGCGCAGACTCATGAACAATAGCTGCAGACTCAACACTGTAGCACTGCACAGGCGTAGACTCACCTGAAATCCGGATTTTTGGTGAAAAATGGGTTTAAATATAACCCAAATGATGGAAAATAAAGTATAAAAGATACAAAGCCTAAAATATTTATTTAAAATATATTTTAGATGCATTTCTTTAGGAAAATATCATGAAAACTTGAATATGAACATATGAGAAACTTAGGTATATTTTTATCTTTTCTATAGATCTCTCATTCTTGGCTCCATGTTAGAGGGTTTATACTCAAAGAAGCTCATCCCCAACTAGTGAGGGAACCTCCTTAAGAACCTCTAGGGCCTAAACCCTTAGTCATTAAAGGAAAAAATCCGAACAAAACCCATTCGGTTCCAACATGAAAACAAAAACTTAGATCTTAATATATATGATACTTAGGGGATTTCTCTTGAAGTTTGGCCTTGGGGGAACATCATCCATAGATAGGATGCGCTCCTAAGGGTCATGGAAGGCCAAGCCATCTTGAGAAAACCCTCAAACCCAAGAGAAACACAATGAAAAGCAGGAAACATAAAGTTCAGGAAATCAGGACAGCAAGGTACATTTCGGGTCATATCTCCATATTTAGGGGGTTTTAAGGTTTGAAGAGACCATTTATATAAACTAGAAAGGCCCCTCTACCATCCCCACACAAGAAACATATACCTTATGAAAGAAAAAATAGCATAGAAGCAAGATAACCAGCAAACTCACAAAACAGCTTCGGAAAATCTGAATATTGCATTTCATTGCTTTCAATCACCATGGATGAACATCAAGGGGGAGATAGAAGTTTCTATGAATATCAAAGTGAAAGAAAAAACATTATAAGAAAGTAAGGAGACAGAAATAAACCCCTTCTTCACCCCCACTCTAGCTTGGGGAGGGGATGAGAAGGGAGAATGGCTCTTGAAGCCTATAATCTTGGTCTCTTCGTCTCTAGCACTCTTCCTTTCTTTTTCTCTTATTTTTTCCTTCTTTTTTTTCTCTTGGGATGTAGGAGATGGAGGGGAATGGAGGAGGGAGACGTGCTCCTCCTGGCCTCTCTCTTTTCTTCTTCTCTTTTCTCTTTTTTGAGATTTTTGTCTCCAACTTTTTCTTGGAGAAGATGGGGGTTCTTTTATAGATAAAGTTGGGTTACTTTTGGGGGGTAGATTAGGCATCCATTAGCCTTAGATTAGGGATAAGAAACCCATCTTAAGAGCCCTCCAATGAGGCCACAACACTTGGAGAATCATGATTGGCTTCTCTTTTTGCTTTTCACCTACTACCTTCTAGAAGAATCTTAAAGGGGGGACCAGTTCCTTTTTCTTCTTATCTACCTTTGGGCAGATTTGAACATGGGCCAAAGGGGTAAGAATAGGCCATGGGGGGGACCATTTGGGGCCCTTTAGAGACTGCCACGAAATTGGGCTTTGGCCTTTACTTTTTGGGCCCAAATTGGCCCTATTGGGCTTCCTTTGCTTGAGATAATGGGCCGGGCCTGCCTCCTTAGATTTCTTCATCATTTGAGCTTAAAGTAACCTCTTTTTGACTTCCTTTGGCTTGCGAAATTGGGTTTGACTGCTACCCCTTAAATCTTATTCATTTGGGCCTTCTTGGACAATCTTTGCACAATTGTTTGGACCTTCTTCACTTGAGATAATGGGTCCGGTTGTGCCATTAGATTCCTTCACCATTTGGGCCCTAGAGTGGCCCCTTTTTTGATTCATTTGGTTTGCAAAATAGGCATGACTGCTGTCCATTAACCTTCTCTTTACTTGAAATTTTTTTTTTGGATTTTTCTCTTTGCTCATTTTTTGGTGACAACAAGCTCCCCCTCACATTCTCCCCTCCGGTTCTCTTCCTCTCATCTTATCCATGGAACGTGGAGGACCTGTTAGTTTAGGTGGCCTACAAGCCAATCTAACAATGTAAATCTCGTTCATTATTAATAAAATGGCATAACATTCATTATGTGTAAATCGCGTTAATTATCGTTTCATAATGAAGTCCGTGAATATGTGCTATGGTGATCAGATTATGATGAGATCATACTAATGAGACTGATCACTTAAACACACATATTCTTAATCGTTCCTAGTCGGAGGATATCCGAGAAGGACATCGGATATCCGGTTAGACTAGTACAGATTACTCCTGCTCATATGATGAGGGTGACTGGTCTCATAAGTCACTTGTGTGGAGACACTAAGGCGAATCTGTAGGTGCTCATTGGAGAATGAGTTCACTGAACTGATCCGACTGAATCGCTGGATGGTATTGTACCTCACTGTCAACCAGCTTGATTCTATTATCGCAGTTGCGTGGATGGTCCTCGGACCTGAGACACCAAGGACACCTTGGCGGTGGACTTCTGTACTTTGACCTTGGTCTACGAATCTCTAGCCACGGGATTCTAATATGCCAAGGATTGGGTGCAGCGGAATACCGTCGAAGGGAATTGTGTGTTAATAAGGAATCATTCACTCTCGGTACTTAGAGAGAGAATGCTCTAGGAAGGATGCGCGGAAGTCCCTGGTCAGGGCGGACGATAATATCGGAAAAGGAGTTTT
The DNA here is from genome assembly GCA_030544215.1 of Zantedeschia hybrid cultivar. NCBI lineage: Eukaryota > Viridiplantae > Streptophyta > Magnoliopsida > Alismatales > Araceae > Zantedeschia > Zantedeschia hybrid cultivar. The sequence goes on along the minus strand of JARZZO010000011.1, from coordinate 56,401,857 downwards.
CCGATATTCATCAGCGGCATCCAATCCAAGTGAGTCCACCGGTTAGGGTTTGACAGCTCGCCATACCCTGAGTTGACTCGAGAGCATTGTACGAATGAAGGATTATATCCACGCGGTAACTGTCGGCGGAAAGGTTCCAAGAGTGGGTTACTTAACCCCAAATACCTTCCGGGTTCACGCGGTGTTGCTTGGCACCCAACGTGATCGGAGGCCCGGTCGAATTCGATGTGCGACATCAATTCGATTGATTAATTGATTAATAAAGGGTTATTAATTAATTAATAAAGCCAGTGAGGAGTCACTGGGCTTGTTGGGCCATTAACTGGACTGGTACTTGGGCCTAGAGGGTCACACGCAAATGATTCTCAAGGCGATGGATAAATAAGTGGGTTTTATATAAACCGGGGGTTTTTCTGAAAAATCGCGCGGTTAGTATAAAACATAGCGAACGGGCTGAGCAGGCCAAGCTGCTGCTAACCCTAGCCGCCCCTCCTCGTTTTCTGTCCTTCTCTGGCGTCCAGGCAGATCCAGATCTACTCCGCCGCTTCTCCGAATCCCGTTCGACGGGAAATCGTCCGCGCGCTGCGGCGATCATTGCGGCGACCGGCGGAGGCTTCGTGGGCTGCGAAGATCGACGAACTTGAGGATATCTGTCGCGGGGAGGATCACGTGGACTTCGTTAGAGGCCGGGCGCTTGCGCGGCTTGCAGTGTTACACCGACGGAACCAAACGGCTGCGGATTCGAATCCGCACACGGTGAGAACAGATAATTTGATTATCGTATTTTTAGATTCTGAAACGGGAACGGATCGCTGTAAATAATTTTGTTTTTCCGCTGCGTGAGCGATCCGGAGAAACCGAGAAAACCCAACAGGACCAAGCGGGAAAAGACAAAGGGTGCTGGCCTTCCCGACTATGGAAGTCGATGAGGGTAAAGAAGCCGGTGTCCCACCTCAAGAGGAAATAATAGACGAGGCGGCGTAACAACTCGCAGCGGCGGTGGTTTTTATGGAAGCCGAGGATGCTCCACCTGTGGCTCTGGCAGGTGAACAAGCGACGGCATTGGCCGAGGAAGCTGGTTCCTTGATGGTAAGCTCTAAAACTCCCTATTTGTAGCTTTGGGGGGCGGGAACCATGAAAAGAGGGACGACTACGGGTCCATGGACCCGTGGTCGAATGGCGTCGGGACTAGGCGACGCCTTTCAAAGGGCGTCGTCCATCCCCGACGCCGTTCAGAACATTGATCCTCGGCTCAAAATGCTTTTGAAAATTGATTTTAATTACCCTTTAAATGATTGATTTGATATTTTCTTAGACAATTGCAGGGTAGCATGAGAGCAAGAATTTCCTGGGACTTAGTGGTTGCTGCTTACCGTGGTCTGCCCAATTTCCAGAAGACATGGCTGTGGCAGATGGGATTTGGAGAGCTACTAGACATCGAGCTCTTCTGGCTCGATCTAGTTTTACTTCAGGTTCTTAGGGAGAGATGGGATCCGAAGAGCCGGGTATTCCTTATGCCCTGGGAACATATGATCCCCATCTTGGAGGATGCAGCTAGGATTCCTAGCCTTAGGATAGAGGGTCGGGCGGTGAGCGGTATCACCTATCCTGATTATAGAGAGATAGTGAAGAGCCTGTTAGGATTAGAGGTATCTGGGTTGAGGGGTAAAGAGTCCAGGACTTTGATCAGGGTAGAGGTGGTAGATGCCTTGGGGCTGAGGAACCCTAGGCAAAAGGTGGGTGAGTCCCATAAGATGTTTGTAGATAGGTTATCTAGGTCAGCTGGGGCGACCTATTGCTGGGATGAGCGAGACAAGGAGAGAGTAGATAGAGAGCTTAGAATCTTTCTAGTCTTCCTTTTTGGTAGATTGCTTTTCAGGACGAAGGGCAACTACATCCATTGCCGCTTTCTGAGTCTCTTAGGAGGTCTAGATAGATTAGGAGAGTATGCTTGGGGTGCGGCCCTTTTGGACCATCTTTTCATTGATGTATCTGCGGTCGTGCCTGACCACGAGACCACTGTCAGCGACTTCGCGCCATTCCTCCAAGTATGATTTAGTGAATTTGATTTTCTTTAATATTATGACATGATAATATGATGCAATTATGATCTAATCTAAATGTTTATATATGCAAGTTTGGAGTTATTATTACTTTCCTCTGGGCCGAGAGAGGCCAATCCGTCCAGACGCCATTCCATTGGCCTGCAGGTGGCGGCCAGTTATTGACACAACGCCTCAGCATCATCAGTTGACGGCCCTTTGGCGTCAATTCCTCGATTACCCCGAGTTACTGGTAAGTTTTATTTATTGCATCTTATTTATTCTTGTTTAATTTAACTAAATGCAGTTCATTTATTATCAATGCAACTAACCTATATGATGCTATGTAGGTTATCTGGCACCCGTACATAGGCATGGGTGAGGCAGGGCAACCTTGGGTAGAAGCGGGGCGAGTGAGATATGGATGCCAGATGTTGGTCCATTGTATGAACGAGATCGAGCTTCTACACCTTTGACTCACGATGAGGACGTTGGGTCTTCATTAAGAGTGGGTTGAGGAGGAGGTACCCGAGGGCATCGGGCGGACGGTGAGGGGAAAGCAAGCTTGCACGAATTGGCATGTGAAGTTTGTAGACCAGCATGCTGACTCGGAGAGGCGTGGGGTAGCAGTGGAGTCCCGAGCAGAGAGTAGCAAGGCCTACCTCCAGCAGTATCGGGTCCACTACGCTGCCTACCTTCAGCAGCTCTGTCCCCTTGATGTAAGTATGATGTTATGCTTCTTGCAATTTTTATTATTATCTTTGTGTAGGTTTGTGAATGAATGAATGCTAATGTGCAGGATGCGTGGGACGCCACCATCATCGACCTCCGGACCCGCCTCCAAGATGTAGAGGCTTAGCTCGATCAAGTCCATGTCGAGCTCAACACCTTGGTATGTATGCATGACCTATCTAATTATGCATGAATGTTTTATTTTATTAACTTGTTTTGGTGCTTAAACACTGACGGTGATTCTTGGTTTTAGCATGCCGCATACACTCAGGCTGCCCAGCCTCCTACCGATCCGTCTGGTGCCTTGTCTTTTGGCACTTCTTCAGAGGCAGCTCTCGCCTCCCTTCAAGAACAACTGGCTCGTACTATTCATTGGGCCTCACAGGCGGAGGAGGACTGCGCCTTCCGAGTAAGCTCATGACTTTAGCATTTCTTTTCTTCATAGCTTGATTCTGAATCTGAACTTGAACTGACTGTGTCTTTTTTTGGCTGATCAATAGGTTGTTGAGCTTCAGGAGGCTCTCCACAGAGCTGAGGTGGACCTCAAGCAAGCCAGGAGTGCAGTGGCCCAAGTCTCGGAGCTGGAGGAGAGGTTGGCGAGGCTCTCCACTGGCGACCTCCCCCGCGAGCTTACACGCCTCCAGATGCGTCTGGAGGTTATTATGGAGGAGAGGGACCTAGAGCGGGATCGGCTCATGGCAGATAACAACACCCTTCGGGGTCAGCTGGTGGTGGCAGAGCATGAGAGACGGAGCGTGGAAGAGCGATACTGGGGCGCCTGCCAGCGAGCCCACGAGGGAGGCCACGGGAGCGCCTTCACCACCAATCTTGCAGTCTCTTCTGCTTGAGCCGAGCCTAGTACCATGGGACCACCGCCACCATCGGTCAAAGGGCCAGATGTTCACGACGAGGCCCAGAGCTAGCTGGATGAGGGTCATGGTGAGAGCCAACCTTGAGGATGCCGCTACTGATGTTGCTGTCTAGCCTTTCTGATATCATGATACTTTTGTACTTGCTGTCATGCTGCCGGACTCTGGCTGATGTATTTTAGTCCTTATCTTCGGAAATGATGGACTCTTTATGTACATGATAAACTTTGTGGATATGGATGAATGGAACTTCTTTGGACTTTGACTGTCTCTTTTGGCTTCAATTCTCTTGTATACCTGTGCCCTGTAGATAACTTGAACAAACAAGTTACTGTGTCTGTTCTGGTTTAGCCCCTTGCCCGGTTAAGTAACCGACTACTTGATCCTATCCTTGGTAGAAGGGTCAAGGGGCAAAGCCTTTATTCAATGAAGGCGAAATAACTCAAAAGGAAAGAAATGTGGCAAGCAGGCATGTAGATGTTAACTGGAAATAAAAATGCAACACACATATGCAACAAGCGGATGCAATTTTGAAATTTCAACATATCCGATATCCATTTTAATTTTGAAATATCTATATATATATTTTTTGTTTTGAAATATCCATCTTTTTAGGTTTTGAAATATCCATTTTTTTTTATTTTTTTTTAGGTTTTGAAATATTCTTTTTTTTGAAATTTTGAAATATCCATCTTTTTTTGGTTTTGAAATAAACTTTGCCTAAAGACCAACATGGTACTTGGATCAAAAGGGCTTACTTGTTTATTATCTTAGTTCCCTAATCATTCTTTAATACCCCAATCTAGGTTCATTGTACTCTTATTGTGCTTGTGTTCATGATCCCATCCGATGATCTGGCTCTTAGTCAACTTAGGCTATTCTTTAAGCTTGGAATACATCCTTTAGAGAGAAGGGAAGAAATGGTCTAGAAAGCTTACGAGAGGGTTTCGGAGACCCAAGAATATGTCCATCATTTATCCTATTGTCTGTTGGGGTTCGGTCATTTTCACTTTGTGGAGTATTTTTTGATTTGACCTTACACCATTTTATTTGGATATTTGACCTTTTGATTTGACGTTTGACTTTGTGGCCTTTTGTTTGGTTTGGCTTTTGGCTTTTGCTTTTGTTTTTGGGGCGGGTCCCCCCCCTCCCCCCTTTTTTTTTTATGACGGCCTCCTACTAAGATGGTAGATATTTTCAGTAGTCTATCCCAAACCTCGTTCCCACATCGTGAACCAAGAAGGAAAGAATATGTTGCACCTTACACTCTCACTCACGCTGTCAGCCTTTCTTAGACTTCACATCATTTGTTACTCAGGAACCAAGCGTGTATGTGTGTGCATCATGCGCCTAAATTAGACTACCAAAGACTAAAGACGGAATTTCAGATTTCAACTTTTCTGACCCTACTGGTCCTTGTACCATGCCGGTCGACACACTTAACCTAAGGGTAGTATTTCTTAAGATACATACTATTCCAAGGATGGGACAACTCTTGACCTTCTGTGCTGACTAGCCTATAGGCGTTACCAGGAAAGCATTTGTTATAACATACAGACCCTCCCAGTTGAGTTGGAGCTTAGAGCGGGGACCACTAGGTTTTACAAAAATTCTTTTAACCACTATTTCATTGACTTTGAACTTTTTTCAATAACCTTCGTTTGATAAAAACGTGCAAGCCTGTTTTGATACACTCGAGTGTGATTAGCAGTTGACCATCTCTTATCATCTAAGAGTTCTAACTGAGCAAGGAGTGTAGAGCGATGCTTATCAACAGAAAATTCCTTATTCAATTGTACCCTTAATGACGGGATGAGGATTTCGTATGGAACTACCGCCTCTATTCCAAATGTCAAGAAATATGGAGTTTGCCTAGTGGAAGTATGGATTGAAGTTCGATAGGTCCATAGAGCCTCAACGAGCTTTCTTGTCCAATATATATATTTGGTAGATTTACACGTTTTTTCGATGATTTTGATTAAGGTTTTATTAGTGGCCTTTGCTTGGCTATTGCCTTGTAGTTAATATGGAGATGAATTATGCAATGCAATGTTATACCTGTTGCAGAGGTCCTTCAGCTCTTGTGCAATGAATTGGGGCCCATTGTCGGTGATGATGGTACTTGGAATCCAGAATTTGGTGTTGATATTCTTTGTTATGAATTTGAAGACTGTTGACGCTTTGATTTCCACACAAGCTTCGGCTTCTGCCCATTTGGTGAAGTGCTCCGTCGCCATGAGAATGAACGACTTTTGTTTGATCGAGGAGTTGGGATCACCAAGGGAACCAATGATGTTGAATGCCCAGATGGAGAAAGGCCAAGGGGAAGACAGGATGGAGTGAAGATGCAGGAAAATGGATTTTGTCGACATGAAGTTGACATTTAGCGCACCTATGAACATACCCTACATAATCTTCTTCCATAGTTGGCCAATAGTATCCTTGTCTAAGGATTTTCTTTGCTAACATTTGTCCATTGACATGGTCACCACAAACTCCAGTATGAGCTCCTTCCATGATTTTCCAAAACTTATCTTCATCCAAACATCTTAGAAGAACATAATCAAATCCGCATCTGTATAGCTCTCCTCCAACTAGGGTGTATCTTTGAGCAATTCTTCTAATATCCCTATTCTCCTCAGCGATGGCTTCTTCAGAGTAAGATTGATCTTCACAATATTTAGCAATTTCATAATACTATGGTTTCTCCTTATCTTCCATCTCTTCTTGTAATTATAGCAGCATAATTTCTCTCTTCTCCACAATATCTCAATTCTTTAGCTTCTCTAGCAATTTCTCTTTAATCTTAAAAAAAGAAGTGTCCTTTACAATAGGAGAGAGACGGCTATGGACAATGATCGATTCGAAATGTCTGCTGATTGGAAAATCCAGAGAAGATGCGAGAGAAGCAAGAATATCAGCTAGTATATTCTGATTGCGAGGAACATGGACGAAGATCAATTTACTAAACAACTTGGCATAGGCTGAAGTAAGTTCTTGATATGGCTTGACTTTGGGATCAAGAGTACGATATTTGGTGAGCACTTGGCGAAGAATCAATTGACTATCACTTATGATTCGCAGTTTGGTGGCACCATAGAAATGAGTGGCCTCGAGGCCAGTAATGAAAGCTTTATACTCAACTATGCTATTTGTAACGAGAAAAGCGAGTTGAAAGGCTTGAGGAATGGTGACACCTTCAGGTGTTAGAAGAACAATGCCGATACCCTTACCATGAGAATTTAGAGCTCCGTCAAAATACAGAGTCCGCATATCATGAGTCAATTCGTTTATAGACATCAGTTCCTCATCTGGAAACTCCGATTGAACATAATCAAATCGGGGAAGAAGGTGATGAGCAAGATGTTCTGCTATGGTATAGCCTTAATCGCTTTCTGTTGAATGTAGGTAATATCGAATTGAGAAAGAAAGCTTTGCCATCGCGCAAATCTATCTTTGAGGACGGATTTCTCAAGATGAAATTTGATAGGGTTTATCCTAGCGATGAGATGGACTTCATGTGCTAGAAAGTAGTGTTTCAGCTTCTGAACTACTCATACCAATGCAACACATGTCTTCTCCGTCGCTATGTATCTCCGTTTTACGGGGTTGAGAAGTTTAGAGAGATTGTAGGTTACCCTCTCCTTTCCTTCTTCATCTTCTTGTGCCATAACAACCCCCACCGAATCATCCATGACTGAAATATATAGAATCAAATATTTGTCCGGAGATGGTGGTCTCATGACAAGAGGACTTGTCAAATACTTCTTCAGTCCATTGAATGCCTCCTGACACTTATTTTCCCAATCGAATTTGACTTCCGGCTTAGTAAGTTCGTAAAACGGCCTACATCTCTTTGAATGTTCGGAGACAAAACGGCGAATAAATTGCAACCTATCTATCAATCTTCTTAATTCCTTTAAATTCTTAGGAGGTGGCATTTCTATGATAGCTTCAGCCTTGTTAGAATCGATCTCAATACCCCGTTTACTCATAATGAGCCCTATTAACTTTCCTGATGAGACACCAAATGCACACTTCTTAGGATTCATTTTTAGTTGACATTCTCTTAACCTTTCCAATACCTTAGCCAAAACTTTGGCATGATCAACTTTAGTCTAGATTTCACCAAAAGATCATCTACATACACCTCCAAATGTATATGCATCATGTCATGAAATATGGCCATCATTGTCCTTTGATAAGTGGCTCCAGCATTCTTCAGTCCAAATGGCATAACTACATAGCAATAAGTTTCCAAGGTGTAGTGAATGACATCTTTTCTTAGTGTTCCTATGCCAAGCGAATTTGATTATACCCTGAAAACCCATCCATGAATAACAAGGTCTCATATCCAGCTGTGTTATCAATAAGCACATAGATGTGAGGCAATAGGAAATCATCCTTAGGACATGCCTTGTTCAAGTCCCAGAAGTCAATACAAATTCTGACCTTTCCATGTTTCTTTATGATTGGCACTATGTTTGCCACCCATTGGGGATAGAGGACAAGTCTGATAAATTTGACTTTGTGCAGTTTGTCGATCTCTTCCTTCATCTTTAAAGCCATTGTGGGTGGAATCGCCTCAATTTCTGCTTAACCGGGTTGGCTCTAGGCTTCAAAGTTAATTAGTGCTCCACCAAAGATGAGTCTAACCCCGACATATCTTCATAACTCCAGGCGAAGGTGTGCTTGTAATCTCTAAGAACCTAAATCAAAGCCTCTTCGTATAATTTAGAAAGATTTTGACTGATGAGTACAACTTTAGGTTCATCTTCGGTTCCTAGGTTGATTTCCTTAGTGGGTTCTTCTACAGTAGCTGAGGGTTCATCGAATCTCTTCACTCTCCTTGCGTAAGTCTCAACCACTTCCTCATCATCTTCTTCTTCTTCAATTACGGGGCCTTTCTCATGTAGAAGTTCATACACCCCATACCCATCATCAACCAGTTCATCTACCTCACTTTCTTCTGGCAACTGGATATGATCCTCTAAAAGTTGAGGGATTTGTGAGCATGAAAGGCACTTGGAGGGTAATTCTTGGAGGTATCTATCTGGAATGTGTCTACCATTAGACTTTTTAGACTTCCTAACTTGCTTAACTTCACTAGACTTTCTACAACTAGACTCCCTATCTTGACCTAAAGAAGACAAAGAAGGATAAAAATCATAAGATATATGATGGGATACAGGTGAAACCTCTCGAGAGGAGGGGCAGAGCAAATATAAGAGAGAGTCTTGCCCGAGTGACCCGTGCAACGGGATACATTCGGACATGTAGTAGGTAGTTTCCTTAACGAGGATTTGGGAAGAAGTTGGTGAATTGACATTTTTGTTTTGGAACGATTTTAATTTATCATAAAACATGAATGAATTTTGAAAGAAGGTAGAATAGGAGTAGGTAAGAAAGATGATGATTGCACTATGGCCAGAGTGTTTGGAGGATCATACAAAAGGATGTCCCGAATTAGATCATGGATCTCCTGAAGATCGAGAGGAGCCCGAAGAAAGAAGTCCCGAGGGGACAAAGTGATAAGGATGGGGGGTGTCCTCGGAATGTGTTCAGTGATTACCCTGGACCAAGTCGGGGTCAGCAACATGGTTCTAAATAAGGTGTAGAGGGCAAATATATGGGAAGGGTAAGTGGCTCTCCAGAGGTGGTCAGTAATCAGACCAGCTTCATAGGGGTCGTCAGGCTCCCCTTCATCAATCTCTTCATTCATTAATATTCTCTTGTCAAATATGACCCCAGGTCCTTCAATCAATTCTTCTATCAGAGGCGGCCATTTAGGTTCAAATGGATGCAAGAATAATATGTTCAAAGCAATATACATGTCTCACATGTCGAACCACCCATACCATTCACACTCGTAATCATAGAATTTTCTCCTTTTTATAGGTCGCAGAGCCTCCAAGGACTGATAAGTGAGGAGTGGTGTACAATACCTAGCCAGATCTCTCCCATAGATGTCATGCAGATAAAAATGAGAGGTGATCACCACTGTGTTGTCATTCCCATGCTGAATTACGGCCCGCTTGACGAAATGAGTGGATAGCGTCCAGGTTAATGGGTCCCGATTTTCTTTACAAGGGGTTACCATAGTCTTCAATACTTTATGACCTTCTTCATTTTCTTCCTGCTGCACTATCTTGTGTCTCACCTTTTCCGGCCTATATCTTAGATCACTTCCAAACACCATTCCGTCATCTGTAACTAGCTTGAGTCTTCCTTGCAGCTGTGTGCCCAAACCCTTTCCAGGTTGGTATCCAATCTTCATTATAATGTTCCATCCCGGGATACTCATGTACTTCCCCTGCTTCATTGCATTGACTGGATATGGTGGGGTAGGCTAGATTTCAGTGGGTCTACTGAAGGAAGATAAGTCTGTAGAAGAGAGACGGTTGGTTTCTAAATAGGTAAGGGATTAAGAATCAGATTGACATTCAAAGAGTGAGTAGCACTGAGGATCGGCATGCTGGTCACTTTGATAATGCGCCCCTTATATGGAAATTTGAGGCATTGATGGTTAGTGGAAGGAATAGTATAACGACCCGTCACTATGATTGGGGATCCGATTACTAAATGGGTACCGAATCATTACAATTAGGAACAAAACCAGGATCTCAAATAAGTCTGGAAAATAAATGATAAACTAAGCTAAACAATCCACACAGCAACGAACTGTAAAGAAGGTGCAGGAATTAAAATTTATTACAATTCGACTCGACTTAGCAAATAATTACATAATCCAACTTTAAAGAAATAATTATGCGTACATGCCTGAAAAATGAAAGTACAACTATGACAGGACATACCCTAGAATAGTAGCTGCTGGCGTGCAACCTGAAACGAAACCCATAACGCTACGCTTGCCGATAACCCTCACCTAAAAATTGTAGGGGCGAGTCACACCAAAAAGGACTCAGTAGGGATCCTTCGATCCCCACCTCCCACACACACACACCCACAACAATACAAGGATATAGGCAACACAAGCGTAAGTAAAGCAGTAAGCAATTCATACGTCCACCGAAAAGGAATACACAAGAAACTGCCAAGCCAACCGGAAAAATACCGACTTGTTGGGACAGAACAACAACCCCTCGAATAGCACGCTGGTTACTCCGGCCTGTCTAGCTCTAGGTGATTCTGCCTCTTCCCAGCCACGAGTGACACTTCGAAGTGTTCCACTCCCACACCGGTACTAACTATTACCCCGGGGTACACCAGGTGACCCTCGCCTACTAGGCGTCACCTTGTCAGTCCCACATTGACACTGCGTCACTCCCACGCCGACACAGGGTGTCAAATGCTAGTAACTTCCACTCTAGGTCCACGATTGCATAAACACAACACAATGCAATTCCGATCACATGAAAATCTCTGCCTCCAATGTATGATTTCAAATATACATTTAACATGGTTCTCTAACAATATACCAGAATCTAATTGACATTTTGCACAATAGTCACACATGCTAAATACAGGAAATTAAGGGGGGTTCTAACTTGAATCGCGTCGCCTGAGCTCGATGCCATTCAAACCCCTATAACTGGCTCCTACATAAACTAGCTTTAGGAGGGATCTGGGCCTAAATTACGTCGCCCATGGTCGACACCATTTAAATGGCGTCACCTGGTCGCGGCGCCATTTACCACCTAAAAATCGAATTGCCCTCTAGCACTTGGGCCTAAATTACATCGCTCATGGCCGACACGATTTGTAAATCGCGTCGCTCTGGCCCGACGCCATTTAGTGTCCGAAACTAAAACTTCCCTCTGGCTTCCACCGAGCCACAACATGAAAACCCCTTCCCAATATGAGTAAAAATAACACAAAGGAGATAAGGAAAAATCATAAATCGCATTAACCATGCCAATCCCATTTCCAAAAAACATTTTTTCTATCAAAATAACCCCCTAGAATATGCTCAATTCTATACCCAAAAGTCCTCCCACATAACCATAGCATACTCCAAAGCGAGAAAACATGGTTTTGAAACAGTCGATTACTTGTGAGGATCGTCACCCTACCGATTACTTAAACTCCTCCTAGCTCCTCGCCGTCGATCCGTTACACCGCAAGCCGCTGCCGGTACCACCGTAGACGCCGTCACCCCGCCTAGACGTCGGCTACCGTCCGGAGAGCAAGGTACCGTGGAGGAGATGGTGGTAGTAGTGGTGAGAGGTGGGAGGGTATTAGAGTGGTGGAAGAGGAAGAATGGGAAGAGGAAGGGGAGGGAAAGAGGAAGAGAAACAGAGGGGTTCGGAGAGAGGGAGGAGAGAGAGAGAGGAAAGAGAGAATGAGAGAAAGGATGGAAGGCTCGGGGCATCAAATTGAAACACGCTAAATCGTGTCGTTCCCACACGACACCATTCAGACGACAAGGCGTGGTCGTACACTAGCAGATTTTTGAATCGCGTCATGCACGCACGACGCTATTCAGACGATGAGACCGGGGCTGTACGCATGCGCACCGACGCCAGACCACGCGTCTCACCTACAATGACTTCTAAATTGCGTCCCCCAAGCCTGACGCCATTTAAAATTGTGTCGAGCAAGCTCGACGCGATAAGGAGACCACGCACCAGACCCACAAGGGCCCAAACCAAAAGGTCCGACATCGAAACCGACCTAATAACTTGATTTGAAACCTCAGTCCTTACAAATAGCCTTGAGAAGCTTGATGTAGGGGCGTCTAAGGATGCCTTTGAGGGAAGGGTCTATTTCCAAAATATAGAATTCGACCTTTAGATGATAGACAGGATCTATTTCTACTATGAGGTAGACCATGCCTAGTGGGGATCGGGTAGAGTTGTCGTAAGCAGTGACATATATGGGGGATGGTAACCACTTCTCCTTCGGTACGCCATACAATTCTAACGTCCTCGGTGGCAACACATTTATGGAAGCTCCAGTATCCACCAGACAAGTATCTACTACCTTCTTGCAGATGTTCACAGTCATGCTCAGAGCCTTACCTCGCACTGCTAGGGGTGCCAATTTAGAATTGTGAAAGGATATCGACGCCTGTTCGCCCTGCGGTACCAATAATATAATGATATTTTCCACGGGTACATCCTCATTCACCATCACTCTCTGCAGGTACTCCATCAAAGCTTCCTAATGAGTCTTAGACCTCTTGATTAATTCCAACATGGAGATACGTGCCGAGGTCTTGTCTAAGTAGTTCAGTAAGTCATATTGAGTGTCGGGTACACTTTCTTCATTATGTGCCTCTTTAGTTAACTATGACGGACCTTCTTGAACAGTGGACTGAGAGAACATCTTGCTAAGTATCCTATTGCTCCAGAGCATCAAAGGTTGCGGCTCAGTAGTAGAGGGTGGTGTTGGTGCCTTGATAACTACCGGGTTGATTAGTGGTTTGGATGGCAAGAGAGGGGGATTTGGAGTGGTAGGTGGTGGTCATGAGATGAGAATGAGTGGTTTGGCAGGTTGGGGGTTGTGATGGTTAGGTGATGTGGGGAAGGGGATGCGCAGTAGCGGCTTTGACAGCATGATTTGGTCATGGATGGGTGGTAGATTATTTGGTGGTGCGAAGGCCTTGGGATAGTGGATATGGATTTAATGATGGCAAATGGTGGAGTGGAAGTAAGGGGTATGGTGATATTGGGTTTTATAAGTTGTGGTGGGGGTGGTGTGAGTGTCAGTGGGTTTGGCGTAGGCCTAGTGATGCGAATGATGGGGCGTGGTGGCTTAATGGCATTATCATGAGTATGGATGGTGGAGTATATGGAAGAAGGTTCATCTACTTTCCATTCTTGACCTCTATTTGCCTCAAGTTGGCTGTTGGTCAGGATTGAGGCCATTTGGTTTGGGTGCTCTGGTAGTGGGTTTTGTACGATACCCATGTTCGGTGGTGGTGCTGCCTGTTGAACATGTGCTCTTTGGATCTATTACTATTGCTGTTGCTGTTGTTGGGGATGCCTTTTTCCTTTCAAGGTAGTGATATACTTTTGCATTTCATCTCAGTCAATCCCTCCTTGATCATTGAGATCATGGATGTAATTCCAGAATTGAAAATAGACGTCAACAGTGTGCCCAAGCTGACGATGGAACACACAGTACCAGCATGTATCAACATTTTGTGACCAGATGGTCCTTTCCTTTGGCAATGATAAAACATTGGCTGGTATAAGAGCATTAAAAATGTCGGAGAGGGACTTCGGTAGTGGCGGGTATGAAGCTCTTTTAGGACCCGGAGGTTTCCTTTGCTGAGAGTAGTCTGTGGGTGGCGGAACTTGGTTATAACCCGGCTACTGGAGAGGTTCGTTGTAGATAGGCTGGGTAGACTGCTGTGGTGGCCTGAAATCCTGTTGGTTCTCAGGCCGCTGTCCATTGTAGTGTGGTGGCTGATTCCTTATAAACTGAGCTTGGTTATTGTTCACCGTGCTAATCTGCTTATGAGACATTGTGCCCTCAGTGGTCGGACCTGTAGTGGAGGAATTAGGAGCATTGGGCTTCCTGGGTGGAGGCCTGTTGGGTCTGTGGGGGTCAAACACCCTAGAGAAAGTGGAGTCTTTAAAGGCATTCTGGGCATAACGCGCCCTCTCATATAGGTTAACCATATTAGTAAGGTTGTTTAAAGTTAGGACCAACTTATATTAGGGAGTGGCATTTGCAATCATTATCTTAATATGTTCTGATTCAGATAGGTGATCCTTTACTTTCTCGGCCATGGCCTGCCATTTGTCGGCGAAGGCGATAAAATCTTCATCAGGCTTCATCTTCTCAGCCACTAAATCGGTGATGGACAAGGAAGGAGCAACCCGGTCTTTGTATATTTGTAGGAACTTCTTGGATACTGTATCAAAGTCCTCACCATCAATAGGATCTAATAAAAAAATCACTCGAGGGCTGGTCCCTCCAACGATCTTCTAAAAAGGAAAGCCAAGGATCTTTTGTCGTTCTGCCAGAACGAATACTCATACAGAAACTCTTTCAAGTGAATGAACGGGTTACCCATACCATTATATCTTCTATAGACCGGCATTTTAGATGGTAACAAGTGGAAAACTGGCAAGGTCGGAACATAGATCTCGGGAGCAGCTTTTGTATCCATCATCCTTTTCAAGTCTTTGTACTGCTTATTGTAGACATGCTAATTTTGACCTCATATTGAGTAAATTTCATGTCATAATTATAATATCTCAAAATGGTCTGATGTTTAATCACTAATTAATTTTTATTAATTTTTCTCGAAATTTGTTGATTAACATCGCTCTAGGACAACATCATTTAGATTTATAGCAGAAATCAGTTCAGAATTAAATTCCTAAATTCACATAGATTTAACTGAATAGCGTCGCCTAAGGGAGACGCCATTTAGATCTTGATACGTCTGGGTTTTCGACTTTTAATTCGAATCAAGTTTCTAATTATCTAAAGCATGTCGCTCTTGCGAGATATGATTTAGGTTTCCTAATCTTTTTCGATTTTCTTTCCGAGTTTTATTTCTATTTTGGCCATTTTAATTAGCCAAATAGCGTCCCGTCTAGGCGATGCGATTTTAGAGTTTTATGATAAACATGTTTTGGCCGAGATAATCCAGTTCCAGAGGTTGAGAAGGTTGCAAACTCCTCCATGCTCATTCAAGGCAAGTCCGACTGCGGAAAAGAGTCCTTTTGAATCCTAAAACACTCCAAAACCTATTCTTATAAATACTATACCCTTTGGACCTTTGAAAAAGGTTGGCAATTGGAGGTTTTGAAGCTCAAGGCAAGGTGTTTGAAGGCCCTCAAGAAGGAAAACGTGGATAGCATCCCAAGGCTTCTTCCCCTTCATCCTCTTCCTTCATTGAAGTTCAAGAAGACCAAGGCTTTAAAGGGGCCATCCAACCAACCTTCTTTTATCTTTTTCATTGTTTCATCATTGATTTCATAGTTAGTTCATTGTTTTCATACTGTTTTTAATCACATCACTTCATACACACACCCACTTCATCTTTTTCAAGCCCATGTCCATGTTAGGGGTTTAAAAGAACCACAAAAAAGTGAGTTTTCATAGTTTAGTTGCATGCTTAGATTGATAATTGGAATATATACTACACTACTCTAGTTCTAATGTAGATTTTTTTTTCTTTGTTTGATTTCTTTTGCAAGGTTTAAAGAGAAGAGAAGAAAAGCTTGGAGAAAGAAGAAAAGGAGTAAATCAATCAAGAACATAAAAACAAGAGTAAACATCAAAAGAAAGGCTCTTCTTTTTCTACTAGCCGGAAGAGAGGAACAAAGAACTCTATTTCTCCCAATTGCAAAGTTAGTAGTGATCAAGATATTTTTTTTTTGAAACCGTTGGTTTCTGGCGATCACGATCTTTAACATAGTTTGTTTTTATTATTCACATGAACATGATACTTATGATAATCACATACCATATTTGAGCACCTACACTCATCCACATGATTTATCTAAGTGAAAAGAGCTTGAGTGACCGGATTGGTTGATTGTGGCTGAGGGGTTTGGAATGCTTGCCTCCTAGAGTAAATGGGGTAAAGTGGACAATATGGCTGAGATCCGACAATATTTTCGCTGTGTCCGAAGGCATTTTAAAGAGTAGGAGTATGTGGTCTGGCAGGATATCGAGAGGTAGAATGTTGAGGGCCCATTTGCCGGGGAGTAGTGATACGAAGGCCCTCCATAGCCTAGGTGGGGATCTGGTGAAAGACTGGAGGAACTGGGATGGTCGGTTCAAAGGAACCTAGAGGGGTTTTTCCTTTTAGGATAGATTGGATTGCCTTAAGCTGCTGAGGATCCACATGAGTAGCGAGGGCTCCTAGAACAGTAATCAAATCAGGAGGGGGCATGGATGAAGGATCAACTTGATCTTGAGCTTCTCTAAAAGTAGGATTAGATCTTGATCCTACAACGTGAATATGAGGATGATCACCAGCATTGGTATTATACTGGTCATACTAATGATGGACATGATTATGAGGGGCATGAACATCTCCCTTGTGTCCAACATGGAATTGGGTAGGATTCAGAGGGGCATGAGCATCTCCTTCGTCTTCAGAATGAGAGTGGTCATAGTTCTAAGGGGCATGAGCATCTCCCTTATACTCAAATAGGTTGCCTTATTCATAGGCTGCCATGCCAACGTTCCTACCTGAACGTAACATCATAATAATGAATCAATCAAAGGTCCAAACAATTTTACACAAAGATTTTCAGACAAGTGGATGTTTATGTTGCTTGAGGGTTTCTTATTGAAATTAGATGGATTTTAAAGATCAGTTCACTCAATGGATAGGATCCTAGTTTAATTTGATTTTCCACCATTATTTTCTATACCTTAACTCGCAATGAACACAATGACTATCCGGAATTTCAGTGGTACAACTAGCTCGATGAGCAAAGAGGGAATCCTTTGCTTTTGGGGACTTACGAAGATCCCGACACAAACCACTCTAGTCTAACCGAGGGACCAACCCTAGTTAGAGAGATGTGAGAGTGCCGAGAAGGGTGTTTCCTAAAAGAGGGAGTGAACTCCCGATGAGTATGACCTGTGGCCGGGATGGGCTCTGATGCAATGATAATAATAGTAGTAACATATATGATCAAGGATCCGAGGAGCTGATGGCCGAAAGGGCTTCTGTTTAAATCGTGTCATCTGGTGTCGACGTGATTCTAGACAGTAAACCTCCTGTCAACATTGCCTTGGGCAGTAGGGCAAGTAGGCTGAATGGCGTCGGGCCTAGATGACGTCGTTTAAAACGCGTCGTCTGGGCTCGATGCTATTTAATGCCTGTAAACAGAGAAACATAAGGGGCACTCTCATTCAAGCAGATAGAGTATAAAGGAAACAATCACCCATAAGAAAATCACTCCAATTGACAGATTATTATGCGAACATCAAATGAAATAAGTCAAGCATCATGCTCATCACAATCACAAATTCTAAGCAATTAAGGGAGGGCAAAATTTTGCCACTAGGGGTGTGCACGAGGTGCACAAGGGGAGAAAAATCAACAATCAAATAAACGTGTCCGAGGGGCACAAAAGGATGTACACGAAGGTGCCAAAGGATGCACACGAGGGTGCTAAACGGTGCACACGAGGGTGCCCAAAGAAAAAAGGAGAGTAAAAAAAAAATGAATTAGCAAGAACAAGACCCACTGTGATCACCAAAAAGCTGTGAGTGCTCAAAGTGTCATGCTATCATCGTATCATTAATATTAACCATGAAAAACAATCAATTGTGATCGCCAAAGATCGAGGATCTCGAAAGAAATAGGATGATTGCCACTTACCTGTCGGATTTGGGAGATTTGTGTGTTTGGTTCTTTTGTTTCCTCCTCCTCGATTGGCCGAAGAAGAAGAGCCTTATTTTCTTCTTTTCACTCTCTTTTTGTAGTTCTTTTTCTTCTTTTCTTCAAATCCTTGTAAAAAAGACAAACAAACAAAGGAAAGGAAGATGGTTAGAGCTATGGATGAGTGTAGTATCTACTCTAGAAAGAACATTAAGCATGCAATTAACTAAGAAAACTCATTTGTTTTGTTTTTTTTAAAACTCCTAACACATAGGTGGATTGATATGAATGTGGTGTGTGAGAACAAGAAGTGATGAATATGCTATGAAAAACTATGAAAATAGTGATTAAACTAAGAAAAACTATGAAGAATAAGAAAGGGGAAAGGAAAAGGTTGGCCCCTCTATAGCCATCATCTTTCAAAGCTTCAAAGGAAGAAGGAAGAAGGAGGGAGAGCTCCACAGCTTGGCCACGTTTTCTGCAAAGAGGCCCTTCTTTCACCTTGTTGGGAGCTCTAGATCTCTCAATTGCCAACCCTTTTGAGGTCCAAAGGGGTCATGTATATATAGAGATCAATTTGAGAGCAATTTCACTCCAAAGGGGCTCTCCTGCGGCATCCGCATTGCCATAGATAAACTCCAATAATTAGAAACCTTTATAACTATGGAAACCTGATAATCTCAGCCAAAATGCACTTGCCATTAATCTTCTGAATCGCGTCGCTCTTAGACGACGTCATTTGACTAATTAGAAGAGTCAAAATAAGAAAGAAAATCCGAAAGGAAAGCGAAAATAATTAGGAAACCTAAATGACGTAATCTATGAAAGACGTCATTTAGATAATTAGGAAATTAACTTGAATTTAAATTAAAAATCGAGGCGGATTAAAAAACTTAAATGGCGTCGTCCATGGGTGACGTGATTCAATTAAATCTATCTCGATTAAGGAATTTAAGTCCGAATTGATTTCGACTAGAAATCTAAATGGTGTCGACTGTGGTTGATGTCAATCAACGAAATTCAAAAAAAATCAATAAAAATTAATTTATGATTAAAAATCAGACCATTTCGGGACATTATAATTATGACATGAAATGTACTCAATATGAGGCTAAAATTAGCGTGTCTAAAGGTCTAAGGAGAAGCTTTTAGGGGAGAGTCTAGAGGATTTTTAAGAGCCTTTTTCTAAAGAAAAGAAAGAGAAAACAATCAAGTTCTATCCATAAATATACTCAAAGCTCTAACACTGTTTGTAGAAGATTAACACACATACTTTGTACAATAAAAAAAGAAGAAGATAAATGATGGTCCATTCTTATTGTTAGAATGGCCATAAGTTTAATAAAATGATAGTTCATTCTTATTGGTGGAATGACTATTAGGTTTGTGATTCACTCTTATTGGTATAGTGACCAATAATCATTTTATTGGTTCATTCCTTTTGATGGAATGACCATTAAGTTTATGGTTCACTGTTATTGATAGAGTGACCAAAATCATTTTAATAGTTCATTCCTATTAGTGGAATGACTAAAATTCATGTGGTTCACTCTTGATTGGTAGAGTGACTAAATTTTTAATGGTTCGTTCCTATTAGTGGAATGACCAAAATTCATGTGGTTCACTCTTAGTTGGTAGAGTAACCTAATTTTTAATGATTCATTCCTATTATTAGAATATTCAAAATTTATGTAGCATGATGATTACACAAAGTAGACTTGAATAAAATTTTGCACGTAGTTGATGCATGTCTAATTTCATTTGTTTGATACATGTTCAATTTCATTTGTTTAGATGGTGGATGTGACCAAGTTGAATGTGTTTAACTTAAAAAATCAAAATAAGTTGGTTTTGGTCTATTCGTATTGGTTGAATGGCTAATAAAGTTATTAGTTCTTTCATATTGGTTGGAGGACCATTAAGTTTTTAAAAGGATATTCTTAGTTATGTGGTGGTTATTATATCCCAATAGCTATGTCTTTTCCTTGCAAATTCTTAAAAAAGAGCAAAAGGGGAGAGAAGATGCTACTTAGATCTATCTATTCTTAATGATTTTCTTAATGGTTCCTCAAGGATCTCTAAAAGGATATCTAAAGGACACTGTCAAATTCTTTAATATCCTTTAAGGGTCTTAATGAGGATTTTTGCTCAAAAACATATGCTCTTAATATTTTTTAAAGTTCATAGGCTCACATGCCTTCATACAAGTCTAAAGTCTTCCAAGTATCCTTTAATATTTCTAAAGGGATTCCAAAAACTGGAGACCGAGCTAACAAATTCCATGCAAATGTCTAAAGCAGAAATTGTTTCCTTTATTGTGTGTGATGTAATGTCTAGCTTTCTTGTCGTGCATTTTATTTCAAGGGCATCAATGGATGGTTAATCAAGAGTTGCCAATCGGTAATTGGCGTAATTAACACTAATCGAGGTCAGTGGGAAGGGTCAAATTTATGGATCTACTTGTCTGATCCATAACCTTAGAATCCCTAAGGGATAATTCTTCTTAAAACAAAAAAAAGATTCTTTTGAAAACTTAAATTTTTAAATCCTTTTCAGAAGAAGATAAAAAAAATCAAGTCTCACACTTGCTCATCGAATATTGTTATGCGTCGCACTTTTACAATCATTAATGAATTTAATTAATTTAAATTAGACTAATTAACTAATTATAAGAATCCATGACTGAGTTTAAGTAACTTGATTTAGTCTAATTAACCCAATTATGAAAGCCCATTAGCCCAATTATACTAGTAATAATAGTCCTCTAATTTAGTTCAAATTCTCGGTTGATGTATTAGATAGCAATATAGTAAAATAACCGTAATATTTTGTAAAAAATTCTGATTTAGGCATAGTTGATATCATTGGAAACACAAAAAAATATATATATATAACTTTATAGAAGAACATATTTATTAATTCAGATGTTTTAGAGGTTAAAAATATTGATGATCAGTTTTAGAAAAAGACTACCTATAGAGAACAAGTCTTAATTAGACTAGGATTTGAATTAGGAAATAAAAGATGATATAATTAAACTTAATCATGACCTGAAAAGTTATGTATGACATATTTGGTTTAAATTAGAAGTAGAATATAATAAATTTGAATATAATTAAGATTATAATTAATGTGTAGAAAGTCATAACTGGAAACTCACTTGAACTAGGATTCTGTACGTAGATTTATTTGACATAGTCTCGGTGTTGTAATCATAACTCCGTATATTAAATTCTAAATTAAGTAAGACAACTCCTATTAGAACTATGACTCAAAATTATAAAAGTTATATGAATAAAACATATTTAAAATAAGTTGTTTACTAATCGGAATCAGGACATCTTTAGACAGGAAGAAAATCTGTCAGATTTTTGAGTTCGGAGTACTTAGGACAACATGTCAGTAAAATAGGCATAACGCTTTGTATATATATCCAAAAGTAGTGAGATTAGTGTCATTTGAAAGATAATATAAAGTTATAAAAGTTTTTAGAATAAAAAGTTTTCTAATTCGGACGTTTATGAGGTCGAATTTAATGGTCTTCAGAAATGGAAACTGCAGGCAGGGTCAACAGAGTCCGATTTGTACTAGGAAGTAACTTTGACTAGGAGATTAAGTCATGGGGAGTAGAAGTTCGACTCCAGCAAAGAAAGGGGATAGTAGTGGTTATATTAGAAAGAGAAAAAATCATAAATAGAGTCTTGGGGTCGTACTCAAAGCTCTATTGCGTGCAGCTCTCTTCCAAGGATAAGTTCATGTGGTGTTCTTGAGAGAATAGAGTTGTTCATAGTTATTTCTTTTGGTAAATTAATTCTAATCAATGTTTTGTGTTATTGGAGGATTAGATAAGTTGGAAAAGATCTTAGCGAATGTGGAAAAGAGTTTATAGGAAGAATAAATCATGGATAGATAGCAAAGAAGGTATAGGGAAACTAAGAGCCGATCTTTCTTCAAGAGGAAGGTGGATAACTCTAAGTATGATCTATTTTGTATTAAAAATTATATTATTTTTAAAGATTTTTAAAATATAATCAATTGATAAGAAATTTGATTTATATGTCTATTTCATGATCATAAAGTTTCAGATTTTTGTGATCTTTTTTACTATTTATTCCATGATTATTATCTCAGTCTATGCAATCTGTCCATTCAATCTGTTTTGTTTTTAATTATGATCACATAAGTTACAAATATTTGTTCTTCTTGGTCCGAAGTCCAATGGAGCTAAAATTTTGATGTAAGCTTACTATAGATGTTATATTTATTCTCAATAAATTCATTAATTTTTGGAGGTCTTTTGATATTTATTCCGTAATAGTCTTTGCAGACTATATAATCTGTCCTGACAGTTTTGAAATCCTAACTTATGAATCTTATATCTCACTTGATTAATGTACATATCATGCCAAATTTTGTGGAGACCTTTGATATATTATCCTTGGCTTCTCAGTATAGTTTGAGAATTTAATGACCCCGTTTGCTATTTAGTTTACCCTCTGTTTTAATTTGCTAAAATTCTATTTAAGTCGGATTTTCGGAATCAAAGTAGGAGTCTAAAATCATATCAAATCAATTAATAAATTGATGAAACTCTGTATTCACTTTGAATATGATCTATTTGACATGTTCCCCAAGTTTGACAATTTTATGAATTTGTTTGATATTATTTGGCCTATTTGTTAATTTGTTAGTTTTGAAAATTAGTTTTGATGGCCGAAAAATATGTTTGTTATTCCGAAAATTCTAAAAAAGTCCGTGACTATATTTTCTCTCCATAAATATATTTTTTATCATGTTTATTCTGATTATCCATCTATATGACTATGTGGACTCTTTATGTGATTATTTTGTATATAAAAGTATGTATTTTAACTCTTATATGTAAGTATCACTTTGTCAAAATATTTTTCAGATCTATGATCATTACGAAATCTGTGAAAATATGTTTGTGCCATATTTATTTGATATATCTTTGGACATTGCCATCTTAAGGAGATTGAAACTCATTGCATAAGCGTCTGTGGATGAGTTCTGCCTGTGGGCAACCAAGGATTCCGGTGATTGTATTTTATTTGCAATTATCTGAGGTGGGACAGTAGACTCTCTGGCTATGCATGTTCCATGACGTTAGCATACTTGCGTATATGCTCTGGTATTTGTTTGTTTGGCTTCTTATATGGTGGTTGGATGCATATCTATTTGATATGTTTAGATTTGATTTGTTTGGCATATAAATATAAAACATAATTTGCTGTTTAGATCTATTTGATTCAGCTTATGATCTGCTTAGTTTGTTTTCCTGACATGTACGCTTAGTGATTTTGATATTAGCCTATTTGATTAAGAATCTATATTCATTCTGATTAGCTATTCTCACAATATAAATTCTGATTTGTTAGGATACCATGCCATGATAAATTATATATATGTTCAGTTTGATATGTTCAGTTTGATATATGGTATGTTCTGATCATGGCTAGTAGACATATTCAGTTAGATAAGAATCTGATCATGCTATACATGTTATATGTTAGTCGATGTATTCATGCCATTAAAAAATACATTTGATTTGATAAGCATATATCTGACTATGTTTTGTATCATGTTCTTATTTGAGATATATGTAGAACTTTGTAAGATCATATTTAGTATAATTGTGTAATATGATTTGTAAAATTTACTATATGTTAAGTCATGTGGATGGTTTGAAACCTACTGAATAGTTGTACTCATAAACCCTATTAACATTTTTAGAATATGAGAAAGAGAACCTGAAATTTGAGGAGACTTCTGATTGAGGCATTTGACATCTTCAGGTGGTTATTATATTTAAATTTACAGCTTTAATGTAGTAGGGCTAATGAGAGGTTGATGTATTTTTCTTTATTTGGTGAGATTGAGAATTTATTTATAAATTGATAGATATTGTAATTTGTGAACTTTGGTATAGACTATATTTGTATATTTTGGATTAATTGATGGTTATGACATTTATTTAAATCACCTTGTGGTTGTTTAGCTCTCATATCTGTTTGGTATAGTGGAATTTGTTCTGAAATTACGCAGTCGGACTCCGAGTTAAAATATATATATATATATATATATATATATATATATATATATGAACCGGATCCGGGGCGTGACAATATGGTATCATAGCAATTATGAGAGTTTGAGCATCCACAATTATCTGATCTTAAGCTATACCAATTGATCTTAAAGGATATGATGAAGTTTAAGATTAGTATGATCTTGGGTTTAGATTAGCAAATTAAGGTAATGCCTAATTTTAAGTTATAGTTTGGAGATTTGGGGATAGGAGATTGTAAATGACATGCTTAGCTAGTTCTCACAATTAGGCTTATATAAAGAGAATTCTTAATATAGATGGAGATTAAGACGATTAAATTTTATCATTTTAAGGAGGAGAGCCAGCTATAGGATATATTGGTGCCACCTACTTATACCTTTCTACTAAGTTTGTTAAACTATTGAAAATTGATCTATTCTTATTTCTGATTCTTTGATAATTAGTACTAAGGGATGTCTTAACTACAACATACATTTTTATATTTAATTAACAATCTATTCATCTACATTCACTTGTGTTGCCCATGAACTAGAAAGAATTTGTTAATACATTAAAATACTAGTATAGGATAGTGCCTCTAAATTTTATAAGTGACTCATATCTAATTCTATGGCTTGCGTTGGATTGGACATTGATTGTAACGACCCGCCACCTTATAATCAGAAATCCGATTACTAAATGGGTACCGAATCATTAAAATTTGGAGCCAAATCAGGATCTCGATAAGTTTGGTAAATAAATGATAAACTAAGCTAAACATACCACATCACATCGAATTGTAAAGGAAGTACATGAATTAAAAATTATTACAATTCGACTCGACTCAGCAAATAATTACATAATATAACTGAAAAGAGATAATTAAACGTATAGGCCTGAAAAGGAAATAACAACTACATCGGGGCATATCCCGGAACAGTAGCTGCTGGTGCGCAACTTGAGACGAAACCCTCTATGCTAAGCCTGCCTGGAACCCTCACATGAAAACCACAGGAGTGAGTCTCATCGAAATGGACTCAGTAGGGATCCTCTGATTCCTACCACCCACTCACGCACCCACAAGCACAACAACATAAATAGGCAATTAAATAAGTAAAGCAGTAAGCACAGTTCCCCAAATTCCGATATGAAAAACATACATTTGAAGATGCAACAAACATAACTCTAAAACCACTCGACTAAACACCAGAGTCCACAACCAGTGTTCCTGCGAAACACACAAACCACGCAGCCAAACACGGAAAAAACACTGACCCGCTGGGACCGAGCAGCAACCCCTCGGATAGTACACTGGCTACTCCGGCCTATCTAGCTCTAAGTAGTTCTGTCTCCTCCCAGCCACGAGTGACACTCCATAGTGTACCACTCCTACACCAGTATTAGCTATACCCCGGGGTACACCTGGTGACCCTCTCTCACTAGGCGTCACCCCACTAGTTCCACACTGGTGCTGTGTCACTCCCATACCGACACAGGGTGTCAAGGGCTAATAACTGTCACTATAGGTCCACAATCGCACAAAACACAACACAGTGCGATCCGGTCACGCGAAAATCCTTGTCCTCGAAGTACGGTTTTGAACATGCATTTAACTGAATTATTTTATAATGTAAACATATGTTAATTGCATGAATTAATGGGGTTCTGTCTTGAATCACGTCGCCCGTGGTCGACGTTAGTCAAGATCCCTAAACTGGTTCAGTTTTCTTACAGATGCTAGGACCTAGGGATACTGGCCTGAATGGCATTGCCCATGGCCGACGTTATTCAGCTCTTTATCCCACGCTAGCCTCGAGAACCAGGAAATTGGGCCGTTGAATCGCGTCACCTGATCTTGACGCCATTTTAAATGGCGTCACTAGGTCTCGATGCCATTCAACGTCCGAAACCGAGTTTCTCTAGTCTCCACCGAGCCAAAATCGGGGGTCCCTCTTCTCCTCCAAAACATACAAAAACGTAAAAGAGACAAGGGGAGAAATCCAATAACCAATTTAATACCCAAAACCTCATTTTCATAAAAATGCCTATTTTCATTAAAAAACCCCTTAAAACATGCTTTCTACCTAAAATTCTTCATACACATCGCATGCTTCAAAGCGAAAAAATCATGGTTTAAACAAAACATAACGAGGATCGTCACCCTACCGGTTACTTGAACTCATCCTAACTCCTAGCCGCTGCTGCTACACCGCAAGCTGCCGCTGGTACCATCGTGGATGCCGTCACTCCACTGAGACGTCGGCCACCGTCCGGAGAGCAATGTGCTATGAAGGAAATGGTTGTGGTAGTGGTAAGGGGTAGGAAGTTGATGGAGCGGAGGAAGAAGAGGAATGGGGAGAGGAAAGGAAGGAGAAGGGGAAGGGGAACGAAGCTGTTCAGAGAGAGGGAGGAGAGAGAGAGGAATGGGGAGAATGAGGTTAAGGAAGGGAGGGCTCGGAGCATCAGCCGAAAATTGCTTAAATTGCGTCGCCGTTCAGACGACAGGACGGGGTCGTAGACTAGCAGATCTCTGAATGGCGTCGGCCATGTAAGACGCCTTTTAGACGATCATACCACACTCGTGCCCCAATGCTCGCCCACATGGTACCATCGCATGACTCCTAAATGGCGTCCCCGAAGGCTGACGCCGTTCAAACTTGCGTCGTCAAGTCCACAAGGGCCCAAACCAAGGGATCCGATACCGAACCCGACCCGATAACTGGATCCTAACCATCAATCCTTATATTGATGATCCTAAATCTACTTTTAGGGTAAATAACTAGGTTCATACTATGCCATTGGTCGTTAATACTTGTACGAGAAAGTATAAAAACCACATCGGATAAGAGTTCATTTGATAGTAGTGCTACACTATAGATGTATTCTCTTAATTTGTTAAGAATACTAAAAAGATACTTGTAGATATATACATAATCCTTTCAAAGTGATCTATTAGTCCACCTATAGGCATATACTTAAGTCATGCTATGCTATCCTTTAGGTCTTACCCTTAAATATAAATATAGATTACTTCTAGTTCTATAATGAGAAAATTTGCTGAGTATACATAATTTGTAAATTAGTTAAGAGAATGGACCTGTGAAGGAGAGTTAACCACATTATCCTAATTATAGATTAGATCAATCTTCTTAAAGCTCCTAGAATAGAAGCAGAATATCGATGACTCATAGTTTCTATTAGATTTCTAAAATATTATAATTAGTTGAAGGATAGATAATTCTTTAGCAACGTACTGTGATGTTGGAACTCTTACGTATCTTAAATTGAAAATATCCATAAGAGTTAATGGACATATTCTTATGATATTCAAAGTGCTTTTAGGAAGTAATTATAAGCCATGATAAGGTTATGATCATGATCTGTATCCTAATTATTTTGGTACATACTCAACTATATGAGAATTAGTTAGTCATCAATCTCTTTTCACCCTATGTCCTTAGCTATGTCAAGATAAGTTTATCTATTGATTAATTAAGTTAATTAACTAAATCGGATCTCAAGTCTATAGACACATTAAATCAAAAGGGTATATTAATCACATCACAAATGCTCCACAGATATAGATCTATTTATCGTAGTGATCTGATTGACTGAGTAATCCCTTAATGCTATTCTATAGCCTTAGAAATTAGTATGAATAATCTATTAATACAAAGATAGATTATTGGAATCTATCGAATTTCGAAGACGAAATTTCTTTAAGGGAGAGAGGATGTTATGCCCCGTACTTTTACAATAATTAATGAATTAATTAATTTAAATTAGATCAATTAACTAATTATAAGAATTTATGATTGAGTTTAAGTAAGTTGATTTAGTCTAATTAATCTAATTATGAAAGCCCATTAGCCCAATTATACTAGTAAGAAGAGCCCACTAGTTTAGTTCAAGTTCTGGGTTGATATATTAGATAGCAACATAGTAAAATAATGATAATATTTTGTAACAAATTCTGATTTATGCATAGTTGATATCATTGGAAATAGAATAAAAATATATATAACTTTGTAGAAGAACATATTTATTAATTCAGATGTTTTAGAGGTCAAAAATATTGATGATCAATTTTAAAAAATGACTACCCATAGAGAACAAGTTCTAATTAGACTAGGATTTGAATTAGGAAAGAAAAGATGATATAATTAAAATTGATCACGACCTGAAAAGTTATATATGATATCTTTGACTTAAATTAGAAGTAGAATATAATAAATCTGAATATAATTAAGATTATAATTAATAGGTAGAAAGTCATAATTGGAATCCTACTTGAACTAGGATTCGGTACATAGATTTATTTGACATAGTCTTGGTGTTGTAATCATAACTTCGTGTATAAAATTTTAAATTAAGTAAGACAACTCCCATTAGAACTATTACTCAAAACACTATAAGTTTTATGAAGAACATATGTTTAAAATAAGTCGTTTACTAATCGGAATCAAGACGTCTTTAGATAGGAAGAAAATCTGTTAGATTTCTAAGTTTGGAGTGCTTAGGACAACAGGTCAGTAAAATAGTAATAGTTTTTTTTATAGATGTCCAAAAATAGTGAGATTAGTGTCATTGGAAGGATAATAAATATTTATAAAACTTTATAAAAGAAAGAATTTCCTAATTCTGACATTTACAAAGTCAAATTTAATGGTCTTCAGAAAAGGAAACTACAAGTAGCGTGAACAGAGTCCGATTTGCACTAGGAAATAACTTTGACTTGGAGATTAAGTCATGGGAGTAACAGTTCAACTCCAGCAAAGAAAGGGGGTGGTGGTGGTTATATTAGGAAGATAAATAAGCATAAATAGAGTCTTGAGGTCATGTTCAAACCTCTATTGCATGCATCTCTCTTCCGAGGGTAAGTTCATGTGGTGTTCTTGAGAGAATAGAGTTGTTCATGGTTATTTCTTTTAGGAATTTAATTCTAATCAATATTTTGTATTATTGGAGACTTAGAGAACATGAGAAAGATCTTAGAGAATGTGGAAAATAGTTTATAGGAAGAATAAATTATTGATAGATAGATAAGAAGTCATAAGGGAATCAAGAGTCGATCTTTCTTCAAGAAGTAGGTGGATAACTCTAAGTATGATCTATTTTGTATTAAAAACTATATTATTTTTGAAAGTTTTCAAAAATTAATAAATTGATAAAAAATTTGATTTATATGTGTACTTCATTATCATCAAGTTTCATATTTTTTTAATCTTCTTTACTATTTATTCCATGATTATTATCTCAACCTATGCAATCTATCCATTCAATCTGTTTTCTTTCCAATTATGATCACATGAGTTACATATGTTTGTTCTTCTTTGTTCGATGTCCAATGGAGCTAAAATTTTGATATAAGATTACTCTAGATTTTAGATTCATGATGAATAAATTTCAAAATTGTTGAAGGTGTTTTGGTATTTATTCCGTAATAGTCTTCTCAGACTATATAATTTGTCTTGAGAATTTTGAAATCCTAACTTATGAATCTTCTATCTTACTTGATTCATGTCCACATCATGCTAAATTTTGTGGATACCTTTGATATATTATCCTTGACTTCTCTGTAAAGCTTGAGAATTTTAGGACACCGTTCTATTTAGTTTACCCTCTGTTTTGATTTGTTAAAATTTTATTTAAGTCTGATTTTCAGAATAAAGTGAGAGTCTAAAATCATATCAAATCAATCCAGAAATTGATGAAACTTTTTACAAACTTTTAATATGATTTATTTGACATGTTACCTAAGTTTGACAATTTTCTGAATCTGTTTGATATTATTTGGCCTATTTGTTAATTTGTTAGCTTTGAAAATTAATTTTGATGTCCGAAAAATATATTTGTTATTCCGAAAATTCTAAGAAAATTATTTTGACTATATTTTCTCTCCAGAAATATATTTTAATCAGGTTTACTCTATTTATCTATCTATATAACCATGTGGATTCTTTAAGTGATTATTTTGTATATAAAAGTATGTATTTTAACTCTTATATGTAAGTATCACTTTGTCAAATAAATT
The DNA here is from genome assembly GCA_030544215.1 of Zantedeschia hybrid cultivar. NCBI lineage: Eukaryota > Viridiplantae > Streptophyta > Magnoliopsida > Alismatales > Araceae > Zantedeschia > Zantedeschia hybrid cultivar. The sequence continues at coordinate 56,371,841 of JARZZO010000011.1, read as the reverse complement.
TCTAGATCTATGATCATTATGAAATCTGTGAAAATATATTTATGGCATATTTGTTTGATATATGTTTGGACATTACCATCTTAAGGAGATTGGAGCTCATTGCATAAGCATCCGTAGATGTGTTCTGTCCGTAGGCAATGGGAAAATCCCGGTGATTGTATTTTGTTTGCAGCTATTCAAGGTGGGATAATAGACTTCCCGGCTACATGACCTTAACAACTTGCCTATATGCTCTGGTATTTGTTTGTTCGACTCCTTATATGGTGGTTGGATGCATGTTTATTTAATATGTTTGGATTTGATTTGTTTGGTATATAAATATGACACATAATTTACTATTTTGATCCATTTGATTCAGCTTATGATCTGTTCAGTTTGTTCTTCTGACATTTACGCTTAGTGATTTTGATTTCAACCTATTTGATTAAGAATGTATGTTCATTATGATGAGCTATTTTGACAATATAAACTATGATTTGATGGGCTACTATGCCATGATAAATTTGATATATATTCAGTTTGATATGTTCAGTTTGATATGTGATATGTTCTGATTGTTGGGATCGCTGTGTCGGGATCTGATCCGAAAACGCAGCGGAATATAATTTTCGGGATCGGATCTGTCCCGTTTCGGTCGTTAAAATAAAACCGGTGTAAATCGAATTTACCTTGCGCGGATTCAAATCCGCGTCCGTTTTCCGATTCCGTCGGAGCGATGCCGCAAGTCGCGCAGATGCCCGACCTCTAGCGGTATCCACGCGGTTCTCCTCGCGATGGATCGTCCTCGCTTCCTCGCTCGCTGCGACGTTCGTAGATCCCGTCTGACTGCGCATAATCTGTCGCGACATGCGGATTCGGAATCCCCGTCGAACGGAAGGTAGAGCAGTTGGGAACCGCACGCCTAGAAGAGAGAGAAAGTGGGGAGGAACAAATGACGGCTAGGTCAGGGTTGCTGGCCCCGGACGTAGAATCCGTTCTTTTATAAGAAGTCAGTTTGCGGTTTTTCATAAAAACTCAGACTTATCCGAAATCCTGTCGGATTATCCATCGACTTGAAAACCATTTGCGTGTGACCCTCTAGGCCCAAATACCAGTCCAGTTAATAGCCCATTAAGTCCAGTAATCCTTTACTGACCCACTGAATTAATTAATATCCTTATATTCAATTAATCAGCCGAATTTAATGTCCCAAAATAAATTCGGACGGACTGCCGATCACGTTGGATGCCAAGCAACATCGCGTGTTCCTAGATGGCACTGGGGTTATCGCAACCCTCTATTAGAACCTTTCTGTCATCGGTTAGCGCGTGGATATAATCCTTCATCCGTGCAATGTTCCCGAATCGACCTAGGGCATGGTTTACTGTTAAATCCTATTTGGTCTATTCACTTGAATCAGATGCCGCTAATATGAATCCGATAACTCCTTATCGATTACAGAGTCCGCCCTAGCCAGGGACTTTAAGCGCATCATTCCCGGAACATTCTCTCTTAAACTACCGAGAGCGGATGATCCCGTATTGAACACACAATTACCTTCGAGGGCATTTCTCTGAACCCGATCGCTTGACTTATTGATAACCCGTGGTTAGGGATTCGTTCGTCAAGGTCAAAGCTGAGAAACCTACCAACAAGATATCTTTGGAGTCTCAGGTCCAAGGATCATCCACGCAACTGTGACAAATGAATCGAGCTGGTTAACAGTGAGGTGATTACCATCCAGCGATTCATAGTCGGATCAGTTCAGTGAACTCATTCACCAATGAGCACCTATAGGTTCAGCATAGTGTCCCCACACAAGTGACTTATGGGATCAGTCACCCTCATCATATGAGCTGAAGTAACCTATACTAGTCTATCCGGATGTTCGATGTCCTATCTCAAACATCCTATGACGTGGAACAATTAAGAACATGTGTTTATAAGTGTTCGGTCCCGTAATTTTGATCTCATCATAATCCGAAGACTGTTGCACATGTTCATGGACTTCATCGTGATACGATAAATGATAAAGTGTTAAATTGATCATTTAAGGGCAACCATATGCCTCATACTCATGTTTTTATCTGTAAAATAGAATGAAATGATAGATAATTGTGTAACAAGTCCAACGGTACCAATTTCATCAAATTCTGACTTAAAAACATCGTCATTTCATGTGATCAAAGGAGTATAGCTCATTTGCGGTTTCTCGACAAAATCGAGACGAAATGAATAAATATGATGATATTTTTATGATAATGCGCTAATTTATATTTATTTTATGTGAACAGGACATGCCGATGACGCAGTGCAGCTGGTGGAATTTTTGGAAATTTGGGGAAGGTCTAGTGTGCGGATTTCAACTAAAACAGGGGCAAAAATGCAATTTGATTCCGTCATTCGCTGGAGTTTCCCAAAATCCACTATTTCCTTCCTTCTCTCCAATTTCCTAAAACACATCCCGTCCTTTATTTTAAAAACCCTCTTTCTCTCTCTCGTTTTAGAAAGTGAACCCTCTTTCTTTTCCAGTTTCCTTTTTCTCCCCAATTTTCCAACTCCAGTCCGACTTCTTCTCCAGTTTCCTTCCCACGCCTATCTTCCTCTCTATATTAATCTATTCTCCCTTCACAACTCTCTCTCTCTCTCTCTCGTTTCTCCTTCGTCTCCGCAGCCCTCTCTTCTATTCTTTCTTCCTTCCAGCCGAGCCCTCTCCTCCTCCTTTATTTTCGTCTCTCTCCCTCTCCAACTCTCTTTCACGGTTCTCTCTTTTCTTCTCCCTCTCCACCAGCGCACACGCTCCAGCAACTTCTCCTCTTCTCTTTCTCTTCCTCCTTCACCTGCCTTCTCTCTCTCGTTTTCTTTTCCCCAGCAGCCTTCCTCTCTCAGTCCTTCTCTCAGTTTTCCTCGCAGCCCTCCGAACCTCTCTCTCCCACAAAATCCTCTCCTCTTTCTCTTACTCTCCTTCCCGCAGCCCTCTCTCTTCTATTCTCTCTCACGCTCTCAGCCTCTCCCTTCACAGCTCTCTCTCTTTCTCTCAAACTCCACAGATCTCTCTCTCTTCTCTTCTCTTCCTCCACAGCGCTCTCTCTCGGACACCCCCACGCGCATGCCGGCTTCCTCCTCGCAGCCCTGCATGCCCAGCCGCACCTGTCCATGCTCCTTCCTCCAACGCCCGCAGCACCTGTTGAAGTCCTCCCCGCACTTCCAGCGCAGCAAAGCACCAGCAGCCGGTTTCCACGAGCAGCAGCTTCACCGAGCGTTCCAGCTCTCCACGGCTTCCTCCTGTGCTGCACCTCCTGCATGCACAGACACGCACGCCAGCAAGCTCCTCCAGCTGCAGCTCCATGCCGGTGAAGCCCCCCCACCAGCAGCCACGTACACCAGCAGCTGCTCTCCAAGCGGCAGTCCACCAGCACCTTCTTCCTCTCCTCCACGTTGCCAACCTGCAGCAACCTTCCTCCAACTGTCCACGCGGTGAAGCTTCTTCCAGCCTGCAACACCAGCCACCAGCGTTCACGGCAGCCACCCACAAAGTCCCCCACATATTGCTTTCAATTTATTCTTCTCCTTCCCCCATTAGTATAATAATTGTTTAGTTAATTAGGATTAGTCAAGTTGTTATTTAATATTTTGTTTATTTAGGATATTAAACAGTTAAGTGTTGCAAGTTGTTTCATGATTTTTAGTTAATTAATCATTTACACCTAGTTAAGTAGTAGTTTCTTTGTTAATTTTCTTTGTCGTGCTTATTTTCCATATATGTTTGTGTTCAATTTCTGAAAAAGAAAGGAAAAAAAAAAAAGGCTTGTTTGATTTAAGTAATCCTATTTTTTGGTAACATTAGTTAACTTAATTTTAGATTAATTAAGTAATTAGTTTACTAAAAATCTCACTTATTTTTAGATTAACTAAAGTCTAAAGTTTTCAAAATTAGAATCTTAACTCCCTGTGGATCGACTCGGACTCACCGCTATTAATTTCCAAAATTTGATTTGAGTGAGCCGGATAAATTTAGATTGAACGTTTTCATGTGTTTAACGACGCACAATTCGAAACGATCAATTTTTGGCGCCGTTGCCGGGGAGTTAGATTTTTAATTTTGATTATCTTGGATTTAGTGTAATTATTCTTTAGCTAACCTTCTTTTTCTTATTTTTGCAGGTATATTGAAAAAAAAAAAAAAAAAAAAAGGAAAGTGAAATCATGGTAAGTGTGTTCCAACTTTCTATGTTTCAATTTCCTGACTTTAGTTAGTTTCCATTTTTGTAGTTTTTAATTTAGATAGGTTCCCATTAACTAAAAAAAGGAACAAAAAGAAGAACATTCAAATTTAAAAATCTCCATTTCCAAGATTAGAAACCTTCCATGTTAGGTCATGCATCATTTAGGACTGCATTTTTAGACTGTTTCCTTTCTTGTAAATTTCCATTTTGTTGAAGCTTGCGGGGGACAAGGTGAGATTTCTACCTTCCTTAAATACCATGTTCATGCATTTCCATGATTGCATAGAACCCCTTGTTTGATTTGGTTGTGCACTTCACATAAAAACATCTTAAAGGGCAAGTCCATTAACAAAATAAGGTGGGGATTTGACTACCCTTCCTTGGCCCAAAAACAACCATCCCTTGCACTCTTTCACTAACCCAAGCCCATTAAAAGTGAGTAGGAATTCAATTTAGGATTCATAATGAGATTTGGGTCTAGCTTGAGCTCACTATCACTTTTGGAAACCGGTGTCTAAGGCTAGAGGTCAATGGCAAACGCTTAAGTGGGTCGGTGGTTCTTTAATTAGGTCCCAACGAAAGTAGGGGGAGCCTCCCACCACCCCACCTCTTACCTGGCCGATTGATAATTGTGAGGGTGGATTTGAATTAAACCTAGATTAATTTGTGAGAAACACATCATGTAGACTAGTTTAACCATAGTTGTCTTAGGAATAATTGTGTGATAACTTGTTTGCTTCATTAATAAAAAAATAAAAATAAAAAAAATAAAAAGATTTTCAGCATGGAGTGGACTCAAATGAACCAATTTCTTGGCCCATGTCTTAATACCATCACACCTTTTCCTCCACCACCTAATATGGATTTGGCTCACAGATTAGCTAAGCTAGACAAGTTGGCCCACACAATTGATCAATTTCTAGCTTTGGGCCCAGAACCGTCCTCATATCCCACACAATCATATACCTATCAAGAAAGATGTCCCGTTTGAGCCAATCATGACCATTATGATACCCCACCTGCTCTTCAATTTCCACCTCACCAGGCCCAAGCTCCAAGTCTAGTTATCCAAGACTTCTCGGATTGGCCCCAATTCCAAGTCTACTCTAGTGGTTTGGCCCACAATCATGGACACTCCGATTATCCATTGTCCACAAGTTCTTGTCCACCTTGCTTCCAATCAAATTATTCGACATATTCTTATTCTTCGCAGTCTGATTATCAGCCCAGTTATCCACATTCTCAAGATGATCAATTCATGCAACTTGAACAAATAGTCTTGGCCCAACAACAAACCATTGGTAGAATGCAGGCCCTAGTTGACTGTTTGACTGAAACTAATCTAAGGATGGATTTAGAAGAAGTGCTTAGCAAGCCCATTGAAAATCTGCAATCTTTTTCACCTGATTTTGACCAACAAATCAACTCACAAATTCAACTTGACATCGTTCAATCCGTTAATGGTCACATCATGCATGATCTTGAAAACGGAGAGAATCTTACGGAGTCGCATCATGTGAGAATAGGGAATGCTAGCATGAATCAATCTATGAAAAATCATGAGACTGGTCAACAAGATGCATCCATGATCATACCTGTCTGTCTTGAGGAAAGCTTAAGTGATAGAAAAGGAGAAGGGGAAGTGAGTGATCTTTTAGAGGTTAATCCGGATTTTGAACACTTCATATTCCCCACAGTAGAAGTCAATATGCATGCTAGTCCGAACCTCAAATATTTTTTCTTCCCAATGGAGAAAGTGGATATTCTAGAAGATATATACCCGGTGGATAGAAAGAAGATGGAAAACCCTCAGACTGACTAGCAAAGTGAAGTCACGATCCCACCTATCTCTCTTGAGGTGAGCTTGAAGGAAAAAGGAGAAGGAGAAATGAGTGATTTGCTGGATATTGAGCTGGACTTTGAACACTTTCTATTTCCCACAGAGGAATTAAATACACATGATGGTCCGGATCTTGAATATTTCTTCTTTTCAATGGATCAGAAAGTGGATAATCTTGAGGAATTGCATCAAGAGAAAACTGAAGCCATAGACTTAGCTAATCATCAAGAAGAGCCCATTGAGGGTAAGTTGGGGGGAGATGAAGGAGACGAGAAGGATTCTAGTGAGAGCCCAGATATTCACATACCTATGATCTGTTTCCCGAGTGTTAGAGAATCTAAGCCCAATAGTCTCCAAAAGCTGGCCCGACTCAAGGAGGTGATGGAATTATTGGGCCAAGTCCACATCAACAGCCATTTTCTCAAAGAAACTCACTGTGTTGCCCAACTCAATTCTTACAATATCGATAACATCAATCTTTACTGGATTTTATTGAAATTTGAGGCCAAACCGAACCTGTTCTCAGTCTCTATCTTTGAGAAATTTGGAATCCACAAATTAAAGTGTACGTCGGTTGCTTTGCAGTCAATTGATCATTTCATTAAGCAGGCACATGACATGATCCAAGATACTCTTATTCAGATGGATAGGAGCCACATATTTGCTGATTTCCCCATCTTCGACATTGGATCATCCCCTACATTGAATCAATGGTCCATCATTCTGGGAACTTTTGATCTTTTTATCGAGGATCAAGTCCTTCAATTTAGTCAAGGACAAGAAGCAGGGTACGTAGTTGACATGGCCTATGAATCAAGTAGAACTAATATCCCATTGACCATGTTGAAAAGTTATTTTCTCTGGAGCCACAATGATAACATTCTGACTCATCAGCTACATGCAATGCTGAGTGCACTCCAACCAACAAACTTTAAAATGCATGCACTGAAATTTGTGCTAGCGGGCATTGGATAGTGTGCACATTCCGTCTGGCTGAAGACGATAAACTTAGCGCTTGTTGGGAGGCAACCCAACATTTTACTTCATTTTTTGTATTTCTTTCCTTTTAGGTCCCTGAGCAGCAATCGTCGTGGGTACGTCGCATCATCTTCATTACAGGTTGTTTCGCTCCTTCACAAATTCTCTTCTGGCTGACATGTTTTCCATATCTTTTATGCTATTGAGGACAATGTCAATCAAGTTGGGGGGTGGGACAATCAATTTGATATGCATTTATTGAAAATCTTTTGAAGAAAACTGATATCTTTCAATCACTGAAAAATAGTCAAATTTTTAAAACTTCTTCTCACATCCTAGGAAAATTGCATGAAAATCATGTCTTATTAAGTAAATCTTAAACAAATCAGTTTTCTGTTAGTCATATTGGTTAAACAGCCTGTAAAGTTTAAATATCCCACTCTACAAAAATCCACGGCAGGATGATTTTCACACACACACGGCAACTTAGAATAAATGAAAGATCTTAAAAGTATAGAATTGCTGGAATTATCCTCAAGGATAAGACTATTTATTCTAATTTTTTCTTTTGGGTTGAACGAAAGGAATGTGTAGGATCCGTAATAGGGGACTGTCTCACTCAGCACTCTAAAAGAGGCGGTCAGTTAAAATGGACAGCTGTAAACACTAAAGGCAAAAAAAGGCGATAAAAGAGCTAAAGGAAGGTAGGTGGCAAAAAGTACGCACCTCCCCTCAGGCAATTCAAAGAGAGTGGCAAAAAGTACGCACTCTCAAAAGCAAAAGCACAATAAAATGAAGAAACGCCACGCTAAAAAGTCCATCGCACCAAAAATATGACCAAGTCGTGAAAAGTGCTGAGTTGGGATGGGAACTGAAAAACGGTCCTCACTGACTGATCGGGAAATCTTTTATTCTCTTCCCCTCCCCAAGTAGTCTTATCTAAAGGGTAGTAAAGGCAAGAACATACCAGAAAGGTCGGAAACGAGTTCTAAGTGTGTCAAATTTCATGCACAATCACCTGTCTGAATCAAAATATTGTGGGATGTGAAAACTTTTTAGCTCAACCAAACGGCTACCACTTAAATTGATTGTGAAAGATACTACAAATGAAGCATGATAATTCATTATTTGTCCTAACTTTTCCTTATTTGCATTGCTAAGGGACTAGCAATGAGTAAGTTGGGGGGTGTGATAAAGTGTTAAATTGATCATTTAAGGGCAACCATATGCCTCATACTCATGTTTTTATCTGTAAAATAGCATGAAATGATAGATAATTGTGTAACAAGTCCAACGGTACCAATTTCATCAAATTCTGACTTAAAAACATCGTCATTTCATGTGATCAAAGGAGTATAGCTCATTTGCGGTTTCTCGACAAAACCGAGACGAAATGAATAAATATGATGATATTTTTATGATAATGCGCTAATTTATATTTATTTTATGTGAACATGACATGCCGATGACGCAGTGCAGCTGGTGGAATTTTTGGAAATTTGGGGGAGGTCTAGTGTGCGGATTTCAACTAAAACAGGGGCAAAAATGCAATTTGATTCCGTCATTCGCTGGAGTTTCCCAAAATCCACTATTTCCTTCCGTCCCTCCAATTTCCTAAAACACATCCCGTCCTTTATTTTAAAAACCCTCTTTCTCTCTCTCGTTTTAGAAAGTGAACCCTCTTTCTTTTCCAGTTTCCTTTTTCTCCCTAATTTTCCAACTCCAGTCCGACTTCTTCTCCAGTTTCCTTCCCACGCCTATCTTCCTCTCTATATTAATCTATTCTCCCTTCACAGCTCTCTCTCTCTCTCTCTCTCGTTTTCTCCTTCGTCTCCGCAGCCCTCTCTTCTATTCTTTCTTCCTCCCAGCCGAGCACTCTCCTCCTCCTTTATTTTCGTCTCTCTCCCTCTCCAACTCTCTTTCACGGTTCTCTCTTTTCTTCTCCCTCTCCACCAGCGCACACGCTCCAGCAACTTCTCCTCTTCTCTTTCTCTTCCTCCTTCACCTGCCTTCTCTCTCTCGTTTTCTTTTCCCCAGCAGCCTTCCTCTCTCAGTCCTTCTCTCAGTTTTCCTTCCCGCAGCCCTCTGAACCTCTCTCTCCCACAAAATCCTCTCCTCTTTCTCTTACTCTCCTTCTCGCAGCCCTCTCTCTTCTATTCTCTCTCACGCTCTCAGCCTCTCCCTTTACAGCTCTCTCTCTTTCTCTCAAACTCCACAGATCTCTCTCTCTTCTCTTCTCTTCCTCCACAGCGCTCTCTCTCGGACACCCCCACGCGCATGCCGGCTTCCTCCTCGCAGCCCTGCATGCCCAGCCGCACCTGTCCATGCTCCTTCCTCCAACGCCCGCAGCACCTGTTGAAGTCCTCCACGCACTTCCAGCACAGCAAAGCACCAGCAGCCGGTTTCCACGAGCAGCAGCTTCACCGAGCGTTCCAGCTCTCCACGGCTTCCTCCTGTGCTGCACCTCCTGCATGCACAGACACGCACGCCAGCAAGCTCCTCCAGCTGCAGCTCCATGCCGGTGAAGCCCCCCCACCAGCAGCCACGTACACCAGCAGCTGCTCTCCAAGCGGCAGTCCACCAGCACCTTCTTCCTCTCCTCCACGTTGCCAACCTGCAGCAACCTTCCTCCAGCTGTCCACGCGGTGAAGCTTCTTCCAGCCTGCAACACCAGCCACCAGTGTTCACGGCAGCCACCCACAAAGTCCCCCACATATTGCTTTCAATTTATTCTTCTCCTTCCCCCATTAGTATAATAATTGTTTAGTTAATTAGGATTAGTCAAGTTGTTATTTAATATTTTGTTTATTTAGGATATTAAACAGTTAAGTGTTGCAAGTTGTTTCATGATTTTTAGTTAATTAATCATTTACACCTAGTTAAGTAGTAGTTTCTTTGTTAATTTTCTTTGTCGTGCTTATTTTCCATATATGTTTGTGTTCAATTTCTGAAAAAGAAAAGAAAAAAAAAAAAGGCTTGTTTGATTTAAGTAATCCTATTTTTAGGTAACATTAGTTAACTTAATTTTAGATTAATTAAGTAATTAGTTTACTAAAAATCTCACTTATTTTTAGATTAACTAAAGTCCAAAGTTTTCAAAATTAGAATCTTAACTTCCTGTGGATCGACTCGGACTCACCGCTATTAATTTCCAAAATTTGATTTGAGTGAGCCGGATAAATTTAGATTGAACGTTTTCATGTGTTTAACGACGCACAATTCGAAACGATCAATAAACACAGATCGAATTAATTACACATAATGAATTATTGCCATTTATTAATAATCTGAATAAGTACATAGTATCGGATTGGCTTTGAGACCATCTAATACTAACAATCTCCCACTTGGACTAAAGCCAATCACTTTTATACAGAATACCCATATTCTCTAAGTGACGCTCAAAAACATTTTGAGACAATGGTTTTGTAAGTGGATCTGCTATATTGTCGGCTGAGGGAACTCTTTCCACCACGACATCTCCTCGAGCTATAATCTCTCTGATCAAATGAAAGCGCCGCAGAATATGCTTCGACTTCTGATGAGACCTCGGCTCTTTCGCTTGAGCAATCGCCCCATTGTTGTCACACAGCAGTGGGACGAGACCAGATATGCTTTCCACCACATCAAGATCGCCGATGAATTTCTTCATCCATACAGCTTCCTTGGCGGCTTCAGCAGCAACAATATACTCGGCTTCCATTGTCGAATCAGTAGTGGTTTCCTGCTTGGAACTTTTCCAGCTCACTGCTCCCCTGTTGAGTGTGAAAATAAAACCTGATGTTGACTTGCTGTCATTAGGATCAGATTGAAAACTCGAGTCAGTGTATCCTTGCAGCTTTAAGTCTTCTCCTCCATAGACTAGAAATAGATCCTTAGTCCTTCTCAAGTACTTAAGGATGTATTTCACAGCCTTCCAATGTTCATCACCTGGATCTGCCTGATGCATGCTCGTAACACTTAGAGCATATGCTACATCAGGTCTGGTACATAGCATGGCATACATGATGGACCCTATGGCAGAAGTATAGGAGCCTTTATCCATCATTGCCCTCTCTTCAGGTGTTTTTGGAGACTGACCTTTAGAGAGTGAAATTCCATGCCTCATCGGTATGAGACCTCTCTTGGAATTTTCCATGCCAAACATTTTGACAATGGTTTCTATGTACATGGATTGAGTTAAAGCCAGCATCTTCTTTGATCTATCTCTATAGATCCGTATTCCCAATACGTAAGATGCTTCTCCCAAATCCTTCATGGAGAAGTTCTTTGACAGCCATATCTTTACAGAAGACATCATTCGTACATCATTCCCAATGAGAAGAATGTCGTCAACGTAAAGAACCAGAAATGTGATTGCGCTCCCACTGTTTTTCTTGTATACACAGGGTTCATCTTCATTCATAATGAAGCCATAAGATTTGATTGCCTCATCAAATCTTATGTTCCAGCTTCGGGATGCTTGCTTCAGTCCATAAATGGACCTTTGCAACTTGCATACCATGTCCGGAGATTCTTTAGATGTGAATCCTTCTAGTTGTATCATATACACCTCATCCTCAAGGTTTCCATTGAGGAAGGCAGTCTTCACATCCATCTGCCAGATTTCATAATCATGGTAGGCAGCAATGGCGAGAAGAATTCTGATAGACTTAATCATAGCAACGGGTGAGAAGGTTTCGTCATAGTCAACACCTTGCCTTTGACGATAGCCTTTCGCCACTAATCTTCCTTTATAAGTCTCAATACGTCCATATGCACCGATCTTTCTTTTAAAGATCCATTTGCAGCCGATAGGTACTATACCATCGGGTAAATTTACCAAGTTCCAAACTTGGTTGATGTACATGGACTGTATTTCAGAATTCATGGCTTCCCGCCATTTCCCGACCTCTGGACTTTCAATGGCCTCCTGGTAAGTCTTGGGATCATCATCCTCATTATAGAGTATCCTTGAACCATCCAAATTAATATGTCCCACATATCTTTCTGGTGGTTTAGGTACTCTTTCAGACCTACGAGGTTCCTGTGTATCATTTTGAACAGGTTCAGAAACTGATGGTTCATCTGATGAACCATTGTCAGTCTGTGAGTCTGGAATTTCTTCCAGTGTTACTTTACTCCCACTATCCTTCTGGAGAATATAATCTTCTTCTAGAAAGACAGCTCTCCTGGCCACAAATACCTTTTGTTCGCCAGGATGATAAAAGTAATATCCATAAGTTTCCTTTGGATATCCCACAAATCTGCATTTGTCAGTTCTAGATTCCAACTTATCTGCATCATGTCTTTTAACATGAGCAGGACATCTCCAGACTTTAACATGTTTAAGGTCTGATTTCCTTCCATTCCATATCTCATATGGAGTGGTCTCAACAGATTTGCTGGATACCTTGTTCAGGATATACATAGCCGAGCTAAGTACATATCCCCTTAAGGACACTGGCAATTTGGACATGCTCATCATGGATCGCACTATTTCCATTAATGTGCGATTTCTCCTTTCTGATACACCATTCATCTGAGGTGTATAAGGAAGTGTAAGCTGAGAAAGGATACCATTATCCTTTAAGTATTTAATGAACTTAGTACTCAAGTATTCACCACCCCGATCAGATCGGATGGTTTTTATACTCTTTCCTATTTGTTTTTTCTACTTCATTCTTAAATTCTCTAAATTTTTCAAAGGCTTCAGATTTATACTTCAATAAGTATATATATCCAAACCTTGAGTAATCATCAGTGAATGTAGTGAAGTATAAAAAACCACCAATGGCTTGGGTTGACATAGGACCACATACATCTGAATGTATGAGTTTTAATATGTCTTTGGCTCGTTCTCCAGTTCTACTAAATGGAGACTTAGTCATTTTACCCATTAAACATGACTAACATGTTGCATATGATTCATAATCAAATGGATCCAAATATCTATCTTTATGCATCCTTTGGAGTATGTTTTCACCAATGTGTCCAAGCCTACAATGCCACAAGTAGGCTTTGTTCATTTCATACTTACTCCTTTTAATTGAAGAACCGATATGTAAATTATCATTAGACACATTCAATAGATACAATCCATTGGACAAAATAGCAGAAGCTATTAATTTATTTCCGAAATAAATTGAACAACTATTGTTCCCAAAATTTAAATTGTATCCAATTCTATCTAAACATGAAATAGAAATGATGTTCCTTATTATGCTGGGTACATAATAACATTCATCTAATGAAAATGTGTCTCTGGATGGTAGCTTGAGCTTTACAGTCCCCACAGTGATCGCTGCAACTCTTGCGCTGTTACCTAGCCTCAGCTCCACCTCACCGGTCCTCAGCTTACGCCTTCTTGTCAGTGCCTGCACAGAATTGCAGATATGAGATACACATCCAGTATCTAATACCCATGATGTACAATCTCTAATTGACAAGTTTACATCTATCATATAGATACCTGAAGCGTCCTGCTGCTTCACAGTTCCTTGAGCCTTGTCCTTGAGGTATTCTTTGCAATTCTTCTTCCAATGCCCTTTCTGGTGACAGTAGAAGCAATCACCTTTCTCAGCACTTTTACCCTTGTCTTTCTTGGTAACCTTTGTCTTTCTCTGAACCTTGTTCTTATTCTTTCGAAAAGCTTGGACCGCAAGTCTTTTTCTATTGGTCTTACCAACTATTAGGACTTGGGGTTTATCCTTCACAAGGTTCCCCTCAGCAGTTTTTTAACATGTTCAACAGTTCAGCTAAGGTGCCCTGGATCTTGTTCATGTTAAAATTAACGATGAACTGAGCATATGACGGTGGAAGTGAAGACAACACGAGGTCTATGTGCATCTCCTTGGGAAGTGTAATCCCAAGAGCATCCAGCCTCTCTACCCACTCAATCATCTTCAGCACGTGATTCTGTACTGAAGTTCCCTTTGCCATCTGAGCCTTGAGCAGATTCTTCGATATCTCATATCGTTCGATTCTGCTCTGCTCACCAAATAGCTCCTTCAAATGGAGCATGATGGATCTAGCATCCATTTCTTCATGTTGCCTCTGCAACTCATTGCTCATAGAGGCTAACATGTAGCATCGGGCCATGGTAGAATCTTCCTTCCATTTTTCATACGCTATCATTTCCTCCTCTGGAGCATCTAATGCTGGTTCAGCAGGAGGTTCAGTATCCAAGACGTAGGCAATCTGCTCAGACCTGAGGACTATCTTCAGGTTTCTGAGCCAGTCTGAGTAATTGGTGCATGTCAAACGGTTGGCATCAAGTATGTCTCGCAACGGGTTATGGTGCGACATTCTCGCCTACAGGAGATAATCAATTGATAATTAACAGATATTCAGATTAACTAAAACAAGATATGGTCTTTTATTATCTAGTTTTACTCCTACTAATTTTCGACGGACTGTATAACCTTCAGATATACAGAACGGGAGACGCCGACTGTCTCCTAGTAGGGATCAGAATCTCCAAGCATCACATTATGACCTCGGGTAAACACGTAGTATCATACCGCTATCTCAGAGCAATCATCTCATGATAATTGCAACTCCTTGCAATATCCGATCGTACTTCAGCTCCCAAGTTTAATGGTCCCGGGTAAACACAGTAGACCATTATCTCCGGTCTAAGCTTTACCATCAATACGTGACAGAGTAAAGTAGAAATATAGTTCCCGGATAAACACGTGGATGACTATATCGTTCCTCTACTCTTATCCAAAGGCATCTAATGCCATGATCAACAGTTCTCTCATCAGTTAATGGCAAACCTCGGGTAAACACATAGTATCTGCCACCACCGAATTAAGTTCTATTAATCATATTGATGGAGAGCCACGCGGTACATTCTCAATGACTCGCGCTACAGCTTAGAGTTTGTAACGAAGGTTTTACTTATTTAATTTGGTCTCATCCTAGGTGATAGTATTAAATATATCGAATATATTATAAATACTAATAACCTAGCAAATATAAAGCACACACATCACATACATGTCATTAGTGTGGTCATGGACGGCATTGCGGTTTGACTTGAGCCAGACAGTCAAACGCACACACATACACAATATAACAACTTATATCATGAGTTTGCAAATCCATGGATTCAATGAACTCCTTCATTTTCATCTGGTCAGCAGTTGTGGATCATCCTCGCTCCGCGCGCATCCGCCTCGATCAAATTACATTGTAATTCTCAATTACATGATAATTTAAATGAGGAAGCCTTATGGCGATTACATCAAGGAGGAAGGTAGAAGTACAATGGAATATGAGAGGGAGAGGTTCGCATACCTCTATTTATTAATAAATAATAAACCACACAATCACATTCCACATCCACAATTAATGCTCGTCCATGACCACCATGTGTTTTAGTTAAACAAACCACACATGAATTGCGCATCAAATGGCTAAATTAAAATTTTTGAAAATAACTTATAATTTTGGTTTCATAAAACTAGGGACCAAACAAAATTTGGATTTAGAATTTTCAAAAAATTTAGTATTTAGTTCAAGCATGCTAATTTAAATCCAATTTAAACAAGCAAATAAATGCACATAAACTCTAATTTGACAAGATTGTAACATTCCATGCAGATAAGATTAACTGGCATTAAATGATAAATTTAACAATTAAATTTATTCCCCAATTATGTCCTTTAATCTAACAATTAGATTGAATTAACAACAACTTGTTAATTGCCACTTTAATCCATATTAATCTAATTATTGGACCATAAAATTAAAAACAAAGCTCAATCTTATTGTAAAATCTCATTACAAATAAAAATTAAATTCTGTTTTTTAATTTGGAACAAAAATAGATTAAATAAGGATTAAAAACAAAGAAAAATAAAGGGGAAAAAGGGGCAGTGGTCCAATGGACCGGACCGGACCTGGACCGAGCCCAGCCCGACCTAGTCCGGGTCCAGGGCCGACTGGCTCGGACTCGGGGGCTCGGCCAGGCCTGTCGGCCCCCCCCCCCCCCCACACCCGAGCGCCGCTAGGAAACCCTAGCTGTGCGCGGGGGGGGGGGGGGGGGGGGGGGGGGGGCGGCAGCTCCCTGCCGCCGGCAACCTGCCCCGCAGGTGCCGGCCGGTAGGGCCCCGGCCGGAGGGCAGCCGCCGGCACCCAGGGGCACCGGCAAACCCTGGTTGCCGGCGGTTATCTTCCAAACCCCCCCCCCCCCCCCCCCCCCCCAAAAAAAAAAACAAAAAAAAATTCCGTTTTTTTTCTGCAAAAATTAGGAACCCCATATTTTGAAAAATAAAAATAAATCTAGAGGTTATTGATCCTCCCGGTCATGATACAAGATCAGAACTTCGATCTACGACCCCATGGAAGGAATCCCATACTCCATCGAGCCCTTCCCAACGCTTGGGATGCCCGTGAACAATCCGATACGAGTAGTTCTTCGTCCGACGAAGAACACACGAAAATTGCAGAAAAATAAAATTTTAATGCTTACAGTTTGTCTTAAACTTGCTGTGTTCATCTCATAAACGCATCACATGCATGGAATTAATTACAAAATTATCAAAAAGAGATCGAAACGGCAAAAACACAGTGGAACCTGGCTCTGATACCACTGTTGGGATCGCTGTGTCGGGATCCGATCCTAAAACGCAGCGGAATATAATTTTCGGGATCGGATCTATCCCGTTTCGGTCGTTAAAATAAAACCGGTGTAAATCAAATTGACCTTGCGCGGATTCGAATCCGCGTCCGTTTTCTAGTTCCGTCGGAGTGATGCCGCAAGTCGCATACATGCCCGACCTCTAGCGGTATCCACGCAGTTCTCCTCGCGATGGATCGTCCTCGCTTCCTCGCTCGCTGCGGCGTTCGTAGATCCCGTCTGACTGCGCGTAATCTGCCGCGACATGCGGATTCGGAATCCCCGTCGAACGGAAGGTGGAGCAGTTGGGAACCGCATGCCCAGAAGAGAGAGAAAGTGGGGAAGAACGAATGACGGCTAGGTCAGGGTTGCTGGCCCCGGACGTAGAATCCGTTCTTTTATAAGAAGTCAGTTTGCGGTTTTTCATAAAAACCCAGACTTATCCGAAATCCTGTCGGATTATCCATCGACTTGAAAACCATTTGCGTGTGACCCTCTAGGCCCAAATACCAGTCCAGTTAATAGCCCATTAAGTCCAGTAACCCTTTACTGACCCACTGAATTAATTAATATCCTTATATTCAATTAATCAGCCGAATTTAATGTCCCACAATAAATTCGGACGGACTGCCGATCACGTTGGATGCCAAGCAACATCGCGTGTTCCTGGATGGCACTGGGGTTATCGCAACCCTCTATTGGAACCTTTCTGTCATCAGTTAGCGCGTGGATATAATCCTTCATCCGTGTAATGTTCCCGAATCGACCAAGGGCATGGTTTACTGTTAAACCCTATTTGGTCTATTCACTTGAATCAGATGCCGCTAATCTGAATCCGATAACTCCTTATCGATTACAGAGTCCGCCCTAGCCAGGGACTTTAAGCGCATCATTCCTGGAACATTTTCTCTCAAACTACCGAGAGCGGATGATCCCGTATTGAACACACAATTACCTTCGAGGGTATTTCTCTGAACCCGATCGCTTGACTTATTGATAACCCATGGTTAGGGATTCGTTTGTCAAGGTCAAAGCTCAGAAACCTACCAACAAGATATCTTTGGAGTCTCAGGTCCAAGGATCATCCACGCAACCGTGACAAATGAATCGAGCTGGTTAACAGTGAGGTGATTACCATCCAGCGATTCATAGTCGGATCAGTTCAGTGAACTCATTCACCAATGAGCACCTATAGGTTCAGCATAGTGTCCCCACACAAGTGACTTATGGGATCAGTCACCCTCATCATATGAGCTGAAGTAACCTATACTAGTCTATCCGGATGTTCGATGTCCTATCTCAAACATCTTATGACTAGGAACAATTAAGAACATGTGTTTATAAGTGTTCGGTCTCGTAATTATGATCTCATCATAATCCGAAGACTGTTGCACATGTTCATAGACTTCATCGTGATACGATAAACACAGATCGAATTAATTACACACAATGAATTATTGCCATTTATTAATAATCTGAATAAGTACATAGTATCGGATTGGCTTTGAGACCATCTAATACTAACGCTGATCATGTAGCAGACTTATTCAGTTAGATAAGAATCCGATCATGCCATATATGTTATATGTTAGTCGATCTATTCATGCTATTAGAAAACATATTTGATTTGATAAGCTTATATCTGACCATATTTTGTATCATGTTCTTATTTGAGATATATGTAGAACTGTGTACGATTATGTTTAATATAATTGTATATTGTGATTTGTAAAATTTACTATATGTTAAGTCATGTGGATGGTTTGAAGCTTACTGAGTGGTTGTACTCATAAACCTTATTAACATTTTTAGAATATGAGAAAGAGAACTTAGAATTTAAGGAGACTTCTGATTAAAACATTTGATATCTTCAAGAGGTTATTAGATTTAAATTTATAGTTTTGATGTAGTCGGGATAATGAGAGATTGATATATTTTTATTTATTTGGTGATATTGAGAATTGTATAATTGATGGATATTGTAATTTGTGAACTTTGGTATTGGCTATATTTGTATATTTTGGATTAGTTGATGGTTAATCATTTATTTAAATCACTTTGTGGTTGTTTAGCTTTCATATCTGTTTGTTATAGTGAAATTTGTTATAAGATTACGCAATCAGAATCTGAGTTAAAATAAAATAAAAAATAAACCAGATCCGAAGCGTAACAAATATGCTCAATTTGCATGCTAAATAGGTACAAAAACTGAAGGTGGATGCTCAAGTGTGAGGTTGCTCACGATGGGTGGAGAAGCTTCAAAATAGTCACTAGAAATCACTGTTGGGCCCTAATGAGCTACCATATCTAAGACATTAATATGCAATTGATACTGTAATATGACAACAAATCTACAACATATACATTGGATCAAATCCGTTTTAAGATCTTGAAAGGACCAGCTCCTCAGGGTTACAACTTCTTCAAAGGGCATCCACTCATACAGACTATCCTTCCTCTTGAAGGCCTTCGTCCACTCATCACTTGGCCTGACCCTCACCTAATGATAGTCACTCTCAAACCATTCTTACAAAATATAGTGGCTCTTGCCATCATATGAAGCATATCATCTAAGCAGGGAATGGGAAAATAGTATGGCATAATGATCCTATATATGGTGCGACTAGCCATACACATCCTCCAAGTGCTATTTCTCTTTAGAGCCAATAGTGTGGAAACTATACATGGGTCCATACTCTCTCTAATCGAACCTCACCTCACCTCACAACCTGTTTACCTACCTTTATAATTCTGCATATTCTGTGGGCTTCATGCGATAATATGGCAGTCAAAGAGATAATGAGAAAAGTATAGAACATTACAACTAGATCTTAATGAACACCGGAACGAAAATGAGCTTCAATGATGAAATTATACATGAAGAATAATATCATGTTTTGCACAGATATTTGTATAATGTTTTTGACAACTCTTACAATTAGATCATAATAGTACTCCATCAATTTTCTTGATTTCTGTATTGAAAAATATATGGCGGCCCAAAAGGAAAACCAATTAAGGAAACAAACTTACAAGTAGACAGTTTATGCATCATTAAGTCAAAAATTACATTTGCTTAAAAGCCTATTGATTATCTCATATTCTTCTAGTTAATTTGTTTAGACAAATGAATTTTAATTTTTAGTACTGGATCAATGGGGAGTAAATGATATCTATTGAGTCCATTGATAGTTGGACTTACGAACTTGATTTAATATTCATGAGTTCCATGGTTACACAGTAGAGAAGAGAAAGAAGAGAGGAGGAGGAAGGAGAGAGATTTCACAAATAGGTGTGCGGTTGTCTTCCCATCAAACCCCTCTTCTCATTTGTATATTAGGTTAACCTAATACAGAAGAACAACTGAAGTACCCCCTGTTACAAGACAGACCAATCAAGGGCATTTTTTAACATAAAAACAAGTCTTAAGTTAACTGGATCCAAGTTAATGGGTCCAGCAATGAACAATGCACCCTACGGACAAGACATGACGAGACTTAAGTCAATCAGATCTAGCTTAATGGGTCCGACAATGAACCAGCGTGCACATCTAGATAGGCTTATCATCTATACTCCCCCTCAAGTTGCGCATAGATATCTTGCATGTACAACTTGCCCAAAATAAAATGAAGATGGTCCTTGGTAGTTGGTAATCTCCTTTGTGAATGCATCGGCAACTTGATTAGTACGTCGAATATAAGGTAAACATAGTCACTATTGTCCAGTCGTTCTCGAATAAAGTGTCAATCAATCTCAATGTGCTTGGTTTTGTTATGTTGTATAGGATTATTGGCAATATCAATTGCAGATTTATTGTGACAATACAAGTGTAGAGGAAGGTCAACCGATATGCCAATGTCCTATAACAAAAGCTTCAATATACCATTCAGCAAGGCCATGCACCATAGCGTGATATTAGACTTCTACACTAGACCGAGCACATACAATTTGTTTTATACTTCTCTATTTGACCAACTTTGCCTATCTTCCTTTGAACTTGCCCAGTCAGCATCAACATATATAGCCCTTAATATAAAATGTGCTTGATTTAGAGAAAAATAATCCTTTGCCAGGACAAGTTTTGACATAGTGGAGAATACGATCCACTGCTTGCATGTGACATAGGGGCATGCATAAATTGACTAACAAAACTAGCTACATAAGTGATGTAAGGTCTCGTAAGAGTTAGCCACAAAAACTTTCCAACAAGATAATGATACCTCCTTTTCTCAGCTTCAAAAAGTAGCTCCCCCACTTGACTAGTCGGATAGTGATCGATTTTAATAGGAGTTGTTGCAGGCTTGCACCTTAACTTGCCAGTTGCCGCAAAGAAATCAAGAGCATACTTCAACTAACAAATGAAAACGCTTTCACATATGCAACTTCAAGACATGCGAAATACCTGTGCAATTCCAATTCTTTAATGTCAAACTCTCTAGCCAAAGAAACTTTCAAGATTTGCATCTCCTCCACATAATCTTTAGTAATCACCATGTCATCCACATAAATAATGAGTAGCGCAACACTACCATCTTTCGACTTTATAAATAAAGTGTGATCAACATTATTTTGTACATAACCAAAACATAGCATAGTAAGCTTAAATGATCAAATCATACTCGAGGGGATTGTTTCAAACCATACAAAGCCTTTTTGAACTTGCATACTTTGCCACCCATGCGAAAACTAGGCAGTGGCTGCATATAGACCTTTTCTTGCAACTCTCCATTGAGAAAACCATTTTTTAACATCAAGTTGGAATAATTTTCAAGAGTGGTAGACATCAAGTGAAATAATGACTCTAACGGATCAGCTTATCCGTAGGAGCAAATGCCTCCTCATAATCCACACCATACATTTGAGTAAAGCCTTATGTAACCAATCAGACTTTATACCTGGCAATGGATCCATCTAGCATGCATTTAATATTAAACATCTACTTGAAGATGACTAGCTTCTTTCCATTGGGAGGAGCAACAAGTTCCCAAGTCTCTCTCTCTCTCTCTCTCTCTCGCATGCGCGTGTGCACGTACATCCCTCATCTCCTCCATCGCATGCAAACACTTAAGACATTTACACCTTCTCGAATAGAGTGTGGCAAGAAAATAGTAGACGAGGTAGAGACAAAACTATGATAGGAAGTGGAAATGTGAGAATAAGTAACAAAGTGTAAGATAAGATGCTTGGTAGACTCTCGAATACGTTTTCGAATAGCAATAGGGAGATGAAGATCAGCATGTTCAAAGGAAGGTTGACCTATAGATTCAGCAACTTCATCGGAAGGGCATTTTGTAGGTTGATTCTTACCCTTTTTCTGGCACTGAGAGTAGGTGAGCAACTCCTTATTCAACACCCCGATCTTGAGGCTATCACCAGTTTTAGAAGAAGACCCTTCTATGGCTTCAATAGGGATAGACAAATCAAGGGAAGGGGTTAAAAAACAACAACTCTGGACTGGGATGAGTGGAGGAGAGCTCCCTTTGTGAAGAGATAGAAGGGGATAAGTAAGACTCTGACTCACATAATTTTGGGGTCAAAACACTAGTACCCCTTTTGGGTTGGTGAATACCCTAAAAGATCTTGACGGCTTGAGGGTTAAGCTTAGCATGTCCAGTTTGAAGATAATGAATGAAACAAAGACTTCCAAAAATTTTGGGTGGAAGAGCAAATACTGGATGGCTAGGACATAATTGAGAAATAGAAGACCTATACCCGATGATTTTGGACAACATTCTATTAATGATATACTATGTAGTAAGAACAACCTCCCCCCAAAACCTTTTGGGAAGGGTATGCTGAAAGAGTGGTACACTGGCAATTTCCAACAAGTGTCCATTTTTTGCTTGCTACACCATTCTACTCAGTAGTGTAAGCACATGAAGATCCATGAATGATACACTCATTTTCAAGGAAGATATTCATACTTTTTTCAAAAAACTCCTTCACCTTGTCAGAGGAAAAAGTTTTAATTTTTTTTGTCAAACTGATTTTCTACTATTTTGCAAAACACTTCAACCACCCATGGAACTTCAGCTCTTGACTTCATCATGCAGATCCAGGTACAATCAATTTAGTCATTAATAAAGCTCACAAAAAATCAAAACCCATCCAGAGAGGGAACACGGGAAGGCCTCCAGACATCTGAATGAACAAAGCTCAAATGGAATAGAACTTTTATTTATTGAAATTGGAAATTGAGTATAGCAATGTTTTGCTGAATGATAGACATGACAATTGAGCGACTCCAAATTTATTTCACCAAACAAGGTAGGACACAAGACTCTCACAGACCTAAATGATAAGTGATCAAGGCGAGAATGCCACAGTTAGATCTCCTTAAACTACTCAGTTGAACCTCCATTAACTTTAGAGTGTACAGTTGCTCCCTCTCCCAGTGCGAAATAGTAGAGACCTCATACCTCACGCCCAATACCAATCAACCGCTTGTGTTTAGGTCCTCGTAAACATAGTGGACAGGATAAAAGGTCATTGAATAGTGTAAATGACAAGTGATGCTAGTATTAGGCAGGGGATTCATAGACAAAGAAGGAACATGAAGAGCAAAAGTTAAGACAAGGTGACTATTCAGTCTAACATTACCTCGGCTAGCAACAGTGGCACGAGACCATCTACAATAGTCACTTTGTCTTGGCCAGAGCCAAGAACATAGGAGAACATAGGAAGACCCAAGAAAGGGTGCCCCGGCGAAAAGAAGTACTCAAAGCAGCACTAACAATACCTTGTGGAGTAGAGGATGAAGAAGTGGTGAGAGTACTAGTGTTAAGCTGTGAGAGGAGCCTTTGCAGTTGGGAAATGTCGTGGAAAGACGTCCCAAGAAGGGTGGAGCCTGAGGAGCTAGGTAATCCACCTACTAGAGAATAACCATGTTGACCATCGGAACTGACCATATTTCTTGTGGCTTACTGTCCTTTCTCCCAATTCTGAATTTCTGTGGTTTTTTCTTAGGATGCAGGTCCCAACAATTATCAGCATCATGATTATCACGCCCACAATGGCTACAAGTTTTCCCTGACTTGTTCTTATCTTGAATCTGACCAGTACCGCTTCTCCCAGCCTTCCACCCGCACCAACCGGGGCTGAAAACTCCCCCACACCACCAAGAATGGGAGTGCTCACTACAACAAAGTTGTTCTATACTTATAGATGATACTTACGGTTTTATGAAGTGTTAATATAGAGAGTGATTTCTTACGGTTTATAAAGTTTTAGTTACATAATATTAAACCATAAGTATGTCTCCGTAAGTAAAAGATATATTTTATTTGTTTAGAAATAAAACTCCGTAAGTATTTGCCCGCCAAACCGAAGGACTACCGCGCTACCGAAAACCCCTAAATAATATTCCTCGCCCTCACACAACCCCAAAATCCCCAAAAGAAGGCCTTCACCCCCAAAACCCCCAAATCCCGCAAAACAAACCCTCGAAGCACCATTGCTGCCGCTATCTTCTTCTTCTCGCTCCTACGCGCCCCCGCTTGCTGTCTTCAAGAGCAAGGCACTGCACGCTTGGTGGTACCCTTCCAGGTAACAGTATGAGAAATGAACATTTGGACCCCAAACGTTCACCTGATTTCCAGTTCTTCTCTTTTGCCTCCGTTCCCCTTTGCTACCAGTGGAAGAGGTGAAGACCAACTCAAGCTACCGGTAGACGAGGTGAAGGGTTCACTGGAGTCCGGCGACGGCACCGGAGCTCCGTCGTTGTTGACGGACCACGAGAGTGGCTCTCAGAAACCTGCAGGTTAGTAAACAAATCCTCTTCTGTCCGTGTGTGTTTTGATTGGTATGCCCCCACCTCCCTTTCCTTTCTGCCGAGCAAGGCGGCCATGCATCCTTCCACTTCCAGGTGAAGAAGAAGGGGAAAGGGGGGTGGGGGCTGTAGCCATTAGCAGCGTCGGTGAAGGGACCCATTTTGCGATTGTTTCTTATTTAAAAGCTCTCTTCAGAGGTGAGGTAGCCGTCCTCTGTGCTCTCTCTCCTATCTCCTTCTTCTTGTTTTCGTTTCTTATGCTTGAAGCGTCTGGTCTACAAGCGTGTTGTAGAAGTGATCATGGGAATGCTTTCTTCTTCCTTTTTTTTCAGCTTGTATCAGTTTCCATGGTCCCTCCACTTAATAGTCTGATTGAAGATATTGAACAACCATTGTACCCAAGATGCAAGAAGTTTAACAAACTTTCCTTTGTAATTCAACTATTCAACATAAAGTGCATTGGTCAAATGAGTAACAAAGCTTTCAACATGCTATTGAAATTGCTAAAAGAGGCCCTTCCAGAAAGTGAGGTATTACCAAATTCTTTTTATGAAGTGAAGAAACTTATTAGTGACTTGGGATATACTTATGATCGGATTGATACTTGTCCTAATGATTGTATATTATATCGGAAGGACTATGAGTCATATGAACAGTGTCCTAAATGTGGAGAAGCTTGATGGAATACACGTGAAGAAGGTGGTGACAATATAAAAAAGGTAGCAAAGAAAGTTTTTCGTCATTTTCCTTTGATTCAAAGATTACAGAGGTTATATATGTGCTCTAAATTTTCTACAAATATGAGGTGGCACCAAGATGAGCGGCGAGAAGTTGGCATCTTGAGACATCCGACAGATTCACCTTCTTGGAAATGTTTGGATTCAATTGATAACTTTGGTTCCGAAGCTCGAAATGTACGGTTGGGTTTAGCAAGTGATGGTTTTAATCCTTTCAGAACAATAACCATCAGCTATAGTACTTAGCCTGTACTCTTGTTTCCATACAACCTACCTCCATGGCTTTGTATGAAAGCGCCAAATATTTTTTTATCTCTATTTATTCCTGGCCCAAAGGGTCCGGACAATGATATAGATGTCTATCTACAACCACTTGTAGAGGAATTGCAGATATTATGGAATGGGGTTTATATCTATGATGCTTCTAAAGGTGAAATGTTTCGTATACGTGCTGCATTATTGTAGACCATAAATGATTTTCCAGCATATGCTTACCTATCTGGTTGGAGCACAAATGGTCGATTAGCTTGTCCTATATGTAACAATGATACATGTTCACATTGGTTAAAGGTAAGTGGAAAGCATTGTTATATTGGCCATCATCGGTGGTCGAAGGGATCTCACAAATTCTGTTCGTTGAAACGACAGTTTGATGGAAAAGAAGAATGGAGAGATAAGCCTACACCATTGTCTGGGATGGATGTGTTGGAGTAGTTACATGGACTCATTTGTAACTTTAGAAAGCCTCCAAAAATTTCATCTAAATCCATGAAACGATCAGGTAACAAGTTGAAGTCCAAAAGAAAATGCAAAAAAAAAGATTCATCCAAGAATGTTAAGGAAGAGAGTGACAACATTGAGGATTCTAAATATCTGTCTTGGAAGAAGAAAATCATTTTCTTTAAGTTGTCTTATTGGAAATTATTATTTCTCCAGCATAATCTTGATGTAATGCACATTGAGAAGAATGTTTGTGATAGTATTCTTGGTACTCTTCTTGATATTGATGGTAAAAGTAAAAATAGATTGAAAGTTCGTCAAGATCTAAAAATTTTGGGTTTAAGGTCGTCTCTTCATCTCCAAACATTAGGTCCAAAGAGGCTATTATTACTGCCTGCCATCTTCACACTAAGCAACATTGAGCGTGAACAAGTTTGTAATGTCCTGAAACATGTCAAAGTTCCTGATGGTTATGCATCTAATATTTCAAGACAGTTGATGATGTATATACACAAGTGTTTGGCAAAGATCGGGTAGAACGCAGACGTGGAGTTGGCACTGGTCCAACACTAAAAACTTTATGGGGTGGATCGTCCTAGCAAGCATAAGATAATTTTCAATTGACTGAAATGGTCAAAGAATTGGTTAAAAAAATTAACAAGGTTGAGTCACTTGTACTTCAGGTAATTTTCATCTCTTGTTGTAGTGAGGAATTTTTTTTGTTGGACTGAACTGTCCAGATTAGCTAGAGGATGTGTGCAGTCACTACTATGAATGCAACTTTTTTTTCTTGCTTTAAAATTTCTCTTTTCTACTTAACATATTTCAAGTTCTATTACACAATTTTTTATCTACTAGCTAGTCTCACTAGTATTTTGATGTATGTTTTCTTATTGGAAGTTAGTTTGATCAAATCATTTAACATAGACAAAATTCTGGGGAGAACAATCTAAATTTATCAAGATGTGTCCAGTCATCTTCAAGTGTGTTGGCAGCCAATGATATGTAGGTATATTGATCATCTGTTGGAAAAATTAAGTACTATTAGAAAATAATACTTTGTTCATTCGTATTTCTCTTTTTTTAAAATTTTTTTTTACACAAATTCAAGGAAAGCGAGTCAAATTATTAGATATGGGAGGAGAAGAAGTTGGAAATGGCATAGTTATCAGTGAGGAAAAAGATAAAATTGTGATGGGAAAAGTTTTATGTGATACTTTCTGTGACGTATCTGTTCTTTTAGCAGTCAAACCAAATGCACTACTGTTTGTCAAGGATGTAGAAAGAATAAATATGAGAGATGCTGTGGGTAGCCACATTGTTTGGTTTAAAGACTATGTAAGGTTCTTTTTTTATTTAAATTTTTAGATATAATGGTTTATTTAGACTTTGAACATAATCTTGTGATAATTTTTTTTTTACAGGTTCAACTATATATAGTGTAGTTTGGATAGAGGAGATATCAACTTTATGGTCTTATAGTTCATAGATATTTTTTGTTCCTATCTATTTAAAACTTTTTTTATGGTACTTTTAAAAAACGAATGGACTATGTAATTGATAGATGGATATAAATTTTCTTCCTGTGACGATTTCATTTGGTGTTGTGATATTTTTAAACTTTACATATGGAATATATGGACACAAATATACATTTAGCTATATGAAAGAATTTATTCAATGTGTGATATAATGTGTGCACATGATGAAAATGTGTTACGCGTACGTTATACGTGAAATGTAGAATGAGTACAGGATTCCGTTAGAGAGAATTGATACATTTTCTTTTATGTGAAATGGCATAAATAAAATTGATAGGTATTATTCGATAAGTTCTGACGGTTTGATCAACAAATACTTACGATGTTTTGTGTAAGTACAGATGATAAGGTGTTCTTCAAATTATTATATTGTACCAATTTAATTTGCGTATGCTTACGGTGTTTTCCGTAGGTATAGATCAATCTGTAACTATGGTTATCAAACTGATGGTATAGATTTTGATGACTTACGGTTTCTTAACCGTAGATATAGTCTATAAGAACGGTTACTACACGTACCGTTTGTGACCGTAAGGAGTTTCGTAAGTAGAGATATTTACCAACGGTGTTTGGTACACAACTTATGATAATCTGCCGTAAGTACAGACCAACTTTGTTGTAGTGGCTAGTATTGTCAGCCATGGCTTTTCGCTATCCATCCTCATTCAGTACCGTGAAATAGGCTTGCTCCAGGGATGGAAAGGGATCCATGCTCGGTACCTGCTCCCGCAGGTTCTCCAACTCTTGGTTAAGGCCAGCCGGGAATTTGCATGCCCGATTCTGTTGAACATATTGAAGAAACTTGTTTTGGTCTGCAACACAACTCCAGATGTCAATCGCATGGTAATCAAGTTTCTCCCATTTGCCCCGCAAGGCAACAAAGTAACTCGTGACAGACATGCTTCCTTTGTGCAATGGCATGGAGCTTATAGGTCAACTAATAGATAAGCACAACATATTTCTTCTGTTCCTCAATCAGAGTTCACATCTCTCGGGCAGTCTTTTTTGGATCATTGGTTGAATCTCAGATCTAACAGAATTAAGGATCCATGACATAACAATACTGTTCATTAGCGTATCCAGGGTCATCAGCACCACGCTGTAGCCACTCTTTTCACGGCCTGCAGCTACAGAGCACACCATAGAGTTATCTTCATTTAATTTCACGGGGGTGATTTGAAGTGAAACATTCTCACCCCCCACTGGGCACCAAGGTAATCCATAATGCCGAGTGACATACAGGTGGCTTCAGATTGGATGGATTCAGACATCTAAACCTGCAGAAAGAGGATAACAGAGGAGTGACTCCCCTAGGTGGGAAACAGCAGACAGATGGTGACTCCCCTGAAGATGAAACTGCACCCTCCAACTAGGAGGATTGGCCTTGTACCCAAGGCCTATGAAGCCCATGGACAGTGCACAGAACCATGCATAACAGGCCTCTAGAAGTGCACTGCACAAGTGACGAAGAAAAGAGACCACCGGTGCCTCCTAGAATGCATGTGCCGCATGGAGGGATGCCCAACAGGCCCTACGAGATGTCGGCTTTGATACAATGATGAGTTCCATGGTCGCATGGCAGAGAAGAGAAAGAAGAGAGGAGGAAGGAGAAATATTAAATAGGTGTGCAGCTGTGTCTTCCCATCATACCCCCCTTCTCACATGTAGATTAGGTTAATCTAATACAGAAGAATGACTGAAATATCAGGGGGATTTTGTTTTAACGCAAAAATAAGTCTGAAGTCAATCGGATCCAAGTTAATGGGTCCAGTAATTAACAGTGCGCCCCACAAACAAGACATGACAAGACTTAAGTCAATCAAATCTAGCTTGATGGGTCCAAATTAACCAGTGTGCACATCTGGACAGACTTACCCTCTACAAATATTCTCAGCAAAGGTTTATAAGAGACAATTCGACAAGTTCAGTTACACCAGATCCA
Organism: Zantedeschia hybrid cultivar; assembly: GCA_030544215.1. Lineage (NCBI taxonomy): Eukaryota > Viridiplantae > Streptophyta > Magnoliopsida > Alismatales > Araceae > Zantedeschia > Zantedeschia hybrid cultivar. The sequence continues at coordinate 56,342,503 of JARZZO010000011.1, read as the reverse complement.
GGCTTAAATCCTGGGCAGTATTAATTTGTCATTTGAATTTCTTGTGCTTTACTTATAATTTGTGCAATTACTAGAGATGGAGAAAAGAAATGATGGACCATCTGGTCTAGATAGCAGTACCATTTTCATAGTGTTTGTGTATTGTTATCTTATTAAAAAGTGAGACAGTTCCACTAGACGAGAGCAAGATAGTCTCAATTGTAAGGGCTTCTATGATCATGGCCTAGATACAGTTTCTGACCTCAAAATCCATGCCCAGCTCATGAATCTTTTATGTTGGGTGTTCGTGGACAATCTGCACCACTAAGAACACCTCAACTTTGGCCCAGAGTGAAGGAGAAGTGTATAAACAATTTTATCAAGTGTCACTACAACAGAAGTATTCTTTGGACCCAACCATCAGAGAAAACAAATTGTGGGCATACCACCATTTTTTGTTCAGTGGAGCAAGAGTTATGATGACTTTCTTTGAATCATGCATTTACGTGATTGAAATGAATAGTAGGTAAAAGAAAGTTCTCCCGATCAAATGGAGGGGAGGGTCCACATAATGGTGATGGTGATGGATGCAGTGAGTGAATTACCGCTTGGAGGGATGCCGACATAGACATTAATTAGAAACCCAGTCTCCTTTCTTTGTTCTATTTAGGGAAGTAGATGATAGACATTAGAAGCCCAGTCTCCTTTTGTTCTAGTTATTTGTCATGATGTATTGCACTATGTTGGTCATTTCTTTATTTCTGAGGACAAGATATCATTTCTTCAGTTGTTGGTGACATTTAGTCAATGTTTAATAATTCGCTGTTATGGATGTGTCTGTGATTTAAGGCACGTCCATATTACAAATAGGAAAAGCCCTAATCATGTAATAGCCAAGTATTTTGAGAAAGGATGTATTTTCCTCCTTTGTCAACAACGTGTAAGGCCACAAGGTGGTATCTGTTCTTCGGATGACAACAAGGGGTTCACTGTAGACCTAACACAGAGTGGTGAGATTCTGCATGTATGTCTTTTTCATGTCTGATCTCTTCTGTTCAGCTGCCATTATTTCTCCCATGTTAATGTCAGCTAGAGCCATCCTCACCAGTCTCATCTTTCCATCCCACTTTATATTACCTTACAACATCAGTCATTGTTTCCTCTGCCATCAACTTGTTACTGCTGGGAGTCACCTCCTTCCATAGTTGCCACCCCCTTCTCTTCTGTCATCAAGTTAATCAGAGGAACCCACAGCTGCGGCCTTTCCTCCCCTTTCTTCTCCCCTTCTCTTCCCATCAGCAGGTTTCTCAGGGAGTGAAAAAGAAACCCTCACTCATTCACTCCCTCCCCCCTCCCTTTCTCCCTCTCCTTGCACAAAGGAATAAATTTCTTTTTTATAAATTGTGGATTGAAATTTTATTGATGAATAAATAAAGGGAGTACAATCATGGTGTGAATAAAAATTTTATATTTTTTTAGATATTAACTTGAATTAAATAAAAATTTATCTTTAGTGTGAATAACCAGGTAATATAGGAGACGCTGAATTCTACCACGATCACTCTTAGCCGCGAAGGAATAAATTTGAAAGAATCAGACTGAGAATAACTGTACATTCCAAAACAAAATTATGTTCTTTTTTTTTTTGCAGGTCAACATGCATTTTGTGGGTCATAAATTATTTGAAATATGTGGAGTAGTTCTGACTGAAAGTGGTGATGATTAAAAGACACTACAGTGATTCAACGTCCAATCGAAATCAAAAGCTTAAAAAAAAGTGCTAAATTTTCAGATCAGAAGCATAAAATAGTTACCCGGCACATTTTGAGAAATCTAAACCATTGTCTAATTGGATTGCCCCCCCGGCAATCGCAAGTCCAATCGGCCAATGCCACTCAGAATCGCCCGATTTTATAATCCATGTGCACACTCCTTGACTCTACAATCAATAAAGTCAGACACCCTATCTGAAATGGTTGCTTTTCTCCTGAAAATCCTCATATTCCTTTCTGTGCAAGTTGCCCACAAAGTAGCATGAAGGATCAACTACCACATTAGTCCATTCGCCTTGGGGACAATTGTAGAAGACCAATACTGAAAGAAGTCCTCAACTCTACTCCTCCGTGGGCCCAGAGATATGACTCCTAAACATGACAACCCTCCATACGTCTTTAGCAAAACTACAACTCGTGAAAAGATGATCAAGTGACTCATCCTTGCTACTATAAGTGCTCAAAGATGTGCTTTCATGACATGAATCAATATTAACATAAATAATAGTGAAATTGTGATCGCCAGAGATCAAAGATCTCGAAAAAAAGAACAAAATGATTGTGACTTACCTTTTCCAAATGGGAGAGTTCGTAGATCCTTCTATTTTCTCTCCTTCAGCCGGCTGAAGAAGAAGAGTCCTTCTTGTCGAACGTTCACTCTCTTTTGGACAACAAATGAAATACTTTTTGAAATTTTCTTCTAGTACCTCGCAAGAAAGACAAGAAAACAAAAAGAGAAATATGATTAGAATTTTTAATGGTGTAGCATCTATTCTACTAAGAGAGATCTTATGTTACTCAACCAAAAATACTCACTCATTTTGTTTCTTTTAAAAAAACCCCTATATACAAAGGGAGGATTCTAATATGAAATGCTAGTGAGTGTATGAGAAGTGAATGATGCAATCTTCATATGAAAACTAGCAAAAATAAGAAAAAAAATAAAGAGAAAGAAAGGAAGAAAGAGAAAGATTGGCCCCTCCAAAACTACCAGGGCTTCAAAACTTGAAGAAACGGCTTGGAGGAAGAAGATGGAGCTCCACTGACGCTGTCTACATTCAGAACTATGAATCTTTCTTTTCACCTAGAAAAGATTCTCCAACAGTGCTCTGGCCAACCTCTTTGAAGGCTCAAAGGGGTACTCTATATATATATAGCTCTTTTTAGGATTTTAAGCCTAAAAAGCCTCTATCTTAGCGCATATATTACCATAGATAATTACTAGCCGAATGGAGACCTCTCATCTAAGAACAGTTGATAATCTCGGCCAAATGATATAGATTAATATGCCATTGAAACGCGTCGACCTTAGAAGACACCTTTTAGAAAGGCGTCGGCTTACCCGGATGTCTTTTAGAGGGTCCAATTAAAGAAGATAATTTTAAAAAAATGAAAGATAATCACAAAATCTCTAAAACACGTCGACCTAGAAAGATGCGATTTAGATAAATAAGAAATTGATTGAAATTTAAATTAGCAATCGGCCAGGATTAGGAATCTGAAACGCGTCAACCATAGTTGATGCTATTCAACTTAATCCTTATCCTATTAAAGAATTTGAATCAAAATTAATTTCATATAGAAATCTAAATAATGTCAACTTTGAGTGACACGAATTAGAAAATTTCGAGAAAAATAGCAAAAATTAATCAATGATCAAAACTCATACTATTTCGGGACATCATAAATGTGATATGAAATTTACTCAATGTGAAATCAAAATTAGCGTGTCTACAACTGCCTCGCTTTAGTATCGACTTGTACGAGAATTAAGTGAAACGAATCAATGGCGGTGAATGAAATAAAGCGTAATGAACTAAAAACATGATGCCAAGGTGTGATAAGATATGTGCTCAACAATACATGATGGGATTTTTTTCCAAAACAATCAGAGAAGAGGCTCAAAGAGATCAATGGAATGAATCCTATCTAGATAAAATAGACAAAGAAAATAAAAGAAATGGCGATCCACCTTCACAATGGGAAGTACTCTAGGTCATAAACTTTGCAGGTTTCACCATGGAGTGCAATTACTAGCCATTATAGATGTGCTACAACCATGGAAGATCTTAAAAGAAAACAAAGAAATATAAGATAAGGATCTAAACAAAAAAAGAATCTCAAAAATATCTTTTAGAAACCTTCAAAGATAATTGAGAGATCAATTCAGAATGAAATATTTCATATTACGTTGGGATTAATTAGAGCAATAGTCTGAAATTTAATCATTAACTGATTTTTACCATAATGATTTCAAAATTCTACATGAATACATGCTCGGCTAAAAAGAAAATTAAAAGAAAAAAAAGTATAAATGAATCAAAGATAATATTGCTAAACTGTTATTGATGAGTTAAGACACCAGTCCTGCAATCCAGTACTAAGTCAATTAATAATCTAATGGCCTATCCATGCGATTAAGAATCTTCTAGGATCATCATTGTTTTTGATAGGGGGGAACTTAAATTTTAGTTTCATCAGAACCACAAGGTCTTTGATATAATCTAATAAATATTTATCATATAGTAATGATGATGCAAATCAAATACATAAAAGAATAAAGGTTACCAGTTAACCACAATTCAGTCATCGCAGTGAGACTCCATAGCATTACATAACATTTCATCGTCTTCAGATTCTTACACTCAAAATTCGTCAGTAATATTATGCAATAAATAATCATCATAAAATAACAAACTCATTAATCAACAAAACATTAATTCTCTAAAACGTGTCGACCTGAGTCGACGTCATTCAGGTTAAAATGCATTGCCCTAACACGACGCAATTTAGCTTCCCGAGACAACTTCCTCTGAATCCATTTCAAATACAATTTCTTTTGTTGTTGGCACCCCTCTTTGGAATCAGAGTAAGACACTAAGCTGTGCGAATCCTCTCTATAAATATGCCCCATATGATCAAATTTACTCTTAAGAGGCTTTAAAAGTGAAGAACAAAAGGGGATTCTTAGCAGGAGTAAGAAGGAAGGATGGAAGAAAGGAAGGAAAGTATGTCAAGCTCATCAATGGACTCTATCGCAACTTCATGCAAGAAGGCGAAGCAAGAATTCGCGAGACTCTCTGACGTAGAGGGACATCTAAGCGGGTGAAATCTCAATTTACAAGTATGTTTTTCTTCTCCTAAACCCAAATTTCTTCTTCTTCTATCATCTTTCTCTATATGCTCCAAATTCTCTTCACTTCATAGTGAGACTTTTCCAATTTCTTCTTCTTTTTCTCTCTCTTCTTCAAGAGATACCCTCTCTTTCCTGGTCCAAGGAGATTCACTGTACTACCATAGATACAAAAACTTGTGGAGTAAATCACTCTATCCATGTAAACTTATATCTCCAAGTGGCATATCTAAGATTTAGTAGTGCATGCTAAACGTTATAAAGATGTGTGGATGGATTGGGCCGCAATGGACGTTCTCATAGAATTATGGTATCCTCAAACACATACTTTGATCTTCACTTCCTTCGAAGCTATCATTCTACTTGAAGGGATGAGGTTGCTTTTAGGACTCCTAAAACTTAAGACCAACAATGAAGAATTTGACATGATCGACATGCTACGCATGAAAAAGAAGCTCTCATCGCACAAGTTCTTGGAGAAAATAATGGAAGATCCAAAAGAAATTGAGAGCATTCTCACCCACAGAGGGATCAATCTAACAAAACTGACAGAATGGACATGGTAGAAAATAAAAGACGCAAAGGAGGAAGGCACAAAGATCACAATGGTTGCTTTCACTGTGTCCTTAGCTGGAGCTCTCTTATTCCCTGCTCAAGACAATATTATAAGAAGATCAGCTCAGTGCTATTTGCGAGATATTCAGAGGAAAACAGATAGGCACAATAGTTCTAGCCTATCTCTATAGTGGACTTTCAGCAGCTTCTACCGGTCAACCTCCTTATGGTAGCATACTTCTTTTCTCTCTATGGATCGATCTCCACTTCAAATTCAATCACAATGAAGAAAAGGTTCCAAAGATGTCAAAGAGCTACTGGCGCAGTCCTATCTATCACATAGTAAGTGCGGTGAAATTTAACAACAACATGACCAACTGTGTGCCCAACCTCAAGACTCAAGTGGACTGGCATAACTATCTTAAGACCATGCCAAGGAATGGCTTCGAATCTACACCACTAGCTCTTCATGAAAATGAGGTTCGAGTGCGCCGCTGCGCAGGCACACTGAGCTCAGGCTGATCGGTGGAATCGAGATCGTATTGTACAATCCACATCACTGTCATCCTCAACTAGGCATGTCGCGCTACGAATTCCCAGAACTTTCCAACCTTTCTCCAATCAAAAGGCGAGAATTAGGAACTGATGAAGATTTAGAGGCAATAGAGCTCATAGCCACTTTATGGAACATAGGCTTCACTCACTGCGTCAAATTCCCACACGAAGCGAATCGAGAACTCTAGAAATATTATGTAAAAGAACTCTAGAAAATTAGGCCTGAGAGTTCTCAATTATCTTTTTGAGCTTAATGCACTTTCCAAAATTTTACTTTGAATAGAATATGATCCTTTTTTTTCAATGTACAATTTTTCCAGAATTTCTTCTTAAGCAAAACAACTTATTTTCCTCAAAAATCACTATTCGGGTGCACTAACTCAAATCACGTCAACTCAGAGCGACATCTTTCATAATTCAATTTTTGAAAACTTAAGATTATTCCTCGAATGGCTTTGAATCGCGTTGGCCATATGCGACGTCTTTCATGATATCCCTGTACTTTTCACAATTTTCAATTCAGCAACTCCCTGAATCACATCGACCTTGGATGACGTCTTTCATGATTTCCTTGTACTTTTTCACAACTTCCAATTCACCAACGGCCTGAATCACGTTGACCATCAACGACATCTTTCATGATTTCCAAAATTTCTGTGGTACGGTCCTGATCAACCTAGGCAATAATTCTCTAAAACGCGTCGTTCATGGTCGATGCCTTTTAATCAATTTTCAAACAATCGTGCCTCAGTTTGTGTGCCACTGAAATGCGTCGACTGAGGTCGACTCGATTCACCTAACTAAGCACCCGATCCCGAGCCTCTTCTTCCTCATTCTTCCATTTTCAATCTCTCTCTCCTCTCTTCCTTCTTCCTCTTCGGTGAGCATCCTTCTCCGGCAACCTTCCATCTTTCTGGCCATCTCCATCTCTCCAATGACCCCATCTCTTCGGCGAGCTACCTTCGGCTCTCTTTTCATCTCTCATTCTCTCATTCTCTTATTCACCATGGAGAGAGGCAGTCCAAGCAAAAAACGCCAGAGGATCTCTGCTCTGCCGATTGTCAAGGTGGACTATGGCAAGGGCGTGGAAGCCTAGGCGGCGGTGATTGATGAGGCGGCCATGCTAGTGGTGGCGGCGACTTTCATGGAGGAGGACGTGGAAGTTCCACTCGCAGGACTGGTGGTGGAGGATGAAGCGGGGGCGGCACCGGCCGAGGAGGTTGGCTACCCCATAGTAAGTCCTAAAACCTTGTTTTTTATATGAATTAGTGGGCGGGAAGGACCAAATTTTGGGCTCAGATGGGTCCACAGACCTTGGCTTCAACCACCCCCAATGCGATTCAAGGAATGGTCAACGGTTAACAAAATGGTGTAAAATGAATTCTTTTTGACCCATTGATAACTAATTGATGTTTACGAATGATTGCAGGGCACTATAAGGGCTAGGATCTCGTGGGACCTGGTTATAGCGGCATATCGGGGTTTACCGGACTTTCATAAGCCCAGGCTGAGATAGATGGGATTTGAGGAGCAGCTAGACATAGAGCCCTTCTGGCTAGACCTGGTACTCCTCATGGCTCTCTAGGAGAGGTGGGATGCAGAGAGTAGGGCATTTCTGATGTCCTCGGGACATATGGTCCCCAATTTGGTGGACGTAGCACACATTACGGGACTGTGCGTCTATGGCCGGGTAGTCAGTGGTAGCACTTACCCTGACTATCGAGACATGACCAATTGATTGCTAGGACTGATGGTGGCCACTCTTTGTAGAGAGTCTAGGACCATTGCCCTGGTAGATGTTATAGATGCCCTGGGATTAAATGACCCGCGATAGAGGATCAGGGAGTCACATGAAGTGTTTGTAGCACGGCTGACCTAGACGGCAGGTGCAGTGTACTGCTGGGATGAGGAGGATAGGGAGCGGACAGATAGGGACTTGAGGCGATTCCTATTCTTCCTGTTCCGTAGGCTTCTCTTCGAGACGAAGGGAGATGACATTCACTATCATTTCCTAGAGATCCTAATCGATTTGGAGAGGATTGGGGAGTACGCATAGGGAGTGGCTCTCATGGTGCATCTTTTCATTAATTTGTTTGCAGTCACATTAGATTGAGAAACCATCATCAACGGCTTTGCGTCGTTTCTTCAGGTATGATTATGACTCTTTTTTATTTTTTATTTTTTTATTCAGAATGATATGATGATATGCCATGATGCATGTTCTAATCTTAAATGCTAGCCCATGATATTCATTTGCAAAAATAATACAATTTTCCTTAAAACAAGATGTTTTCAAGCAACATGATGTTGTACTATTCAAATTGATGTAAAAAACTGACTCCAACAGATTATAAATGTATGAAAAATATTTTTAGAAATTTTTTAGTTTTTTTTAAAATTAAATATAATTTTAACATGTCAGAATCTATTTTTCAAGGATGAAAATTTATTAAATAATACTAATAATATCAAATGGATTTATAAAGTAACCAAACTTGGCCGACATAATAGAAATATCATATGAAAAATGTATGCAAAATTTCGTTAAGATCTGACTTTATATGGTACAAATTTAGACATTTATAGAATGCTCAGATTGAGTCACTTATAGTAATTCTGAATTAATTATGAAATAAATATCATATAAATTTTACAAATTAAATTTTTTTTCATACATGTTAAAAGCATCTTGATTAATCTTTGGTCAAATTTTCAAGTCAATCGGAGCTTAAACAAGTGAGAATGGACGTAAGGAAGTTCAATGGGAAAACTAGGTTCTGAGCCGAGGTATTGTAGATACCAGTTGACCAAATCCGACCAGAACAGGTTAAAGCATATTTTTTTCAGAGATTTATGATCTCATCTTCAAATTTAATGATTTATAATCAAACTTAATAATATTTTGTACATATTTTAGGCACTGAAACATTGAAAACAAACTAAGCTTTCATGTAATACAAAATATCCATGCTTTAGATAATCATCATCTACCTCTTATATTAGAACCCCCAAAAATCGAAATCCGCCAAGATATATCGACCTCTAGCAAGAAGGATCACTTTTTAGTCTTCCTCCGACCTCCAATGCTCCTAAAAGGCAAAAGAATCACAAAATTATAAGCTATCCTCAAGAACAACTTTCATCTTCTTCCCTTTCTTTAAGAATATGAACAAAAATTCACCTTTTACAATGTAGAATGACGGTTAAGTTTAACCACGCCCCCAACTTCATATTTATAGAATTGAAACCCATATTCTAATCCCAAACAACTTCTACAAACCACCTTTTGATCGGATTAATCCTCTATTCCACGAATTAGAGGCAATCCGACTCCAAATTTGACTCCTCTCCCATAACTCTTTCTTCCTGAACTGAACTTTTAATTTTTTGGCTTAGTAAATAAATGAATCAGCAAAAATTATCTTCAATAAAGTTGTATATTTCTTCGAGCTCTTTCTTACGGTACTAATCATGCCAAAATCTGACTTATACACTAATAGTTATTTTCAAAATACCGACCTGCTATCCGGGGAACCGGAACTCAGAAAATTTTACTAACTTAATAGGTTAAACTACTTATAAAATTAAGTTAATGAGCTTACTCTAATTACCATAATACACTGTATCTGATCCTTTAATTATTATTTTTATTATCTATTTAATTATTAATTATATTTTTTAAAAAAAATACTAAGTATTACATCTTTTCCCCCTTTAAATAAATTTCGTCCTCGAAATTTACAATGCAAGTAGAATATAGAATTACTTACCAAACAATTCTAGATATCTCTTCTTCATTTCTTCTTGCATCTCCCGCATCGCCTCTTATATAGAATAATGCCTCCAAAGAACCTTGACCATAATAATCGTCTTAGTCCTGAATACTTACTCCTTACGATGAAGAATACGAACATGCTTCTCTTCATATGACAGATCCGATTGAACTTCGAATGGTTCATAATCTGATACATGAGATGAATCAGCAACATACTTACTCAACATGAAGACATGGAATAGCGGATGAACACCTGATAGTCCCAATGGCAAAGCAAGCTTGTAAGCAACCGGTCCAATACGCTTCAAAATCTTAAATGGACCAATATATCTTAGTCTCAACTTTCCTTTTCAGTCGAACCTTATGACTCCTTTGGTTGGTGAAACCTTCAAGAAAACATAATCTCCCATTTCAAGCACCAATTCCATTTTGCTTATGATCAGTATAACTCTTTTGTCGACTCTGAGCTGTTAAAAGCCACTTTATGATGATATCAATCTTATCTCAGTAATCCTATATAAATTGTGGACCAATCAATTTTTTCTCTCCAAGTTCTTCCCAACATAAACGTAATCGACGTGATCCACCATACAAAGCCTCATACAGTGCCATACCAATACTAGCATGATAACTGTTATTGTAAGCAAATTCAATCAACTTCAAATGATCATTTCAATTACCTTTCCACTCAAGGCTACATGCTCTTAGCATATCTTCAAGTGTATGAATCATTCTCTTCGGTTGTCCATCCGTCTGCGGGGGAAATGTTGAAATGAACTGCAATTGAGTGCCCAAAGCTTTCTCTAGACTTTTCTAACACCTCGTTATAAAACAAACATCACGATATGAGATAATAGACACTGGAACTCCATGCAACCTTACAATCTCCTTAATGTACATCCGAATTAACTCCTCCAAAAAATCTTCTTATACATAGTTAGAAAATGAGCAGGTTTAGTCAATCTATCTATAATCACCTAAATAGAATCATGCTTCTTCCTAATCAATGGCAATCCTATTACAAAGTCCATAATAATGTGTTCCCATTTCTATTATGAAATATCTACAGCATGCGCTAGCCCACCTGGCCTTTGATGCTCAATCTTCATTTGCTGACAAGTAAATATTTGGAAACAAATTCGACAATATCCTTCTTCATGTCAGACCACCAAATTTTTTTATTCATATCCTTATACATCTTGGTACTCCCTGAGTGAATAGAAAACTAGGATTTGTGAGCCTCATTCAACAATTCCCTTCGCAACTCCTCATCTTGTGGATCACAGAATCTGTCTTAAATCTAATAACTCCATCATCACTCTGAGAAATATCAATCTTACCAATCAATTCTTGCATCTTCGGTCTTGCTTCCGAGCTTCTATAACTCTCACCACAATCATAGGTCTTGTAGTTAACTGAGCTAGAACACAATGCTCACCTTTAACTTCTGGTCTACAATCCCATCTTCTCTACCTTAGATTTAGCTCTTTCTGAGAGAAAATATATTTCAAGCTCTGATGATCAGTAAAGATCTCAAATGATACTCCATGAAGATAATGTCTCCAAATCTTCAAAGCATGAACAACCGCAGCTAATTCTAAATCATGTGTTGGATAATTCTTCTCGTGATCCTTGACCTGGCGTGAAGTGTAAGCTACAACCTTCCTATTCTGCATCAGCACACATCCCAAACCTTTCCTAGAAGCATCTATATAGACAACAAAACCATGTGACCCATTAGCCAAAGTCAAAACTGAAGCAGTGGTAAATCTTGTCTTCAACTCTTGGAATCTTCAGTTTGTATGAATTGGATATTCTTCTTAGTAAGCTTGGTCATCGGAGTAGAAATGGATGAAAATCCCTTAATGAAGCGCCTATAGTAGCCTGCCAAACCCAGAAAACTCTGAATCTCTAAAGCATTCTTAGGCATCTCCCAAAAACGCACTGCCTCAACCTTAGCCGGATCTACAAATACTCCATCCTTAGAAATTACATGACCAAGAAAAGAAACTTGCTCCAACCAGAACTCACACTTACTAAGCTTAGCATACATTTAATTCTACCTCAACAATTCCAAAATAATCCGCAAATGCTCTTTATGTGCTCAATAAGTACCACCACAAATTGGTCTAAATACGGCTGGAACACCCTATTCATCAGATCCATAAAAGCAACATGGACATTTATAAGTCCAAAAGGCATAACCACAAACTCATAATGCCCATACTTGGTCCGAAAAGTAGTCTTAGATATGTCCTCATCCTTGTCCACAATTGACAATACCTTGACCGAAGATCAATTTTGGAAAAGACTTTGGCTGACTGCAATTGATCAAACAAATCATAGTCCTAGGCAAAGGAAATCTTTTATTGATAGTCACTTGATTAAGCGGATGATATTCGATATACAGTCTCATTATACCATCCTTCTTGCACACAAAGAGCACTGGGGCTCCCTATGGTGACACACTGGGCCAAATGAAACCCTTATCAAGCAACTCCTACAATTGCTTCTTCAGTTCTGCCAACTCTTCTAGGGTCATACGATACGGAGCCTTAGAAATAGGAAATATCTCTGGCATAAGGTCAATAAGAAAATTGATCACCCCGTGAAGGAGGCAAACCAAGCAGATAATATGTCGTACATTTTTTGGATGCACTTGATCTTGATTTTTTGATTTAAATTTGTATTTGTGTGTTTGATCCGAATCAATCAGATGATTGCGTAGTTCTTAGATTCGATCACGCTACTCATAAATGGAATAACGTTAATTACATCATTCCAAGAGGAAAATCCTTGATTAATTGTCGGAAGATTAGAATAACACCCTTTAAAAATGACATAAATAAAATATACATGATTGTAGTTGAAAAATGAATGAATTTTAGTTTTATTTGAGAAGCAAACTCATTTTTTAGTTTTAGAGTTGAGTCAACACAGAGGTGTATAGACTCAGTTGGCTTTTTATTTTATTTGATTATTCTTTAGAAAATATGGCAAAAGATTTGATTTCTTGATTTTTTGTTAATGGATAATAATGAAAGATATTTTTTAGTCTTTTTGGATTGATATGTGTGAGTTCATTGAAGATTTGTTTAAGTTTTTATGTTAGGAAATGAACATGAGGTTGGGTTTGCGTAAGGATGCGCAAACTCATTTATTATTAATGAGAATTCTTGTATTTGTCTTGATTTTGGATTTGTAAGAGGAGTGGAAATCCTTTTTATGGCATTTTTGATTGAGATGAATGGCATTTTTTTATAGAAATCATGATTTAGAATTTGAATGTCAATTTTATTGTATTTTATTAATAAGAGAATCTTATTATCATTCTTTATTATGTTTAAGGTTTTGGATTTGATTTGTAAGGTATGAAAAATATTTTTTATGTTTTCTTAGTTGATTTCAGTGAAAAATGCTTGAAGGACTTATGCTTTTTGTATTTTAAATTTATAAGTTTTGAAGGATGAGCAAGGTGTGTAGACTCAATTGAAGTAAGACCTCTTTTAGGTATTTTTTATATTTTGCAAAGGGTAAATTTTAGTTTTATATAATTTTTTGACTTACATGAAGTATATAGTTTTATTTAGAGTTTTTTAATTTAATTTACAGAGTTTTAAAGGTTAAAAATTTAGATTTTATCAAGTAAGGGTTGAGTCTACGCAGGGGTAGGGTGTGGAGACTAATTTGTCACCAATTTGTTCTTTGCATTTTTTGGGTAATTTCAAGGGAAAACTTAGCATTTTGTTTGGGTTTTTGATTTGTAGGAATTATGAGGTTTTTCTTTAGGGTTTTGGCTTGATTTGAGGGTAATTAAATGGCTAAATTTCAGATTTTAGGAATTAAGGTTTGAATTTGCGCAGGGGTGCGCAAACTCAATTGTCATAGAAATTCTTTTAATATTTTTTATTTTTTCACAAGGGAAATTTGGTTTTATTGGGGTTTTTGACTTATAGGAAGTATAAAGTTTTTATTTGAATTTTTTTGGTTTAATTTGGAAAGAATTTATAGTTAAAAAATCAGATTTTGTGAATTTGAGGTTAAGTCAGCGCAGGGGTGCGTAGACTCATTTGTCACAAACTTGTTTTAGGTGATTTTCGACAATTTTTTAAGAACAACTTGATATTTTTCTTTGATTTCCTGCTTTATAGGAATAAACTTGATTTTTTGAGAGTTTTAGATCATCTTGAAATGGAATGGAAGTTGATTTTTTTATTTTTTATGAATTTCAGGGTTAAGTCTGCGTAGGGGTGCACAGACTCAAGTCTAAACTGTGATTTTTTCTTTTGTGAGTTTTTGGATTGAGTTTCTGACTGAATGACTTGATTTATTGTATTATTTGATGATGATTTATAGGTTTGTAGATGAGCACAAGCTTCAAAAGCCATAAGATGAGAGTTTGGCCATTTGATTGAGGCGCAGACTCAAGTTAATGAAGATTTTCAAGTGAAATTTCTCATGAAGATGAAGCCTTCTAAAGTTGAAGGGAATTTCAAGGCTTTCAAAGTGTTGGGAGAGCTTACAACAAGTGGTTTTTCAAATGGTGGAAGCTTTAGAGGTCAAAGGACAAGATTTGTAAAAAATGGGTTTAAGTCTGCGTAAGGGTGCGCAGACTCAACTGAACTTGTAATTTTTGCTTTATTTTTGAGGGAATTTGGATATTTTTTGTAAATGGATTATTTATTTAAATGAAATGGAGTATTTGAGATGTGATTTCAGGAGATTTGTGCAATTTGATTTACTGTTTATTTGATTTTTTATTTGAAATGAGTCTATGAAAAAGTGTGCAGACTCAAGAGTCATTTTGGAAAAGAAGTTCTTTAAACTTATTTGTGTGCCATATAATATCATTTTGATGAAGTTTTGTCTTAGATATTTGAGTTATTAAACAACCTTTTTATTTTTTGAGCCTAAGGCAGGTGCGCAGACTTAACTTGAGTTTGAGGATTTGTGTTTATTTAGAAAGGAGAATGTTTATTTTAAATCTTTTCTGAGTGGGTTATGAATAAACTTTAGTTATTTGAGTCATTTGAACCATAAATGGGGTTATTAATCTATAGAATGCATCGTTTGACAGTTTTGAGTTGAGTGTGCACAAGGGTGCGCAGAGTAAGAACAGTAGTGCAGACTCAAGCTTGAAAATGGTCTTTGGCATATCCTGTACAGTTCAAGCGGCATTTAAATCCATCAAGGAGTTAGTTTCAACCAATATAGTTGGAATATGAAATCCGGAGTCGAGGGAAACAAATTGTATCTCATTCTCAATCGAATTTCCATGATTATAGGTACACGACTCAAAATCTGAGCATGATTTCAGGTTTATACTTCTTTTAACTTGAAGTGATTTCAAGAATCACTACAAATTTAGGATACTGAGAAATCTCAGAAGTTGAGTATGACTACATAAAGCCTTTTTAAGAAATGTTCCTTATGTGGGTTCTTTCAAATGACATGATTTCTTCATATTTAACCCATTCTTCTTAGATCATTTTAAAAATCATTAAAAATGCTTAATATAATGATTCCAAGATAAATTTCAACCTTTCATTAGGAGAACCCAATAAAAGTTTACGATCTTCACGAAGGATTATGTCATAAAGAGAATCGAAGGATCAATTCTCCTAAAAGGGATATGTAATGGCCATGAACCCTTAGGGGTGGCTGCAAAGGGGGGGCGTACCGAGCACAAGCCACTCACCCAAAGGGTGCCCTTAATGTCTTTGAGATGTAAGAAAAACCCACGAAGAGTAATCTAAAGCATCTCTACATTTGGGGAGTAAGGAACTCCACCAATTCTCCTAAAAGAGTCACGTATGGCCATAAACCATAGAGGTGGCTGCCAAGGGGGGCGTGCCAAGCACAAGCCACTCACCCAAAGGGTGCCCTTGATCCCTTCGAAATGTAAGGATTATCCACGAGGAGTCACCAATTTCATTTCTACATTTGGGGAGCAAGGAACTCTACCAACTCATTGGGACATTCGGGACATACCATCTAAATGAACCGATAGCAATGGGAACATAAGAGTGATGTTCTTTGTATGAAGGCCTTTGATGGTTACCTAACATTGGGATTGTTGGCATCCTTTGATTGGGACTTCTTTGGAGAAAACATCGGAAGAAACTTAAAATCTTAAAACATTTTACAAGATCTTAGTTTAAACATTAAGGCTTGATAAAAACCCAACATCCAAGCCATTAAAGACCTTCATTAGGCCTCAAAGAGACAACCCTAGGCCTAAGGACCCTTTGGACAAATTGGGGGAGGATCAAAGAATCACCTCGCACTTAAAACCCAAGCTTAAAGAGGCGCAGACTCAAAAAACTGCAACAGGCATTGAGTCTACCCAGGGAGGCGTAGACTCAGAATAGTGACTGTAGACTCAAAACACTGTAGCTCGTATATGCGTAGACTCAGAATAGTGACTGTAGACTCAAAACACTGTAGCTCGTATATGCGCAGACTCAGCTGAAAATCGGATTTTTGATAAAATGAGAGTTTAAACCTAAGCCAAATGATGGAAAATAAAGTATAAAAGATATAAAACCTAAAATCTTTATTTAAAATATATTTTAAATGTATTTTCTTAGGAAATATCATGAAGAACTTGTATATGAAACTTATGAAAACTTAAGCATTATTTTTATCTTTTCTAAGGATCTTTCCTTTTAGCTTTATGTTAGAGGGTTTATACTTAAAGAATCTCATCCCCAACTAGTGAGGAGACCTCCTTGAGAACCTCTAGGACTTAAATCCTTAGCTATTGAAGGAAAAAATCTCACCAAAATCGATTCAGTTATAACATGAAAAACATAGACATAGACCATAAGATTTATGGATTTTGAAAGATTTCTCTTAATGTTTGGCCTTGGGAAAGCATCATCCATGGAGGGGATGTGCTCCTAAGGGACATGGAAGGCCAAACCATCTTGAAAAACCCCCAAACCCAAGACAAACAAAATGAAAACCAGAAAATACAAAGTTCAGAAAATTAGGACAACAACTTGGATTTCGGGCCAAAACTCCATATTTAGGGGGTTTTGAGGCTTGAGAAGACCATTTTTATGAACTATAAAGGCCCCTCTACCATCCCCACACAAAAAACACAAGCCTTATGAAGGAAAAAATGGCATAGAAAATTCATAAAAGCCAGCAGACTCACAGACAAAGTAAAAATCTGAACATGTATTTCATTGTTTTTCAACACCATAGATGAACATTAAGGGGGAGATAGAAGCTTCTAGAACATTCAATATAAATAAAAGATCCTAGGAAAGCAAGAAGAACATAAATAAACCCATTCTTCATCCCCACTCTATCTTGAAGAGGGGATGAGAAGGGGGAATGGCTCTAAAAGCCCTTTCTCTTGCTCTCTTCTTCTCTTTCTCTCTTCCTTTCTTTTTCTCTTCTTCTTTCCTTCTCCTTTCTCTCTTGAGATGCAGGAAATGGATGGGAGGGAGGAGTGGAGACGTGCTCCTCCAAGCTTTCTCTCTTTTCTTCTTCTTTTTCTTTTTTGTGGGCTTTTGTCTCCAACTTTTGCAAGGAGGAGGGGGTAGTTCTTTTATAGATATTCTTGGATTATTTTTGGGGGGTAGATTAGGCATCCATTAAGCTTGGATTAGGGAGAAAATCCCTTACTTAGGATCCATCCAATAGGGCCTTTGTACTTGGAGAAATCCTATTGGTCTTCTTTTTGTTTTTCACCTACGCTCTTCTAGAAGAATCTTGAGGGGGGACCACTCCTTTTCTCTTCTTATCCATCTTTGGGCAGATTTGAGGATAGGACAAATGAGTTGAATGAGAGGATTGTGGGGACCATTTGAGGCCCTTTAAGGGCTGCCATGAGATCGGGCCTTTGGCCTCACTTTTTGGGCCTATAACCGGCCATAATGGGCTTCTTTTAGCTTGAAATGATGGGCTCGGTTGTGCCCTTTAAATTTCTTCTTCAATTGGGCATATAGTGATCCTTTTAGACTCCCTTTGGATTGAAATAATGGGCCTAATTATTGCCCACTAAATTCTCTTGACTTGGGCTTTCTTGAACAATTTTTTGGGTTTCTTCTTGCTCATTTTTTCGATAACAACAAATGCCGCCCGCGCATGCGGCTCATGCACAACGGCTGGAGGCGATGAAGTGAGTTGTATGCGTGTCCCTTTGTCACGTACTTACCTTCTTAAAGCGGCTCACGGTTTAGAAACCGGCCCTACTTGAAGGTCTTCTTTCATGCATCAAGACTTGTTTGCTTGGGACTGCTGCAATTTGGAGATTTCATTTTGGACTTTGTTTCTGTGATTGATTTGGACCAGGTCTTGAGCTTGGAGCAGCCGTAGCTTGCTTGGTTAGAGAGCCACATAACTCCGTGAGTCTGGCCAATTTAGGTTCAATTTAGGCCTTAAACAGACCAGATTTCCTTGAGTTTCAGGGAAGGGGACAAGGCCCCTTGAGTCTGCGCCAGTTCGGTTCAACTTTGGCTTTGAACCGGACCACGTATGTTGAGTTCGAGAGAGAGGGGCAAGTGCCCTTGAGTCTGCGCCGGTTCGGTCCGATTCGGAGCTTGGATCGGCTAAGGCTTCAAACCGACCCGGTCGGTTATAAAAGAGAAGGGGGCGGGACTCTTTTCTCTTCACCGCCTCTTCTTCTTCCTTTTTCCTTTGCTGCGCTGGGGGATTCCAAGCCTCACCCGCATCTTCTCCTTCCTCCTCTTGCCGGCACCGGTGGACGAAGCCACTGCAGCCGTGGGAGCGAGCTGTTGCCGCTACAAATTGCCCCCGCCGAGCTTTCCCTCCGCTTGTTCTTGCTGGTGGCCGAAGCTGCAGCCAGATTGGGGAACGCCACCGCCGACGAGAGCTACCGCTACCGCCGCCGCCGCTTGTATGTGCGCTGTTCGCTGCTTGGGGGTGCCACTTGCCTAGCGTGCCGGTTGCCTCCTTTTCCCTTTGCCGGTGATGAATGCTGCAACCCCATCGGGGAGCGTCGTCGCCATCGCCTGTAGGTGTGTAGTTCGCTGGGTTCAAAACCGCAGGTCGTGCCCTGTCTGTGGGTTGAAGGTGAAAGGCGGAGCCTTTTCTTTGATTTTTGGCCGGTGGGACTGTTTGGGGCTTGTTGGCCATTATCTATTTGGCCAGGGAGAGCTCCGTCTGCCTCTGTATCGACCTTTTGACATTTTCTTTGTCTTTTCCTTGCAGGAAATCAGCCTCGGGCTCATCGATCTACAGTAGCCGCCGACTCATCATTGTAGCACTGCAGGTCGGGTGGCCTTTGTTCAGCATACCCGTTGTTTGACTTTGGCAGTTCCCATAGGAGCAATCTCTGGGGCTGCGGCTTCAGTGCCTAGTCCCGGTTGTAGCTAGGCTCTAGGGAATTGGGTTACTGGAATGCCATTTCTACACTCCTCTGTCTTTGACATGGTATTCTTCTTAATCGGAGCATCTCGGTCTGTCTCGGATGGCTTCCGAAATTTTTTTTAACAGTCCTCCGTCAAGGGGAGATGTTGCCGAAATTTAGACGGAATTTTCTTTGTTTAAGAGAGTTTCTTGTATTTGATTCTGACTTGTTGTCTTTTCTTTTTTAGCAGGATGACTTCTGTAACGACCCGCCACCCTATAATCGGGGATCCGATTATTAATGGGTACCGAATCATTAAATTTGGAGCCAAGCCAGGATCTCGATAAGTCTGGGAAATAAATGATAAACTAAGCTAAACATTCACATCGCATCGAATTGTAAAGGAAGTGTAGAAATTAAAAAATTATTACAATTCGACTCGACTCAGCAAATAATTACATACTCCAACTGAAAATGAAATAATTAAGCGTACAGGCCAAAAAAGGAAATAACAACTACATCGGGACATATCCCGGAACAGCGGCTGCTGGCGCGCAACCAAAGGCAGCACTCTCCTCGCTACGCATGCCTGGAACCCTCACTTGAAAACCGCAGGGGGTGAGTCTCATTGAAAAAGACTCAGTAGGGATCCTTCGATCCCCACCACCCACTCACACACCCACAAGTGCAACAATACAAATATAGATAATTTAAGCAAGTAAAGCAGTAAACACAATTCCTAAATTTCGATATAAAATGCATGCATTTAAAATATAACATGCACAACTCTAAAACCATTCCATCACAGAGCCCAAAACCAGCGTCTTGGTTAAATACGCAAACCACACGGCCGAATGCGGAAAACACCGACCTGCTAAGACCAAATAGCAACCCCTCGGATAGCGCGCTGGCTACTCCGGCCTGATAGGCTACAGGTGGTTCTGCTTCCCCCAGCACGAGTGACACTCCGAAAGTACCACTCCCACACCGGTACTAGCTATACGTCGGGGTACACCAAGTGACCCTCTCTCTAGGCGTCACCCCACCACTCCCTCATCGGCGTCGTGTCACTCCCACACCGACACGGGGTGCCTAAGTGCTAACATGTAACGACCCGCCACCCTATAATCGGGGATCCGATTACTAAATGGGTACCGAATCATTAATTTTGGGACCAAACCAGGATCTAGTAAGTCTGGGAAATAAATAATAAACTAAGCTAAACATTCACATCGCATTGAATTGAAATAAAAGTGCAGGAATTAAAATTATTACAATGCGACTCGATACAGCAAATAATTACATTCTCCAACAGAAGGAAATAATTAAACATACAGGCCAAAGATAATTAACAACTACATCGGGGCATACCCCGGAACAACCGCTGAAGACACACTACACCCGGCCGCACGCGCCGCTCTAAGTCTGCTGGGAGTCCTCACCTGAAAACCGTAGGGGTGAGTCTCAAGACAAGACTCAGTAGGGATCCTTCGATCCCCACTGCCCACACACACACCCACAAGTGTAAAGTACAGCTAACAGTAAAGTAACAAGTGTAGTGGTAGGTACGATATCTAATTCTCTACGTGAGAACACATGCGGTCGAAATATAGTAATCATGCACATTCTAAGCCAACCGTTAGAAAACCCACAACTGCCGTCTCGATAGAACTCGCCGACCGTACAAACAACGGTGGGAAAAACCTCGACCCGCTGAGACCAAGGAGTAGCCCCTCGGATAGCACGCTCGCTACTCCGGCCCAACCGGCTCAGGTGACTACCCCTTCCCTCAGCATGAGTGACTCTCCGAATGTACCACTCCCACACCGGTACTAGCTGACCCCGGGGTTCACCAGGTGACCCTCTCTCACTAGGCGTCACCCCGCCCACGCCCCCACCGGCGCTGTGCTCACGCCCCCACCAGCACAGGGTGATAAAGCGCTACAATGTCACTCCAGGTCCACAGTAACTGAAAACCCAACACAGTGCGATCCGGTCACGTGAAAATCCCGCGATCGCTCAACACATATAGAACCATCCGATCGTGAGGAATCCGTCTTTATCGGGTGCACTAAAACATGTGCAAACTATCTATCTAGCAATGTGAACACGTTTTACTGGCATGCATTAGTGAGATTCTGTCTTGAATTGCGTCGACCTAGGTCGACGCCATTCAAGCTCCATGTACAGGTTCATATAAATCAGTCTTCAGAATCTGGCCTTAAAAAGCGTCGACCCTCATGGTCGCCTTTCAAAAGGCGTCGACATCCCCAGACGTCTTTCAACACGAAAATCCGGAATTCCCAAGGCCTTAACCAGAGGATTTCTGTCGTTAAAACGCGTCATGGATGCCCGACGCCGTTCAAAAACGCGTCGTTTACTCATGACGCCTTTCAGCCACGGAAATTCCAACCGGGCAGACTGTCTGTCAGTCAATTCCTGTCTAAAAAGGCGTCGTGATAGCCCGACGCCCTTCAAAAAGGCGTCGTCCATGCACGACGTCTTTCAAGCCCAGGAACCAGGAACGCCCTAAACCCGAGGGCTCCCTTTCCGACTCCAAATAACCCCGAAAATCATTCAAACTGGAGGGAAACGAAGAGCAAGACAATTCATAGGCAAACACCCCCATAGAATTCCTAAACATGCTCATTCTAACCCCCAAAACCGAAGATCTACCACATGCATATTGAGGAAAACGTGATCTCAAACACAGTGCCACGGGGAACGTCACCCTACCGGACCCTCGAACGCCTCCGAGCTTCAAGCCGTCCGCCTGTCTCGCCCCACGCCGCCGCCGGTACCGCCGAGGTCGTCCTAGCCCCACCGTGACGTCGGCCGTTGTCCGGAGAGTAGAACGCCGCAGTGGAAGTGGAGGTGGTAGGGGTAGGAGCCAGGTAGAGGATGGAGTGGAGGGAGAGGCGAAATGGTGTGAGGAAGAGAGGGAGGAGGAGGATCGCCGCCGAGTTCGCCGGAGGGAAAGAGAGAAAGGGAGAAGGAGAAAATGAGGGAAAGAAGGAGGGCTCGCGGGGGTTAACCAGAGGCTGGCTAAAACGCGTCGACATGCACAGACGCCTATCAGGTGACAAGACGGCTGCTCTGACAAGATTATGAAACGCGTCGACCATCACAGACGCCATTCAGACAATTTGTCAGGGCCGTACTCTGACACACCCAGAGTCTCAGTCTAAAAGGCGTCGACCCACACGGACGCCGTTCAGACGACCTGACAGGGCCGTACGCTCGCGGCCCAAAGTCAGTCCACGTGGCACCCACGTGGCAGAACCTGAAACGCGTCTGCCATGGTGGACGCCGTTTAAACCGCGTCTCGCGGGCTCGACGCGAAACAACACAGAGTTCCAGACCCCACTAGGGCCAGGACTACAGGGTCCGACCCCGAAAACCGAATCCGAAAACCTCAGTCCTTACATTCTCCCCCCCTTAAAAGAATTTCGTCCTCGAAATTGATTGCTAGAAATAACAAGGTCACAACAGGGATACAAGTTCACAGGGAGACTTACGAAAAAAGATAAGGAAATTGCTCCCGCATCTCATCCTCTCGCTCCCAGGTTGCCTCACCTCCGGAGCGATACTGCCAAATCACCTTGACCAAAGGTACGATCTTGTTCCGCAAGACCTGATCTCTGCGATCCTCAATACGAACCGGATACTCTGGGAATGACAAATCCTCAGCGACCTCTAACTCTGAAAAATCCAACACATGGGACGGATCCTGAACGTACTTCCTCAGCAAGGACACATGGAACACATCGTGCACTCCTGCAAGACTGGGCGGCAAGGCCAGCTGATACGCGGTCTCCCCAATTCGAGCAAGAATGGGAAAGGGTCCAATATATCGCGGGCTCAGCTTGCCTCGCTTCCCGAATCTCATCACACCCTTAGAGGGTGAGACTCGGAGAAACACGTGGTCCCCAACTTCAAACTCAAGCGGTCTCCGTCGGATGTCAGCATAACTCTTCTGTCTGTTCTGGGCTGCGGTCAACCTCTGCCGAACCGTCCTGGCAATCTCAGCACACTGCTGCACTAACTCAGGTCCTGTTATCTGCCTCTCACCGATCTCGGACCAACATACCGGGGATCGACACGGCCGCCCATACAAAGCCTCATAAGGCGCCATGCCGATGCTAGAATGATAGCTGTTGTTGTAGGCAAACTCCACAGTGGACAAATGTTGTTCCCACGAACCTCCCCAGTCTAGGCAACACGCCCTGAGCATATCCTCCAAGGTCTGAATAGTCCTCTCCGATTGCCCGTCAGTCTCTGGATGATAGGCCGAGCTGAAAGCCAACTGAGTGCCCAGCGCCTGTTGAAAGCTCTTCCAGAATCTGGAAGTAAACCTCGGATCTCGATCTGATACAATGGACAAGGGTATCCCGTGCAGAGATATAATCCGGTCCACGAACAACTTAGCCAGCTTGCCGACCGACCAGTCCTTCCTAATGGCTAGGAAGTGTGCCGACTTGGTCAGCCGATCGACGATAACCCAGATAGCGTCTTTTCTGCTAGGGGATGCAGGCAAACCCATTACAAAGTCCATCGTCACATGCTCCCATTTCCACTCAGGAATCGGCAAGGGCTGCAGCAACCCTCCTGGCCTCTGATGCTCGGCTTTAACCTGCTGGCATGTCATGCATCTAGCCACATACTCAGCCACATCTCTTTTCATACCGGGCCACCCGAAGTGCCTCCTCAAACAGTGATACATTTTTGTTGTCCCGGGATGCACAGCATACCTTGAACGGTGCGCCTCATCAAGAACACATCTGCGCACGTCTTCCTCAGTCGGGACATAGAGTCTGCCTCTGAATCTGACGGTACCATCATCCCACAACTCAACCTCAGGCCTCTGGAGAATCTGTGGTAACTCAGCATCTGCCCTCTGAGCCTCAATCACAGCATGGTACACAGCCGGTCTCACAGTCAGGCTGACAAGCACTGCTCTATCCTCTTCACGTGGAACTCTAAAGGAGGATTCCACCACCTGCTCAAATAATTTCCACTCCCGAATCATGAGGTATGACATGACCGTCTTCCGACTCAAAGCGTCTGCGACTACATTCGCCTTGCCCGGATGATAAGAAAGGTCAAAGTCATAATCCTTAATAAACTCCATCCACCTCCGCTGCCTCAGATTCAGGTCTCTCTGAGTGAACACATATTTTAAGCTCTTGTGATCCGTAAAAACTTGAAATTTTTCTCCGTATAAGTAATGCCTCCAGATCTTCAGTGCAAACACCACAGCTGCAAGCTCCAAATCATGAGTAGGATAGTTCTCTTCATGCCTCTTCAGCTGCCGAGAAGCATAAGCAACTACCCTACCATGCTGCATAAGGACTGCTCCCAAACCTCGACGGGACGCATCTGAGTAAACCACAAATCCACCTGACCCAGATGGAAGCACCAGCACTGGGGCTGACGTGAGACGAGTTTTCAGCTCAATAAAACTCTGCTCACAATCCTCCGTCCACACAAAACGAACTCCCTTTCGAGTCAACCTCGACAAGGGGGCCGCTATCGAAGAAAATCCCTGAACAAACCGCCTGTAATATCCGGCAAGCCCCAGAAAGCTCCTGATCTCAGTTACTGAAGTCGGCCTGCTCCAGTCCATCACTGCCTCTATCTTAGCTGGATCCACAGCGATGCCTTCACCAGAAATAACGTGCCCAAGGAAGTGCACCTCGTTTAGCCAAAATTCACATTTGCTGAACTTGGCGTAAAGTTGGTGCTCTCTCAGAACCTGCAACACTGCCCGAAGATGAGCAGCGTGCTCTTCCTCAGAAGGAGAATAGATCAGAATGTCATCAACAAACACAACCACAAATTGGTCCAGATAGGTCCTGAAGACTCGATTCATCAGGTCCATAAAGGCCGCCGGAGCATTGGTTAAGCCGAAGGGCATAACCAAAAACTCATAATGCCCATATCGAGTCCTGAAAGCTGTCTTACTAACATCCACATCCCTGATTCTCATCTGATAATACCCAGACCTCAGATCGATCTTGGAAAACACCCTCGCTGTCTGCAACTGATCCATCAAGTCATCGATCCTAGGAAGCGGGTACTTATTCTTTATTGTCACCTGGTTCAGCTGTCTATAATCAATGCACAGTCTCAAGGAACTATCCTTCTTCCTGACAAACAGAACTGGAGCACCCCAAGGAGACGTACTGGGACGAATGAAACCCTTATCCAGCAACTCCTGCAACTGCGCCTTTAACTCAGCGAGTTCGGCTGGCGCCATCCGATACGGGGCCTTAGACAAGGGCGCCGTACCTGGTGTAAGCTCAATGGTAAACTCGACCTCTCGCTGAGGAGGAAGGCCAGGCAGCTCCTCAGGAAATACGTCTACGAACTCACAAACAACAGGCACCTCCCAGGGACTGGGACTAACACAGACATCAGAAACAACGACAGAGGCTAAGAAAGCCTCGCAGCCACCAGCAAGCAACCTCCGTGCCTTAAAGGCATAAATGAGAACACCTCGAGAAGAAAGCCTAATACCTTGGAAGAAGAAGGTCGGGATGTCCGGAATAGAGAAGCGCACCCTCTTCCTGTGGCAGTCCACCTCCGCATAAAAGGCTTCCAACCAATCCATACCCAGGATGATATCGAAATCACGAATAGCAAGTACGACCAACTGGGCAGGTAGCACATGACCCTCAATGGTCAATGGAACATTCCTCAAACAATTATAAGATATCATGAAGTCTCCAGAAGGAACCTCAACCATCAAACCATCAGACAACTCATCAACGGGTGCAGAAAGAATGTCTAGGAACTGCTCGGAAATAAAAGAATGCGAAGCACCTGAATCGATCAATACATGCGCAGAGTTCCCAAGGACAGAGAGTGTACCTTCCACCAAGTTGGACGCGCGAGCCTCCCTCCTGGTGATAGCCAGCACTCTCCCCTGAGTCCTCGGCTTCTTCTGATCGCCATGACCCTGCCCCTGACTATGCCCCTGCGGGCACTGCCTTGCCAGGTGGCCCTGTTGGCCACAAGAAAAACACCTCCTGGGAAGAGTGGGACACTGAGTCCCACCATGAGCACCACCACATTGCTGACAAACAGCCGGAAGCCTCTGAGCTGGCTCCTGCTGTGCACTGGATGCAGACTGACTCTGCTGACCCTGCCTGGGCCTGCTGCTGCCGCTGCTGCCACTACTGCTGCCACCACCCCTGAAGAATCTCCTGAATCGGGAGCCGAGAGAAGACGATCCCGATCCGTCAGAAGGAGCCGGTGCCGTTGCCTTACCCCTGCCTCGCGCTGGCCCCTGAACAGTCTGCCCCCTCTCCCGGGCCGACTGGATCTGCTGAGCTTCTACAGCTGCTGCACGCCTAACTGCTGATGCCAAGTCTGTACAACAATGGGACGCCACGAAGTTCCTCAAACTGAGCCTAAGCCCATCCACAAACCTCTCCGTGCGACGCACCTCGTCCTCAGATATAAAAGGCACGAACCGTCCCAATGAAACAAACTTCGCCTCGTACTCAAGTACCGTCATACTCCCCTGTGTCAGGTCCATAAACTCCCTCTCCTTGGCTCGCTGGACATGTCTAGGGAAATATTGTGCATTGAACTCCTTGACAAAGGTCTCCCAAGAAATTTCCCTAAGACTCCTGTCCCCATAAGATAAACTCTTCAGCGCGGTCCACCAGTCATAGGCGCTATCCTTCAGCATGAAGGTAGCCAGCGGGGTCCTTTCTACTGCTGCACAGTCCATGGTATCAAAAGTCTTCTCAATCTCTCTAAGCCAATGAATGGCCTCGTCAGGGTCGGGACGACCGGTGAAGTGAGGTGGCCTCAGCTTCAAGAACCTCTCGAGTGTAGCTGTAGTCCCTCCCCGAGTACTAGAACCCTCGCTAGGATCTCGAGTCTGATATCGAGCCATAGTATCCATCATGGCCTCCATAAACTGCTCAACACTCGGCCTCCCTGCCTCGGACCCACTGGGGACATCTCCCCGCTCTCGAATAACTGGCATCCTCTTCCTGGGAGCCATCTACTCGCCTACAATTTACAAAATCAAAAGTTCTAATTAGAGTCCTAAAACCTATGCTACCGCCT
This sequence comes from Zantedeschia hybrid cultivar, assembly GCA_030544215.1. Classification (NCBI taxonomy): domain Eukaryota; kingdom Viridiplantae; phylum Streptophyta; class Magnoliopsida; order Alismatales; family Araceae; genus Zantedeschia; species Zantedeschia hybrid cultivar. Next base: position 56,315,324 of record JARZZO010000011.1, on the reverse strand, counting down.
TGCCTGTACGGGATAATGTATTTATTTGCCGAATTTCCAACATTTAACCTAGTTATTTATTTATTTGCCAGACCGTATGCTCTGATACCAACTGTAACGACCCGCCACCCTATAATCGGGGATCCGATTACTAAATAGGTACCGAATCATTAATTTTGGGACCAAACCAGGATCTAGTAAGTCTGGGAAATAAATAATAAACTAAGCTAAACATTCACATCGCATTGAATTGAAATAAAAGTACAGGAATTAAAATTATTACAATGCGACTCGATACAGCAAATAATTACATTCTCCAACAGAAGGAAATAATTAAACATACAGGCCAAAGATAATTAACAACTACATCGGGGCATACCCCGGAACAACCGCTGAAGACACACTACACCCGGCCGCACGCGCCGCTCTAAGTCTGCTGGGAGTCCTCACCTGAAAACCGTAGGGGTGAGTCTCAAGACAAGACTCAGTAGGGATCCTTCGATCCCCACTGCCCACACACACACCTACAAGTGTAAAGTACAGCTAACAGTAAAGTAACAAGTGTAGTGGCAGGTACGATATCTAATTCTCTACGTGAGAACACATGCGGTCGAAATATAGTAATCATGCACATTCTAAGCCAACCGTTAGAAAACCCACAACTGCCGTCTCGATAGAACTCGCCGACCGTACAAACAACGGTGGGAAAAACCTCGACCCGCTGAGACCAAGGAGTAGCCCCTCGGATAGCACGCTCGCTACTCCGGCCCAACCGGCTCAGGTGACTACCCCTTCCCTCAGCATGAGTGACTCTCCGAATGTACCACTCCCACACCGGTACTAGCTGACCCCGGGGTTCACCAGGTGACCCTCTCTCACTAGGCGTCACCCCGCCCACGCCCCCACCGGCGCTGTGCTCACGCCCCCACCAGCACAGGGTGATAAAGCGCTACAATGTCACTCCAGGTCCACAGTAACTGAAAACCCAACACAGTGCGATCCGGTCACGTGAAAATCCCGCGATCGCTCAACACATATAGAACCATCCGATCGTGAGGAATCCGTCTTTATCGGGTGCACTAAAACATGTGCAAACTATCTATCTAGCAATGTGAACACGTTTTACTGGCATGCATTAGTGAGATTCTGTCTTGAATTGCGTCGACCTAGGTCGACGCCATTCAAGCTCCATGTACAGGTTCATATAAATCAGTCTTCAGAATCTGGCCTTAAAAAGCGTCGACCCTCATGGTCGCCTTTCAAAAGGCGTCGACATCCCCAGACGTCTTTCAACACGAAAATCCGGAATTCCCAAGGCCTTAACCAGAGGATTTCTGTCGTTAAAACGCGTCATGGATGCCCGACGCCGTTCAAAAACGCGTCGTTTACTCATGACGCCTTTCAGCCACGGAAATTCCAACCGGGCAGACTGTCTGTCAGTCAATTCCTGTCTAAAAAGGCGTCGTGATAGCCCGACGCCCTTCAAAAAGGCGTCGTCCATGCACGACGTCTTTCAAGCCCAGGAACCAGGAACGCCCTAAACCCGAGGGCTCCCTTTCCGACTCCAAATAACCCCGAAAATCATTCAAACTGGAGGGAAACGAAGAGCAAGACAATTCATAGGCAAACACCCCCATAGAATTCCTAAACATGCTCATTCTAACCCCCAAAACCGAAGATCTACCACATGCATATTGAGGAAAACGTGATCTCAAACACAGTGCCACGGGGAACGTCACCCTACCGGACCCTCGAACGCCTCCGAGCTTCAAGCCGTCCGCCTGTCTCGCCCCACGCCGCCGCCGGTACCGCCGAGGTCGTCCTAGCCCCACCGTGACGTCGGCCGCTGTCCGGAGAGTAGAACGCCGCAGTGGAAGTGGAGGTGGTAGGGGTAGGAGCCAGGTAGAGGATGGAGTGGAGGGAGAGGCGAAATGGTGTGAGGAAGAGAGGGAGGAGGAGGATCGCCGCCGAGTTCGCCGGAGGGAAAGAGAGAAAGGGAGAAGGAGAAAATGAGGGAAAGAAGGAGGGCTCGCGGGGGTTAACCAGAGGCTGGCTAAAACGCGTCGACATGCACAGACGCCTATCAGGTGACAAGACGGCTGCTCTGACAAGATTATGAAACGCGTCGACCATCACAGACGCCATTCAGACAATTTGTCAGGGCCGTACTCTGACACACCCAGAGTCTCAGTCTAAAAGGCGTCGACCCACACGGACGCCGTTCAGACGACCTGACAGGGCCGTACGCTCGCGGCCCAAAGTCAGTCCACGTGGCACCCACGTGGCAGAACCTGAAACGCGTCTGCCATGGTGGACGCCGTTTAAACCGCGTCTCGCGGGCTCGACGCGAAACAACACAGAGTTCCAGACCCCACTAGGGCCAGGACTACAGGGTCCGACCCCGAAAACCGAATCCGAAAACCTCAGTCCTTACATAACAACTGTCACTCTAGGCCCACGATCGCACAAAACGCAACACGGTGCGATCCGATCACGTAGAAATCATCATCCTCAAGTATGATTTCAAGCATGCAATTAACCAAACTATATATCAATGTAAACACATGTTAATTGTAGGAATTAATGAGATTTTGTCTTGAATCGCGTCGCCCAAGGCCGATGTCATTCAAGACTTCTAAACTGGTTGATGTGAAATCTGGCCTCGGAAGATGGCCTAAAACACGTCGTTCAAGTTGGTCGCCATTTAAATGGCGTCGCTGTCCCTGGATGCCATTTAGTTTAGAGACAGGGTCTGTTATCTGGGGTAAATCGCGTCGTGGGTGGAAGCCGCCTTTTTAAAAGGCGTCGTTGTCCTCCGACGCCATTTAACCCTCACAGATAGGTTCCACTCCGACCTCCCCCGAGTTCCAAAACGAGATTTCTCTCCCAATTTTGCACAAAACACCATAAAAATAGAGAGGGAGGAGGAGAAACTAAGTACCCATTAAAAACTCACAATTTCTCATTACATGCAATCAGTATTTTCACCCAAAAAACCCCCTAAACATGCTCCAAAGCGGGATAAAACACGGTTTTTAAACAAAACGTCACGAGGATCGTCACCCTACCGGTTAATTGAACTCCTTTGAGCTCCAAGCCGCCGAACCGCCATGCCACACGCCGCCGCCGGTACTGCCGTGGACGCCGTTACTCTACCGGGACGTCGGCCGCCGTCCAGAGAGAAATGCGCCGTGGAGGAAGTGGTGGTGGTAGTGGAGGAAGTTAGGAGGTTGATGGAGTGGAGGGAGAGGAGGAATGGGGAGAGGAAAGGAAGGAAAAGGAGAAAAGGGAGCTGGAGGTTTGGAGGGAAGAGAGGAGAGAGAAGAGAAAGGAGAGAATGAGGGAAAGGAAGGGGAGTTCGCAGGGTCAAACTGAAACAGGTTAAAACGCGTCGTCTAATACCGATGCCATTCAGACGACAGGACGGGTCATACGCTGACATACCAGGGTCGTACTCTGAATGATGTCAACTATGCAAGACGCCATTCAGATGATATGACCGGAGCCATACTCTCGCGGCCCAAAACCGAACGTGGCACCCACGTGGCACAACCTAAAATGCGTCCACCTTGCTGGACGCCGTTTGAACCGCAAGGTCCCAAATCGAGGGATCCGACCCAAAAAAATGACCCGATAACCGGATCCAAAACCTCAATCCTTACAACTTCTCAGAGGAAAGGCAAAGCCGTAATGCCAGAGGTTGTCTCTAGAGATGTGCCAGTTTCCTCGATGGGACCTTCTGAACAGAGTCCTGCGATGGCTGAGGAGAGTGGGCCTTTAATAAGTCCCTTTTACTTGACACCTGCAGCGAGCATAACTGAAGACAGTGAGCTGGTGCAATTTTTCGAGGTTGCTGTCTTGGACCATCCCTTTGCCGATGAATCAGAGGGCAAGGTTGATAAGAGTAGACTTGTCTTTCCAGAGGGTTTCTATGAATACAGATGGGACATGGATTATCCATCGCACTTTCCCAGTGATTAGCATCTGTATAATTTCTTGCTTGACTTTAAAGTCAATGGAGTGCGCTATGAAAGGAGAGCTTTTTATGCTGAGGATGCCATTTTGAAATTTTGAAATAATATGAGGGGGACTGTAACCCGTGGACACTCGTTGTTCAAGCCGGGTTACGCCAGAGACATGCTCATGTCCAGTAGGACCAATATCATGCGTCCTCAGGATGGTATTCTGACCCGATCACCTTTGTTCTTGACAAGTGGGGATACGATAGAGGTATCCCAAACTCTAGGCACATGCGTCATGGGCTATTTCTTTCTCCTTGTAAATGGGGCTTCAAAGAAGAGCCATTGATCTTTGATTGCTTTGCCATGAGATTTAGATTGAAGGCAACAATGGGCTGGTTTGGCGACTTGAAACTCGAATCCGGCCATAGCTTCAGAGTGTATTTTGTAGAATTCACTGACTATGTCTTGGAGAATTACCATGATTTGCTGAGCCGAGTGGATCTTCTCGGCAGTGTGTATGCAGCTCGATTCCGATACCCGATCTTCAAAGGCCTTTGTTGTGGCATGATCGAGGTATTTATGAAAGAATTCAACACCTTTTACACTCTAGAAGGGGAGACCTCTCTGGATTTATGGACTTTATATCAACTTTATGGCTTGCCCATTGACGGAGAGCCTTATGAAGAGATATGCCATCCTGACATTGTCAAAGACAGAACAAATGGCAAGGGTCGCTATGCAACTTGGAGGTCTTACATATTCCTCCTTAAGGCTTACATGATTTTAGCTTTTGGTGAAGAATCTCTGAAAAAGAAGTCCCTCAGAGAGAGGACGAGAGTCTGTGGAGTTGTCTGGCTCCGTTTCTTTCACAATGTTGATATTCGATATAGAGAATTTCTTGGGGCTGGTGAAACTCTAGTATTGATGGGGCAGACAGCCTGGCACCGAAAGGGATACCTTGGTATCATCTTTGAAGAACATAAGAAAGATGCCAATCCATTAGGTTTGGATAGAAATACCCATCTGGCCGCATACTTAGCCTATTGGCTTTCGAATTTTGCACTTCCTCAAGGGATGAAGGAGTAGTTCGCCCAGAGACTCCTTATAGAGCTTGTGAACTAGCATGGGGAATCAAGCTATCTCTGGCCCCAGTTACTTTGCGCCTGATTTTCAAGACCCTTGGTCAGGCGGTTGAGCAGGAGAAACTACGGGAATTTAATGTTGTGGGTCCCATTCATTTTTTCAATGCTTGGGTTGCTTCCATTTTTTCAGAATCTACCCCGAAGAGCCTGGCTTCCCCTCGCATATTTCCGTGCATGATTGAATATGCGAGTGTTGATGGAGGGGATACTTAGAGGAAACTTTATGAAATTCGCGGTGTCTTGACTGACACCAAGAAAAAAACTGAAGGGGACTTACGTTTTTGGAAACACACTGCCAATTCCCGCCCTCCAGTGAGCCCCTTCAAAGTATTTTCTGAAGGTAATCCGATTGAGTTTACCCATCCTCAGACGAAGCAACTGCTGAAGAAGTCTGCATTAGATAGTCAAATTAGGTCATGGCTTCTATCAATCAGACCTAGTGTCTTGGTGTATCGGAAAGGATATGTAGTTCATTTAGAACCCTATTATCCTTTCCGCTTTGGCCGCAACTTTGGCTATGATCAATGCTTCCTTCTTGCGATCAAGTATTTTAGTTTCCTGACCGTCATCTTTTGGGCTCCAACGGACTGCAGAGTGCCCGTGAATAGTGGGATTATTTCCACCGGTTTGAAAATGCTTCTTTCAGAATTCCCTCTGCTGTCCATGCTCCTCGCGCAACATGTGAATATGTTAGAAGGTGGCGAATGCGCACCAATATTTACAGCCAGGAGAGGACCCAGTGTTGGAGTAATGTTGAGAAGGATATCTTGGAGACGTAGCGGGAAATTCCATTTGATATTGAATTCAGCTATTTCAGATTCTTGGATGATAAGAATGCCGAGACATATGGCAAGAGACGAGCAGCTTACAAGGCTTGCTATACAGATTCTCTGGCCCCGATTGATCTGGAATTAATAAGGTTGGACACCGAAGAGCTCAAGGGGGAGTTCTTGAAACAATTTAATATTTCTGTGGCCCCTGAAGATTGTGCTGATATCATTTCCCAGAAGAGGAAGACATTAGTTGTCGAGACCCTCAGCAAATTCCTCGGGGTCTTTCAGATCTTCAGAGATTCTATGTTCCGCACAAGGAAGAAAAACCTGATTTCTACAAGGGCACCAGTTGGTTATTGGTCCTTTTAAAATATTGCGGTGTATCCCAGGACTCCACCGCGCAAGGAATGTTGGATGCAAAATTACAAGCTTCATGGGACCATATAGATGGTTGGGGGCTTGATGCTCTGCGCCTGGTTATTTGCTTGAGCGATAGAAGGCATTATGACCTCAGTGGTTTGGCCCCTCAGGCGAAGACAATGAACGATGTTATGTATATTGTGAAGGAGGCTTCGCTCAGAGATAAGTCTTCCACATATGAATATTGGCCTTTATCAAATTGTTATGAAGGCGATTGCTGTAAGTATATGAATTTGTGCTTGGATTTCTTTGAGCTTTGTGCCTTTTTCTGTTTATATAAATTTATTCTTTCCTTTGCATATCTTTGTAGTACTTGCGGCCAAATATCTAACTCAGTAGCATCGAAGAGCTATAGCACTTGCAAAGAGGCCCTCTTTCTTTTCTCCTGTGACTTCTGAGGTGCCAACCCCTACGCCAGCCCCTGTTGAAGTTAGTACTGTAGGGAGGGCGGTTGCCACTGCCAAAGAGGCGCGTACAAAAGGGAAACATGAACCGGCCCCCGAAGCACATCTTCCTGTTAATTTTCCCGAGATTGTTGAATTCGAAGCTTTTATATCAAGAGTTGCCAAGCGATCAAGCTCTTTGGTTTCCCCAGCCCTAGACAAGGGTGGTATGCATCAAACTTTTGATTTATACCTTTCAGAATTTGACATTGATGATGAATAACTTCCTTTTGTTCCCCTCCCAGGGAGAGTCAAGCAAGTTGCGAATAGATTTCGCAAGGGGCCCAAGGAATATGTTCCCCCCAAGAAGATTATATTGCCCAAATGCCAATCTTCGAGATTACTGGCTCAGGCGAGGAGAGAAGGGGCAGAGGATACTTCTTCCAGTGTGGAAGAAATTTGTGGCATTCCTCCCTCACCTTTTGTTTCTTCTTATGTTACTGAACATATTAGTAGCGAAGTTTTGCCAGAGACAACTGCTTGGTCGCCGTCGAGGGATCAAGGTGATCATTCTGAGGCTTACAACAATGATGCTTTCATTTCACTATTGAGTTTCTGATTTTGACCATGTAGGTTTTGAAACAACTGAGGGCCTGATAGCATCATCATGTTGAAACAATGCAACCTGCTATGGTAATTTTTCTTTACCACATCTTTTCTGCTTTGTTCATCATTTAAGCTTGACTTGTGTATATGTTGAATATCAGGAATGCTCGGATCATGTGGAAGGGATCGAGATTCCTCATGTGCCGATTGAAGGGGACATGGATTTTGAAATATCCGTCGCCGTGCCATTTTCTTCTTCTGAAGAGGCGGAAGTTGTTTTTACCGAGGGTGCGGAACCAGATGAAACTTCAATGGTTCCAACTATTATAACTTTGACAGAGGTCATTACTTTTCCAGTTATTAGGACTGTGGAACTTTCAACTCCTGAACTTGCGGGTGTTACGGCTACTTTGGGTCTTCCTTCAGAGCATGACGGGGTTGACTCGGGAACAAATTCACCGAGTCAACAGGTGATAGTATCCCGTCCTGTCCCCTATAGATTAAACTCTGCTAAACATATTCTTCGGCTTATTAATATTGTGACTCACATATGCACATCATCCCTTGTACATATTTCTCATGAGCCAATTACTTTAGTCGGACCTTCTGCATTCATAGTTGCTCTGCACGCATCTAGATTTATAGAAAGTCACCTGCCCCTAGCCATATCGAGCACTGTAGCTGACATATTTGCCCTTCTATTACCAAACCTTCCTCCAGTTCAATGTCTTCCTCTTCCCGTCAAACAGTCATGGATTGGACTTCAGTGGATGAGTCTGTGCATATTGCTATTCCTTCTATTCCTGCTGGTTCAGGCATACAAGGTATTGATATCCTTGGCGCCAATATCAAGCTTTTACCACAGATCATACGCCGACAGCCCAGTTCATCATATGATCTTCTTTTCCAACAAATTGAGAGTATGACTACAGGGATTCATTTAGCAGGAGCTTCTTTGGACGAGTGTCTCCCTATTGTTTCCACTGCTTTAAAATTTTTCAAGCATCGAGAATATTTTCTATCCTTTATACAAGATCGACGCCAAGCCTTATCTCATCAGCAGAGTGAGTATAATTTGCAAATGCAGCCTGTTTCTCTTCAAATTTCACAACAACAAGCAGAAATAGCTGGCTTTGAGCAGAAAGAAGGCTTGTTGGTGGAGAATATTCAGCGCTTGGAGAATGAATTAGTTGCTGCAAAGGCCAAGCTGGAAACTTTAAGGCACAGTTTACACAGACATTAGGATGATCTTCTAGTCTCCTAGGGTCTTCTTGAATCCTTATCCAGTGAAGTTTCCATATTACAGACTGAAGAGGAAGCTCTTTCTAAGTTGCATACTCAAGTCGGAGAAGGACTCCTGCTGTTGTCCATGTTATTTGAAGATCCGTGATGTCGTTTACCATAGAACTTTGTAATTGGAAAGGGTATTTTCTTTTTGCTTTTCCATGTAAACTGGGAGGGAAGTCACTCTTGTAACTTTTTGGCATATATGAAGAGAATTTTATATCATATCCTCCTTTCAATGAATGGCATGCTTGAATTTCCTTTTCTCTTTTTTTTTGTTCACTTTACCGACCCAAGTATCCTTTCGGATTTTCACCTAAGTCGGCCCCCTCTTACTTTTGCCCATGTGCCCTTTTGGGTTTTCACATGGTAGGGTTCCCGATTTTGCCTGTGGCGCCCTTTCGGGTTTTCACCACAGCAGGGTGTATAGCCCTTGTTTCCTTTGACCGCAGAGAATACGATCAAGTCAGGCGAGGCATCTCTATTTTTAAACTCCTTTTGTTTTTTCTCTCATTTTATTTTGTCTCTCTCTCTCCTCTTGTTGTAAATGAAGTAGAGCGAAGTATACATCCATGGTAGCTGCAAAGCTGAAAGGAAAAGATTTCTAATAAAAATGACTTAACAACATTTATTGGCTTCCATAACTAGCAATGTTATGGGGATTATTGAAGCTTAAAATAGAAGGACAGAGTGAGAGGGGCAATGAATACCTCAAATCACTTATTTATTGAGAATGACACAAACTGTAAGGGCCTGAGCCTTTATTGGGGTGGCAGAGGTCGTAAGGACCTTAACCACTATGCAGGGTGGCAATAGACCGGAAGGGTGTATGCCATGCAAACCCTAAGTACCAACGACGGACTCATAGGTTTTTGGCCGTGGTAACATAAGTATGATTTGAAATGCATGAAATCCAGAATACTCCAAGTGGACTCATAGGTTTGTAGCTCGAAGTAAACGGGGGTGCTTTGAATGAGGCAAACCTAGATATCTAGGTCATGAGGATCCTAATTATCAATGACGGGCTTAAAGGCTTTTGGTCATGATGACTAGGGATGATTTTGAATGGATGAAACCCTAACTACCATGGAAGACTCATAGCTTTTAGCTGAGGTAGACAGGGAGCACGAAGTACTCTTCTCAGAGACCCAGTATATCGGGGATGACGCAGTAACGAGGGACCTAGGCCAGCCACTTGTGTGACGTAGTCGTTGAAGACCCCGGCCGACTTACTTTACTTTGATTTGGTTTTGCTTGATTGGTGACGGAGTATTCCTCTCGGAGACCCGGTCTTTCGGGGATGATGGAGCACGAGGGACCCAGGCCAACCACCGGTGCGACGTAGTTGTTGAAGACCCCGGTCTACTTACTTTGCTTTGATTTGAATTTTCTTGAATGGTGATGGAGTACTCCTCTCGGAGACCCGGTCTTTCGGGGATCACGGAGTCACGAGGGACCCGGGCCAGGCACCGGTGCGACGTAGTTGTTGAAGACCCTGGTTGACTTACTTTGCTTTAATTTGAATTTACTTCATTGGTGATGGAGTACTCCTTTGGGAGACCTGGTCTTCCGAGGATGCCAGAGTCACGAGGGACCTGGGCCAGCCACCGGTGCAACGTAATCGTTGACGACTCCGGTCGACTTACTTTGCTTTGATTTGAATTTGCTTGATTGATAACGGAGTACTCCTCTCGGAGACCCGGTCTTTTGGGGATGGCGAAGTCACTTGGGACCCGGGCCAGCCACCGGTGCGACATAGTCATTGAAGACCCCGGTCGACTTACTTTGCTTTGCTTGCACTTGGATTTGAATTTGCTTGAATGGTGACAGAGTATTCCTCTCGGAGACCTGGTCTTTTGGGGATGACGGAGTCACGAGGGACCCGGGCCAGCCACCGGTGCGACGTAGTCGTTGAAGACCCCGGTCGACTTACTTTGCTTTGCTTTTGCTTGCACTTGGATTTGAATTTGGGCTTAAAATTGAGTGGCGATGCTGAATGCATCCACACCACCTTCTTCGTTTTGGGCTTACTTTGAATTTGGACGGTAGAATCTAGTAGGACCCACGCTGGCTTGTATTTGAGCTTGATTTCAGGCAGCGGGTCCTGTTGACCTAGGCCGATTTAAACTTGAACTTTAATTTGAGCTTTGAATGCTAACATTTGAATTTGTGCTCGAGCTTGAATTGGAGCTTTGAATTTGTACTTAAATTTGAGCTTAAACTTGAATTTGAACTTGAACTTGAATTTAAGTAGCGGATCTTGTTGATCCATGCCGCTTCATGCTTGGATTTGAGCTCGGTTTGGAGCTTGAACTTGAATTTTGGATTTGAGTTTAAGCTTGAATTTGAGCTCGAGTTTGAACTGGAGCTTTGACTTTGAGCTTGAATGGCAGGATCGAATGAACCCAGGCCATTCTCTTGCTTTCAATTTTGTTTTAAATTTGGATTTTGAACTTGAGCTTGAGCAGTGGGTCCTGTTGACCCAAGCCGATTTGAACTTGAGCTTGAATGGCAGGTTTGAACGAACCCAGACCATCTTCTTTGTTTTGACCTTGGATGGCGGAATCAAATGAAACTGGGCCATCTTCTTGCTTTAAACTTGGATGGCGGAATCGAATGAATCTGGGCCATCTTCTTGCTTTAAACTTGGATGGCGGAGTCTATCAAGACCTAGGCCAGTTGGCATTTGGATTTGAACTTGAACTTGAGCAGCAAAGTCTTACTGACTTGGACCGATTTGCATTTGAACTTGAGCATGGAGCTTTAAATGTGTACTTTGAGCTTAAACATGAATTTGAATTTGCACTTGGATTTGAACTTGAACTTGGATTTAAGCGGCGGATCTTGTTGATCCAAGCCGATTTACCTTTGAACTTGCACGACAGAGTCTTGCTGACTTGGGCCGACATGCATTTGAACTTAAGCTTGAATTTTGAATTTGAGCTTGGAGCTATGAATTTGAACTTTAAATGGCGGGATCAAATGAACCCAAACCATGTTCTTTGCTTTCAAATTTGCTTTAAACTTGGATTTTGACTTGAATTTAAGCAGCGGGTCCTGTTGACCCAGGCCGACTTATCTTGAACTTGAGCTTTGAATAGAGGGGTCGAATAAACCTAGGCCATTCTTTTGCTTTCAACTTTGCTTTACACTTGGATTTTGAACTTGAATTTGAGCTTGAATTTAAGCAACGGGTCCTATTGACCCAGGCCGACTTATCTTGAACTTGAGCTTTGAATGGCGGGGTCGAATAAACCTAGGCCATTCTTTTGCTTTCAACTTTGCTTTGCACTTGGATTTTGAACTTGAATTTGAGCTTGAATTTAAGCAGCGGGTCCTGTTGACCCAGGCCGGTTTGAATTTGAATTTGAATGGCGGGGTCGAATGAACTCGAACCATCTTCTTTATTTCTTAAACTTGAACATGAGCTCAAGCCTGAACTGGAGCTTTGAGCTTGAGTGGCGGAGTCTTGCTGACTTAGGCCGATTTCCATTTTTGACTTTGAGCTTGGATTTGAATTTGCACTTGAATGGCAGGATCCAGTAGGTCCTAAGCCATCTTCTTTGTTTCTTTGTAGCTTTTTCCCCCTTGTTCATTGAAATAACAAGGTTGCAGGGCATATGTATGTTTATATCCACCAATTTCGGAATCGGAAAAAATCATTGATTCAAATTGATTTGATTGGAAACTTCAACCGGTTATAAAACGGGAAGCGAAAAATGATTTATACTCCCTCCGCACCGGGTTTGCCTCAGCACCATTGCCCGACTAGCGGGATAGTCGTGCCGACTTTTTTTTTTTTTTTTCTTTTCAATGACATTTCGTCATTGGCAACCCATAAGGTGCTTTGGGGCGGCTTCGTAAAGCCTTTTGGAGCCTCTTCAATGTCCTTAGCTTATATAGGCAGGTTAATTTTACCATGTCATTTAAGATTTATAGTCCCAAGGGAATACATCCTGAGAACTAGATGATTTCTTTGACTGTCTTCATGGTGATCATGCTCACACCGTAGACAGTGCTTCATATATTCTTCTCAACCATTGCTTAGAAAGCATGGAGGTGGCGCATGATAGCGCTTCATATGTTTGCCATTTAAGGGAGGAAATTGCACTTTTTCCTTATGATTGGTGAGAGTGTATGCTCCTCCTTCATAAACAATTTTGACGACATAGGGGCCAATCCAATTACTGGTTAGCTTCCCTTTTGGATTTGACGCCATGACTTTTCTTCTTTTGACCATGACTAGGTCTCCTTTCTTAAAGGCTCTTTCTCTGACTAGTTTATCAAATATTCGAGCCATACGAGGTTGATATATCTGAATATTTTGTTAAGCTCGAAGTCTATCACCTCCCAAGGCTACTAACTCCTCGAGCCGCCTTTCTACATTTGATTGATTTCCTTTGATAAGCCCCTGCTCTAAGGCAATGTGCAAAGAGGGGACTTCCAATTCAATTGGCACGACTGCCTCTGACCCATACACTAAGGAATAGGGAGAACAACCGGTTGGAGTTTTATATATGGTTCTGTAAGCCCATAATGCTTCATACATTCTGTCTTCCCAGTCTTTCTTGGTTGAATTGACTGTCTTTGCTAGAAGGTTGCATAGGGTCTTGTTAAAGGCTTTTGCTAACCCATTGGCTTGTGGATTGTAGACTGTAAAAGTCCTCCAATCAATTTTGAATTTCACAGCTAGCTTGTATATGATTTGATTTCGGAAGCATGTTCCATTATCTGACACGATCCGACTAGGTGCACCATATCGGAACAACATATTTTGGCGGAGGAACCTTTCAACGGCTATTCCGGTGACTTCTCTTAGTGCCACTGCTTCGTCCCATCTGGAAAAATAATCTGTGGCGGCCAGAATATATTTAGCACCTCTTGAAGAGGGTATGAATGGACCAACAATGTCCATCCCCCATTCGGCAAAAGGCCATGATGGTGTTGTAGGGTGCAAGGGCACTGTGAGTGCTTAGAATGACCGTGTGATTATCATGAAAAATCTAGGTTATTTAGTGTAAAATAAATCTATTAAAAACAGCAACTAAGTGCAGTGATCGCCAGAAACTTTTAACTAAAAAGTTCCAAAAGAAGTATGATCGCCTACCTGTTTAAACGCGGAAGATATGGAGTCCTTGGTTCCCCTTCCTCAGCCGGCTGAAGAAAGAGAGCCCTTCTTTGCTTTTTGTTTTTGCTGTTGAATTTGAAATTTGAGGTTGAGGTTGAGGATCGTCCAAAAATCCCTTTTGACTTGTGCTTGATTTGCTCCTTTTGATTCTCTCGTTGTTGTTGAGTGCAGCAGGAATAGAAAGAAAAAGAGATAAAGAAACAATGATGAGAATTTTAAGGAAAAGCAGTATCTATTCTAATCATGATGCTAAGTATGCAATTAAACAGCAAACTTACTTGTTGAGTGGCTTTTGAAACCCCTTAATCAAGTAGGTTTTGAAGAGAATGAATGTGTTGTGTATGTTTGCATGAAGTGAATGATGAAGAATGTAGAACTAAATGAAATGCAGATGCAGAAATGAAAAACTTATGCCCAATTGTTGAATTCTTGAATGGATGAAGACTCTTGAAAAGACGCCGACTTCTGGAAACAGCGCTTCAGCGTTCCGACGTTGTTGCTTTGATCTTCAATTCGCTATCGCTCCAGTAATTCAACTCAAGATTATGCTCTCTCTTTTTTTTTTTTCTTCAACATGTAAGGTATTTATAGACTTCTTCTGCGTTCGTGATTAACATTGAAAAACTCCGAATTTATCCATCTTAACCGACAGATAAATACTGATTAATTCATCTTTATCTGTAATTATCTAAAACGCGTCCAGTATGGCTGACGCCTTTCAAATTAATTAAGATAAGGATAAATATCCGGAAAAACTTATCTTTATCTTTATCAGGTAAAACGCGTCCACATGTGTAGACGTCTTTTACACTAATTAAGATAAGGATAAACATCCGGAAGAGAAGTTAAAATAGCTTAGGAAACCTAAAACGCGTCAGCACTTACAGATGCCTTTTAGCTAATTAATCCATTGATTAAAATTCAAATTTAAACGTTAAAATAGGAATAAAATCTAAATGGCGTCTATACAGGTTGACGTCTTTTAGAATTCTGCATATTTTAACTGAAATTTGAGCTAAAATCAATTTAATTGATTAACTTAAACATGTCTGTTAAATCCGACACTCAAAAAGATCAATAAAAATTAATCAATGATTAAATATCAGACCATTCTGAGGCATTATTATATGATATGAAATTTACTCAAAATGATGTCAAAATTAGCGTGTCTACAGCTGCCTCACCTTGGCATCGCCTTTGCAAGGGAGTGAAATGAAATGGAATATACTGAAAAGGTGATGCTAAGGTGTGATGAGACACGCTCTTAACATCACATGATTGAAATTTTTCTCGAAATCATCAATGAAGATAGCTCAAAGAAATCAATGGAATCATTCCTGTCTGGATGAGGTAGACAAGGAAATAAAATAAGGTCGATCAACCTCCTCAGAGTGGGAAGTACCCCAGGTCGTAGACACTGTAGGTTTCATCATGGGGAGCGTTTGCCAGTCAATGTGGACGTGCTGCAACCATGATGGATCTTAAAAGAAAACAAGAAATATTGAATAAAGAATCCGAGAAAGGATAGAATTCCAAGGATATCTTTAAGCGAACCTCAAAGATAATCAAGATACTCAACTCAGAATGGAATATTTCATATCATGTTGAAGTTATTTGATTAATGGTCTGAAACTTAATCAATAATTAATTCTTATCATAATGATTTCAAAGTCTTACATGATGTATGCTGGGCTAAAAGAAAAATATAAAGTCAAATAAAATATAAATTAATCAAAGATAATATTGTTAAATTGTCATTAATGAGTCAAGACACCAATTCTTGTAATCCAGTGCTAAGCCGAAGCTCGTTTATCCACGCACCATTTCACAAAAATGGAACCATCGTCCTCACTAATCAACAATCCAACGGCCTATCCGTGCGATTAAGAATTCTCTGGAATTATCACTGTTTTTGTTGAAGGGGAACTCAAATTCCAGTTTCATCAAAACCATAAGGTCCTTGATATACTCTAATAAATATTTAATATATAGTAATGCAAATGATTTACATGAAAGAGCACAAGGATAGAAATAACCGTCTTTTTAGCCACGGTCGGGACTTCATGAATTCCACAATATGATCTTCTTGATTTTTCAAGCTTTACTTGAATTTCCTGCAATCAAAATCATTAGTAATTCCAAACAAATTTTCAACTTAAGCACCCAAAACATAGAATTTCGGATAAATCATATAAAAGGCTGAAACGCGTCGTGTCGAGCAGACGCCATTCAGTGTTGAAACGCGGCAGTGCTCCTCGACGTCTTTTACTCACAGAAACAAGTTTCTGGCTGTTCTCTACTCGGATTCCAACTCTACCAATGCACATCCCTTTTCCAATCCGGAAAAGGTCTTTTTAGGATCGCAATTCCTTCTATATAAACATCCTTAGGTTGTTCCCAAGCAATCCTACCATAATCCAAAGATCCAAAGTTGAGTTTTCTTCCAAATTTTCAAGGTTTCTTCAAGGTTTCCAAGCTTCCCAAGCTTCAAGAAGGAGGAATTCCGAAAAAGGGGATGGATTCTTCAAACAAGAAGATGAAGATGTCTCTAGAGAAGTTTGCCGACATAGAGAATCACCTTAATGGAAGAAATCCCAATCTTCAAGTAAGTTCAATCAACTTCCTTTTCAATTTTTCTTCATGTTCTTCATGTTCTTTATCAAACTCTCTTTTTATTTTCAGAATTATCCCATGTTTCCTGGACCAAGAAAATTCACGTCTCTCCCTTGGATTCGTAAACTTGCAAAAAGTGTTAAACTTTCCATGCAAGTATTCATATCCAAATGGAATCTTCAAGGACTTGTAGTGCTTGCCAAGAATTACAAGAGCGCGAACGTAGATTGGGCGGCTACGGGTGCCTTGATCGAGTGGTGGCATCCCCAAACTCATACGTTCTTCTTCCAAGACTTCGAGTGCACGATCATTCTAGAAGAAGCGGAACTTCTATTAGGTCTCCCAAAGACCAAAGACAACAAAGATAAGATAGCCTTGACAAAAGAGAAAATCACTGGTCAACAATTGTTGACATCGATCATGAAGGATCCTTCATAAGCTAAAGGATGCCTTACCAAAAAGGGGATCAATCTTACAAAGCTAGCTGAGTGGACTTTATATGAAATTGATGATCTAAGGGAGGATGAAACAGAGGATGTAACAAAAGCTTTCGTTACATGCCTTGCCGGTGCCTTGTTCTTCCCTGCACAAGATAACATCTTAGAAGATGATCAAGTTAGTGCTATTTGCGCAATCTTTGAAGGTAAATCCATTAGCACTGCACTCTTAGCATATCTTTACAGTGGACTTTCTGCGGCCTCTGTGGGTCGTCCTCCATATGGGTGCATGTTACTCTTTGCCTTGTGGGTTGAGCTTCACTTCAAGTTTGAGCATAGCAAGAAAAGGCCTCTGAATCCATCTCAGATCTTCTTGAATACTCCAATTCATTGCATAGCTAATATTGTAAAGTTCAATGATTACATGGTCAACAAAGTTCCAAAACTCAAGACCCGGGCCGACTGGAGAGAGTATTTGAAGCTCATGACATCCGACATATTTGACTCGTTTCCACTCGCTCTTGTTGGAAAGCCAGTTTGGGTGCGCCGTACAACGGGAGCAGACCTCAAGTTGATTGGAGCCACCGAGTTCGTGCTATACAACCCACATCGGTGTCTTACTCAACTTAGCTTGGGCCGTCGTGAATTCCCTGAGTTTTCTCCCACACTCCCAATCAAGAAGCGGGACTTGGAATCCGACGAAGATTACGAAGCTATACAAATCATTACTACTCTGTGGAACCTTGGCTTTAGCTATCGTGTAAGATCCTCTAAAGATAGAGATAGAGGACTGAAATTTCCTTACCTTAAAGGTCTTCATGATATTCTCCCTTAAATGTCCTCTTTCTCTTTTTTTTTTTTTCTTGATGTAATAAAGGATTTCATCGAATAAAGATTGATTTTTCATGTCTTGGAATCTTTCCCCAACTTTCTGTGATGTGCACATAATTTTTCCTTTAGTAAAGACTTGATTTTTTCTGAAAATTCAACAATTCGGGTTCTGTAAAATGTAAAACGCGTCCAATCAGAAAGACGCCTTTCAACCATAATTCTTTTCCAGAAATTCAATTTAATCCTCAAAAACCCGATTAAAAGGTTAAATTGCGTCTACCAGACAAGACGCCTTTACATTATAATTCATTTTCAGAAATTCAATTTATTCCTTAAAATCTGATTTAAAACCTAAATTGCGTCTACTAGACAAGACGCCTTTAAATTTCTCTCTCCTACTTTTTTTAGGATTCTGCCATTAATTCCATGATTAATTCCCTAAAACGTGTCTTGATAATAAGACGCCTTTCATGATTTTCCTCTGTACGGCTCTGACCAGAATTGGCGGTAATATGAAACGCGTCTGTATGTGTGGACGTGTTTAAGTTAATTTCAAACAGCTGTCCTTGCCGCCTCAACTTATGCGCCCTAAAACGCGTCTGTCTGAGTCGACGCCTTTCAACCTTTTGTTTACAGACCCGCGAAGGCCCCCTTTCTTCCTCACTTTTCACCCTACCTTTCTCTCTCTTCACCGGCGGCGATCTCGAACTCCGGCGATCTCGCTCTCTCCCCCTCGAAAACTCCCTTCTCGAGCTATGGAACACGGTGAGGGCTCTAGGAAAAAGAAGGCTTTGGCCAAGAGAAGGCGGAGGCACGAAGAAGAAGCCCCCGAGGAGGTCCCGACGATACTAGCCGAGGCGGCGGCCTTTTTGAAGGAGGAACTCCCTCCACCGGCACCCATGGCGGTGGAAGAAGAAGAGGAGGGCGACCTCCACACGGTAAGATCCCTATGGTTTGAATGGATGGAGAAAAAGAGGGAAGAAAGGGGTTCTGACAAGAACCCGGAATCTGGACTTGAAAGGCGTCCAGACCAGGTGACGCCATTCAAAAGGCGTCACCATGGGCTGACGTCTTTCAAACTAAATTCCGAATTTTTAATTAGATAGAAAATAATCTTGAATTGCGTCAGGGTGTGTGGACGTGTTTTGAAAAACGTCTGTGTGTGCTGACGCCTTTCAAAACAGAAGTGATTTTCCTGTTTTTTTTTATTCATTGCTGACTCTATTTTTGTTTGTTTTTATTTGCAGGGAGTGATGAGGGCTAAGATCTCCTGGGATTTACTGGTAGGGGCTTATAGAGGGCTGCCGGACTTCCAGAGGGCGTGCCTGCGCCGGATGGGATTCGGTGAGGTTCTAGACATCGAGCCATTTTGGCTCGATCTGGTCCTCCTGCAGGCATTGCGGGAGAGGTGGCATGCGGAAAGCCGTGCTTTCCTAATGCCATGGGCGCATATGGTCCCCACCCTAGAGGATGTGGCCAGGATCACTGGTCTCCGGGTAGAGGGCCGACCTGTGAGTGGGGTTATTTACCCCAACTATCAGGGATTGGCGGAGGCTCTGCTAGGAATAGAAGTGTCCAGCCTAGGCAGAGAGTCTAGGATGGTTCCCAGGGTGGAGGTAGAGGCTGCCTTAGGTCTAGATGAGCCCCGGCGTCGGTCCGACGAGACCCGGGAAGAGTTTAGGGATAGGCTAGCAGAGTCATCCTCCCTTGTATACTGTAGTGATCCGAGTCAGGGGGAGGAGGTAGATAGACAGCTTAGAGTCTTTCTAGTTTTCTTCTTCGGTCGGTTGCTCTTCGGTACGAAGGGCGACCATATCCACTGTAGATTCTTTTATTTGTTAGATGATTTAGATAGCCTAGGAGAGTATGCCTGGGGTGCGGCCCTTCTGGCCCACCTTTTCGCCGATCTGTCCGCGGTCACGCCGGACCGTGAGACCACTGTCAGCGGCTTCTCGCCGTTTCTTCAAGTATTAAGTTATTTCATTATTTGTTCATGACATGCAATATGATATGATGATGCTTTTTTCTAACCTATATGTTCATGAATGCAGGTGTGGAGTTACTATTACTTCCCGCTCGGCAGAACGCGGATTGCGAGACCCAGTGCCGTCCCGTTGGCCTGCCGTTGGCAGCCAATCGTGGACACGGCTCCACAGCACTACCAGTTGACGGCCCTCCGCCGTTAGTTCTTGGACTATCCAGAGCTTCTGGTAAGTTTTTAATTTATTCAATTTTATTCAATGCAATCTTTTATTGTTTAAATGCAAATGAATGCATCTAATCTATATACAGGTGATCTGGCGCCCGTACCTTGGTATGGGCGAGGAGGGTCAGCCGTGGGTGACGGCTGGCAGGAGGAGGTTCGGGAGGCAAATGTGGCTACATTGCCTCAACAAAATCGAGCCCCTCCGCCTCCGGCACGTGATGAGGACCCTGGGCCTCCACCAGGAATGGATCGACGAGGAGGTCCCGGAGGACGTCGGGAAGAGCATGAGGGGCAAGCAAGCCCTCACAGATTGGCGTGCGAAATTCCCGGAGCAATATGAAGACTGGCATCGCCGGGGTGTCAAAGTGGAGTCATGGGCGGAGAGTAGCGAGGCCTACCTCCAGCAGTAC
Source organism: Zantedeschia hybrid cultivar (assembly GCA_030544215.1). Taxonomy (NCBI): domain Eukaryota; kingdom Viridiplantae; phylum Streptophyta; class Magnoliopsida; order Alismatales; family Araceae; genus Zantedeschia; species Zantedeschia hybrid cultivar. The sequence continues at coordinate 56,295,150 of JARZZO010000011.1, read as the reverse complement.
CGGGCTCACTACGCCGATCAGCTTCGACTCCTCCGACCACTCGATGTAAGTATGCATTTATGCGTCTTTAATTTATTATTATCTTGATTTATATTTATGAATGAATGTATGTATGTGCGATATGCAGGATGCACGTGATGCAGTCATCATCGACCTCCGGGCCCGCCTACATGATGCGGAGGCCCAGCTAGAACAAGTCCAGAAAGAATTGTTCGATCTGGTATGTATGCATGAATATGAGTGCATGTTTTAATTAATTAACTGTTTTGGCGATTGACACTGACAGTTATCTTTTGATGCAGCGAGCTGTCTACACCCAGGCGGCTCCCCCTTCTTATGGAGCGTCATCATCCTCTTCCGCCCATGACGCTGCTCTGGCTGATCTTCAGAGTCAGCTCACCTCCGCCATCCACCGGGCTTCTCTCGCGGAGGAGGACCGTGCTGCTCGGGTAAGTTCTTCAACTTTTCATTTATGAATTTGATTTTAATTACTTGATTGCCTTGAACTAACAATGACTTTTATTCAGGTTGCTGAGCTTCAGGAAGCCCTTCAGAGAGCTGAAGCGGAGCTGGAGCATGCCCGTACTGCAGCGGCTCGCGCCGAAGCTGATGCTGCGCGGATCCGGGCTCTAGAGGAGCAGGTGGCGCGTCTCTCCACTGGAGATCTTGCACGCCTCCAGATTCGCCTGGAGGTTGTGATTGAGGAGAGAGATCGCGACCGCCTTCGACTGGAGAGTCTGCAGGGTTGGCTGTCAGTTGCGGAGCATGAGCGCAAGATGGTGGAGGAGCGATATCAGCGAGCTCGGCAGCGTGCCCATGAGTGTGGTCTAACCAGTGCCTTCACGGCCAGTGTCGCCATGTCTTCTGGTCAGGCAGGTCCGAGTGCGATGGGGCCACCTCCACCTCCTAGTCGAGGGCCAGCACCGGATGCACCTGACGAGGCCCAGAGCCAGTTGGACGAGGGCGGAGGGGAGAGCCAGCCTTGAGGGCTCATGTATCTTCTTTTTTTTTTCATGTATCATGTACAAAACACTTTCTAATGAAATACATGAAAATTTTGGGCTTCAATCTTGTGTTCCTGTGCTTGTCTTGTATTCTGTACATCACTTAACAAACAGGTTAAGTATCTATTTAGGCTTAGCCCCTTGCCTGACCAAATAAATGGTCAATTAATCTTTTCCTTCAATAAATGGTCAAGGGGCATAACCTTTATTAACAAAGGTAATGAGAATAATCAAACTTAAGCAAAATGCAACATACAAGCAAACAGATGCTCACTGAAAATAAAAGGAATGAAACACACTAAATGCCACAAGCAAATGCTAATTGAAATATTTTTTTGATGTTTTGAAATATTCATTTTTGTTTGGGTTTTGAAATATATGCTTTTTTTTTTTTTTGAATTTTGACATATATATATATTTTTGAATTTTTGACATATATATATTTTTTGAATTTTTGACATATGTATTTTTTTTTGGATTTTTGACGTATGTATTTTTTTTGGAATTTTTGACATATGAAATTTTTTTGAATTTTTGACTAAAAGATCAGCATGGTGCTTAGATCAAAAGATCATATTCATTTATTAACTTAATTTCCAAATTGTTCTTTGACAATTTAACTTAAACCCATCGTGTTTGAACTTGTGTTTCCATTCGTGATCCCATTTGATGATTTGACCCTTAGTCAATCTAAGCCATTCCTTAAGTTTGGAGTACGCCCATTTAGAAAGAAAGGAAGAATAAGTTTAGAAAGCCCATGAGAAGGTTCCGGAGACTTAAAAAGATGTCCCTTTCCTACCCTGATATCCGTTGGGGTTCGGTCATTTTCCTTCCGGGATATTTATCGACCTTGCGTTCCCTTTCATTTCATTTCATGGCCTTGATGTAACGTTTGTAATGTAATGACCTTTTTGATCTGACATTTGGATTTTGCCTTTTGTTTTTGCTTTTCTATGTTTTTTTTTTTTTTTCTTCGGAACGGATCTCCCCCTTTTTTTTATGACGGCCTCCTACTAAGATGGTGGGTATTCTTGGGAGTCTATTCTAAGCCTCGTTCCAACATCATGGACCGAGTGTAAAACAGAATTTTACTTTTAAAATGAATGATTTGTACTTTACACTTTTAGTCAAGCTTTTGATATTCTTCAGGACTTGGCATCTCTTGTTACTCACGAACCAAACGTGTCAGTGTGTGTAGTAATGGGTTTGAAATTAAGTTATCCAGACTAACTGGGAAATTTGAGTTTATAAACTTTCTGATTCCACTGGTCTTTGTACCATACTGATCGACTCTTTAACCTAAGGGTAGTATTTCTTAAGATGTAAACCATTCCAGGGATGATTTAGCTCTTCTCCTTCTGCATTAACCAGACGATAAGCATTACCAGGAAAAGCGTGCGATACAACATAAGGTCCTTCCCAGTTGGGTTGGAGCTTAGAACGCGGACCACCAGGTTTTACAAAAATTCTTTTAACGACCATTTCACCGACTTTGAACTTACGTTCAATGACTTTCTTTTGATAAAAACGTGCTAGTCTGTTTTGATAAACTTTTGCATGATTAGCAGCTGACCACCTTTTCTCGTCTAAAAGTTCCAATTGAGCAAGAAGTGCTGAACGATGTTCATCAATGGAATATTCCTTGTTCAATTGTACTCTTAGCGACGGTATAAGGATCTCGTATGGAACTACCGCCTTCATTCCAAATGTTAAGGAATAAGGAGTTTGCCCAGTGGGCGTGCGGATTGAAGTTCGGTAGGCCCATAGAGCCTCAACCAATTTTTCTGGCCAATCTGCGAATTTGTTAGATTTACACGTCTTTTTGATGATTTTTATCAAAGTCTTATTTGTTGCCTCTGCTTGGCCATTGCCTTGCGGATAATAAGGAGATGAATGATGCAATGCAATTCTATACCTGTTGCAGAGGTCCTTCAATTCTTGTGACACGAACTGCGGTCCGTTGTCGGTGACGATGGTGCTTGGAATTCCGAATCTTGTGATGATGTTCTTCATGATGAACTTGCAGACGGTTGATGCTTTGACTTCCGTGTACGCTTCAGCTTCTGCCCACTTGGTGAAATATTCCGTTGCCGTGAGAATGAAAGATTTTTACTTGATGCTGGAATCTGGGTTACCAAGAGGTCCAATAATGTCGAAAGCCCACATGGAGAAAGGCCATGGGGAAGAAACAGGATGGAGTGAAGATGCAGGAGAATGAATTTTGTCGGTGTGAAGTTGACACTTAGCACACCTACGGACATATCCTACACAATCTTCTTCCATGGTTGGCCAATAAAATCCTTGTCTAAGGATTTTCTTTGCTAGCATCTGTCCATTAACATGGCCACCACAAACTCCACTATGAGCTCCTTCCATAACCTTCCAAAGCTCATCCTCGTCTAGACATCTCAGAAGAACTCCATCAAAACCTCTCTTATATAATGCTCCTCCAACTAAGGTGTATCGTTGAGCAATTCTCCTGATAGCTCTCTTCTCCTCAGTTGTAGCTTCCTCAGGATACGATTGATCTTCACAATATTTTGCAATTTCATAATACCATGGCTTATGTTCCTCATCCATCTCTTCTAACAGCTCCATCAACATGATTTCTCTTTTCTCCACAATACTCCCATCTCTGAATTTCTTCAGCAATTTCTCCTTAGTTCTAAGAAATGAAGGGTCTTTCACAGCAGGTGAAAGACGCCTATGAACTATGATTGATTCGGATTGCTTGCTGATCGAAAAATCAAGGGAAGATGCAAGTGAAGCTAGAGCGTCAGCTAAGATGTTTTGATTTCTAGGGACATGGACAAAGATCAATTTTGTGAAAAGCTTTGAATATGCAGAAGTAAGTTCTTAATAAGGCTTGAGCTTAGGATCAAGAGTTCGATACTTGGTCAGCACTTGGCGAAGAATCAGTTGGCTATCACCCACAATCCTGAGTTTAGTGGCACCATGAACATGAGCAGCCTCGAGGCCAGCAAGAAGTGCTTCGTATTCAGCTATGTTGTTGGTGACTGGAAAATCAAGCTGAAAGGCTTGTGGAATGGTGACACCTTCAGGTGATAACAGAACGATTCCAATACCCTTTCCATGAGAATTCAGAGCTCCGTCAAAATGCAGAGTCCACATATCATCTCTGATTTGATTTACGGACATCAGTTCCTCATCCGGAAACTCTGATCGCACTGGATCAAATCGAGGAAGGGGATGATGAGAGAGATGTTCTGCTATGGCATAGCCCTTGATCGCTTTCTGCTGAATGTAAATGATATCGAATTGAGATAGAAAGCTTCGCCATCGCGCTAACCTATCAGTAAGAACAGATTTCTCCAGAAGGAATTTGATCGGATTCATCCTAGCGATGAGGTGGACTTCATGGGCTAGAAAATAATGCTTCAATTTTTGAACAACCCAAACCAATGCTGCACATGTTTTCTCCATCGCCGTGTATCTCTGTTCAGCGGGGTTGAGAAGTTTAGAGAGATAGTAGGCTGCCCTCTCCTTTCCTTCTTCATCCTCTTGTGCTAGGACAGCCCCCACTGCATCATCCAGGACTGAAATATAAAGTATCAATGGTTTGCCTGGAGATGGTGGCCTCAAAACAGGAGGACTTGCCAAATAGTCCTTTAATCCATCAAATGCCTCCTGACACTTATCGTCCCAATTGAATTTGACTCCTGGCTTGGTAAGCTCGTAGAACGGCTTACACCTTTGTGAGTGCTGGGAGACAAAACGGCGAATAAATTGCAACCTCCCAATTAATCCTCTCAATTCTTTCAAGTTTTTGGGAGGTGGCATTTCTCTGATAGCCTTCGCCTTATTGGGATCGATTTCAATTCCCCGTTTGCTGACAATGAATCCAAGCAATTTTCCTGAAGATACCCCGAATACACATTTCTTGGGGTTCATCTTTAACTGATACTCTCTCGATCTCTCTAATACCCTTGCCAAAACTTTGGCGTGCCCAGCCTTTGTTTTAGACTTAACCAATAAATCATCCACATACACTTCCAGATCTATATGCATCATGTCATGAAATATTGCCATCATAGCCCTCTGATAAGTGGCTCCAGCATTCTTCAATCCAAATAGCATGACAACATAACAGTATGTTCCCCAAGGTGTAGTGAATGAGGTCTTTTATTGATCCTCTTCTGCCAGCTTAATCTGGTTGTATCCTGAAAATCCATCCATAAACGATAACGTTTCATAGCCAGCAGTGTTATCGATGAGTACATCAATATGAGGCAATGGAAAATCGTCTTTAGGACATGCCCGGTTCAAATCGCGGAAGTCAATGCAGATCCTGACCTTCCCGTCCTTTTTCATAACCGGGACTATATTGGCCACCTATTGTGGATAAAGGACAACTCTAATAAATTTGGCTTTGTGCAATTTATCGACCTCTTCCTTCATCTTTAGAGCCATTTGTGGGTGGAATCGTCTTAATTTCTGCTTGACCGGACTAGCTCCATCTTTTAATGTTAACCTGTGTTCAACTAAAGATGAGTCTAGCCCTGGCATATCTTCAAAACTCCAAGCGAAAGTGTCCTTATAATCCTTAAGTACTTGTACCATTGCCTTCTCATCCTTTGTAGAAAGATTTTTGCTGACGAGGACAACCTTAGGTTCGTCTTCAGTCCCTAAGTTTATTTCTTTGGTGGGCTCTTCTACGGCAGCTGAGGGTTCATCAAATCTCTTCACTTCACTGGCATACGCCTCAGCCGCGTCCTCATCATCTTCCTCATCTTCAATAATGGGGTCTTTTCCATGCACTAACTCATATACCCCATACCCATCATTAACTGACTCATCGTCCGTACAATCTTCTGGCATCTGAATTGGATCTTCTAAAAGCTGAGGGATTAAAGAGCAAGAAGAACACTTATCAGCTAAGTCCCGGAGGTATCTATCTGGAATTTGCCTACCCTTAGGCTTCCTAGACTTCCTAACCTGACTAACCTGCCTAAAACTGGACTGCCTAACTTCACTAAACTGCCTATCATAACCTAATGAAGATGAAGCAGGATGAAAATCCTGGGATACAAGTGGAAATACAAGGGAATCCTCCCGTAGGGAGGGACAGAGTAGATCTAAGAGAGAATGTTGACCGACGGACCCGTGCGATAGGGGGCAATCGGACAAGTAAGATGTTTCCTCGATGAGGATTTGGGAAGAATTTGTTGTCAAATTGGCGTTTTTTTTTGGACCATCGAGGAGTTAAACATAAAGCAAGAATGGATGCAAATGGAAGGAGGATCAGACGGAGGAAGCGGCACCAAGGCCAAAGGATTAGGGGGATCATATAGCAATATGTCCTAGATCAGATCATACATCCTCTCTAGGTCGAGAAGAGGGGATGGAATGAAGTCCCGAGGGGACAAAGTGATCATAACGGGCGGAGCCCGTGGAATATCTTCAGTAATAACCCGCGACCAAGTCGGGGTCAAGAGCAGTGTGCGGAATAGAGTATGGAGCATAAAGATATGGGAAGGATATGTCCCCCTCCAGAGCAGATCCGTTGTATAACCAGCTTCATAGGGGTCATCTGGTTCCCCTTCATCGGTTTCTTCCGACAGCAGTATCCGCTTATCAAAGATGGCACCAGGACCTTCAATCAGCTCGTCGATCTGCGGCGGCCACTTGGGTTCTGCAGGATCTAGGAATAATTTGTTCAGTGCTATGTAGAGGTCCCTTAGATCGAACCATCTGTACCATTCACATTCGGGGTCATGGAATTTCCTCCTTTTCATAGGCCGCAGAGCCTCCAAGGATTGGTACGTAAGTAGTTCAGAACAATGTCTGGCCAAGTCTCTCCCATATATGTCATGGAGGTCAAAACATGAAGTAATAACCACCGTGTTGTCGTGACTAAGTATGGGCCCTTTTACAAAGTGTGTATACAGGGTCCATGTTAGGGGATCTCGGCCTTTCTTAGGTGGTGTAGACATTGTCTCCAGGATTTTTCGACCTTCTTCAATCTCTGCTTGCTGAACCAGATCTTGCTTCAGTCTTCTTGGCCTATAGCCCAGACCACTTCCAGGTGCTGCTCGATGATCTTTGACAGGAGTGGTCCTGCCTTGCAACTGTGTGCCCAGACCTCTTCCACGCTGATAGCCGTTCTTCATCATGATTCTCCATCCTAGGGTACTCATGCACTTCCCCCTTTTGATAGCATTTAATGGGTAAGGAGAAATGGTGGCGGCTTTCAAAGGATCAGCCATTGGACGGTAGACCTGTAATACCGACAGAAAAGGTTGTCGGCCAGGTAAAACAGCAGATTAAGTATTCAATGTATGAGCAGCAGCAAGGATCGGCATGCTCATCACTTTAATAATTCGTCCTTTGAAAGGGAATTTGAGGCATTGGTGATTCGTAGAAGGAATCGCCTCAAGAGTTTTAATGTAAGGACGTCCTAGAATGGCATTTATAGAAGGGTTAATTTCGAGAATGTGAAATTCAACCTCTGCATGACTTATGGGACCTAGCTCCACTTTTAAATAAACCATTCCCAGAGGGGAATGGGTAGAGTTGTCATATGCTGTAACTGAAATGGGGCTAGGCAGCCACTTCTCCTTGGGTACACCGCACAGCTCTAGGGTCTTCGGGGGTAGAACATTGATTGAAGCCCCCGTGTCAACCAGACACGCATCCACGGCCTTCTTGCAGATATTAACTGTGATGCTCAGAGCCATGCTTCTGGCGGCTGGCGGTGCTAGTTCCGATGTGTGGAATGTAATAGAGGGCTGATCCCCCTGAGGAACTAGTAGTGCTGCAATTTTCTCTACCGGCACGTCCTCGTTGACCATCACCTTATGTAGGTATTCCATTAAGGCTTCTTGGTGAATCTTAGACCTTTTGATCAATTCAAGTACGGTGATCCGTGCCGGTGTTCTGTCCGGATGTTTCAACAAGTCATATTGAGTGCCTGGTGCACTCTCTTCATTATGGGCTTCCTCAGTCGGCCGTGATGGGCCGTCTCTGACTGTGGACTGAGGGAAGACTTTGTTGAAAATCCTTCCACTTCGGAGCGCATGTTCCTCAACCGTGGAGGATCCAGGTGACACCTTGAGTACCGCAGAGTCGGGTGGCGTAAGCGGTGCGGAGGGTTGATATGTAGGTGATGGGGTAGGGTTAGGTGGTGGTGGCATGGTGCGGATTAAAGGCCTAGATGATTGGATGGTGGATGGGTAAGTGGTTGGTGAAGTGGGGAATGGGACGCGTAATAGCGGTCTGGATGGTAAGGGCGTATCTGGGTAGGTGGTGGTGGTAATGGGCGAAGTAGGGAATGGTACGCGGAGTAATGGCTTAGATGGTAAAAGGGGTGTGTAGTTGGTTTGTGGTGGATTATATGGTGGAGGCGTAGTGGTATGGGGCATGATGGGCTTAAGGAAAGCGGGTGGCGGTAATGGGTTATTGGGTGCGGGCGAGTGATATGTGGGTGTCGGTAGAGGGGTGATGGTAATGGGTTGTGGCCTAGGTATGCGGATGGTGCGGCGTGGTGGTTGTTCTGCGGTACTCTGAACGTGACCCGTTGAATAAAGAGAAGAAGAGTCTTCTATCCTCCACTGTTGCCCACGACTAGCCTCACACTGGTTGTTCGTCAGAACGGGGGCAACTTGGTTTTGGTTCTGGTGCTCCGGGAGCGGGTTCTGCACTATGCCCATATTTGGTGGTGGTGCTGCTTGTACTGGTGGTCTTGCTTGTTGCTGCTGCTGCTGCTGTGGTCTTCTCGCCTTCAGGGCTGATATATACTTTTTCATCTCCTCCCAGTCTATGCCGCCCTGCTCATTGAGATCATGGATATAATCTCTGAACTTGAAGCAGGTGTCAATGGTATGCCCAGGTTGCCTATGGAAGTAGCAATACCTGGACGTGTCGGCATTTTGAGGCCAAACGGCCTTTTCCCTTGGCAATACTAAGGCATTAGCTGCCATTAGAGCACTGAAGATATCGGCCAAGGATTCTGGGAGGGCAGGGTATTCCGCCCTCTTCGGGCCTGGAGGTCTTCTCAGCTGGTTATAATCACAGGAGGAGGGACATTGTGGTATGCCGGCGGTGCGCGCGGCTGATATTGCTGCTGTTGGGGATATTGCTGCTGTTGGGGCTGGTACTGCTGTTGCCGTTGCGGCGGCTGCTGTAGCTGTTGCTGGTTCTGGTTCGGCTGTTGGGGCCGCTGATACTGTTGCTGATAATGGGGGTTCTGCTGCTGCCTGTACCCCTGCTGGTTTGGCTGCGGTGGCCTCTGGTAGTGCTGCTGGTTCCTCACGAACTGGGGCGAATTATTATTCATGCTACTAACTTGCTCATGAGAGAGCGTGCCCTCAGTAGTCGGACCTGTGCTGGGAGAATTTGGCACTGCAGGCTTTCGAGGTGGAGGCCTGCTAGGTCTGTGAGGATCAAAGACGCTAGAGAACGTAGCGTCCTTGAAGGCATTTTAGCAGTACCGTGCTCTTTCATAGAGCTCTGCCATGTTGGTCAGATTGTTCAAGGAGAGGACTAGCTTGAATTGGGGCGTGGCATTAGAAATTAACATCTTCACTTGCTCGGACTCGGACAAGTGGTCCTTCACCTTTTCGGCCAGGCCCCGCCACCTGTCAGCAAAACTGACAAACTCCTCATCAGGTTTCATCTTTTCGGCAATGAGGTCAGTGATGGACAAGGAGGGTGCAACTCTGTCCTGGTATCGTTGGATAAATTTGCGTGAAACGATACCGTAATCCTCTACTTCGGAGGGTTCTAAAGAAAAGAACCACTCGAGGACTGGTCCCTCTAGAGATCTCCTGAACAAAAAGGCCAACGACCTCTTGTCGTTCTGCCAGAAAGACGATTCGTACATAAACTCCTTCAGATGTGTAAAGGGGTTACCAGTACCATTGTACTTTCGGTATACTGGCATTTCAGAGGGTGGTAGGTGGAATACCGGCAGGCTCGGCAAATTGATCTCTGGCACAGCTTTAACCCCCATCATCTTTTGGAGGTTGTTAAACTGCTCATCCATGCGCTCCATCTTGGCCAGCAACGCTTGTGTGGTTAGATCTACCTGGGGAGGAGGAGGAGGCGGAGGTACTTGATAGGCCTGCTGCCTAGAGTATGTTGGATAGGGGGGAAAATAAAGAGGAGGTCCGGCAGAGCTTCCGCCATGCCCGAGGGCATTTTGATAGACAGGCGTTTGCGGTCTAGCCGGTTGCCTAGAGGATGAAAGCTGCGGCCCAGCTGGCCGAGAAGTGATATGAAGGCCTTCCATGGCCTGATGGATGTAAGGAGGTTGAATAGGAGGTTGTTGAGTAGCCACAGGGGGAGCCACAGGGTTCGGCTCAGCAGGCTGCAAGGGTGCCTTCCCCTTCAGAATCCATTGGATCGCCTCGAACTACTGAGGGTCCAGTCGGGAGGCAAGAACTCCCAAAGCGTTGACGAGATCCACAGGATCAGAGGATGAGGGATCATTCTGATTCATGTCTCCTTTAAGATCGGGATTAGGAATCGCATATTCATGCGGGGGAGGATCAGGATATCGATCATGGGGATGAAAGAGAGGGGTCCGGACGTTCCCATCATGTCGATATGGAATGGGGGCAGAATTACGGGAGGCACCAGCATCTCTCCCGTTCTCATAGTTGTAGTCAGAATCCCGAGGGGCATTAGCATCTCCCTCGTAGTTGATGATGGCGTCTTGAGCCATACTCAAGTCCCTGCCTGATCGTAGCAGCATGATGTTAGATTCTTTTTTTTTTTTTTTAAAGATTTGACAAACAAGTTGCACAGAGATTAATCAAACAAGTAGATGCTTAACGTAATTTTAAGATTCCTTTTTTGAGTTATTTGGATTCAATTAAACCTCAAATTCTCTCAAGGAAAGGATCCTAGTTTCAGTTCAATTTCCACCGTTATTCTCTAGGGCTTTCTCTCACAACGCTTTCAGAATCTAACCGGGACTTCAATTGATACAACCAGCCCGATGATCAAGGAGGAATACCTTGATTTTGGGGACTTATGGAGGTCTCAACGTCAACTTCTCTAGTCTGATCAAGGGACCAACCCAATCAGAGAGAGTCGCTGACGTCAAGTAATGTGTTCCTAAGAAAAGGAGGGTATTTGCCTCAATGCGTATGTCCTACGGCCTGGATGGCCCCTAATGCTTAATAATAATGGGTAGCTAGTACTCAAGCCACAGAAATCTGAGAACTGAAAAATAACTAAGAAACTGTCTGAATCGCGTTGATGGTAGTCGACGCTATTCAAAACAGAACTTAATTTTTTTCGCAGAAACAGATGCAGACAACATAGAAGATATGAAGACTGAAAGGCGTCTGGGTGTGTTGACGCGGTTTGAAACGCGTCAGTGCTCCTGGACGCTTTTCAGTTCGCAGAAACAGTTTTGTAGGAGGATTTTCTGGGTTGAATCCTCCTCAAACAGGGTAAAAGCAGTAAATAATCAACTCATGCAGATTTTTTTTAGTTCCAGATTTTAAACAGGATGATTTACTAACTAAATAACTAGAAAATCAATCAATCACACATCATTTTCATCACAAAAACAGTTTTTTAAACTAATCAAGGGGAGGGCAAGATCTTGCCACTGGGGTGTGCACGTGGTGCACGAGGGAAATTAATTAAACTAAAACACTCACCAATTGGTGAGGACGTGTCGAAAGACACAAGTGGTGCACCGTGGGTGCCCGGTTGATGATAGCAAGAACAAAAAAAACTTAAAAGATGGCGAGACCAAGTCCCACCGTGATCGCCAAAAAAGTTGTGAGTGCTTAGAATGACCGTGTGATTATCATGAAAAATCTAGGTTATTTAGTGTAAAATAAACCTATTAAAAACAGCAACTAAGTGCAATGATCGCCAGAAACTTTTAACTAAAAAGTTTCAAAAGAAGTATGATCGCCTACCTGTTTAAACGCGGAAGATATGGAGTCCTTGGTTCCCCTTCCTCAGCTGGCTGAAGAAAGAGAGCCCTTCTTTGCTTTTTGTTCTTGCTGTTGAATTTGAAATTTGAGGTTGAGGTTGAGGATCGTCCAAAAATCCCTTTTGACCTGTGCTTGATTTGCTCCTTTTGATTCTCTCGTTGTTGTTGAGTGCAGCAGGAATAGAAAGAAAATGAGATAAAGAAACAATGATGAGAATTTTAAGGAAAAGCAGTATCTATTCTAATCATGATGCTAAGCATGCAATTAAACAGCAAACTTACTTGTTGAGTGGCTTTTGAAACCCCTTAATCAAGTAGGTTTTGAAGAGAATGAATGTGTTGTGTGTGTTTGCATGAAGTGAATGATGAAGAATGTAGAACTAAATGAAATGCAGATGCAGAAATGAAAAACTTATGCCCAATTGTTGAATTCTTGAATGGATGAAGACTCTTGAAAAGACGCCGACTTCTGGAAACAGCGCTTCAGCGTTCCGACGTTGTTGCTTTGATCTTCAATTTGCTATCGCTCCAGTAATTCAACTCAAGATTATGCTCTCTCTCTTTTTTTTTTCTTCAACATGTAAGGTATTTATAGACTTCTTCTGCGTTCGTGATTAACATTGAAAAACTCCGAATTTATCCATCTTAACCGACAGATAAATACTGATTAATTCATCTTTATCTGTAATTATCTAAAACGCGTCCAGTATGGCTGACGCCTTTCAAATTAATTAAGATAAGGATAAATATCCAGGAAAACTTATCTTTATCTTTATCAGGTAAAACGCGTCCACATGTGTAGACGTCTTTTACACTAATTAAGATAAGGATAAACATCCGGAAGAGAAGTTAAAATAGCTTAGGAAACCTAAAACGCGTCAGTACTTACAGACGTCTTTTAGCTAATTAATCAATTGATTAAAATTCAAATTTAAACGTTAAAATAGGAATAAAATCTAAATGGCGTCTATACAGGTCGACGTCTTTTAGAATTTTGCATATTTTAATTGAAATTTGAGCTAAAATCAATTTAATTGATTAACTTAAATATGTCTGTTAAACCCGACACTCAAAAAGATCAATAAAAATTAATCAATGATTAAATATCAGATCATTCTGAGGCATTATTATATGATATGAAATTTACTCAAAATGATGTCAAAATTAGCGTGTCTACAGGCATTGGGGGTTTTTTTGGAATTGGGCCATGCTCCTGGCATTTGTGACATGATTTGACATATTGCGCACAATCATCAAACACTGTGGGACAATAGTATCCCAATTGTTTGAGTTGATTTTTCATCATGGGGTCAGACTAGTGAGCACCACAGAGCCCGGCATGTATTTCCCTCAAGGCTTCAGCTATCTCTTTCGGCGACAAACATCTGAGGAGAACTTTACTTTTTCCATCATATATTACTCGAAATAGAGTGTCTCCTTTGTATTCATATGAGTCCTTGATACGGATCAGTTTAGCACGCTTGATTCGGGTGCTTGGTAATATTTTATGCTTGAACTAGTTGAGAAGCATTTCCCTCCAATCAGGCTTATCGGCTTCTTCCACTACACATACTTCTGTTTGCATTTCTGTTTCTTCTACCAACATAGTTGGCAACAGACTTTTGTTCTTGACCCATATTTCAATGGACCCTTCTAGCAGTAAAGCCAGAGAACTTGCTAATTTAGCCAAGGCATCAACTTGAGCATTTGCACTGCGGTTAATATAGTTGATTTTAAAGAAAAAGAATCTTTGTATCAGTTTGAGGGCCCTTTTGTGATAAGGAATCAACTCGTACTTTTTGACATCATATATTCCTTGGAATTGGTATATAACCAACATTGAGTCTCCATGGACTTGAATCATTTGGATGCCCATATCCAAAGCAACTTCCAGGCCAACTATCAAAGCTTCATATTCAACTTCATTGTTGGTGTATGGCTTAGTTAAAGAACACGAGGTGTGCAGAACCTCGCCTTCTGGAGATATTAGGACAACGCCTGCCCCAGCCTTTGTAGTGAATACACCATCTTGTGCAATTGCTGAATGGGAGGCCCTGTCAAAATATAGCTGCCATATCTTTTGTTCTGTATGGTTAGCTTCTAATATTTCTTTATCTGGCAGGTCGGTGACCAAAGGTGAATCTTCTGGCACTTGATGTGCTATAAAGAAGTCCGCAATGGCTTGACCTTTGATGGCTTTCTGAGGGACATATTTGATGTCGAACTCCATAAGGAGGACTGCCCATTTGCCCAAACGACCTTTGAAGGCTGGTCGATTAAGGATATATTTAAGAGGATCAGCCCTAGAGATGAGTTAGATTTCATGTGATAGCATATAGTGCCTGAGTCTTTTAGCTGCAAAGACCAGGGCTAAGCATATCTTTTTGATAGGCGAGTACCAGAGTTCAGCCCTGATTAGCCTTCTGCTTAAGTAATATAGTGCTTGCACTTTGCCTTCTTCATTGTCTTGTGTCAGCATTGCCCCCAGAGAAGTCTCTTGAGCAGCGATATATAAGATCAATGACTGGCCTTTGATAGGTGCCCCCAGCACGGGTGACGATGCGAGGTATTGCTTGATTTTCTCAAGCGCATTTTGACATTCATCATCCCATATGAATGGGGTATCTTTCTTCATTAATTTAGAGAAGGGTTCGCACCGCCCCGGGTAGGTTGGATATGAACCTTCGGACATATGCGAGGCATCCCTGAAGGGATTGTACCTCTTTGAGATTTTTCAGAGGTGGAAGCTCCTGGATAGCTTTGATTTTGACTGGGTCTATTTTAGTGCCTCTATATCTGACAATAAAACCCAGAAATTTACCACTTGAAACTCTGAAGGTACACTTCATGGGGTTCATCTTAAAGCTGTATTGCCTTAGCCTTTCAAATATGGTGCGGAGATCTTGCATATGATCTTCTTTTTTCTTGGTTTTGACAACTAGGTCATCAATATAACATTCAACTTGTTGATGAAGGAATTCATCAAAAATCTTGGTCATTGCCCTTTGGTATGTTGCACCAGCATTCTTGAGGCCAAAGGGGATTCTTTTGTAGTGGAAGGTTCCTTTAGGAGTTCTGAAGGCCGTATGGATTTTATCCTTGTCAGCCATCCATATTTGGTTATATCCCGACGATCCATCCATAAAAGACAAAGCTTCAGGTCCTGTAGTGGTGTCGACCATAATTTCTATAACAAGTACTAGGAAATCATCCTTCGGGCATGCGTTGTTTAGATCTCTGAAGTCTACAAAGATTCTGATATGTCCATTCTTATTTTTGACTGGAACAATATTTTCCAGCCATGTTATATATTGATTTTCTTGTACAAAGCCAACATCAATTAACTTGTCGACTTTGGCATTTATTTTGTTTATAAGCTCCGGCCTCATTCTTCTCGGAGCTTGTTTGATTGGCTCGATGGCTGGATCATTGGCCAGTTCATGTTGAGCTACTTCTGGCTTTAACCCAGGCATTTCTTTGTAGGACCAGGCAAAGCAATCTCGGAATTCCTTCAGGAGTGAAATATATGCTTGTTGTTGCTCTTGACTGAGTAATGCACTTATATATATTGGCCTTGGGTCTTCTTCAAAACCCAAGTTAATTTCAAGGAGGTCATCAACCGTAGCTTGCCCTCTATCTTCAAGTTCTGGAGGTGCTAGCTGGAGCTCCATCAGATCTTCTTCATTTACTTCTTCTTGAATTTCTGCTTCAATTTCGTTGACTTCTTGGTCAATTTCAATTGACCGATTTGTTGTGAAAATAGCTGGGGCAGAATCTGCCTGTTGATCTTCTATAAGCTGAGTGAGCTCATCTTCTCTCTAACCTGTGTTAACATGAGGTTCAGGAGGGATAGATGGATTTTCTTATTCTTCTGATATATTCTGAACCATATTGGAGCTTGGGATATCATTTCTTTGACTTCTGCGACTTGGATGTCGTCTTCTTCAAGTTGTTTCCAGCATTGGCATATCGGAATAGGAGATTGATCAGCTTATGGCTGGCTTTCTTTGACAGAATGGCCCGTAGGCTGCTCTTCATCATAGTCATCATATACTGCTTGCGAAATTTCTGGCATTTCTGACAAAATAGATGTCATATTTACTGAGAATTCAGGAGTTTCTTCTTCCGGCAAGGTATATCCCAAACCTGGATGTTGTGTATGTTGCATCAGTACTTTAGACATATTGGGAGGGTGCCATAGCTGTTGGAACCTACTCCATTCCTTTTTAGTCTGATATAATGAAATTGACTGAGTCTTAGCCAATTTCTCAGTGTGCTTTGTCATGTCTGGGAGACTCATGATGTCAACCCATAGTTCTTCTTCTATATCAGGTATATGGCAATCTTTGTCTTCAGTGGCCGACTGCTCATCAGCTCTATAAAAGATTGTTTCATGTCCATCTTTGTGGGAACCATAAATTTTTTCAAAGGCTCTACGAGCTGACATTCATACTCTTCAATAGGATGTATTAGTTCGACTGGGACCATGACTTTTATAGAGAGAACATCTTGCTGTTTGGTTGTCTTTGTTGAAGAACTTTTTAGAATTGTAGCTTCTTTGTCTTCAAGACTGAGAGAGCCAATATTTGGTGGAGGTGGAAACTATTCATTGCTCCGACTGGTATCAGGCTTTTCTATTTCTTTATCTTCTTTTTTCTCCAGGGGTGGAGGTATAAAGAGATTGGCATCCATAAGATGACATTCATGAACCTCGAAAGGTTCGAGATCAGTAAAGACCCGTTGTATTTGTCCTTCCCAGATAAATTTGATGCATTGATGCAATGAGGAGGGCACCACAAAATATTGATGTATCCATAGCCGCCCAGGCAAAGCTTTGTATGTGGTATCAGAATTTATGATATGGAAGAGGACTGTGAAGTGAAAGTCACTGATGACCATTTCAAATTCAGCTGCCCTAATTGGTATTTCGGACTTCTGGTTGAACCCAGCTATTTTGAAATCTCGCACTCTTCTTAGGTGATTATGAAAATGAAATTTCTGGAAAGTTCTGAGAGGCATGATGCTGACAACAGAGCCTTGATCAACCAGAATTCTATTACGAATTGTCTGTTTAGCTTTCCTCTCATATAGAGTGGCCTGTTGTGGTCATTTGTAGGTAGCAACATATCATCTTTAGTGAAGGTGATGGAAGCTATGAATGATTCATAGGGTATTTCTTGAATTTCTGCTGCATGAGCTTCATAAATTTGAGGGGTTTCTAAAGCTGCAATGATGGCTTTCCTAGTTCCTCACTGAGTGACAAAACTTCCCACACAGTAAATTTAGATGGCAACCTTTTTAGTAAGCTGATGACTTTCTTTTTTGCTTTTTTATTATCATGGATTTCTAGGGAGGCAATCGGAGGATCTTGTCCTTCAGACGGCTGTTGTTGGACTTGTTTGCATTTCTTTGTAAACCTTTGAAAAGTCATAAATTCATATAAAGAGGGTAACACCTCATTTTCTTGATCAGAATTTTCTAGATATAACCCGAGCGGAGGCGGGATTTGAGCATTCTTTTTTGACAAAGGCATGGATTATATTCCCCTAAATTCTAGCTCTGGGATGACATATGATGCCTCTCCTTGATGCTGGATAATTTTTTGAGTTGTAGCCAATGGAGGCTTCTGTTCCCACTTTTTGCCAGAGCGGGTGACATGTTGTTTATTTGGAATTGATGTAGAGCTTTCCATCACTTCCATTTTTGAAGCAAGGAAGATTTCTTTCTCATCATCATCTTCACTTTCATTTACTGTTGAGATTGTGTTGCAAGACATGACAGTGCAAGTGCTTTCCTGCTTTTCTTTCTCATTTTCTTGACTATCATCAGTCTTAGGTTTTTTAACTTCATGTTCTCAGAATAGGGCTTCTTCATGTATTTGCTTTATTGTCATATTTTGGAATTTCTCCCATGGGATATAATGTTTCAGCTTTGTCGACTTCCTTCAAGGCTGTTCGTATTCATCCAGGCTGTCTATCAGCTTTTGCAATTTTGACAACGGATCTTTGCCCTTAGGTAGAATTGGTATTGGTGTTTCTCTTTTTTTTTTTTTCTGTTGGTGACCCTCCTTACAGTATGAGGATCTACCCATTTCCATATATTGCTTGCTGGAGCAGGGTAGCTTGAGGTTAATTGAGATGTCTCCTGCAGAGGGGAGGACATACATTGTTCTTTGCTTGAAGTTGCAGCTTTGATTGGCGCAGATAGAGCCATTTTGGACATATCGGATATCATAGTATCCAGATTTGGTGGAGAGACGGGCTGAACATATGTCGGTCGTCGTGGAATACCTCCATGAATTTGCACTTCTAATAATTTTCAATTGATATGAGATCTTGGCTTCTTTTTGACTGTTTGCTATTGAGATGCTTGGAGTGGTTGAAGTACCAGTTGTTCATAAGTGGCTTGTGTACTTCTTTCTGCAGTTTCTGGGCTCAATGGTTGGTAAATAGGAACCATATGATGCACATTTATAGATGTCATATTTGCTTTTGTCTAGGCATGAGGCTGCGGAGGGTTGATAAGATGATCCCTCATTTTGAGGACACTTTTCTGAATTAATTTTTCAACTGCATCCTTGACCACATAGCATTCTTCAATAGGATGTCTCATGATTTGGTGATATGGATAATAATTTGGATCATGAGATCTTTTGGCATTTTCTGGCCTTTTCGACTGTGGTAACACATTCTGATTATATTTTTGTGTCCATTCAAATAGAACACGAGTTTTGTCTTTGGGGAAGCTATATGGCCTATTCATCCTATCCTTGAGAGAAGATAAGGCTCTGGCTTCTTTCTCTCTATTGTTACTAGTCTCGGCTTGGACGGCTGGACTCTTCTTCTATTGCTCCGTGATAAACGTAAATAAATCTATTGTATTTGACTCATGTGGAGCAAATCTTCTATCGAATTTTCCTTTGTTGTTGCTTGGTTCAATTCTGGATCGGCTCAGAAAATTTTCAACTTCTGATACCATAGTATTTAATTTGTCAAAAGACTTGATTTCAATGGCTACTAGCCTTTCAAAGATTTCATTTCTCAAATTGCCTTTACATATCACCACTGCATCTTCTTGACATGGTGGTCTTTTGCATTTCATACTAAGATTTCTCCACCTAGTAATGAATCTGGAAACATTTTCATTGATTTCCTGTTTAACAGTATATAGTTTTGCCAGAGTAATTTCTCTCTCCACCAGATAAAATCTATCTTAAAATTGCTTCTGAAGGTCGGCCCACCTAGCAATAGATCTAGGCCGAAAAGAAGAATACCATTCAAATGCGAGTCCAGTTAGTGAAGACCCGAAAAATTTCAGCATATAAGATTCGTCGGTGGCTAGATCTCCCATTACACCATTATAATATGCTAAGTGTTCTTTTGGATTTCCTTGGCCATTGAATTTTTCAAGCTTGGGTACTTTGACCATTCCCAGCAGAAGCCTTTTCATAACATGATGTACTGGATATGGTACTTTGTATACATCATAAACAGTGGAGGTACCTTCCACTCTTTCTATCAGTTTCATATCAATGAGTTGTTCTAGCATCAGCCTTTAAGTCACAGCAGGATCTGCTGGATTTGGAAAGAAATTAACTCCCTGAACTTGGGAGGCCTGAAATGGCAAATTTGAAATCAAGTTGTCTTGCATTGTTGTTGCAGGAGTAGCTTGACTATTGGACACTTGGATATATGCAGGTGCTTCATTCATAGGCACAGGCCGGGAAGACTGCATGGATGTACTTAGAAGATTTTGAGATGGGGGAAGTAGAACTGGAGGGTTACCCACCCGAGGATAAGTGGAAGTTGAAGAACCTCCTTCTTTACCAGCCCATCCTGCCCCCTGCATTTGGGCATCTTTTTCTTTCAATTGCTTTTTCAACAACTCAATTTCTTGCAGTAATAACTGAGTTATGCTTGGTTCTGCTTCCTTTTGTTGGTTGATTTGTTGTAGGAGTTGCTGCTCTGCTGGTGCGGGAGGAGCTTCTTCTGATACTTCGATGACATTTGCAGATAGCTCTGCTTCCTCATCGATGTTTTCCAAGAGAGTAGGAAAATTTTAGGCAACTAGGGCTGTCGTTTGCATTCTTCGGGCAACGAGACCCGGCCTTGAGGCTAAGTCTCTGATTTCTTCTGGATCTTTAGGGAGTGCCCTATACTTGCTGATAGTATGACATGAATAAACTATCAAGCTTCCTTGGTTGAATTTTGCAGATCTCCTTGTAGAAGGAGGTTTTGGTTCTAGCCTTTAGAGTACAAATGACTTTGAAAATTTCCTTGGCTTATGATTTTCACATCTTTCACTTGATCTCTTTCTCTTTGTCAACTGACCATGAGGTGTCGTGTCTGCCTTTGAATTGGTTTCCATATTTGCCGTCTTTGTGACTGAAAGACTGGCTTTGATTTTTCTTGCGCATACTGATCTTCCGGATATTTAGGCATCTAGATTTGCTTCACTGGTGACTTTTGACAGTGTTTTGTCCCATGCCAATAAGTTGGTTTGTGGTTTCTTTCTTGCTTTTCAGGCATTTGAATCTTAGTTTTTCCTTTTGCTTTCCTTTCATTTTTCATTCTTTCTTTGTCTATGTCTTCAAAGACCTGGAATGAGTTTTGAACTGGAACATTTGGGACCAGTCGGTCTTTGGAAGTATCAATTCTGCTACCATCTAGAAAGATCCGCAGGCTTCCAACAAGAATTGATTTTTTGGTCCTGGACCATTGTGCAGAAACTGCCTTTGTTTTGAATTGGGGATTTTGGCCTTTTCGAAAATTTCTCCGATATTGTCTCGAAAATGATGTAGCATCACTGTGAATAGTGCATCAGCTGACTTTTTGTGCTTGAGGGTTATCAGAAATAGTATCGGGTTGCATGAAGACCACCCCGAGAAAATTAGGAAAACCAATAACGGGAGGGAAGCTCCCGAATGCCATGGGTACCTCCAGGTAGCCATAACGAGCATGGTTCTCGACCACCAGAGGGCCGAAGAATACTTTCGATTCCATTGAGTCTCCTGTAATACAACAAAGCGACAATCAATAACTTCAAAAAATAGGTGTTATCCTTATTCTTCCGACGAGAAGATGAAGGGAGGACAGGTCCCACCGGGTGTGCCAAAATAGATTGTCGTACATTTTTTTGACGCACTTGATCTTGATTTTTTTATTTAAATTTGTATTTGTGTGCTTGATCCGAATCAATCAGATGATTACGTAGTTCCTAGACATGATCTCGTTACCCATAAATGGAATAACGTTAATTACATCCTCCTAAGAGGAAAACCCTGAATTAATCGTCGGAAGATTAGAATAACACCCTTTAAAATTGATATAAATAAAATATACAAGATTGCATTTGAAAAATGAATGAATTTCAATTTTATTTGAGAAGCAAACTCATTTTTTAGTTTTAGAGTTGAGTTTGCGCAGGGGTGTACAGACTCAGCTGGCTCTTAATTTTATTTTATTATTCTTTGAAAAATATGACAAAAGATTTGATTTCTCTATTTTTTATTAATGAATAATAATGAAAGATAGTTTTTAGTCTTTTTGGATTGATATGTGCGAGTTCATTGAAGATTTATTTTAAGTTTTTATATTTGGAAATGAACATGAGGTTGAGTTTGCGCAAGGATGCGCAGACTCATTTGTTATCAATGAGAATGTTTGTATTTGTCTTGATTTTTGATTTGCAAGAGGAGTGGAAATCCTTTTTATGGCATTTTTTATTGAGATGAATGACATTTTTTATACAAACCATGATTTAGAATTTGAATGTCAATTTGATTGTGTTTTATTAATAAGAGAATCTTATTATCATTCTTTATTGTGTTTTTTCAGATTTAAAGTGAAGAGGTTTTGGATTTGATTTGCAAAGTATGAAAAATATTTTTTATGTTTTCTTAGTTGATTTCAGTGAAAAATGCTTCAAAGACTTATGTTTTTTGTATTTTGAATTTATAAGTTTTGAAGGATGAGCAAGGTGTGCAGACTAAATTGAAGTAAGCCATCTTACAGGAAGTATATAGTTTTATCTTAGAGTTTTTTAATTTAATTTACAGAGTTTTAAAGGTTAAAAACTTAAATTTTATTAAGTAAGGGTTGAGTCTGCGCAAGGGTGCGCAGACTCATTTGTCACCAATTTGTTCTTTGCATTTTTTGGGTAATTTCAAGGGGAAATTTAACATTTTGTTTGGGTTTTTTATTTGTAGGAATTATGAGGTTTTTCTTTAGGGTTTTGGCTTGATTTGAGGGGAATTTAATAGCTAAATTTCATATTTTAAGAATTAAGGTTTGAATCTGTGCAGGGGTGCGCAGACTCAATTGTCATAGAACTTCTTTTAATATTTTTTATTTTTTCACAAGGGCAATTTGGGGTTTTATTGGGGTTTTTGACTTATAGGAAGTATAAAGTTTTTATTTGAATTTTTTTGGTTTAATTTGGAAATAATTTATAGTTAAAGGATCAGATTTTGTGAATTTGAGGTTGAGTCTGCGCAGGGGTGCGGAAACTCATTTGTCACCAACTTGTTTTAGGTGGTTTTCTGCAATTTTTTATGAGCAACTTGATGTTTTTCTTTGATTTCCTGCTTTATAGGAATAAACTTGATTTTTCGAGAGTTTTAGATCATTTTGAAATGGATTGGAAGTTGATTTTTTATTTTTTATGAATTTTAGGGTTGAGTCTGTGTAAGGGTGCGCAGACTCAAGTCTAAACTGTGAATTTTTGTTTTGTGAGTTTTTGGATTGAGTTTCTAACTGAATGGCTTGATTTCTTATCTTATTTGATGATGATTTACAGGTTTGGAGATGAGCACATGCTTCAAAGGCCATAAGATGAGAGTTTGGCCATTTGATTGAGGCGGAGACTCAAGTTAATGAAGATTTTCAAGTGGAATTTCTCATGAAGATGAAGCCTTCTGAAGTTGAAAGAAATTTCAAGGCTTTCAAAGTGTTGGGAGGGCTTACAGCAAGCGGTTTTTCAAATGGTGGAAGCTTTAGAGCTCAAAGGATAAGATTTGTAAAAAAGGGTTTGAGTCTGCGTAAGTTTACGCAGACTCAACTGAACTTGTAATTTTTGCTTTATTTTTGAGGGGATTTGGATCTTTTTTGTAAATAGATTATTTATTTAAATTAAATGGAGTATTTGAAATGTGATTTCAGGAGATTTGTGCAATTTGATTTACTGTTTATTTGATTTTTTATTTGAAATAATTCTACAAAAAAGTGTGCAGTCTCAAGAGTCATTTTGGAAAAGAAGTTCTTTAAACTTGTTTGTATGTCATAGAATATCATTTTGATGAAGTTTTGTCTTGGATATTTGAGTTCTTAAACAACCTTTTTATCTTTTGAGCCTAAGGCAGGTGCGTAGACTCAACTTGAGTTTGAGGATTTGTGTTTACTTAGAAAAGAGAATGTTTATTTTAAATCTTTTTCTTAGTGGGTTATAAATAAACTTTAGTTATTTGAGTCATTTGAATCATAAATGGAGTTATTAGTCAATGGAATGCATCGTTTGACAGTTTTGAGTTGAGTCTGCGTACGGGTGTGCAGACTCAGAACAGTAGCACTGACTCAAGTCTGAAAATAGTCTTTGGCATATCTTGCATAGTTCAAATTGCATTTAAATCCATCAAGGGGTTAGTTTCAACCAATAAAGTTGTAATATGAAATCCGGAGTCGAGGAAAACAAATTGTATCCCATTCCCAATTGAACTTTCATAATTATAGGTGCACAGACTCAAAATCTGAGCATAATTTCAGGTTTATACCTTTTTCAACTTGAAGTGATTTCAAGAATCACTACAAATTTAGGGAAGATAATACTGAGAAATCTCAGAAGTTGAGTATGGCTATATAAAGTCTTTTCAAAGAATGTTCCCATATGTGGGTTCTTTCAAATGACATGATTTCTTCATATTTATTCCATTCTTCTTGGATCATTTTACAAAGCATTAAAAATGCTTAATATAATGATTCCAAGATGAATTTCAACTTTTCATTAGGAGAACCCAATAAAGGTGTAGGATCTTCATAAAGGATTATGTCATAAAGAGACCCGAAGGATCAATTCCCCTAAAAGGGATATGTAATGGCTATGAACCCTTAGGGGTGGCTACAAAGGGGGGCGTGCTGAGCACAAGCCACTCACCTAAAGGGTGCTCTTAATACTTTCGAGATGTAAGAAAAATTCACAAGGAGTAATCCAAAGCATCTCTATATTTGGGGAGTAAGGAACTCCACCAATTCCCCTAGAAGAGTCACATATGGCCATAAACTGTGGAGGAGGCTGCCAAGGAGGGGCGTGCCGAGCACAAGCCACTCACCCAAAGGGTGCCCTTGATGCATTCGAAATGTAAGGATTATCCACGAGGAGTCATCCATTACATTTCTACATTTGGCGAGCAATGAACTCCACCAACTTATTGGGACATTCGGGACATACCATCTAAATGAACCGATAGCAATGGGAACATAAGAGTGATGTTCTTTATATGAGGGCCTTTGATGGATTATCCAACATTGGGATTGTTGGCACCTTTTGATTGGGACTTCTTTGGAGAAAACATCGGAAGAAACTTAAAATCTTAAAACATATAACAAGTTCTTAGTTTAAACATTAAGGGCTTGATAAAAACCCAACATCCAAGCCAGTAAAGACCTTCATTGGGCCTTAAAGCGACAACCCTAGGCCTAAGGACCCTTTGGACAGGTTGGGAGAGGATGAAAAAATAACCTCGCACTCAAAATCCAAGCTTAAAGAGGCGCAGATTCAAAAAACTACAACAGGCATTGAGTCTGCACAGGGAGGCGCAGACTCAGAATAGTGACCGCAGACTCAAAACACTGTACCTCGTATATATGCAGACTCAGTTGAAAATCTGATTTTTGATGAAATGAGAGTTTAAACCTAACCCAAATGATGGAAAATAAAGTATAAAAGATATAAAAACTAAAATCTTTATTTAAAATATATTTTAGATGTATTTTCTTAGGAAATATCATGAAGAACTTGTATATGAAACTTATGAAAACTTAAGCATTATTTTTATCTTTTTCCAATGATTTTTCCTTTTAGCTTTATGTTAGAGGCCTTATACCCAAAGAAGCTCATCCCCAACTAGTGAGGAGACCTCCTTGAGGACTTCTAGGGCCTAAACCCTTAGCTATTGAAGGAAAAAATCATACCAAAACCGATTCGGTTATAATATGAAAAACATAGACGTAGACCATAAGATTCATGTATTTTGGAGGATTTCTCTTGATGTTTGGCCTTGGGGAAGCATAATCCATGGAGGGGATATACTCCTAAGGGACATGGAAGGCCAAACCACCTTGAAAAACCCCCAAACCCAAGACAAACAAAATGAAATCAGAAAATGCAAAGTTCAGGAAATCAGGACAATAACTTGGATTTCGGGCCATAACTCCATATTTAGGGGGTTTTGAAGCTTGAGAAGACCATTTATATGAACTAGAAAGGTCCCTCTACCATTTCCACACAAAAAATACATGCCTTATGAAGGAAACAATAGCATAGAAAATTCATAAAAGCCAGCAGACTCACAGACAAAGTAGAAATCTGAACATGTATTTCATTGCTTTTCAACACCATAGATGAACATCAAGGGGGAGATAGAAGCTCCTAGAACATTCAATATAAAGAAAACATCCTAGGAAAGCAAGAAGAACATAAATAAACCCATTCTTCATCTCCACTCTACCTTGGAGAGGGGATGAGAAGAGGGAATGGCTCTAGAAGCCCTTTCTCTTGCTCTCTTCTTCTCTTTCTCTCTTCCTTGCTTTTTCTCTTCTTCTGTCCTTCTCTTTTCTCTCTTGAGATGCAGGAAATGGAGGGGAGGGAGGAGTGGAGACGTGCTCCTCCAAGCTTTCTCTCTTTTCTTCTTCTTTTTCTTTTTTGTGGGCTTTTGTCTCAAACTTTTACAAGGAGGAGGGGGTAGTTCTTTTATAGATATTCTTGGATTACTTTTAGGGGGTAGATTAGGCATCCATTAGGCTTAGATTAGGGAGAAAATCCCCTACTTATGATCTATCCAATAGGGCCTTTGCACTTGGAGAAATCCCATTGGTCTTCTTTTTGCTTTTCACCTACTATCTTCTAGAAGAATCTTGAGGGGGGACCACTCCTTTTCTTTTCTTATCCATCTTTGGGTAGATTTGAAGATGGGCCAAATGAGTTGAATGAGAGGATTGTGGGGACCATTTGAGGCCCTTTAAGGACTGCCACAAAATTGGGCCTTTGCCCTCACTTTTTGGGCCCATAACCGGCCTAAATGGGCTTCTTTTAGCTTGAAATGATGGGTTCGGTTGTGCCCTTTGAATTTCTTCTTTAATTGGGCCTAAAGTGATCCTTTTAGACTCCCTTTGGCTTCCAAGAATGGGCCTAATTATTTCCCACTAAATTCTCTTGACTTGGGCCTTCTTGAACAATTTTTTGGGCTTCTTCTTACTCATTTTTTAGGTGACAACATAATCAAAAAAAAGATTAGGAAGCTCCCGAATAATATCAATATCAACAATAGATCTCTCACTAGCACCTCTGATGGAACAACCACCATACTAGCCAAATATCCTTGACAAGCCGTTCTCAACAACTTCTCGGCCTTAAGTGAAGAAACCATAACACGGCCTGAATGATGCCTAAGGCAATGATAAATAAACTTCTTCTCACCAAGCTCCCAAAATATCAACTTCTTATGATGGCAATCTAATAAGTCTAACTACTTATCTAGCCATTCTATGCTCAAAATAACATCAAAGTTTACCATCTCTATCACATACAACTTAGCCACTCAGTCTCTATCCCCAAGGTCAACAACAACAGAAGATACAATGTGCATAACGCGAATCTCCTCTTCGATATAGTAACTATCTATGGATGTGTAGTGTCTATCAGTCTACTCGTAAGTGATTTAGTAAAAAACTAGCAGATATGAATAAATGAGTATCTCCAAGATCAAATAATACCTTAGCATGAATATCATCAATAAGAATAGTATCTTCTGCAACAGTAGGAGTCTCCTCAACATCTTTTTTAGTGAGAGCATAAATACGTCCTTGAGTCTTGTCTTTTTTTTGCTCTTGCACAGGCTGAGCTCTGGCCTTCAGGAAATCTCTGATCATATGCCCCGGATCACCATACACTAAACACTTGTCGGCTGCTCTCCAGCACCCTGTTCCATCATATCATTGCGCACATTGAGTTCAAGCGGTTGAATCAAATGTCTTCAGTGTTGAACCCTTCAATGACTGGACTGGACGCTTCTTATTATCCTTGCGCACAAAAGTAGCTGGTGCACTTCTCTTGTTCTGACCCTTTTCCTCTTTTATAAGTTCTTCATGCTCTCGCTCCATGTTGAATGCAGTCCTCAAAGTAGTAGCAAAAGTCTGAGCGTCTTGAGCAACAACATAATGTCGAATGGTACGTTTCAGACCCTTGACAAAATTCTTCAGCTTCCTCTTCTCATCATCATAGATATAGGGTGCATATTTCCTGAAATCGGAGAACTTCGCTTCATAATCAGTCACTGACAAAGTACCTTGCACCAGATTGAGAAACTCCATCTCTTTCTTATCTTGAACATGATAAAGAAAGTACTTCTCACGAAACACTCTAAGAAACTCCACCCAAATAATAGTAGCATAACCAGCAAACACAATCCTCTTCATAGATTTCCACCAGAGATCTGCTCTCTTTTGCAACATAAAGGTCGTCAGAGTAACCTTCTCATCTTGTGGATAATGAATCACATGTTTACATCTTCTGCATCTCCTTGAGCCAAGCCTCATCAACCTCTAGTCGGCTCTCCCCCTTAAAAGAAGGAGGACGCAACTTGTTGAATTGCTCCATTGTAGGGGTCGCCTTAGGCCCATGGTGTTGAGCCTGAGTCTGAGTCTATAAAGCTTGCACAAGCTTGTGGAAAGTCTGCATGAACCCGTTAAAGTCTATATTGACCGGCGGTGCACTGACCATACCATGGCATTGGGTTGCAGAAGAACTTCCCTGCACAGGGGTATCCGCAGAAGATGGGGGCTGAACAGGAGGAACTGCAGCAAGATGACCATGCCTCGAAATATCCTGAAAATCCAAATACCTCAACTAAACTTTCAAATCCAACAATTCAACACTTCTACTTCTATCTCAAATCAAAACTTAACTATTCTATGAGCTATACTCAAGCTAAGATCTCGAATCCATCCAATAACTCTCCTGGCTTAACAAATCAGATAGTGTGAAACTCAAAACTCCCAATAACTCTCCTGGCTTAACAAATCCGATAGTGTGAAACTCAAAACTCTTAAAATTACTCAATGCTCCAGATCTCATGTCTGGTCATATCTTACTTTTGGCAGAATTCAGAGATGGTACATGTATGGAACATAGCATATATATAACGAAAATGAGAGAATAAGGGTCCACAAGGTAAAACAAAATAGCCATGCATCGCAAATTCCAAATAATAATAAGTTAATATAATCCATAAAAGTCTCATAATAATAACTGTCTCAACACAATATAATCAACTTCTCTCAACTCCCATGGATCTCACAAATACATAATAGACTTAATTATTCTTACTACATCAATCTACTAAAATAAAAAGACTCATATATCACAATTAGCCTCAAATCTAATAGCTCTAATGACTCATACGCCTTGTGATCAAAATCAAAGTCTAACTCTCTGGTCACTTCTTGTGAAAAATTATCTAACAAACTTACTAAGTGTAAAACTCAGTAGGCATCATCCTCTCCACATGTTAAACATATAATAATTAAAATTTACATGGTAATCATATCATAAGCAATTCACAATACTACATATAGATCAAATAAGATAATAATATAAAACAAGATTTCACATATATCTTATACCAAATCGAATGCATTTTCTAATAATTTGAAATAAACATGCTAATTCATAATATTTATCACATATATCATACTTTTTTACTTTACTTAAAAATAAACTACCAGCCATAAATATATCACATAATTCCTCCAATACATAGGGGGGCACATATCACATATCATCTGGCTCAAAATATAATTAGTAGTATGTAATCAAGTTATATATTTTAAAATTCATATGTATGAAAATTTTACATCATAAAATAGATTTTTAATGCCTTGAAACAATTTAAATGATTTACATATATATGCCAAATTATCACAATTTCATATCTTAATCGGATAATCATCCTAACCACAATATAAGGGGTCACACATACATATACTAGGTACATAGGTAATCGTACAAAGTCTTGACTGCCGCATAACTAGAGATCACATATATTCCACCACTATGTCATACTGAAGTAGGTTTCATAGATTTTACCCCTTGCCCCTTACAAAGTTTTTCTCAAGTTCGGAGCGTTTCGGGCCTGAAGTTATAAGGTTCACCTAGCGTGCATACCACTTCCTCCCTTGGCGGCCATCTCTTCTAGATGCTTGGCTACATAAGATCACATGGATCTCCATTCCGTTAGGATGGTTTTTTATTTGAAGGGCTTTGCGTTCCTTACCGGGCTTTGCCACGTACTTCCTGAGTTAGTCCCGATGGATCAGGGATTCTATCTCATCTCACAGTTGCCGGCATTCCTCTATAGTATGGTCGTGGTCCTTATAGAAGTGACAGTACTTCCTCTTATCTTGGCGCTTGGCATTGGACCTCATCTTCTACGGCCATGTAACATACTCCTTGTTTTCGATATCCTAAAGTATTTCGAATATGGAGTGGTCAGTAGAGTGTATGGGCCGAATGTCATGAGACCTTTGGCTTCTCCTTCAAAGCATCGGGTCGTCTTCTTCTTCTCGGGGAAAGGCCTTTCGCCTGAACGCTTGCGGTTGCCCTCCTCTCCCCGATAGTGGTATGTAGTAACCACCTTCTTGCAATCAGCATGCTAGTGTACGAGGTTGATGAGAGAGTTTAGGGTCTTAGGTGCCTGAAGGACTATAGCCCTCCGGAGGACGTCGTCTCGGGTACCTTGAGCAAGGGCCATCATGGCCGAGGACACTTTGAGCTTGGGCACTCTAAGGTCCTCATCGTGAAATCGTAAGGTGTAATCCCCGAGGGATTCCTTGCATTTCTGCTTGAGGGTCACAAGGCTGGTTGACGATCTCTTCCAGTGGGTGCCTGATCGTTTTAAATTGTGCGTCGTTAAACACTCATGAGAACGTTCAATCTAAATTTATTCGGCTCATTCAAATTAGATTTTGAAAATTAATAATGGTGAGTCCGAGTCGATCCACAGGGAGTTAAATTTCTAACTTTGAAAATCTTATGATTCTTAATTATCTAAAAATTAGGTGAGAATTTGAATTGATTAATTAACTATCTAATCAAATTAAACTAAATTTACGAATTAAACTAACCTAATTTTTAAAAACACAAATACAACCCCATTTAAAATTGAGAAGAGAGATTAACAACATGTTGTAAAAATAACAAAACTTCTAAGTTGAACTAAACGAGTGTTATGCAACAAGAATTAATTAAACACTAACAACTAAACTAAATTAAAACAAAGTAACATATTATGCAGCAGCTCCGGTGGAACTATGATAAAACAATTGCAGTTGTGCTTGGAGGAGATTGGTATGCGCTGGAGCAGCTGCTGGCCGGTGCTGTTGCTGGCAGGTGGGGGAACATGCAGGTGCGTGGAGGTGTTGAAGGCTTCAAGCCCGTGGGCACGTGGAGGAGGTTGATGCTGGGTGGTCGGTTGCCGCATGGGGGACTTGCTGTGTCTGCATGCATGCAGACGTGTATGCTGGAGGAGCTTGGATGCAGGCACGGAGGTGAGTAGGAGGAAGCCGCTGGTGCGCCGGGTGCAGCAGGTGGAGGCCGGCTAGGCTTCAACGCCGGATGAAGCTGCTGCTGGAGCTTGCCTACTGGGTGCGTTGCAGAGCAGCTGCTGGAGCTCGGGCAGGTGCGGCTGGCAGGTTTGCAGCCGGAGACCCAGCTGGAGGCATGCTAGGGGCCTCACCAGACGTGCTTGCATGCACGTGGAAGGCGTTGGAGGCGGTGCATGGAGGCTGGCTTGGCGTCGGTGCAACGTTCATGGGCGGTGCGGCTGGGCATGCAGGGATGCGCGTAGTGCGCTGGTGGAGGCAAGAAAACGGAAAGAAAGAGAGACGTGGGGGGAGAGAAGAGAAATCGGAGAGGAGGAGGGGAAAACCGGAGAGAACAGGGGGAGAGCGTGCGTGGGAGAGAGAACAAAGGAGAGAGGTGTGGAGAGAGAAGAGAGGAGAGAGGGAGGAAGAAAACCGAGAAGAGAGAAGGAGGGCTGCGTGGAGCTGTGAAACGGAGAGGAAGACGAAGGAGGAGAATCGTGGGAGAGAGAAGGGTGCTGTGGAAGAGAGGAGAGAGGTTCGGAATTTGGAGGAGAATCCGAGAGAGAGAGAGAGGGTGCTGTGGAAGATAGGAGAGAGGTTCGGAATTAGCGGGGTTGAAGGCTGAGAAGAGGGCCTCGGCTGCGGGGGTTTTGAGAGGAATATATAGAGAGGAGTGCGTGCGAGAAGGAAAACTGGAGAGAAAAGGAAACAAAGAGGGGTTCGGGAAGGAAACTTTTAAAGAGAAGGGAAGGCAGGTTTTTTTTTAAAAAAAGAAAGTGGGCTTTAGGAAGACGGCTGGTCCTTCTTGGCCATGGAATTAGGGCAACACTAGGGCCTCAAATGACGTTTTTACTCCTGCTTTAATCTTTTGGACAAAATGACGTTGAATTTATCGAAATTCGGACACTAGACCTCCCCTATATTTTCGGAAACTCCACCAGCTGCACTGCATCATCGGCATGTCCTGTTCACATAAAATAGATATAAATTAGCACATTATCATAAAAATATCATTATATTTATTTATTTCGTCTCGGTTTTGTCGAAAAACCGCAAATGCGCTATACTCATTTAATCACATGAAATGACGATGTTTTTAAGTCAGAATTTGACGAAATTAGTACCGTTGGACTTGGTACACAATTATCTATCATTTCTTGCTATTTTACAGATAAAAATATGAGTATGATGCATATGATTGCCCTTAAATGATCAATTTAACACTTTATCACACCCCTCAACTTACTCATTGCTAGTCCCTTAGCAATGCAAATAAGGAAAAGTTAGGACGAACAATGAATTATCATGCTTCATTTGTAGTATCTTTTACAATCAATTTAAGTTGTAGCCGATTGGTTAAGGTAAAGTTTTCATATCCCACAATATTTTGATTCACGACAGGTGATTGTGCATGAAAATTGACACACTTAGAACTCGTTTCCGACCTTTCTGGTATATTCTTGCCTTTATTACCCTTTAGATAAGACTACCCGGGGAGGAGAAGAGAATAAAAGATTTTCCGATCAGTCAGCGAGGACCGTTTTTCAGCTCCCGTCCCAACTCAGCACTTTTCACGACTTGGTCATGTTTTTGGTACGATGGACTTTTTAGCGTGGCTTTTTCATTTCATTGTATTTTTTCTTTTGAGAGTGCGTACTTTTTGCCACTCTCTTTGAATTGCCTGAGGAGAGGTGCGTACTTTTTGCCACCTACCTTCCTTTAGCTCTTTTACTGCCTTCTATTGCCTTTAGTGTTTACAGCTGTCCATTTTAAATGACCGCCTCTTTTAGAGTGCTGAGTGGGACAGTCCCCTATTACGAATCCTACACATTCCTTTTGTTCAACCCAAAAGAAAAATTAGAATAAGTAGTCTTATCCTTAAAGTTAATTCCAGCAATTCTATACTTTTAAGATCTTTCATTTATTCTAAGTTGCCGTGTGTGTGTGAAAAATCATCCTGCCGTGGATTTTTTGTGAAGTGGGATATTTAAACTTTGAAGGCTCTT
This sequence comes from Zantedeschia hybrid cultivar, assembly GCA_030544215.1. Taxonomy (NCBI): domain Eukaryota; kingdom Viridiplantae; phylum Streptophyta; class Magnoliopsida; order Alismatales; family Araceae; genus Zantedeschia; species Zantedeschia hybrid cultivar. Next base: position 56,262,371 of record JARZZO010000011.1, on the reverse strand, counting down.
TAACCAACGTGACAACCAAAAAACTGATTTGTTTAAGATTTACTTAATGAAACATGATTTTCATGCAATTTTCATAGGATGTGAAAAGAAGTTTTTGAAAGAAATTTAAAAAAAAAAAAAAAATTGACCATTTTCAGTGAAAGATATCAGTTTTCTTCAAAAGATTTTCCAATAAATGCATATCAAATTGATTGTCCCACCCCCCAACTTGATTGACATTGTCCTCAATGGCATAAAAGATATGAAAAACATGTCAGCCAGAAGAGAATTTGTGAAGGAGCGAAACAACCTGTAATGAAGAGGATGCGACATACTCACGGCGACTGCTGCTCAGGGACCTAAAAGGAAAAGAAATACAAAAACTGAGGTAAAATATTGGGTTGCCTCCCAACAAGCGCTAAGTTTATCGTCTTCAGCCAGACAACAGTTCAGTTATTGTGGATCACTTAGTTCTATGGATTCAGATGATGTATTTTGAAGATTTTCAATGAATGGTTTCAACTGTTGACCATTAACAGTGAAAGTGTTCCCACTCTTGGGATTCAGAATTTTAACGGCTCCATGATCGAAGGCTTTAACGACCATGAAGGGTCCATCCCATTTGGATTTCAGTTTTCCTGGAAATAAGCGGAACCTAGAGTTAAATAGCCAAACTTTCTGATTTGGAAGAAAGGATTTTCGCACAATATGTTTATCATGGAAAGCTTTAGTCTTGGCTTTATAATTTTTTGAATTTTCGTAAGCCTCGTTGCGCAACTCTTCTAGCTCACTCAGTTGTAAGGTTCGGTGGGACCATCTTGGGTTAGGTCCAGATTGACTTGTTTGATGGCCCAATAAGCCCTATGTTCCAATTCCACCGGAAGGTGGCACGCTTTTCCAAAAACCAGGCGATAAGGAGACATGCCAATAAGAGTTTTGTAAGCGGTCCGATAGGCCCATAAAGCATCATCCAATCTTTCAGACCAATCTTTTCTATCGGGCCTAACGAACTTTTGCAGAATATTCTTAATCTCTCTATTGGAAACTTCCACTTGGCCACTGGTTTGGGGATGATAAAGGGTAGCTACTTTGTGATTAATCCCATATTTCTTAAGCAAAGTCCGAAATTGGTAATTCGTAAAATGCATTCCCCCATCACTTATGATAGCTTTAGGCCACCTGAACCGAGAAAAGATATTCTTCTGAACAAATTTAATGACCACTTTATGATCATTGGTTCGGATGGTTACTGCTTCAATCCACTTAGAGACATAATCTACCGCTACCAGAATATATGTATGTCCAAAAGAAGGTGGAAAAGGTCCCATAAAGTCAATTCCCTAAACATCAAAGACTTCAACCACTAAGATTGGGTTGAGTGGCATCATATCCCTTTTCGCCATATTCCTTACAGCCTGACATCGGAGGCAAGTTTTGCTAAATTCATGGGCATCTTTGAAAAGTGTAGGCCAGTAAAAACCACTTTGCAGAACCTTGGCTGCAGTTTTCTTACCCAAGAAATGGCCCCCACAAGCTAGATTATGGCAGAAGTTGAGAACACTCTGTTGTTCTTCTTCAGGAACGCATCGTCTAATGATTTGATCAGGACATAATTTGAATAATTCAGGATCCTCCCAGAAATAATACTTTTCCTAGGAAAAGAATTTGTCCTTCTCACTTTTAATCCATCCTTCCGGAAGCTGATTAGTCACCTTGTAATTGACAATATAAGCGTACCAAGGTGCAACAGTGTGAGAAATGGCTAGTAGATGCTCATCAGGAAAAGAATCAGTGATTGGTGTACTTTCTGAGATCGGAATGCGGGATAGGTGGTTAGCTACCACATTCTCAGAACCCTTCTTATCCCGAATTTCCAAATCAAATTTATGAAGGAGTAAGATCCATCTAATAAGTCTAGGCTTTGCATCCTTCTTGGTCAACAAGTATTTCAGAGCTGAGTGATCATAATAGATTATGACTTTTGCCCATAAAAGATAAGATCTGAATTTTTCTAGGGCAAAAACCACGGCTAACAATTCCATTTCAGTGGTGGTATAATTCATTTGAGCATCGGCAAGGGTGCGAGTTGCATAATAGATCACCACGGGACACTTGTTGATTCTTTGTCCCAAAACCGCACCGATAGCATAATCAGAGGCATCACACATGATTTCGAAGGGTAAAGACCAATCTGGAGATTGAAGAATCGAGGCTTTGGTCAAAGATTCCTTTAGAGAATTGAATGCCTTGATGCAAGATTCATCCATTTGGAAAGGGACATCCTTAGCTAGGAGAAGAGTTAGAGGCCGGGCAATTTGAGAGAAATTGTGGATAAACCGGCGATAGAAACCGGCATGGCTAAGGAATGAACGGATCTATCTGACCGAGGTCGGGGGAGGAAGATTGGATATAAGATCGATCTTAGCTTTATCTACCTCTATCCCCCTTTCAGACACAATGTGGCCTAGAACAATGACCTCTCGAACCATAAAGTGGCTCTTTTCCCAGCTAAGTATCAGATTTGTGTCTATGCATCTTGCTAGCACCTGTTTAAGATTTTCCAAGCAATTTTCAAAAGAATCCCCAAAGATTGAGAAATCATCCATGAAAACTTCGAGGAATTCTCCCACCATATCGGAGAATATAGCCATCATACACCGTTGAAATGTGGCTGGTGCGTTGCATAATCCAAATGGCATTCTCCTAAAAGCAAACGTGCCATAAGGGCACGTAAAGGTGGTTTTTTTTTTATCTTTCGGGTAAATAGCCACTTGATTGTACCCGGAGTACCCATCTAAGAAGCAAAAGTACTTCTGGCCCGATAACTTTTTCAGAATCTGATCCATGAATGGGAGTGGAAAGTGATCCTTCTTAGTCATTAGATTCAGCTTTCGGTAATCAATGTACACTCTCCATCCCGTAGTGAGCCTAGTGGGTACCTCTTCTCCATGATCATTCTTGATAAATGTTAATCCAGATTTCTTGGGTACCACTTGAGTTGGGCTGACCCATTTACTGTCTGATATGGGGTAAATGATACCCGCATCCAGCCATTTCACAGCTTCCTTCTTCACCACTTCTTTCATATTGGGATTAAGCCGCCTTTGCATCTCCAGACTGGGTTTAGAATTCTCTTCCATATAGATATGATGCATGCAATGGATGGACTTATTCCTTTCAAATCTGCTACTGACCATCCAATGGCACCCTTATGGTCTTTGAGGACCTCGGTTAATTGGGCCTCCTATGATGATGTGAGATTTGCCACAATGATGACCGGGAGAGTTTGGTCCGGGCCCAGAAAGATATATTTGAGAGACTCAGGTAATGGTTTGAGTTCAAGCTCAGGAGGGTCCTCTAAAGATGGCAAAGCGGGCTCAGATTGTAAGGCTGGTAAAGGTTCAACCTTGGGCCAAGATGTTAATGGATCGGGAGAATCCTTTAAAATATTGGCTTCCTCCAAAAGGTCATATGTGGACATCTCATTTTCTTCAACCAGATTATCCAAGATATCAATGGTATGGCATTCTTCTTCATGATCTGAGTATTGAGATGCTTTGAAGACATTAATCTGGACCTTTTGACCCCCAAATGAAATGTCCATTATGTCAATTTCACAATTTATATTAGCTTTGGCAGTGGCTAAGAATGGACGACCTAAGATGATCGGGGTGTGAATGAGTTCCTCAGGTAATGCCATATCCAGAATAAGAAAATCCACGGGAAAATAGCAATCATGAACCTTCACAATAACATCCGCAATTAATCCATGTGGAGTTTTCACAGACCTATCAGCCAACTGCAAGATGATGGGTGTGGGCTTTAATTCTCTAATATCAAATTTCTTATAAATGGTTGTTGGCAAGAGATTCACACTAGCACCTAAATCCAATAAAGCTCTATCAAATGTAACTCCAGCTAAGTCACATGAAATTAGAGGTGCTCCAGGATCCTTTAACTTCTTGGGTAAATGATTCATCACAATCGCACTAACATCTTCTGAAAGCCGAACCTTTTCGGGTGCCATTCTAGATTCTCTTTGTGGAGTGCATAATTCCTTGAGAAACTTAGCATAAGCTGGCACATGCTTGATGGCATCGAGGAGTGGAATATTAATTTGGACTTATTTGAATAAATCCAACAACTCCTCATTCTGGGCCAATTTCTTCCTGGCATTTGGCTTAGCTAACAAGGCATTAGGAAATGGCACCCTAGGTTGATAAGAACTTGGGCCTTCATCTATCTTCCCTTTCCCTTTCGGATCCTCCTCCAACTTGTCTATGTTAGGTTCAATCTCACTCTCACTTTCAATTTCCTGAGGCCCATCAGTGGAACCTTTGGCTAACTCTCCATCTACATGTGGTTTTTCTAAACTTCTCCCACTCCTAAGGGCTGAAATGGCTTTAGCATTCTCAAATTGCGGCCCTTTAGGTTGTCGTAATGGGCCAGGCTGAGGTAAAAGGCCCGATTGCTGTGAAAAACCCGGAGGTTGATTCCTTGGATTGGCAATAGGTTGACTAGGAAGTTGACCCACTTCTCTTCTCATCGTAGCCTCAGCTAGCTGGCCCATTTGACTTTCCAACTTAGCAATGGATTGTTGCTGGGTCAAAATCAGTTGTTGGAGTTGAGTGAATTTGTCATCAAAGTTGGGCTGAGGAGGTTGTTGGTAAGTGGGTGGAGGATGGTATTGGGTTGGTTGTCCAGATTGGAATGAATGGTAGTGGGCCGGTTGACCTGATTGGAATGATTGATAATGGGCCAGTTGACTTGATTGATACTGGGCCGGTTGACCTGATTGATACTGGGCCAGTTGAGAAAATTGGGCTTGAGATCCCCTAGCCTGAACATTTCCATAGAAATTAGATTGCTGTTGAAATGAATTCTGTGGCTTTTGGGCTTGATGCATGGGAGGATTGGACATCGGTAATGGGGCCTGCTGATTCTTCCAAGAGAAATTAGGGTGGTTTCTCCAGCCAGGATTGTAAGTATTTGAGAATGGATCATTATTGGGTCTGGAGAATCCCTGGGCAGCCTGAACTTGTTCTTGAATGAATGGTGGAAGTTGGGCTACAGTTGGGCATTCATTCACTTGATGGGTTGGACTTGCGCATAAGGCACAAATATCATGATTGGCAGACGATGGGCTTTCATATGGACTAGATTGTGTTGGGTAAGTAGGCTCTTGCTTGTTTAAGGCCAAGAGTTGGTCTAGTTTCTGGGCCAAGATGTCTACCTTATCCAATTTCTGATTAATCAGATTTATGTCCATTCTGGATTCGGGCTCTCCACGGGTCTTAAGTTCATACATTCCAGTCCGTTTAGATGGCCCAACGGACCTCTCATAAGATGATAATGAGGCATGATTGATGGAATTTTCACTTAACATCTCAAAAATATCATAGGCCTCATCTTCATTTTTCATCATAAATGACCCTCCACATGAGACATCCACCATCTGTCTGAACTGTTCAGACAATCCTTCATAGAATGCTTGGACAATTTGTCATTTTGAAAGCCCATGATGAGGGTATTTCCTAAGCAATTCTTTCAGTCTTTCCCAAGATTCGTAGATCAATTCCCCAAGAGTTTGAGTAAAACTCGTGATGGCCCTTCTCATGGTATTGGTCCGCCCTATGGGATAGAACTTCTTGAGAAATTCTTTCTGCATTTCTTCCCATATCCAAATGGGCCTTCCTATAGTTCCCAACCAATATTTAGCCTTGTCCTTTAATGAAAAGGGAAATAAGGTCAACTTAAGGCCATCATCGTGTAGACACGCTAATTTTGACATCATTTTGAGTAAATTTCATATCATACAATAATGCCTCAGAATGGTCTGATAATTAATCATTAATTAATTTTTATTAATCTTTTTGAGTGTCGGGTTTAACAGATGTGTTTAAGTTAATCAATTGAATTGATTTTAGCTCAAATTTGAGTTAAAATATGAAGAATTCTAAAAGACGTCGACCCAAGTGGACGCCATTTATAGTTTATTCCTGTTTTAGCGATTAAATTTGAATTTTAATTAATTAATTTATTAACTAAAAGGCGTCTGGGAATGTCGACGCGTTTTAGGTTTCCTAGGCTATTTCTACTTCTCCTCCGGATGTTTATCCTTATCTTAATTAGTCTAAAAGACGTCTACACAAGTGGACGCGTTTTACCTAATAAAGATAAAGATAAGTTTTCCCGGATATTTATCCTTATCTTAATTACTCTGAAAGGCGTCAGCCATGGTGGACGCGTTTTAGATAATTACAGATAAAGATGAATTAATTAGTATTTATCTGTCGGTTAAGATGGATAAATTCGGGATTTTTCTATGTTAATCTCGAACGCAAGAAATGCCTATAAATACCCTGCATGTTGAAGAGAAAAAAAAAGAGAAGAGAATTGAGTTGAGTTGAGCCATAGCGTTATAGCGATTTGAAGATCGGAGCAACAACGTCGTAACGCCGGAGCGCTGCCAT